>MU270012.1:6256822-6861322 GCA_021432705.1 Caranx ignobilis | reverse complement strand
GGAACAAATAAATTGGAACACATAATCTTTTGGTTTTGAGCTATTGATGAGTCATCTGAAGACTCTGGAAACTAGACCACATGCACAGTTTGAGTTTGAGTGCTGTAGTTAGTGTATCCAAGTAAAAACTGGTTCAGGACTCATCTAGGTTTCTAAAACCAGTATATGATTTTTATACACACCTAATATGGATCCTCCACAGATCTGAACTGAAACCAGAACAAGGACTCAGTGAACACAGTGCACGCTCTCACATTAACTTGGCCAATTAGATCAGACATGTCCTTCTCCATTAGTCTGACGTCAGCAAGCTAATGATGGTAAAGCAGGCCTGTAAGAAAAATGAACAAAGGTCGTTTTACCTCCTCCAGCGCGTCCTTCCGCCACTGTGCCATGATGCGTGGTTGCCACCATTCTTCCACCCTGCGGCGGGTCTCTGTCCGATAGTCCTTCTCCCACACTCCAGTCTCGCTGAACAGGGTGCGGGTGCTGGGGGACGAGAGGCAGGGTGCTGGGGTCAGGACAGGGGCCCTGATTCTGGCAGACCGGGCGACAGCCAGCGGATACAGAGCCAGTCTCCTCACTGACACCTGCATGGTTCCTCTAAACACAGACACACACACATGATCAGGGGACAGTCAGAAGCTGGAGGACTAGTTTTCTCTTTTTCTACATGTCAACTGACTCTGTGTGGTCTGGGCTGTTGGTTGTATAGTAGGTACAGTAATTGTTTTGGTGCAGCCTAAATTCATATATAATGCAATAATCTGTATTTGATTTACACACCTTTTAATCTGAAAAACTTTCCACATGTGTAAACCTCAAACCCTCAACAGCATTGTGTCAGGGATTCACAGCTTTTGGTGGATTCGTGTTCAGGCTCAGTAAGAATGTAAAAACAGGAATCCATCCACTTTGAACCAAACTATTTAAAATCTATTTTCTATTATCCAAATAATTTTAGAACAGAAGAATTTGAGATTTGAAATTGATCTTCAAGTTCAGCATCAAATTGAATGTTGCTCTCAAATCTAACATTGGTGAATCACTCACTTGAACAACAGTGATATGTTAATATGTGAGATAGTTCACTAAGATAGTGAGAGTGTAATATTTTCAGGCAGAATATTGAACACTGATATATTGTCATCATTATTGAAACTGATATCACTTTAAATCTTAACATTCAAACACACAGGTGTAAAGATGAGCCTTCAGACTTTGGAGACCATGGAGAAGCTAAGAGCTCAAGTCAGTGTACTGGACAATAATGCTGCTGATCACAAGGCAGCTGCAGTCACTAGGCTCAATATGCAAAAGTCAGTAAAACATGACGTCCATCCCAGGCACAAGGTTTTCATCCAGACACATGCTTCACCTTGGGACCATAATGACCATTCACAGCAGTTTAATGCAGTAGCTTCATGATGTAAAACAAGGCAACAAGGTCACTACACTCATTCACCACAGACAGTCAGCACATCTGTATTCAAGTGATTCGATCTACAGTACATGTGAGTCCACTCGCTGACTGATGGCTCAGCTCTGCAGCTCCCCATGTGATTTTTTTTTTTTTTTTTTTGAAGTGTGTGTTCTTTGCTCCATGTCACTCACACGCCAGCCTGATTTTGTGAAATAAGAGGTTTATTCAGCGTGATGTGATTATGCTCTGCCTCACAGTGAGCCTGTGGACAGCCTGTTCTTATCACACCGCCCGCCTGCTCAGATGTGAGAATGACATTTTCAATCAACTGATTTTCAATTATTCACTCATCTCTCTGTTGCAAAATGCAATTTTATTTTTGCATAACAGGATGTTCGACTGACCTATCCATCCCCCAACTTGTGTGTAGAAGGGATGAAAAACAATAATGCCAGCTGATCAGTCCTGCAAATAACAACTTAAAAATCCTGATTGTTTATTGATTTATCTAGTTTTATTCTCTTATTCTTAAAGACTGCACTTAAAGCTGGGCTTCGTCAGAACAGTCAACCGTATGTCAGGAAAGAAAAAACTAAACAATTTGACCTAGATTTGTCTCCTGCACATCACACACGCAGGCACACATACAGGCATGTACATAAACACAGTTTCCAAGGTAACCAAAGATATCGGTACAGAGGGCAACAACCTGTCAAGAGAATATTTTCACATCCGTGACGCATCTGGACCTCAGACAGCGAGACCTTTACAGCTGCTGAATGGAAGAAGTGATAATGTGCACGCCCTGACGCCGGACTGAGATAATGATGTAAATGAGGTAAACAAAGAATTTGATCTAAAGCCACTGAGAACACAGAGAAAATGTGACTCTGTAATGTTTATATATGTTTATTTATATTTCTAATGTTTATACCAAAGATGAAGGATACTTTTAGCAACAATAAAGCTGTTGGTGTAAATGAGATATTGGCCAACTTTAATGCAATACATTTAAATGTAGACTGTCACTGTAAAATTCATTAAAGTATATTTCTGAGCTCAGACTATAAGAAAACTCAGCTTCTTGAATGAAAGCATCATTCAAGTGTAAGAAACTACAAGCCTCCACATCATTCAGTAAGACTCGGACCATCCTGAGGGATTTATTGACCAGCGTGGACAAATCTTTGAGGCACAGCGCTGAGCTCGTTCAAGCAAATGAGTGTAAACCAGAGAAGAGCTCTCTCTCTCCTCTTCCCGTCCTCTGCACCACCCACCCGCTTGTGGGAATGTGTTTTTCACCAAATTCTCTCGAGTATAACCGAAGCATCGCAGCAGCCAACGCTCCTCCCTCAGGCTGAGGCTGGGAGAGCCGAGCACTCAAGGTTGTGTGCGTCTCTGATGGTGCGTGTGAGTGGGCTGAGGCAAGAGACTGAGAAAATGTTTCTATGGTGACTGGGCTCCTCCGTCCGGGTGTCTCCTGTAAAGAGGGACTGAAAACTTCTGCAAACAGCACCACGGCTCACAGGGGAACCAGGCTTCATCTGGAGATTAGCAGAACTTTCCCAGAGAAAACTCTCAGACGCTGGTTGATAACATTTATAACTGAAGTTCTCAGTCCCCTTTTTCTTTTTATCAATAATTTACTGATAGACATTGTGGATATTTTAATTTATCTTAGTCTGTCTCGAAATATATAACATTCAACATACTTCACTAATGTATTTAAACATAACGACAAAGTACTGCATCTAAAAAAAAGATACATACTATTTTTGGTGCTGAAATCAAAAACTCTTGAATCATGTCTAAAGTCAATCATTATATTGATGAAATATCAATATTGTGTTATGCAATTAGACATCATGTGGGATTTTGGTTCTTCAGGCACATATTTAATATTAGTCTCCTTTTGGTCAAATATAAATAATCCTGTATAATAATCCATGAGAATAAACACTGGAGCTCAAATCAGATGATGACGTGGCAATAATTGATAACAAGCCTATTATATTTCTTACCATTACTTAGGCCTACTTTATCAATTGGTAATTGAATCTGATGATCAACTAATGGTTGTTTCTGGACAAACTGGAGCCCAAACACAGATGGATGAAAATGAATATATTCGAGGATTTGGACTCTGTTAGCATGTGAACATGTCTTTTTAAATTAATAATCGATATCCTTTTTTTCTGTTTTCACATTCATTGTGTTTCAGTTAATTGACAAGCTGCTGTAGCACTTGTTCTACTGTCTTGTGAGGCGAATTGAAGACAGGTCGGTGTCGGGTCTTGAAGGAGAAATCACCTTTACAATGCGGAACCAACGTCACGCTAGTTTCACTTTCATCATATGACATTATATTTAACTTTATACACGCTGTGTTGAATTAGCTACAGGGACTCAGCACTTGTCTAAACGTCCCTTACGTTTGCATGGCATTCGTTTGAATAGGAAATGTAACCTCCCGGTGCCCACACAGCTGACACCGGTCTGTTATTGGCAGATAAAGTGTACCGTATTTTCCGGACTATAAGCCGCTACTTTTTTCACATGCTTTGGACCCTGCGGCTTATACAACGGTGCGGCTTAATCTATTGGTTTTTTACAGCCAACGGCCACCAGGGGCGCGCTATCAAGGAAGCGCAAGAGCGAGACAGACAGTTGGCGCCAGGTAAAGAGAGTAAAACAAACCAAGTGAGCCCAAATGCAGTACGAGAGACAGAACAAGAGGGTTAGACTTAAATTTAGCCATTTAACGTTATTGTTATTGCCTCGACAAGCGCTGTAAGCTTTGTTTTTTGTTATACTGCACAACTACTATGACTGCAGGACGTGCGCTGGGAGCGCACTGTTGTATTATTTGTGTACTGCACGAACGCTGTTCGTCATGTCAAAGATGTGGAAGTTTGATTGATTGATTGAAAGATTTATTGTGTTTCTCAAATGTTAATAAATGGGACGCTTTGCATTCCCAAACAGTCACCTCTGTCCCGACAATCCCCTCCGTGGTAGCAGGAACCCTTATATACGGTAATTCAACATTAAAACACCTGCGGTTTATAGTCGGGTGCGGTTTATATATGGAACAATCTGTAGTTTCCCCCAAATTTAGCTGGTGCGGCTTATATTCAGGTGCGCCTTATAGTCCGGAAAATACGGCATATTCATTTACCTTTTGTTTCACTTCCAGCTCCTGTGTTTCCGCGTTAGTGTCCTTGTGACATAAAAACAACAATCCATGCTAAAATGATCAAGTCCAGCTTTTAAATGTGCTTTAAATGACCTGTTTCCCTGTCTCACGGCCGCACTCCTTCATAGGCGCCGCCATCTTGGTTTCAAATAACTTTATTAACACGTCGTGTGTCGACAACATCCACATGGTTTACAAAAACTGAACTGCCTTGATATTCCCTTTGTACTCGTATAGCAGGCACAGGTTTGGATTTATATATTTAGGTTAATTGATTTGATATTTTTTTATTTTGTACATGTTTCAAAATGATCTTATACCTAATAGCACTTTTATACATAGGCTATGCATTTAGGTCTTCATGTTTCAGCAGTGTGTGCTTGTGTATATACGGTGTGTGTGTATATATATATATTTATATCTTTTTTTGTTTGTGTGGATGCAAGCCTGTTTGAGAACATTGTGGGGACATTGATTCAGTCCTCAAAGGGCTGTGTGAGTCGACGAGCTGAGCTAAAAATAATAATACTGTTGATGGGTTAAGTTAGAGTAACTAAGTGTAACTTATTAGTATGGACCTCACAACCACTGAGAGACCGAAAGATTGTATGTCTGTGTGTGTCCAAGCTTCACTTGATTTCAGTGACTTTTAAGTGAGTGATGGCTCTGCCTGTTACCCTGGCAACCCTGAAACATCTTCCTTTTGTTATTTTTTTTCTTTTAATTTAGAAAAAAGCTATCTATTTTCTCTATTCCAATAAAATTGCTGCCCACAGACACAGACAATTGTCTTCAGTTTTAATGAACCTCCAACTATCTCTATCTACACTGCTCATCCTATTGAGGGTCGCAGGAGGCAATCCCATCTGCCAATGGGCAAAAGGCGGGTCACACCCTGGACAGTTCAATGGTCTATTACAGGGCTGACGTATAAAGCTAAACAGCAATTCACACTCACATTCACACCTACAGGAAACATAGAGGAGCTCGTTCACCTCTCTGCATGTCTTTGGACTGTGAGATGAAGCCTGACTGCTCAGACAAAATCCATGTGGGAATATGCAAACTCCATAGAGAAACGCCCCAGCATCTTCATGCTGTGAGGCAACAGTGATGACTGCACTGCACCACCATGTCATCCACTGTTACCCCAAGACAGAACTGGACTGGAGTAACTTGAACAATCAGGTAACATTTATAATCAAGAGCCTCTGCTTTATATGCAGTTATGTTTCACTGTGGCTCCTTTGAATGAGGCAACCTTTATATAGGGTTTAAAGATTTTAATTACTGGTTTTTTAATCAGTTGTTTATGACCTTTAGGCCAATCATTGATCACATCTGGGTTAGCAGGTTATCTTCAGAGATGTTTTTGATCATTTCCATTTCATAACAATGCAGTTACAATAAATCATTATTATTTGCATTAATGTACTTCCAATGAACATTAAGGAGGCTGTTAAATACCAGTAAATTGATATTAAATTTTGCTACAGGTGATATGTAGTCAAATGTGTTGAAGAAGGAGAGGAGATGTTTCATAACCTGTCATCAGTTGTTCTTGATAATGGTTTATTAGTGATATTTAAATAAAGCCATTTGTTGCCAAGTATATTCCCTGTCTAAAGGATGTTCCTACCTTTCATTGCAGACCACATTTTTAAGTTGAACTTTCTTATATAAAGACTTTTTTGTTGTTTTATTTCCTTTAATTTCTGGAGCCCACAAGAAGAAGAGTTACCATAAACCCTGACTGAAGTAATTCCATGACACACATCTACTGCCAGCAGCTCTACAAGTATCCTCGGGAGGTGCTTTCATTATACATGATTTCTGAAGGAGTACCATTTCTTTGATGCCAACTTTCAGTGTAAAGTGATTGCTGACTGAAAGAGCACCTCCACTCATTTCATCTTCATCACAGAACGGAAAGACACAGAGGAGGAAGATGAGGAGGAGCAGCGTCTCATCATCAGTCCTTTTCTTTCTGTGAGCTCTCCCTGTGGCTCTCACCTTTGATCCGATGTGCAGACAGAAGAAGAGAAAGAGAGAAGAAGTCAGTCAGAGCCGGTGAGAGGGGAGAGAAAGGAGGGTGGGGTGTCATTAGCGGGAGATAGAGAGAGTTCCTCAGTCTGACGTCAGTGAACTAAACCTGGGGCTCTGATCCGGCCTGCTGTCGTATATCAGAGTTAAATGGGCGCCTCCACCCAGGGCACAACAGGATGTGGTTGAGAAAGAGGAATGAGACAGGGAAATGGGTTTTTGATACAGCTGAGGCCATAACTCTCCACATAAAGCCTGATGAATGAATCTGATACTCACTTCCTCATCATTACTGTATTTCATGGAGGACTGCAGGTGCTGGTGAACAGTGTTTGATCATTTGTTCAAAACTGAACCTTGCGCTGCAATCAAAGGAGAGAAAGCCTGACAACTTTAGAAAATATGCTCCTCCAGTTCAACTCCATGTTGATATTCACCTCCACCTGTAGTGTACCACAAACCAATATACATATATCTGTACATACATGATGGATAACCGAGGTGAGCTGAGGGCAAACAAAGGTGAGATGGAAGGTCAGCTCCTGGTCACAGCCTTCACTGAGGTACTGTTTATGATCAGAATCAATGGTTAAACTTCACCAAATGGCAACAACTAGATTAAAGTTTGTGCTTGTTTGTTTGGAGGGGATGTATTTCTCACCTTTATTTTATTGTTTGCTCAGAATAATATGAAAATATTGATATCACTCTTACATCTGCAAAGAACAAGCTTATCTTAGCTTAGCATAAAGACTGGGAACAGCTAACCTGGTTCGCTGTAGAGTTTAAAACAACCCGCTTACCAGCAGCAACAGCTCACTAATTAGCAAGTTATATCTCATTTGCTCACTGCATCCACAAACTAAAATGTTAAAGCAATACCGGTTTTTATGTGCTGGACTTTCTCTTTGGCCAGGACAGTGTCAGAAACACACTGAACTTGGCCCAGAAATAGTAACTTCATGTAAAAGTTGTCAAGTTTTCATCTTGGTTAAACTTTCAAAAACTCTTCAGAAACTCAGTGGTTACCACCACATAACTGCAACGCCCCTGGTTTGATTCCAGCCGTGCTACTTTGTAGTACGTCTTGCCTCTCCCTTTGTTTTCCTGTCTCCCTTTTCACAGATAATCTGATTCATCAGGATCGTGTGGGTGTGGTTTGATCAGATTTGATTTGACAGTAACCTGGCAACATGAGCAGACGACCCCACAACTGATTGAATATCGCTTTATTGTGATTGAAATTAGCTGTTCCAGGACAATATTTTCTGTTTTTAAATGATGGTCTGCTAACAATGTGACACATAAGGAAAAGTGATGGGCATCATATAACAGGAGCAGATGGAGGCTCAGTGTCCTCGGGGAGCGTCTGAGTGCACAAAGCCAGTTTATTGCCGGAAATGTTTGGAGAAACGACGCATGAAAATAAAAAATGGAACCAGTTCTGTGGAAGTGTTATCCTCTTTCCAGGTGCCAGCTTTGTCTCAGTGGTCCACTTCTTTATATTTTACTCTAATTACCAGTTTAAAATCCTGCATGGCACCATCTCTCACTTCAGTTGCAAAGTCTTTCAATCATTTATTTTGGGCATTTGCGTTGTGCATTTTTTGGATGGCTATACCGCCTTTGAGTCTCAGGTACAAGCAGCTTCTGCTGTTTTTCAAACAAATCACTTCCGAAAGCAACCAATCATCCTGGTTTTCCACCCACATCCACCTCCCCATTCCCACCATGACAAACAACCCATGGTAATCACCTCTTCTTTCCCTGTTTCGGAGGACGATTGCATTTCACCAGCAGAGAATCAGATGACAAACGAGCGCCCAGAGCTGCCTGAGCAGCAGTGTGTTAAGTAGAAAGCAGATGAGGGAATGGGGAGTGTGGGGGGATGACTTGTCTTCACCTGTCCAAGGTGACCTTTCATGGACGGGTATGTGATTCACAATCCACATCGGCCTCAATGAGAAGTGGGTCCAGTGGTTGCCACAGAGAAGCAATCTCACACCATCTCGGCTTCCTGAGGCCAGCGAGGAGCAGGCTGATAGGTCTCTACACACCTCTGACCGTGCTTCAGAGAGTCTGATGAGTGTGATGTTATTTCCAGGGCCCTATTTCACATTGACAGCCCCATGTGTCCTCCACTTATCTTTTCTCATGGAAAACAAGGGCCTCAGAGAGAAACATGGCGGCACAGAGATGAGGACGTTTGTAGCTGGAACAAGATCTTAAAGAATCTATGAGGACCTCTCTGGCAGCTTCTGGCAGCTTCGCTCCCTCATCTTCTCATTTTCCCCACATTGATGCATGAATCTAACTCATTTGGAATATAAAAAAAAAAAAAATCTGATTCTGCAACGCATGGGTTGTTCCACAAAATTACATATTTGTAATGTCTATTTCTCTGGGGATTCCCATCCTGGTCTGTAGCAATTAATGTTTCTAATTAGTGTACAGCTCCTCAGTCCTGCTGGTCCCTCTGCAGTCTGCTGGATGCTCTGTGAGCGAGGCTCGTGTAGCAATCTGATTAAGATACAAATACAATGAGCCATCTTGTTATGTCCTTTAGTAAAATTGAATTTCTGTATGTGTTCAAGAGCATTTTAATTGCTCTCAGTTAAAGGTTAACAATGAGCAAGACAGGGAAATATTTACAGTAGAGGAGCAGCTATGTGGGATCTTTAAGGCACTGGTCCTGGTCTTGGAAGAATCCAGTTTGCGCTAGGTTTTGTAGTTTTACTCAATAAATTCATTGTTTATGTAATTTAATACTATTTATTTTATTTCACTGGAACAGTCCACACGGTAACAAATCATCTTTGAAGTTATACTTTGATAATAGTCAAGTGTGGTAATGACTTTTCAGAATAATCTTTCCATTCAAAACATCTTATTACATGTGACACATTGTCATGTACACTTGTACAAATAGTAAAATACTGCTTAATGATGATGATAATGAGTAAAACACTCCACAAGAGACTGATTAAAACAAGAATAACCAACTTTAAAGCAGCAGAGGCTGATGCACCCTGTGCTGCCTTTTACTCTCTGGTCCAGCTTAGTACCGTCTGTTAGAAATACCTCACAATCTTCAAACAACATGTGTCACATCTTGATTTTTGTTAGTTTGTTATAAGTTTTCAAGCCTAATCCAAGGTAAATCTTCTTTTACCCCCACAGAAGATGTTATACACCTGTTGTCACAGGTAGAGTTGTCACACTGCTGAGGAGAAATCTGAAGAAGAGGCAGAATGGCCCTTTAAATAAAGTGCAAACACCTTCCTCTGCCTGAGGGGTGTTGCTTTTCTAACCAATCAGCATCAGAGTCTGAATTTAAACAATATATCACATTCATGGCTGAATCCCTGTCTGCACCACAGTGCTGTTCAGATTTTACATTTAGTCTCCAGCTCTTGGAAGGAGGACCAGCAGAGCAGGTCATACCGACTCAGATTGTTTCTACCAAAGAGAAATGACAAAGAAACTCTCTACTGGCTCTGTGTCATTCCCTCTGACAGGCAGAACCACTTCCTTGTGGATTATTACATGACATGGACCTAAACACAGCATTGTTGTGGATAGCTGTGGCTGCTCTCATCACAAACAACAATGACAATGATGTTATTAGTTTCATTTGTCTCAAACTAAACAGATTGTATATCTCCTCGACACCCCTCTGCTCCCCCACTGCTTCTAGGGAAACCGCTGTTTTGTTGCCGTGGTGATGAGTCCTGGCAGTGATTGGTGGTTTGACAGGACCACTTCAGACAGACAGGGGATTCATCAGGCTCTGCTGTAAAAGAGGAGTTGAACATTGTGTCTATGAGGATGCATGCACCCAATCCTCAACTTCTAATTAAGAGAGTTGTCTGTGAGACTCGGTGGGTCAGACTAATGGTGTCTGATCCAGCACGGAGTTGATGAAGGCCAGCCAGGAGCCACTAACAGGTCCTCCTTTTTGGTTTCCTGAATAAAGAGCCACATTTTGAGAAAATGAATGTTTCATGCATTCTCCTTTGGCACAAGAGACTTTTATCTTAGTCCCATTTGCATTTTTGTCACCAAAGCAATTTACATTTTTATAGCATAATTAATGAACAAGAAAGTCATTTACATTTCCTTGCTCTGCTCACCAGTAAATCATCTAGAGAGCATATCTGATGCAGAGGGACCAGCAATGGGAGATGTGTGGGAGTATTTGTGAGCACCACAGAGATGTCTGGAGTGTGCAGAAAGAGAACCAAAACAACTACATGATTGTTTTAAAGCAAGAAGGTTGAGAATACACTGTCATAATTAAACGGAGACATGAGGACAGGGGGCTTTCAGGTGCAAATTGAGGCCAAAGCCTCTTTCACTTCAGTTGGCCCTCACATCAAATACATGGAGGCAGGCCTCCAGAGCAAATTACGCCATTTAAACAGCACAGAAGAAAACAATTCATACAAGTGCCATTCATATATCCTAGCCTGTAAAGATGAAACAGAATAATTCATCACCGTTTTGCCTCTGGCCAATGACCCAGTTCTGTCAGTAGCTTGTTATCTTTTCCGATGCATGTATGTACATTGTTGGGAAAAGTGTGCTGGCAAAGAGCAAAACTGATGTGACAAAGCCATATCATGTTTTAA
This sequence comes from Caranx ignobilis, assembly GCA_021432705.1. NCBI lineage: Eukaryota > Metazoa > Chordata > Actinopteri > Carangiformes > Carangidae > Caranx > Caranx ignobilis. Next base: position 6,850,029 of record MU270012.1, on the reverse strand, counting down.
AAGATGGTTACTGGAAGCTGGATGAATGGAAAGTTAAGTTAAACTGTGTGATGGTGGTGATAGAGTGGAGACGACAAGCATGTTAAATACAACACGCACCTTGTCAAACCTCTAGTGTCCAGATTTTGTTTACAAAAGGTCATAGAGCTCTTGATTTTAAGGCTCTGTACTTTGTGATGAGGCACTGAACTGTATTAAAGTTTGTCTAACAGTAACAGATTTCATTACTGGTTGAAAGCAAATGAGGCAATATTTTCCAAATGGCATTTCTGATACAAGATAGGCATGATTAAAATATTTCTGTGTGACGCACAGTCCTGGCAGGGTGAAGAGGGTCAGTCCTGGACTCTTAGTCACTTCTCTATCATCGGGATCTTGTTCAACTCTGAGTTGCATAAACATTTCTGTTTTTAGGAGAATGAGTTGCCTCTGAGCTCAGAGAGATTTGGGCCAACCACGTCTCACAGTGACCGCGGATTGGAAAAACCCTCCTGGGCCAAAACAGAGCAGGTGTTCAACCACTGGTACCTAATGTTTAAACTTTTATCAAAGTTTAAATTACAGCTGTGTCCCCAGCTGTAACAGTAATCAGATTTGCTGTTTGTGATAATGTGCTGGATCCAAAACACAAAGTCCAGAGAGAGAGAGAGAGAGTGTGGGGGGCAACTGTGTCCTCTTCAGCATCAGATACAGCAGCCAGGTGACATGCACTGTGTACAAAGCCCCTGCTGCTCCAGCACGGTGGAGGCACATGTTTATCGATGCGTCTGGCTGCCCCTGAGCGCACAACATGGCTGAGACAAACAAGCACCAACATACAGAAGGTTCTCAGAGCAGACGACAGATGAATAAATACACAAATGTGGACTGTTGGATGATGGGATGTTTTCATATATAGAAGCTAGAAACACTGAAAAGACAAGCAAAATGTCACCATTGTCATCGGTGACAGGCGGCTTGTGTTACTGGTGTGACACTGAGACAAAAAACAGATTCTTCACCAACTCAAAGAGAGAGAGATCGTTACCATCTACTTTTATAATCTTGATTTCTATGGGACTATCTGTCAGGAGAGGAGAGGAGAGGAGAGGAGAGGAGAGGAGAGGAGAGGAGAGGAGAGGAGAGGAGAGGAGAGGAGAGGAGAGGAGAGGAGAGGAGAGGAGAGGAGAGAAATCCAGCAATAGAGAAAAAAGGAGTGATATAAGTATGCACAATTCTTACATCTACAGTGTTGTGTAACTATAGAAACCGGATCGTGTGTAAAGCAAAGCAGATTTCATGACAGAATAAAAAAGACAGACGAGAGGTGACATAGATTTTCCAGTGGGAGCATTTTGTATGAAATGTGTCCTCGCGTACTTATAGTGCTGCAGACTGAGCACAGAGAGCTGTCTGCCTGTAACACACAGTTCTCCATCTGGATGTTTAAGCACAGAAAGGAAGAAAAACTTTCAAATGACATTTTCCCTTTCAGCACCTTACATTTATACTTTTGACTCCGCTGGCTTGGACAGAGTTTAGACTTGTAAGATAAAACTGGCTGGGTAAGACACTGGCATTTTCCTCATCTCCACTGCTGAGGTGCTTTTGAACAAAGCTATTACACACCAACTGCTGCTCATCAGGCCTATTTGTAAATCAACTCTAATCAGATAAAGGCTTAAAAATTCACCAAGCCACATCTTTGCCACTTACTCCAACCAAGCTTGTGAGAAACCCGGGTGTCATATTTGAGGACTAACTATCCTCTTCTGACCATGCTGCATCTCTCCACGTTGCACTGCAACTGCCACCCATCTCTTGGTCCAGGTTATGGTTATCTCTCTTCAAAACTACAATGCAATACTCCTCTGATGTACCCCCACCCGAACACACAGTGAAACCCTTGTCGACGGTTCAGAATGCAAGAAACCCATCTGATCTGCAATCAACAGGTCACACAACTACACACAAACCAAAGCCACTAATGCTTGTTTACAATGTAACATCTGGGTCATACAGCCTTATACTCTGCTATTGCTTTCCTTCAAGGAAAATCACCTGACACTTCAATCCCTGTGCAGAAGGCAATCCCAGGCAACCCTTGTTCTCCTCCACTATGTCAGCCTCATCAGAACAGCGTCGACCCTCTCTAATTACAAGAACCTCTTGAAGACTCATCTCTTCTGAGAGCATCTCTTCTGACATCTTTCATGCCCTAATGTGTCTAATTAGCAATTACCACACACTATCTGCTGATATTCTGGCCCTTGTTGACAAAATTGCAGATTTACAAGTTGCATTGTCATGCTGCTGATTGCCACATCCCAAAGGTCTTCTCTCTGCTTCATAGGCCGCTGAAGTTCACTAAAATCAGTGTCATGATCATGAAACCAGTTGGAAGTGACTTTTGTTTTGGGATGGTGCATTATCATGGCCTGAGAAGATGGTAAACATTGGCCATAAAAGGAAACCTGTGGTCAACGACAAGACTAAGACAGGGTGTGGCATTTCAATGACGACTAATTGGTATTACGGGGCCCACACACTCACACCATCGTCACCACCAGTCTGGGCTGCTGACACCAGGCTGGTTGGGTCCATGGATTCAAGCTGTTAACACCAATTTCTGATCCGACCATCTGCTGCCTGAGCAGAAATCCAGCCTCATCAGACCAGGCTGTTTTTTCCAGTCTGTGCTCACTGCAGCCTCGACTCTGTTCTTGCCTGTTCTCTCGCCCGTCCACCTCAATGACTGTGCATACTGAGATTGTGAGTGGTTATCTGAGTTACTGTAGCTTTCCTGTGAGCTCACCTCTCATCTGACCCTCTCTCATCAACAAGACGCTTCAATCCCCAGAACCACCGCATGTTGGATGTCTTTTGTCCCTGGCCCTGATCTGAGTAAACTGTGAGAAAATCCCATGAGATCAGATTCAGAAAAACTCTGACTAGCCCATTTGGTACCAACAATCATGTCTCACATTTTTCTCCATTACCGTATTTGATGCCAGTGTTAACTGAGGCTCCTGACCTTTATCAACGTGATTTTATGCACTGCACTACACATTATTGCCAATTCATGCAATTAATTGAATAATTGCATGAACAAGCAGCCATAATGGGGATTCTTAATAAAACAGTTGGGGAGGGCATTTTATAATATATTAAACTGTATGTAACGCTGAGAGGGAAATGACTTGAACTGTCTTTGCTTCCATCTCTTATCCAGAGCTGTAGTCCTGGTTGTGGCTTGTGTCATGTCCTCTAGTCATTACCTATAGGCACTGTGAGACTCTGCATATAAGCTACAGCTGAGGATGATCCACTATTTTTGTGGTAATTTGTATAGTTTGGGCAGGTTTTGACTTTAGGATGATGCCACAGGCCGAAGCTAATACCTGGGACATATCAATATGTCTCAGGTGTAATATATTTAACTCAAGTATGGCACTTATAACCAGGATTTGAACCCATCCGATATGTGTTGAGATACTTCAGTCTGGATCAAAGTGGTGGAAAGAATGAAGGACACTGTATGCAGGGTTAAATGTTACAGTGGGAATTAAGAATTAAGGCTTTCCAATAGATTTCATTTCACCTATTTTACAACAAGATGAATAAGAATACATCTCCACTGCTTCCCTCTCAGAATTTGATTGCTGGTACGTAGAAAAAGCAAATCTTTGTGTAGGACTTTGGTCAGAAATAAAAACAACTGATCCATTGGAGGTGTGTTGGGACACATGATGACTTGTGTATCCCAGCTACAGCCCTGTTTATATGATGTGCAGCTCTGAGCCAGTGCGGTGCCACAGGTTGTTCTTTACGTGTATTGTGAGTACAGGGTGCCTCAGACAGAGACTGACAGAGGAGGCTGTGTTTTGTCTCCTCCTAAGTGTGTATCAGTTGGGAATTGTTGATTGGAGGAGGTGGGCCGTGTTCATCACTTGGCGCTTCTGTCCCTGCGCACTGGACGCTCCCCTCCTCACCGCCCCGCCGTGTTCTGGTGCTCAGCGCGCACACCTGAAGTGACAGAGGAGCAGTGAGGCTCGGAGCTGTGATGAAGGCAGCGCGCAGAGCTGCTTCTCCTGCAAAGCGACCGCACGGTGCATTTGGGGAACAAGTCAGAAGGGGAATATCCAACGGGAGGGAGGGGATGCGCGCATGTGACAGGCTTTGGACGTTTCCATTTGTAGCCGTCGGGCTGGGGATTGAATCTCTCTATAAGGATCAGCTGCGTTTTTAGAAAAAGAAAACCACTCGTGACTTGCATTGTCAAACATTGCACGCCTCGTCCGTAGCCTGCGGATCGTCACAGCACCATGCGAGCAGGAGAGACGCGCCCTGTGCCATGCTGAACAACTCTCCGACTGTGCTGCTGGCTCTGACCGCGGTGGCCGGACTTCTCCAGCGATGTCAAGGCTGGAGCGACGAAGACCTCCTCCTGCCGCCCATCAACTCCTCCAACAGGTTCCTGGCCAACCTGGAGGTGGACGTGCGCTTCTCCAAGAGGTCTGTGGAGGAGAGCGAAGCCTCGCCCGACGCCTCCACCCTGCAGACTCTATCCCAGTGCAACGTGAGCGTCCAGAGACTCCTTCCCACCTCGCTGGTGGCGCGCTGGGACAGCAGCTTCGGCTTCCAGTGTGATGTGCTCATCTACACCACCAACAACCACGGAAGGGCTTTTTTCTCCGCGTCTTTCAACAGGGCGATCTCGCCCGTCGTCATCGAGCACCTCGGGGTCACCGGGGGTCAGCAGGAGTTGCGGCTGTGCGTGGGCTGCGGGATGTCCCGGTACCGGAGGTTCGGTCAGGGCCGGTCGAGAGGCCAACAGACCGGGGATCAGGTCACTTTCTGCTGCGTGGATTTCAGCCTCGATGAGCTGAAGGGGGACAAAAGTTGGAGGCTGAACAGGAAGCCCATCGAGTCCACACTTGTGGCTTGTTTCATGACTTTGGTCATCATCGTGTGGAGTGTTGCTGCTCTCATATGGCCAGTCCCCATCATTGCAGGGTTTCTGCCTAATGGGATGGAGCAGAGAAGACCAAGATAATTGAAATAATCTTTATATTATTAGCCTGTGCTGCCTATACTATAATTGTAGCCATTCAACTGTTGACATGAAGGAGTGATGGCGGAGGTCTGGAGAACTTTTTGATCAGATGCTTTAGTCTGGGGGTGTTCTTTGACCCTCTGTAGACCTCCTCCTCCCCATTAGGACAACCAAGGTAATGTATGAAGACTTATACTAGCCAATAGTATTCTATACTGGGACCAACACCAATGTGTTTTGTATACCCTTGTAGGCCTTCCTATAGATTAGACCTATGTCAGCGTAAACTGTGCAAACTTTTCTCTTTAAGCTGTGTTTGTATAGTTTTTAACCTTTCTAGAAAGTTTCTGCCTTATCCCATGTGTAGGACTTTTGCACTGAGGACTGAACTTTAAGGTGTGCCGTCACATACAGTGCTATAATACAGTGAACCTATAGTCATGTTCAGAGTAAGTGTAATAGTTTTTTTCCCAATACATTCAGAAAAATAGGTGTTGTTTATGACTGACATAGAGAGAGTTTCAATACTTATATATTGTTAGGTTTCTAATGTCAAGTTCATTCGTGCTTCTTTGTATTCATGTTTTAATGAAAATAAAATTGATTATAGGCTATACCTCAGATTCTCTCCGAGCTGTTCTCTGTAGCCTAAATCAGTTTGCTTCTCATGTAGCCTGCATGAAACTGGCTTAAATAGTTTCAGTCCACGATGACAGGCAGAAACTGAGGAGCTGAACATTTCAATGATGATCATCCGTCATTCTTTATGCTTGGTTCCTAAAAAAATACAGATGTTGTCTTTTGACTTGAAAATTGTCAGTAGTTTAATTTAGAAAGTGTTTGTATTGTTATTTTATATCAGTACATTGAATAAATCAATAGCTTTATGATCTATAGGCCTAATAATAATAATAATATGTAATACTACTGACTGCTTTGAGCAACCAACAACACAACAGTATGATAATAATATTAATAATATTAATAATAGCATAAATTCACAAATGACAGTATTTTAGGTTCATTTCCAGTGTGCAGTGTGCTTTAATATCCCTTTAATGTGTAAATATCTCCTTTCAGAGAGTTCATTTACTGATGCATGATGAGCAGCTGTGTAATGTCGATGCTGATCCAGGTGGTTTATAAACAGTACTTTACATACTGTTGTTTAATCTACATGAGCTCATCACAGCTCATCATGCTGCAGATTGTATAAATGCATTGCGTAAAATGAGAAGAAGCTCGTTAACCCCCCCCAACACACACACACACACACACACACACACACTTCACACACATCTTCTCTTTTTCGTGGCCACTGTAAACAAAGGATTTGAATAATTGTTCCTCATCTCTTACAAATATTTTTTCTAATGCTGTGATATGTTTTTACCACATGTAAACTGCCCTTTAAAGAAACGTGTTAGCCTATAATATTATAGACCTCCTGTAATATTGATCTCATGTGCTATCAGCATTAATATTAACAGACTTGGACACTTACTTGACTTTAACGCTCAGCTTAAATGTTAGTTGTGTTTTACTTGCACACGACATTAAGTATTGACCCTTTGTCATAAATAATTAACGGTATTGATCTTGTCTGATGTTTGACTTTTCCACTGGATGTTATAAGACAGATAACCACCTCCGTACCTGCCAAAATGGCCGCCGTGGCCACGCCCTTTACATTACCTGGCATTGTAACACTCCCTCGCTGCCGACACACTCATACATGAGGAAGTGAGGGAGCCGAGTCTCAACAAGTCGCTACGAGCTCAGTTTCACGTAAACGAGTGGAAGAGTAAAAGCGGGGGGGAAAGCGTGATGAAGATCTCAGCAGCTCTGGATTGAGGAGCAATGACATGTGCGCTGATTTCCCTCAGGATCAGAGTGACAGAGCTACACTATAGGACAGCATGTCCTCACCAAAGACCACAGTCTGTCTGCTGATCGTGTGTCTCACATGCATCGTCTCCACTGTGGGCCGATCAGGTAAGTTCACACTTCATTATTAAACAGTGGTAGATCTGCTCTTCTGGTATTGATCACATACTGATTATTCCTTACATTAAAGGAGAATATTGAACAACAGACGCTGCTTTTGTACTGCTTGTTTATTTCTAAGCTGTTATTATCCCGCTGTTTGCTGCTGTGAGTGAAATCTGAGTAAATCAAGTGGTAAGACATGATGAGGAGAGACAGTGTGAAGCTTTTACTGTCGTTCGCAGCTGGCCCCAGATGTTTTCTGTTGTTTGTCCAAGAAAATCCTCAAACATCCAGAGCTAATCTGATATGTCATTTGTCAGATGACACGACAAACAGATATGTCTGTTTTGTCCACTAAAAGCCCATAGATGGACAGAGACAGAGAGCGGTGGAGCAGGATTAGTGAGACACACAGAGTTGATTCAAATAGTACATTAGGTGTTGGATAATGTGTGGACATGGCACTGTTTGCTCAGCACGGGCCTGGTTAGTCATAGACTGTTAGTCATATTGACTTTGTTAACAGAGATTAATAAAAGCACACATTTGACTCCTTGTTAAGGTTCTTACAGTGCTCAGGACTGGACATGGTGGTTTGTTTTTTTGGTTTGTTTGTTTTTTTTTTAATAACTTTACTCCAAATCAAACTATCAACCTCTGTCTGTTTTTTCCAGTGTCCTTCAGCCCCAGCCAAGGGACCACAGTCAACATCAGCAGTACGGATGCAGGTTGTAATATATGCCTGGAAGGTCGCTCATCTAAATGTGACCGATCTTTTGTGTTCAACTCTCCTGCCACTGTCATCTTGAAATGCCCCACGTCTAAATTCATGGTGGAGTTCAACCGCAGTATAGGTGAGGTCTCTTTGAGGGACAATCAGAGGTGTTAGGTGATCTTATAAAGCATTTAGAGTACCTAGATCTGTTTGTTGTAAAACTCACGTTGATTTCCGTCCTCAGAGTGTGACACAAAGCGGTGCAGCGGGAACATCATCCAGTCTAACTCCAGCGCACGTCCTTTATTGGATCTTAACCGCAAATTCACCTGGAACCTGAAGGCCTCAGCGCCAAAGGCCTTCAAAATAGAATTCACCAAGAGGGGCCTGAGACAGATTAATCCATCTGAGAGATGTCCAGATGGACACAGCTACACCCTCCAGGCCTTTCAGACCACAGGGAAGACGGACATTGGGAAATACTGCACATCGGGCCCCATCAGTAGCGTTCAGATACTGAATATGGGCAGCTTTTCCCTGGATGTACCAGCTGGGCAGGAGATTCGAAATGGCTGGTTTGAAGTGTCTGTTGGGGAGGAAATCAAGTGTGAGTTGGTTTGAATTTTCACATCTTAACAGCCTGTCTCATGTGTGTCCCTCCATCAACATCACTTTTGTTTCATTTACTTGTTTCCCTCGTGTAGCTCTCGCCAAAATTACAGTGACGTTACCAAAAGGGAGCTCAACGTCAGAAGTGCTCTCGCCAAACTACCCGGATAGTTTCCCTGACGATGACGTGATGGAGTGGTACTTTCGGGTCCCAATGAATCACGAGACAAACATTACGTTCTTGAACGTCACGCAGCCAAGTTGTCGGAAGAAGGAGACGGCAGTGGAGTACCACAGAAAAGGGAGAAGGGCGACTGTACTTCGTCTGAATGAAAAACAGCCAAGTCTAAACCGGGGGAACTTCACGATGATGTTGAGGAACTGCGAGATGGACAGAGGACGAACTGGTTCTCCTGGACTTTCCCTAGGTGTGAAGGTGTCTACTTTACGTACAAGTTCAACAGGTTTGTGCCATACCTCCTGTTTATGTTGTTGTTTAGTTTTGGTTTCATCACAGCAACAAACTTTAGAAGGTTGTGCGTTTGGCACGTCAATTGAAAATATCTGAGGTATTCCTGAAATGAGGTGGTCAGGTAGGGCTTGAGTCGGAGAGATGTTTGGATTTGGATGTTTGACGAAAATGATTTGAATCCATACTGTAACTGTGAATCTAACTGAGATGTAGGTTTATTTCTAAAGCTGATTTAAACACTGATCTACTTGTTCATATTTACAATGGATCTGATGATTGTTCAACATCAAAGAGATTTTTAGCTCTGCAAATTTAGTGTTCAGCACCAAGCAGCAGACAGATGCATAAGAAACACAGTGGATAGTTCTGCTGCTCAGAACATTCAGAGCCAAAAGTAGAATGAATACCGGACTTTGATCCATCAGGATCCATTCACATCTCTGATGGATGTGTCATAAAGTACTAAAGTTTAAGGTGAGAGTATGTCAGCGTTGCGTTGTCAGAGTATGACAGCTTGTTGATTCATGCACGACAGTTTGTCAGAAGTAATGACAGAGTGGTAGATGCCCGCAGTTTTGTCTGATCTGTGGCAGAATTGTTTAGTCTATACAGATTTGAAATGAAGAAGAAAAGAAAATGAATCTCAAGAGGCTTTAAAGCTGCAGATGTTGGAACCACAGCAGATCATTTTTGTGTCGATCAGTTGATTTTATGTGTGAAAGCAGCTCAGGGAATCGTTCAGTGTAGCTGTTGTATAGATGCAGTGTAGAAGATAAGCGATGTTTTTGCGTGTTGCAGCAGGCATGTGTATAAATAATTTTTTTTTTTTTTTTTTTTAATCATGTCACAACACGGCAGCCGTTTCATTAGTCAAGGCTGTAACAGAATTTCCCCCCCGTTTTTTGAAACAGTGAGTAACAGTGACACAGAGTGGGCTTCCTGTCTGTATCTGAGTCCTGAGGGTCTGACTTTGGGGGAGCTCTGAGATTGCCTCACAGCTGAGTCATGAATGGCCACAGCGGCACACGCACTAGTGATCTGGGTGTGTGTGTGGGGGGGGGTTGTACATTCAGTCAAATCACCATTCAAATTCCTGTATGACGAAATTGTGATGAGTGCCCATTTGCCTGTGTGGGCGACAGGATGAACGCTCACGTCTCTGTAGTGTCTCCTCCAGTGTTGTGTAATGTGGACCTGAGGAAAGAGGAGGGCCTCTCTCTTTACATTGAGAACCTGAGACCTGAAGCCTCTGACTGTGAGATGAAAGAAAACTCTGAGAGGAAGGAGAAGATCACAGTCGTGTCCACCAGTGAGCTGTCTTTCCAGGACTGCCTTCCTGAAGATGTACGAGTCACCGCCGTGAGAGTCATAGGTAAATCCAGACTTAACTTCAGTTTAGCAGGTTTCCTGGGACTGGAAAATAACCCTTGGATGTGTTTCTTCTACCTCTTCATATTGAGATCTATATTTAATATCATCACAAATTATATTTGATAAAGCACCAGAAATTTCTGTCACTTCTTGGAAAAAAAGTGCATTTTTAATTTAAGCGCCACAGACTTGACTGACAGGGCTGGAATATATTTGAACTAGTTATTACCCAAAGTTTTTTTTCTTTTGGAAGACAGCCGCCTACTTTATGAGTTCCTCTTCATTCAAATGCTCTTCACTTTCTTGTCAGGGTGTAAGCAGCTCAAAGACTGCCCCAAGACTCCGGTCCGTCTCTCGCTGCCTGTCCTTTCGAACTGCCTCCCCTTCCCTCTGAGCAACATAACCTGGATTCTCCGTCCTCCCCAGCATGGCACCGTGGAGCTGACCTCTCCCAACGGGCCCCTCAAGCAGGCGCTGCCCGGACAGCCGTGCAATGACAGCATCGCCATCAAAGTGGCCGAGGACGACGGCACTTCCATCGGGCACTTCTGTTCTGAGGGAGCCATACAGAAGATCCAAATCCACACCAACATGTCCGTCACTATGTTCAGCATGGGGGGTAAAGCACTGAAGACGTCTTACAAGAACGTGCTGGATGCCTGTTTTAAAAAAGAGATAACAGGTAACAATGAAGCTGCCTCAGGTGAATGAAATCGACCTCTGTTTTTCCGTGATGTTTCATCCTCTTCTCTCTCTGACTCACCTTCAGAAAGGTACATATTCACTGTATCCTCAAAGAAAGACACGCCCGTCCTCCTGGCCACTCCTGGTTGGCCGGCTGGAATGGCGCCTTATTCCACCGTCTCCTGGATTGTCTCCGTGCCCCCAGAGATGGAGGCGCACCTGATGTTCGCCAACCTCAGCCAGCCCAAGTGCAGCAACCGTCACACCAACATCAGGGTGCAGAGAGTGGGCTCCGAGGAGGAGGACTACAGCCGCAGAGAGGACGAGGAGGCCGAGAGCGAGATCATCGTCTCCGAAAGTTTCTACCTCAACATGTCCAACTGTATGCCCGAGAGAGGACACTTCAGTGTCATCACCAAGATCACCCTACAGGAGAGCAAGAGTAAGAGTTTGACTTTGTGTTAGACTTTATTTAACTTACTGTAGACTGGACGACAAATTTGTGGAGCACAGACACTAAACACACGTACTGTGTAAAAAATTCTCCCATTCTGCGGTGAGGTTCCAACTGAACAGTATTGTTTATGCTGCATTCACGTGGAATCGGGCAAACGGACGACAGCCACTGCATGGAACGGGTTAAACAAACAAGTGGTCTGTCAGAACGGCACGCTGCAAAACGATGCAGAACGTGACAATATGTTGTTATGGAGATGTCGTGTTGTTTACCTCACTCACGTTTCACCAGCTTTCTCTCATCCACTAAAATGACATCCAGTTTGCCATCTGCCTGATTCCACATGAATACAGCATAAGTGTGACTCTCCATCATTTCTCACACCACACCGGCACACGTTGGTGATTCTCAAATAGACACCACCTCGATCGTTTCTCCCAGGGCCTACTGCTCTGTGTCTCTCTGTGAGTCAGTATTTCTGTGGTGACCTACGGTCACACTGCCGCTGAATGTAAAAGATGGTGGCACAACATGGCAGCCAGCCTTGAGCTTGCCAGCTGCATGTATATATGAATGGCAAATGTAAAGCTTACCAGAACACTTCAGTTTGTTGATGGGGGTAATTACTAATTAATGAATCATATACTTTTGAATGAAATAATCAATTTTTGTGAACAGACAACATGAAAAGTTACACAGTGCTGCTTTAAATACGTATGTGGCAGAAAGTATTAATGAGAGACTGTATCTGATGTTATTTTCTTATATTCAGACCTCCTGCTGACCATCATCCTGAGTGTGGTGGCTGCTCTGTTGGTCATCTCTGCCATTGTGCTGACAGTGGTCTGTGTGGTGACTAGGTGAGAACTTCTTCTTTTTAGTACTTACACACTTAACAAGTCAAAGGCAAAGCACTCTGTATATAACTCTAAATGTCTCATCACAGGAAGAAGAAGAAGAAGCTGAATCATCAGGTGTCTATCTACAACCCTAACGGCACCGTTTTCCTGCCGGGAAAGAGCTACTTCCCTAAAACACGTGAAGACAACGAGTCCCATGTGTACACCACCATTGAGGACACTCTTGTCTACACACACCTGCTGAAGAAGGGTAGGGAGGTTGGAACGTATGGGGAGTCTGACGTGTACCAGCCCTTCACAGGACACACAGACTCACAGGAGCCGGTCGTCTCTAAAGACTCCAGTGCTGATGGCATGGAGATCGGCGTCTATCACCCATTCCGGTACCCTTCTCAGCAGGGTCCTCCACTTCCCGTCAGGCCTCCGAGTCTTCCCCTGGTGGACAATGAGATTTACCAGACTGAGGACAAGAGTGAGGAGGAGCGCTCTCCCAATCTGGGGCCGAGGCTGGAGCCAGAAGGAGGCGACTGAGGAGAAGATTGGATTCAGCTTTCGTCTTTTTCACTTGACCCACTTGAACTTTGAGATATTCATTCCCTGGCATCTGTGTGATTACCTGCTGTTCAGCTTTGAAAGCCTTTTTTTCACCTCCTCAGTGTAGTTTTGCACCAAAGCCAGACACAAAATAACCCTGCTGAAACCTGCCTGCGGCTGTTACCTTGTTTTATCACAGATGAAGACACATTTGTTTTGAAAGAAGTATTTAATCATCCACTTTATACCCTCTATTTGTGCCACTATTAAGTGATCTCATGCTTTTGGGCAATGAATGTTTTTCATTTGTGGACGCCTTTGCAGGAGGACAAACCTGTGCACTGTTTACATGCTGGGGTTTTCATTTTTATCATCAAACAACCAAATGGTGAGGACTCTGCTGCTGTTGCAATACGTTGCACTTTACAGCATCATCAGAACATGATGGCCTGATGCTGGCCTGTATTGCAGGAGATTGCAACAGCAGTGTGTGCATGGAGTCTTGTGTAGTTTTCATCACTGCTATCTCACCCACTATGCAGACTTCTAGATATCATTACACCATAGATGTGCCTTACAGAGAGGGCAATGCACTCCTGCTAGTAAGAGGGAGGGCTTTAGAGTTGTTTCCAGCCAGGGGTGAATTAAGATGAGTGCTTTTGTTTGTTTCTGGACCCATATGTTTGGACTGATCTGCTGATGACAAAGTGGTCTCAGGTCCTACAGAGACGTCTTTGTTTTCTTTTGATTATGTATGAGAATCACTTGCCTGCGTATTTTATTTTGCTGCTGGTGGAGTCCTTCCTCTGCACTGCAGTGACATGGAACAGGAATCCTTGTTGTTTGTTGTCTGACTGAACTCTGTAAGTAATTACAGGTAACTTTTAAATAAGAGACTGTGCAAGAGTTGTAATTTAAAAGCCTAATTGTGGTGAGCGCTCAAATCCTTTTCATGTGTTTCTGTTGTGAAAATCTGAGTCAAACTGGTGTAAAAGGTCATGCAACAAACCGAGAGTTACATTCACCTAAGGTTATTTTGTTTTGTTTTTGTTCTTCTTCAACTTTGCTGTTTCCACATTTTCTGGGTTGGAATAATCAATCTGTTTTTTGTTTTTTGTTTTTTTCAACAAAATATTTATGCAGACTGTTGATTTTGACGTCAACCTGAAAATTAAAAGGTCTCATCTGAGAAAAAATGTTTCAGAAAAAGTCTTAGTTTGACATGAGATGCAAAGTTGCCTCCTGCAGTTCCTAACCTGAACAGCAGAGGGGGCAATATTTAAAGTTGGAAATAAAACATACTACATACATACAACAACAAAATAAATCAGGAACTGTGTAAACTGAACTTGTGTCAGAGCCATGTAAAGTCTGAGTGTAAACTCTTTTAACCCGCGGACTGATGCCGCTGAAGGGATGAGTTCATACTCTCCACAAACACACTGCTTCTCTTAACAGTGCATGTCCATGTTGATCTGACGTAACCTTTGTTTGGTAGTGACCACTGCAGAAACTCTGTTTTTATGAAACCTCAGGATGATTCATTTGCAGATTCCAGGGGGATTTAAAAAGTTTTTTTCACATAAGCCTTTGTCTTTGAACTCAACCCTTTTAGATTTACACTTCACACCAATTGTACAGTCTCCTTCTTCAATTGTCGATTCACTCACATACACTTGACTTCAACTGTCAGATTTGTAAAATGTAAAACAAAACAACTTCTTCTCACTGTCTTTCCCTTGGCCTTGATGATGGATAAAACACGTCATCCATATAAATTCTATTGAAATCACACCACCCTGTCCTCACAGCCAGTGTTGAGGTCATTGCATTTCATAGGCTGGAGAAAATACACATAAATACACAAATCACGCTCATCAGTGTTTTTAAGTCTGATTTTGAAAATAAAACTTTGGCTGCTTTTCACCTATGAATCACAATAGCCTTGCAAAATCACTGGGAAAAAGACAACAACTGAAGGAGAGGGAATTGTTAAGTAATTAGTTGCAACAGCCGTGTACTGTTTTGTTTTTTATGAGTCGTTGCATAAGAAATTTTCAAGGAAGTATTTTTCCACCACGGACGATTCTGCAGAATCTTTGACTGAAGCAGGAATAAATGAGGAGGCCTATTACTGAGGAGACACCTGTTTATTAAAAAATACATAATGTAGTATAAAAAGTATAATTTGACATTCAGACATGAACATGAAGAGAGTGTAATAGAAAAGATCATGGCTTCTATTAGCAGATGTAACAAAGACCATCCAGTGGTGTTTACCTTGATGAATATCTAATATCGCACTACATGAAAACACAAGTTTACTGAATACATCTAAAATATCATGTGCCAGTGAGTTTAGCTTATACAGCGACATAGTGTGTACCAGACCATTGTGTGACGTCAGAAGACATCTGAATGGCTTGGTCCAGAAAATGTGAGCTTAAGAAAGACACAGCATGAAAGTACTGCATGATTGTACCTGATAGTTTTCAAATGCTCTGTGTTTCATTCTTTAATCCAGGTGCAGAGTCAGACAGTGACTCTCAGACGATGTTGAACTCACACACTGAGGCCTTTTCAGCTCGGCAGCTCTCATCAAACCATTTCCCGTTGGCTGTGGTGGAGAGGATGGCACAGTTGTGGCTGCGCCCTCCGTCCGGCTGCAGGGTGACCTCCGTCTCCCAGTTCTTGAAGCGCACGTTGGACCCGGACTGGTCCACCCACTGGCCTTCGGTCACCATGTCGTTGACGCCCAGCCAGATGTGCTCCTCGGGGCCGATGCTCTGGCGGACGTAGCTGTAGAGCTCGTCATTCTCGTCTCCTGTCAGGGGAGTGCTCAGGCTGCCTCCCTTAGCAATACAGTCATCACTGGCTGCATGGAAAGTCTTCTTCACGGGGTCGGCCAGAAAACACTTGCCCAGGATCTTTGTGCCTTTCAGACAAACTGGAGGGGAGATTTTTAGAGTCAGTGTGGTTCAGGTGTTGTGATCCATCTCAAAAGACTTGTTAGATTATGGTTTAAAACATGAGATAACATATATCCAGCTTCTTTTCACTCTTATATTTCAGATACAGTTTGTAATGTGCTGCACTTTGCTATCAAAACCTAACATGCTGTTTGTGAAGCTATTTCTTTGCAGGAGTCATACCTGTTTGCAAAGCCTGCTGCTCTTTCAACACGTTCAGCTCCTGAACGATGTCACTGATCTGTTTCTTTAGCTCCTCGATTGCAGAATTAGTTGCCGAGTCTTGGAGAGAAAGTGCAGAATAAATTCAGTCAGTTTTCACACAGCAGTTTACTTGTGTTGTTCTGTAGAAGTTCACAAGAACAAGACAAGACAAGAAGCTGTTTTCATTACTTCAATGTCAAATAAACAAGTCAAGTCCTACCTTTTTTCCCATTTTTTTTCTTTGAGGTGGTCTGCTGGAGTGCACAGTGCACCAGCAGCAGCAGGCAAAACATCAACCAAATCCCTCTAGCCTCCATAGCACTTTTGGGTAAAAAAAAATCAAATCCACCGTAAAGACGCAGTTTTGTTTCAGCACCAGAAGCAAAAGCTCCTCGCAGCTCTGAGTCCTGGCCAGGCTGCTGTGTTATACACGCCCAGAGTGGCGGCAGAGAGTTGAAATGAGGAAATCTTATCTCAGAGAGAACAAATGTTTTACAGATGTTTAACAGCCGTTTGTGTTGCTTTTGAAATGTTGAAAGGAGGTGGATGAGGGGGCAGGAGTGTTCTGTGTTTAACAGTGCTCAGACAAGCATGAGTCTGGTTCCATATGTTTGTAGGATGCTAGTAAATCACAGGAGGCCCTTATCTGTCCCTGTGTGTGTGTGTGTGTGTGTGTGTGTTCATATCACATTTTTTTAACATTTTATCATATGTTTATCTGTGCCTTTTAATAGCAACAGCTATTAAGTTTCCACATTTTCAGACACGTTTTCAAACTGAACTGTGGATTTAACCCTTTGTTTCCCTATCAAAGTGTCTGTTGTGAATGATTGAAGGAGCACATGGGGAGAGGTTGGATGTTTTGGGGTTTCTCTCAGAGCCCACATCTGGATCTCCTCAGTGAGCTGGCGGAGGTGCAGATGACACATGGCAGACTTACATAATTGTTTGTATTTCGTCTCTCACAGTCAGACTTGAACTCGGTGTCAGTCACTGCTGACGGCAACGAGAAAACTGACTGCTCAATATGTTCACTGATGCTCACTCACTGAGCTCACATCCCACAGCAAAGCAACACATTCAAGTGATGCAATGTGACTTCAAATGTAAACACTGGCTAATTATACATGTTCTACACTATTATACCCAATAAGCTCAATTGCAAAGCACAGGTACTTTTGAAACTTTTCCACCCATACTACAATTTCACTGTTCAGATATACATATATGTATATATATTTCAGCAGGATCCTCCTGGTGAAATACAATAAAATAATTTAGATTTTTCCTTTGAGAGGTTGACAGACTTCCTGTGTCAGAGTGAAAGAAAAATGCTCTTTTATAAATCATGTAAGACTGGAGTCTTACTGTTACTGCTGTTGTTTTGTCTTGTGTGCGTGTGGTTTCATTATTTCTGTTATTAAACCAATAAAATAAATCCAGACAGGGGGAGTGATGTTATCAATATATTTGAAATCAAATATTTACAAAATAAATGAACAAAGAAGCCAGTTCTGTAAGTCAGAACAGTCATATCACATTCACTGAAAATAAGTCATTTATAATGTACAAAAGTTCAGGCAACGGCAAAGGCAGCTTGTAAATCCACACAGAGTTAACGATGCCCAGTCACAGTCGTGGTGTTCGCTGTTCTGTGCACAGCAGGCACGTCCACGCTCGGCTCTCTTGATTCAGAGCTTGTCGGCGTTACAAAAGTTCAGACAGTGCATGGGTCACAATTCATTATTCACTGGAGTGCATAGTTAGTAAGTTAATCAGTTAATTTCAGTCCAAACCACATCTGCATTTCACCTCCCATCGAATAATAATGATGTACGCGTGTGGTGACAACACAGGAGAGTAAACAGCGCACAGTCTGCAGGTACGTGGAAGACTGTGTTGAATTAAATAAAGTTTATGCACATTCATCTTATGTAATGTGTTTGTTATTAATCTTAATGTTATTAAAAATTTTAAAGTTTTCATAAGTCACTCTTACTGCAACTTCTGTGTTCGACGTGCTTTGTGCAATTGTTCATTGCTCAGTGGATAAGAAGCACTTGAGATTAATACAAAGCCCTTTGCGTCGCAGCTTTCCTCTGACTTCTAACCAACAAGCCAAACTCAACAGTGCAGCTCCAATGCTGGTTTATCACTCTGGGTATATTTCTTATATAATTTATCATCTTAGAGTTCTTTTTTTCCCCACAGTGCAAGAAAATTCAAAATACCGAAAACAAGTCGAAAAATTTTCACAGGAACACGCAAGGTTTGCAAAATCACAACACCCATCGTAAAATAAATACAACTAAATGAAGAGCACAACACAATTATAAAGACACATTTTTGAGGTAAAAACATGCAGGAATAAATTAAGTGTGCTTCATGTAGGCAAAAAAAAAAGAAATTACAATGAGTCTCCTTCATCTTGTTACCATGGTAATCTATCAGAAGCTTCTGCAGGGTATTAGGCACCATCACCATCCCTCTGGTCTATGTTGGGCAAAGCACTGCAATAAAAACAGAGATGAATTAAAGGGCTGGAGCCTCAGTATGAGTTGATGTCAATAAAAGTGCAAGTGGGAAATAAAAAGGAGGGAAAACAACATGAAACACCTGTGAAAAGATCACCATTTCACCACATCAGTTACAGACAGCTAAATATCTGAAGGGGAATCTCTAGCATACAGTGAGTGGGGTGATCTGAAGGATAAAGATTAGCAGGCGACTAATAACAATCATAAAATGGTGTAATTAAAATTAACTGTGGGGTTAAAGGGGGGGCTACTGAGTGTGAGTCACCGTCTGTGAGTCTAGACACTGACAGGGATGAACCATGCTGCAGCCAGTCCACTGTGTCACTGTGTGGGAGAGGGCTGGAGGAGAGGGCAGTGGGGTGGGGGTGGGAGGGGGAAGAAACACCAGGGTCAGACTGCACTACACTTCAGTGGCAGAGAGGGGGCGCCCATTGTGAGTGACCACACCACAACAGTGCACATCAACACATGTGATTGTGAACGTGTCACAAACCTCTCCGTCCATCGCTCACACCACAGCTAGAGGGTGTGAGGCAGCGACAGACCAGAAGATCAGAAGTAGAGAAAGAAAACATGAAGTGATGAAAAGAGAGAACGCGTGTGAAAGTGAGGACACACAAAAGAAAGAGCTACACTGTTTTGGCATGAGACACTGAAGGGATATAATTATGTTTTTAAACAATTATCTACAGCATTTTGTAAATGTGGGAGTCTTTCATATTTGGTAAGTGGTGTAAAGCAGTCAGCAGCCAAACACTTTAAGAAAACTCCAGATTAGATTAGTGGAATATCATTTTTGAGATAACACATCACCTGAGGCAGCCAACTGCCTTCAAATGTACCAGTATGAACTGCTGTCAAAGCAGCACCTGACCAAACCTGCCCAGAAAAATAAAGGTGGTGACCTGTTTATGCTCGGATGGATGGACAACCTGTAAGGTCCTGTTCAGACCTGACATGTGTCTCCAGTGATCTAATCACATGTCAACTCAGATCAGTGGCTTTAAAATGTATCTCCACATACAACTTCAGTAACTTCTTGTGATCTTTCGTAAATTTTAAAGGTAAGAAACAAAATCTCTAACTCCTAGTAAATGCATGAAAACTGTAGTAATGCAACGTGATTTATAGCAGATGGGCCCAAACATGTCAAACCACTCTATGTGCAGTCATTATGTAACCTGACGGTGCAGATAAAAATCTAAAACCACCAGTTAAAGACATTTTTTTTAAAGCTCACCTTTGAGGATGTAGTCTGTTAAGAGCCCAGGCACCTTGTCACTGTCGTCTCTCATGGCATGTAGAACTGAGACACAGAGGGTGAACAGGAGTGTATGGATCAGTCACAGCCATTAGAAGTCAAGCACGGTTAGGGTTAAGGTACATGTGATGCAGAAACTTACTCTTGGTTAGGATCTGGAGGTCATCAATAGAAGGAGGGTGTCCCTTTTTCTCATAAGGAATGACTGTGGTTAAATACTGCGAAGGGGTCAACAGTGACACAGTCAGCAAGAGAGAGATAAAAGGTACAACATCTAGTGCTTTATTGAAGTGTCAGATCTGGTTAACTGCTGTGAGAAGGAAGACAGCTGAGATAAAGTGAGTGATTCTGCAGGATGGTATTCCCATCAAAGAGTATATTTCCAGTCCAGAAAGCAGATAGGTAAAGAGACAGAAAAGGGAAGTAACCTGTCTTTCACTGCACCCACTCCCAAAAGTTTGCCGGAAGCTGTTCTGAATGACGGAGGAAAGTCCCTCCATGCTGAAGCGCTGAGGAGGAAGGAAGTGAAGCAGAAAAACAGAAGAAGAGAGAGAATCAAAGAAGGGATTTCAGGGAAGCGCAGTTTGCAGGGGAATAACATGACAAATGCAGCGAGAAACGCAGGAAAAGAAAGATCTGAAGATATTTATCACATGAGCCAGCTGAGTGTAAGAGTGAAGGTACTAACTGATCCAAGTATTTTCTCAGTGTGGCCCTGCGACGTCCCAGCGCCACCTTTGAGCTTCTTCTTCTTCTTCAGGAGTTCGCGTTGCTCCTTCTGCCGGTTTTGTACGTCGATGAGTGCTGAGATGAAACTGTTCTTCACCTCCTTTTCAAAGTCCAGCTCGTCCCTGAGAGCCAGCTGCTGCACCAGCTCCTCCGAGAACCTCCTGATGTTGTTCTCCATCTCCTCCAGACGCTCATTCAGCTCTGCAACACTGAGGGCCCTCACCCCTGCTCCAGAAACCACACAAAGATCAGTACATCATGAGGTGCCTTCAAGTGTCACGTGTTTTTTTCAGGCAACTTAGATGTAAAAGTGTCTCTAAGTTCAAGCCCAGAGTAAAATAATGAAACTTTGGTGCAAAGTTTGTGTTTATTACATTTATTACAAAAAGGACAGGTATGGATCAGGAGCCAAATTTAATTTGGGAATAAATCTGGCGAATTTGCTGTTGAGTCTGAATATTATAGTCTTGTGTATGATCTTTGAGTATTGCCTGGACAGAGAGAGGTCTGTGCTCAGAGTGCTCTTCCAGGTTTGTATTTTTCTTATTGTCAATAAATCCCATAAAAATCCCCAAACCAACAATCCCTTGGTCAATCTCTCTGGCTCTCAGCCCCAAGCGCATTAATACTGCACATGTAAATCTTTAAAAACGCACCACAGACATATATGTATATATATTTTTGTTTTTTAAACAGACTAAATAATGACCTGAAACAGCTGGACACTGTTTTCTTTCTCTTTAGCAGATGTTACTCTAATAGGAGTGACTGCTGCATTTCCTAGGGACTATTTTTAGCTGAGGATTAACAGGCAGCAGAATGTGTGAGAGTGACTCTATGGGTGTTTTTAACATATTTGGACAAACGAGCTCTATGCCATAAGAAGAATAAGCTATCAACAGCTCTTTATGGTCAGAACTCACTTGTTGTTTTGGCCTGTTCATGATATTTATTTTTTCAAGAACATATCATAAGATAATGTTTCCTGATTTTCATGTAAGACCAATGTATGAATAACAAATGACTTCAAGAGAACGCACCATCACACTGATACCATTCATTTAATGCTGCAACGAGACATCACACTACATTGATACCTTTATATTGATTACATATGACATGTGTAGTAATAGTGGTTATTTGCCCCGATGAGATAATACTCACTCTGCTCATAACTGGGGCTGCTGGTGGACCGCTGGACGTCCAGTGACAGCATGGAGAGGTCCGACTGAGAGGGGTTGTGCTGTGCCTCCATTTCAGGCGAGTCCTGCATCATCTCCTCTATCTCCTCGATAACCTGAGAGAGCATGAACAGAGAGAGAGAGAGAGATAAGCACTGAAATACCCCCACTGAACATCAGTTATTAAATCAGGGATTTCAGCCATGTTAAGCTGCTGCTCTGCATTTGAAGGCTTGACACGGCGTGACTGATAACAGGCCGGACTGTGCTGCAGGTCACTGTTTAAGTTTATGTGCAAACCTACCTGCTCTGCTGTGAAGAGGGGCTCCTCCGCAAGGCAGGAGACGATGATGGAGTGCATGTCCAGCTGCTCCCTCAGCTCCTCATCATCAGACAGCTCGGCCGCAACATCACTTTTCCTCTGGCCAGGAACAGGACAGGGGGAGGGAATTTAATCAAAGCACTAAACCCTCCGGCACAATGAATATTTGAGATTTGTGAGATGAACAGAGGAGAGATTTGGCATGGGAGGGAGGGAGGGAAAGTGGGACAGGGGTGGAGATGGGAGGGGTGGGATCACTCACAGTTTTCTCCTTCAGGTTGAATGAGGGGACATGGAGGGAGCATGTTCGAGACTGTTTCCAGTCCACCGGCATCACGTGCCCAAAGTTACTGGTTAAGGCATTCCAGATTCTGTGGAGAGAGGAGACAAGTCCCAACAGACCTTTCAGAGCAAAACGCTAAACTGGCACGTATCTAATATAATTATCATCATCATCATTATAAATACAAACCGCATCCCATTTACCGGTAACGACTCTGCCCTAACATTACCTACTTTTCTTGGTCCTGAGGCAGGTGAATGTGAGAATACGACACAAATCTACTTATACAAATCTATCACAGTCAGACTAAACAGTTTTTGTGTGGAGGTCAAATATGACACACTCCTGTAATCCCCAACATTGAATCCTATCAAGGTGAAAAGGCCCCATGATTAAATTTGTGTACCAGAAAAGCCCAAATCTGCAGGATGATGTTTTTTTTTTTTCTTTCCTTAGCCAGAACAACATGCGTCACTGTAGGAACATTTAGACCTAATGTATAATGTATTTGTTGTAGTGCTTTCCTGACTTTTTAAAACTCACTAAAACAACTGATTGTCTACTAAACACACTAAAATCTTTGAAACAGACAGTATTAGAGCCACATCCTCCTACAGGTCAGGTCATTTGTGACATGAAACATGATCAGTAAAACTGATCACATATATCAGCTGTAAAAACAACAACAGTCCACTCTTATTGGCCAATATCGGTTTACAGGCGATTTAAGGACAGATACAGATACCCTGTCGATAGACTGTTGTTTACATGTCCACAGTGTGCTATCACAGTGGATTAAAGCAGACCTACATCCTGAGTTGCAGTGGCTGACCAAACATGGCTGTCACATCATTGATTGGTAATAGCCCTCGCTGAGAAACGCTGCCTATCTGATCTAGTCCCACTGTTAGCCTGGATACAAGCTTTGATATGATGATCAAAACAGTGAGTGGTGCTGAAGTGAAGCCTAAAAACAACAAGCCACATACACAAACCAATAACAAACACTCACTCGTCTTTCTCCAGCAGCGTGTCCTCGTTGATCACACTCACGGGAGCGATGCTGTCCGTCTTTGCGTTGAAATTTTGGAAGCACGCAGATAACTTTTCATCGAAATCGTTCACCAGGTCCTCCATGGACCGGAAAGCACCTGGTTCCCCCGGGGAGAAGCTGTTGTCGTGCAGCTCATCATCATCATTATCCAGGAGGAGCTGCGCCGCCGCTGCCACTGCCGCTTCCCCCGGCGGCGGGCGGCGGCGGCGGCGGCTGCTGCTGCTCGGCCTTTCCGCGGCAGCAGCTCATGCTCTGAAACCATGTTCAAATCACCTAAGTGCGGCCAGTCGTCGTCGAAATGTGCGATAGGTGCGGCCATAGCCCGGACCGGCCTAACAGCTCCGGGTCAGTGAGGGATGAGCTGCGGGACAGACAGGCCTCAGCATCCTCTCTGCGTGCCCGCTCGCTCCCCACAGCCTAGCTGCTCCGGACAGTATGGCTGCACCGGGCCTGGCCCACTAGCGGTGACAGTGTCATGACAGCAAGTTAGCATCACCGAAGGTCAGGACAGCGTGATGGCAACTATTTACATCCAACCAGTCTATTAGTCAGTCTGTTTATAAAAAATATTGGCATTATTATTCAAAAGCAACAAAAAGACACATTTAATATATTTATTTAATCAGTTGGTGAGGTTCAGGTTGTTTTAGCTCCTTTTTTTGGCTAGCACAAAACCGTTGTAAACATGTTTCTAACACAAACAACAGCACATAAGGCCACATTACATCTGAAATGTGTGTGTGTGTGTGTGTGTGAGAGAGAGAGAGGGAGAGAGAGAGAGAGAGAGAGAGCAGCGACCTCGTGTGGATCACACAGGAACCACCTGGTATCCATCGCTCCCTTGTTGCCAATAGTAACGGTCTCCAAACAAACAGACGGTCCGTGCTGTTTTGGGTTAGTCCGGGACATTAGGTTGAGTCGACCCACAGTGTCCCGTCCTGTCTCGGGTAAAATGAGCTCACCTTTGTCCATGCTGAAGAAAACCAGGCGCGCTCCCCTGCAGGGCTCCGTGGACGAGCAACGGTGAGTGGACACACAGGTACAGAGCACAGGTGTCACTTTACCGTGGGAGCGTGGTCACGTTAACTGTGTCTGACCTGCAGGGCCGGAGCTAAGGTGCCTTTCAGGAGGAGTCTGTTGAAAGGTAAGGCTGCTCAGGACTCAGTGATAAACAACATACTGAAGTAACCAAAACACAAGTTATCACCAGGAAGTGTGAGGAAAGTGTTCACACTGTGTACTCAAGTAAGAGTAGGCTACTGTAAAAAAAAAAAAAGTATGTATGTATATATATATATATATATATATATATATATATATATATATATATATATATATATATATCATTATGGTATTATGTTGTCAGGCTGCATCATTAACAATTGACAGTTGTAAGCTGGTTGCGGTGGCATTCATTTTACTTACTTTTATTGTTCAAACAAAATTAAAAGATTGAAATAATGACCAAGAAGAAGAAGAAAAACAAAAACAATAAATTAACTTAATAGTTTCTCAATGAATATGAAATTAATAGATGATTTCATCAATAATCAAATATTGTCCTTGATCATTTACTCTGTGACAAAAATATCATCATTTTCTCATATGTTTAGCACGTAGAATATTGATTTTAAAAAGTTGTATTGTTGTGTTATGTATTTAATTTTTCAGAATTTCAGGCAGTATTGGTTGATGGCAATGAGGATGATTCATCCAAGTCCTCTCACGTTGCAGCCAGTGACGCCTCCACTTCAAAGTCAAAAGCTCCTTTAAAGAAAGGTACAATTTAATACATTCATTCCAGATTTTATCTTTTAATTTGTGTTATAGAAACTAAAGAATCATAAGTCTAACTCTGATAATCAGCTGCACCACCAAGCGACTTTGAGCTCATGTCTGCCATGATGCGGAGGGTGACCCTGCTGGAGAAAAAAGTGAGGAGCCAAGTGCAGGAGATTGAGAGCAAGGTGAACACACACCTCCTGCAGATGAATAATAAAATTACAGTAAAACACATCTTTGAGACTTTAAATTTATGTGTGCGTCATTCTTCTAAAGAATAAAAAGATCTCAGTTTTGGAGAAGAAGCTGAAGGACTGGAAAGAATCAGGTAGTCATCTTCAAAGTGTACACGGCTGAGTTTGATGACAGGATAGAGATGATTTTGTCTGTGTGGATTTAGATGGTGCAGACGATCTGAGCAGCAACGATGATCTTGAAAGAAGGTGCCAACAACTGCAGAATAAAGTGCATGACATGGAGGCAAGTTGAGTGATTTCATTCATGTCTTTATACTGTGATCACAACATACTGAAGAGTGATGGTCCCTGCCCTGCAGAGCTTTCTAAGTGACTACGGTTTGATCTGGGTGGGAGATGGGGAGACCTACGACTCAGAGTGTGAGCAGACACACAACTCAGGTACCTTCCTCTCCATCAGCCCTAAGCCTTTCTGCTAACATTCACCTCACACTCAGGGTCGTGATTCTGATTTCAATGATCCCTAACATGTTGTATATCTTTCCTCTGCAGGCACCTCCGGGGTCAGGGCTTTCTGCATGAACTTTGACCTTGTTATGCAGAGGATTGCGGAGCTGAACATCCTTGCAGGGGAGGGGGAGTCTTTTGTAAAATCGACATTCAGGGGGGCACAGCTGGCAACAAAGGAACCTGTCCAACTGAGGCTCTACAGCAACGGCATTGTCATGTTTGATGGTCCTTTCCGCTCTTATCAGGAGCACAGCACCCAGGTTTGCAAACTTAAACTACACAGGAGCAAAAATACCTTCAATACTTCACACTGGAGTCTTTGATGATGGTTCATATCGTCTTCCTTTGGTCTGTGCAGCAGTGCATGCAAGATCTGATGGACGGGTATTTTCCATCTGAGCTTCAGGAGAGATTTCCAGACGGCGTTCCCTTTGAGGCGAGTCTCCCATTTCTTCCCTTTTGTCTGTCAGCGGATGTGCAAATGTACGACTAATCTAAAAACGTACTCTGCAGGTTCATGACAGACGAGATGAGAAATTTATCTTCAGGCTACCGTGGGAGAAAGATGAATCATCAAGTGTCCTCAGCTCTCAGATACCTGGTCTGTCCTGCAGAAAAAGAATCAGACACTTTGAAAGAAATCTTTTATCCTTTTTGTTTTATTCTCACATTCTCCTCTGGCTCACACAGGCAAGAAAGTGACTATGAATCAGTTCCTGAACAGGCTGCCCAAGGTAGTGGTCAAGGCTGGTCAAGTTATTGATATCAGGGACTCGCTGAGAGCAACCCTGCAGGTGAGAAAGCAGAATATTTCAATAGCACAATAGTAATCGTAAGCCTTTTGTGTATGTGTACGTAAGCTCGTACAGATCATCACTATAGCGTGCCACCTAGTCTGCCTGTAGTTGTGCTCAATGTAATGCTCATTATCTAATAAGCACTTTGTCTAGGGTTCACCTGGTGTTCACAACAGCGACTCAGTGGTCCTTATAGACACAGCAGCACTGCAGGCAATGAAAGAGAGGTATTCTGAAATATCATCATTCATTACATAATCATTCTGGTTTCTTTTTTTTAAATACCATGAATCATGATGCATATTTTCATGTCTGAGAACTGGTGGGAGAACACGTGTGTGCAAATCTATAGAAATGAATGTGTTTTAAATTGTGTGAAATGACGCAAAGATTGAGAGTTTGATGCAAAGGCACAACCAAACATGCTGTGGTTTAATATGTAAATTATAATATAATCATATATATATGTGGTTTATCCAGATATAAGATAAGGTTGAGGAAAACATACAAATCATTTCCCAATGTTTTCTGATGTAAAGGGGTTAAAAGGACCTAAATCCAAGTAGGCCTACACACTGCGTGATGTAAAGGCTGATTAAAATCCCTTTTTGGCAACGATGACTGTCAGTCTAGATTGTGGAGATTACTGTATGCACTGGTCTGAAAAATAGGGCAGGTCACCACAGACAGCCAGCACTCCTTGTGATGGAGTCCAGAATTCAGAAGCGTGACTTCCTTCAGGAGTCCAAGAGCAGTTAACGACATAAAGCGTGTTTGATTTTAAGAGGTCAGATTTTCCTCATTTTTATCCAGCTAGTTTTTATATCATCTGACAGCTTTTGTATTCTTGTCACTTGTACACTCAGACTGCAGACACCCACCTCTGACCAGCCATTGTCATCCCATGATGTCATCACGCTGAAGGTGAAGTCTGAGGATGGGAATCATACTTATGTCTTGAAAATGTTCTCCTCGGAAACAATCGGCCACCTGCGACGGTACCTGGACAAACACAGGTGAGACAGTGCATCCTGCCCATACTTATCTTTATGCTGTCTGCCAAACAATTTGTCACTGGTCGCATGCATTTCTTTTTAATACTACAGAGGCGGTAGTCTCCCTGGTTATGACATCATCAGCGCATACCCACAGTGCCACTACGAA
This sequence comes from Caranx ignobilis, assembly GCA_021432705.1. Lineage (NCBI taxonomy): Eukaryota > Metazoa > Chordata > Actinopteri > Carangiformes > Carangidae > Caranx > Caranx ignobilis. Next base: position 6,822,313 of record MU270012.1, on the reverse strand, counting down.
GACAACTGCAGGACGCTCCAATCATGCGGAATTGTGCAGAGTGCTACTCTGCTGCTGCAAAAGAGACAACACCCTCCTCATCCATTGACTGAGTCATTCACATAAACCAATAGAAAGATCAATGTATGACTTGAAATACAATTTTTCATTCAACCTTTTTTGCAGCAGACATTTGTCATAGTATTAACAGTACAGATGTTAATAGTAACATTAACAAGTGCTCCAGACGGTGGGATGCCATTAATGCTATCAGGACCGTGAAAGTGAAGCAGCTAAATGGAATTCAGCCGTCAGTGATCTTATTTACCTCAAAAAGGCCCACAGAAAATCCTGTTATCAACCCACATGTGGATACACTGATCAAACTTTCTCTACAAATACTTCAGCTCTGGGAATCTGCTGATATAGAGTACCCATGGCTGTTTCTTACAAAAGTAAAATCTGTAAATCTCACTGCTGCAGAGGTCATTTGGATCATTTCTATGTTGCATGAGAACAAGCATGGCTATGCTATGGCACTCCTCTGAAATATGATGCTTCATGTTACTGACAAAAAGAATGGAGTATTATTTGTGGATCGATTATTTCAAGGTTGATACCTGATCTGCTTAAGTACCAGGACCCCTGCAGATCCAGTGTATTGGATGCTTGCATCCCTAGCTACAGAAAGCTGCTACCCCTGGTTTTCTGCACAAAGAGAATGAAAGTAACAGTTGAATGTAATAAAAGTGAAATAAAATGAAATCCCAAACAAATTAAAACAAAACAAAATGTTGAAAATCTTTATTTCTAAAATATGCAAATACAAACAAGGACAAAGGTATGAAAATATAAACATCTTTTTCCCTTTCGCAAAACATTTGAGATGTTAAGGCATGCGGAACCTGACTTTTCAAAGATAAATTTTGTGCTATGAGAGTTTAAAGGTCCCATGAAATGAAAAATGGCTTGTGTGTCCCTGGGTGCATTGTTCTGTATAATTTGTCAAAAAGTCGTTGTTGCATATTCTTTAATTAAAATCCCTTACTCTTCATGTAACTGACTTCTTTTTAAATGGCTTATCCTGCACTCACGGCACATATTATAAAATAATTCCATCAAGTTCAATGTGGTCAGTGATTTAGGGGTGATCCAGCCAACCCCTCCCATCATCACTGCCATGTGGGATTAAAACATGTACCTATTTCCCCTGAAGAAAGCTAATTATCCTCAGTGACTGCTGCCTGGCTGACTATAGCCTGGCCTATTTCATCCAAAACACCACAGAAGAAAATAACAATCTAAAAGCCACTTCATGGGACCTTTACACATTGTTGTTGTTTGCTAAAACAACATTAGCACATTATTACAGCAACGCATTAGGAGGACCCAAAACGCTTTCACACGGAGTTGTCAATGCAAACAATAAAATAAATAATACTGAAGATTATTAACACTGTTTCTCAGGCATTTATCAAACACTTAACCACTCTCTCGAAGCCGTTACCAACTGAAATGTACAGTATACTGTGAAGTTATTCATCTACACAGAGCAGATGTTTCTAAGATCACCCCGACTAGTGAGTTTTACTTAGCTTCATTCATCTACCAGGAACAAAAACAGTGTAGGGGGCCTCCACCAACTCTGTGACGCGGCCCACAGTTATATCTGCTACATTCAGAGTCAGGGAATGTATTGACTATCCTACTGGTTGACACACTGAGAGAAAAGGTCATATTGGAAGAGTCTGCTGCAAACAGCCCTTTGTGGTTGGTCTAAAATGAATTAGCATTGTGGTTTGCAAACTTACAGAAAGGCACATGTTGGTATTCATTCAGAATGAGGCCTGCAGCAGAGAGGAGCATTCACAAACAAACATTCTTAGACTTGCACAACTGCCCCGACCAGAGTTTTCTTTGGTTGTAAAACTGATGTAGGCCTGTTGGTGTGAGAAGCTGATTTGGTATTAAACCGTTCAGTTGTTAAGTCTGATGTCTCACAGCTGAGTCTAATGTTACAGTGTTCGCCATTTTAAATAATGGCATGTTAGTAACATTTCCTTGTGAATTCAGTTAAAAGCACAGGTTAAAACATTTTCAGTTGATTGTCAACCATTTCTTGGATAATTCCCCTCGGGAGGGAAATGAAAGATTTAAATAAATTACATTATGTGGGAGTTCTACACAAATAGTTTTCCACTGGAGTGGAACAAAAAGGATAAGACTGGTAACTGACAGTATCATGTCATTAACAAAAAAAAAAATAAATAAAAACACGCACACACACAATGCTTTAAGGATCAAGTATTAGAGGTAAGTTATTTTCTGTTAGCCCTTGGACAGAAATAGATGAACTCACCGGGGGGATGGTAGGGTTCTGAGCTACAGGCAGGCATGAGACTCACCGTTCAGAGAAGCAGAAGCTAAACCATCTGGGCTTTCCTCTGTCCTCATTTTAAGAAAATTAAAATCCAGTCCTCTTTGTGACATTCAGTCACTAGGCATGAAAGACAGGCCCGTTTTAGAAGCAAGCCTCTGAGATGAAATGGGACTCCTCCATCATCTGGCTGGGTGACAAGTTATTGTGTGATGCAGTTTTCTCCCATGTCCTGTGCATAACGGTCCAGTATTACATTACGTAGTTCCTCAACGTCTCGACGGAGCTGTTGAGCTTCGACGAGCTTCTTCTGCAGCACCTCTGGACTCATCCAGTCCTCGTCCTGCTCTGCCACTGGTGGTGGTGCTTGAAAAACAACAAAACAAGAGTCTGATGATTCATGTCCTACAACTTTTGTAACATTAACCTCTTAAAATACAAACCATTACAGCATTGTACTGTGTAACCAACACAAAATGTTAAATAAATGCTCACATGTAAGACCGAGCAACAGGGAGAGGTTAGGGTCTTGTCCTTGAGCTCTCTGAGTCAGGATGCTGCACAGTGAGCGCAGGTCACTGAGGCAGGAGGCGATCTCTGCGTGCAGCCTCTGCGTGAGACGGGCCCCGGCTGGCTGCAGGGCAGAGGAAGCCTGGTTACTGCTCCTCTGCTCTGGATCACTCATGTGCTCCTGCAGGGTCAGATTCTGCTCCATCAGTTCCTGGTTCTGGGCTGACAGCTGAAACACAAGGAGTCAGCATCAAAGTTAATTAGGAGCAGTCCAGTCAAGGAATAATCCATATCCTCTGCACACTGCTCAGTCTGACTCACATCCTTCATGGCTGTGTGCAGCTCCAACACATTCTGCTCTTTGGCCAACACCTCTTCTCTGAGAGCCTGAGAGCTGCTCTCTTCCTGAGAAATCTGCTCCTCCAACGCCTGCAAACAAACAATTAATGACTCGCAAATGCTAAAACTGTAAACAGAGCAGTAATTACATGAATATAAAGTATAAACATAGTGTAAGCACCTGGATTTGGGAGCCAAGCTGTTCCATCATTCGGTGTTGCTTCTCAATGACCTGCCAAAAGAAGAACTGAGTTTTAAAACAGTTACTTCCGATGTGGAGCAGCTCAATGAGAACTTATAAACATTATTGTGCCATATTTGCTGCTAAATTTAACCCCACAGCTCAAAATCTATACGTTTTGGTTTGCAGTCAATGACAGTTTGTGTTGGGCTGGGAAATAAAATCAGATCCCATCAAGGAAATTCACCCAAGGTTTCCAGAGCTAAACTGATACTCATTTTATTGACTCCCGTTCCTTTCATTTTAATATCAAATTACGTCTCCCTTTTCTGTAGGTTGTGCCCTGAGGCTTTGTGTGACTAGTGTGGAGGCGTTTGCTTCACAGCTGAAGCACACAGCACCGAAAGCATCATAAACATTACAGAGAATGTGTGAAGTGGAGATGAAAATGTTCTACCCTTTGATGAACTTTTGCTGCTGCACAATTTAACCACAATACACAGAGACATCCTTCCAGAGAAATAAACACTTCTTGCTAATTCATATTTTACTGAACACCCATTTCCTCCAGGCTCACTCTGTCACATGAAGGTTTTGCTGCTGAAGTAGTTTCAAGAAAATCAGCCACTATTAGATTGCGCAGTATGAACAATTTGTGCATTCAAATGAGGGAGCGGTAATTTAAACCAGTCCAATTTGGACTCTTTTTATCTTGGAGCGTTCAATATCAGGTTTAGGCAGATGACCTTTTTCAGAGAGGACACTCAGGACCTATAAAAAACAACAGACCTTTTTGAGTCTTTGTTGTTCCTCCCTCAAAGCGTTGTTCTCTACTCTGAGCTTCTCAATATCCAGAGAAGGCAGTCGGGCTCCATCCTCAAGGCCCTGCTGCACCCGCTGCTGCATACTGAGGGGGATGAAAATAAAAACACAGGACACATTATACAGAGTTACCACTGTCTCTTTGTACACACAGTGCGAAGAGAACAAACATGCCCACTGGGCACTGTTCACGGTGATCAGACCACATGTGCCCGTACGTACTCTGTAATGGTTGTCAGCAGGTCTCTCTCCCTGCGTTTCTGCTCCTCCAACTGTGCATCTTTTTCCCGTAGTTGTGACTGTGTTGTCTCCAGACAGACCTCCAATTCTTTCACCTTCTCCTGTAGTTGGGCTGCCTGCTGTTCAGCCTCCAGGAGCTGTTATTTAAAAAGAAAACACATGTTCGCATCTAATGAATTCAACACTTTCAACCAAGTAAGTCAGAGCAGACAGAAATAATAAGGGATGAAATGAAGTACCTGCTTGTTCTGGCTCTGGTAGTCCTCCAAGGTGGGCAAATCAGCTAGGTAGCGCTCCAGAGTCTCAATACGCTGCTGGTTCTCTCTCTTCAGCTCCGCCTCCTTCTGACACTTCTTCTTCAGGTTGTTGATGTGCTTGTCTCGACTACGGATCTGCATACATGGGCAGCATGTGGTGAATGGGTTAACAACCAACTGTTCCAACTGTAATAGGTGTTGCTGGCATAATGAGCGAGAAAACTTGTGAGAAACTGCTCCTACAAACACAACCATATGTTAGCCTCAGAGAAACTGCTTTCACACTATTTCCTCTGAGGCAACTCTAAAAGGAACTTGTTAAAGCTCACAGTTTTAAGTACAATACAAGATCTACTCATGTACCAAACTTGACAGTGATTTTACAGCAACACTGAGCAGCATCTCTGTTCCTGTGGGTGGTGAAAGGTTTCCTGTACAGTGATCTTTGGGTCTTATTTTAATGTTCTATAAGAGCAGCTGTTGGGAAATCTGAGAATTTAGCAGCCTGCCTTCATCACCTACATGAACAATGTACAGAAACTTCTGACTCATAATTTAGCTTAATTACAGGCAGAGCGAATGGATTTTGTACGTTAGGAAGGAATGTTAGGCAAGGACAAACCCTCTCTTCCTGTTTCTTCATCTCCTCTGCGTGTCGTTCACAAGTCTCCTTCAAACTGTCAGTTAGTCGACGTGTCTCTGCCTCAACTGCTCCCAGTCTGCGCTCTGCCTCTGCTTTCTCCAGGGCAGCGCAGTCTGTTCGCTCGGTGAACTGCGCCCTCAGGAAGGCGTTCTCTCTCTGGGCCTCCTGTAAGGTCACCATGTGATACCAATGTTTCAGTGAAAGTTCTTAGGGGTAGATTGTAATACCGTCATCACCCTTACAAACAAAGTGTACCTAGGGGGTTGTTTTTAGGAGACACAGTATCTTTTCACCAACCTGTAGCCGCAGCATGCACATATCACCATAAGAAGCCCCTCGGCCCAGTAGAGCTCCATGGACCTGCAGCTCACTTTCCCTCAGACGCTGCTCCAGTTGGGCCATGTGCTGCTTTTGTCTGCGTAAGAACATAGTCAATATTATAAACGAGTCGACTCTTTGACATTTATGTTTCCAAAATTAGTAAAGTGAAGACTAATAAGAACTTCATTATCATCAGAGAATCACTCCATAAAATGTCCCAAATTGAACTGTATAATTACTTGAATCACTTGCCTCTCTATGATGAGCTCCTTCTCCTTTAACAGGCTCTCACTGGCTTTGACGAGAGCGTCCCACTTGCCAGACTCTGCGGGAACAGGGTTTGAGTACAGTGGTGGGTACTGACCCACTGCAGCGCTCATTAACTGCAACAAAAAGATGGAAATGCATGTGACAATTAGAGCTGCACTGTGTGGAAATATGCAAAGGTGGTGAAAAACAAATGTATGGTTTCAACCCTGACATCCATTCACCTTATCATCGTACAGCATAGTGCAAAGTGCCCGCAAAACAGATGTTGACAGAAACACAACTCAATATTTGCACCAAACTAAATGCAAACAGCTCAGAGAACTACCACTTGCCTCGGTTACCCTGACACCAGGTTGAACTGTTTTAATAGCAAAACCACCTGACAACAGTAATAGATACTTTTGTGTGAATACAGTTTTTCTTCCAACACAGAGTGAAGCTAACTGTCACTGCATTTCAGTGCTCTGAGGAACACATCCTGCATAATGAATACATGAACACAGCACACCAATCACAGCTTAAGGAGCATTCCTATACTAATGCTGTAGTTAAGTGTAAATGAGTCAGCACACAGTAAGCGGAAATGCCAGCAGTCACTCACTCAGTATTTACCACAGACGAAATGAACACTGAAAACAGTACTGAAATGATAGACATGTCATGTAAAGGTTTTCTACTATGGTGACAGTTTCTAACAGATTGCAAAATTGAAGCAGCAAAGAGTTTTCTAACATTGAGCAAGCACGGGATTTTCTGAATTACACATATAAAATAGGACTTTTTTCCTAAAGCCAACAGGAGAGATTAGAAATTCTTGTGTAGTCCTTGTGATTTCAATTTGGTTGATAGAAATAGGGCAAGATGTCTGTATGCCTTCAGGCTTGAATTAGAGGAACATTATTTTTCCTATGTTGACCTACATATATGTGCCACGCACTGCATTTCTGGCCAGATTGCAATGTCCACCAACAACAACCCCACATGCTGAATATCAGGGGCTTTACTTCAATCAACATCTTGCCCAAGAACTGCAGAGAAGAGTTTGTGTTGCGACCCAGCAGAAGTATCATCTGTCATGAATGTCTTTCCTTCAAACTGTGATCCCAAAACACCAGTGACAGTTATACAAATCAAAAAAGACTAAGACTCAGGTATGATTTCCTAAGCAGGAGGGATGCGGTATGAATGCTTACCTGCATTTGTTCCACTTGCAAGCGCAAACTCTCCAGTTGCTGCTTGTGTTGCTGTTGCTGCTGCCAGCTGGATAGTTCACTACATCTGTCCTGCCGCAGTGGCTCGTAACCCATGGAGCCTGAATGCTCCCTCAGCAGAGCCTGTGTCTGCAGGCTGAGAGGGCTTGCATACACTCCAGTGGATCCAGCTGCACCAGGCTGACTGCCCCTCTGATTAGAGGTTTCTGCTGTGCCGGGAACTCCAGGCCTTGCTTCAGGCAGAACCTTATAGCTGTGCTCCATGCCTCCCCTGTAGGCGTCAGACACACAGTCTGAGTTGTCTCTAATCCCGCTCGTCTGTAATCGGAGTCTGACATCAGGGCATAGCCCCCCCAGCAGGGCTGACTGATTTAGAGTAGGCTCCACAGCAGGAGTGTCAAACCTCTGGCCCTCATCTAACCGTGTGTGATCTGAGGGGAAAAGCGAATGGTCCAGCCCATTTACAAGGCTGCGGTAGCGGCTCAGGCAGTCTGGTTTTGGCCCCACAGGGTCGCCTCCTACACCGGTCTGAGCATCCAAGTTGGGTGAAGATGCTGATTTGGAAAGAGAGGAAGACTTTGAGGTGGAGCCACTTGGAGTTCTGGAGCCCGATGAAGACCTGTGACCCTCAAGTGAGGACAGGACATCCTCCTGGACACATGACTGGGGCTTAGAGGCCGGGGATCCGGCCGTGGATGGCATGACATGTGCAGTGGGAATGGGGATCTGACTGCGGATGGGCTGGAAAGAGGGGCTGCTGCTGGAACTGCAGAAATCTTTGAGGAGTAAAACAAGAAAAAGTCATTATAAACAGCGGCACTCGCAAAATTCACTATACAGATGCACCTTGTTAAAATCAGTGCTGAATATTTGGAGCATTACTGCAGGCAATTTTCCCTATTTTCAGGCAGTGATGTAAAGTAGATGCAGCAGGGTTTATGGGTGGCCTACTTTGATGATGAGGTGTCACCGCTGAATGAATTAACTGGCTCTGACTGACTCAGCCCAGGGAAAAGGCTTATAATAGACTTAAACCAATGAGCAGGGTAAAAGCTTTGTGTTAAACAATTCAGAAAAAATGAAGTATAAGATATATCAGTCATACAGCTGGTATTACCTGCTACATCTCTAAATTTAGATAGATAGAAGACCATTATAATTCACTGCAACACTCTGTTGTAACATCATCGCTGAAATAAGAGTCTTCCTGTTAAATTAAAATGAGCTCTTTTAATTATCCTCTTAACAACATTCTGAGATAAGCACACTCAGATTATTTTACAGTACACACCCAAACCACAGCGTTAAAGATGCCCAACTGCTGTTAAACTGTCAGCATTTGGAGACCTCTGAAGCAGCATGCTCACAAAGAATTTTCAGGAACACACAGCAAAATCTCTGCAAGCAACCTACAGTCATTGCCACAAGCCTAGACACAATCTGAAGTTACATAACTCGGATTTCAATGGTGTTACAAACCTGACAGACCTGGTGAAGTCTGAAAACCCTGCACTCAATTGACAGCAACAAACATGTTATTAGCTGTGGCATTTTCTCTAAAGCTGAACTGAGGTGAGCAGAGCTGTGGAACGCTTTAAAACAAGACAAAAGTCCATCCTCTGCATTTCTGGGTACAACCTCCTGAAGCTGAGACCAACAACCATGCAGCAGTCAAGCCCCGTGCCCAAAGCCGTATTGTCCTCGAACAGCCAAACCAGCCTGTACCAACCTCTGAGCTAACACATACAAACACGCGTACACGGGAAAGGTTAGGGGTATTTATAGCCCACCTCTCATGTTACAGAGTGATCTGTGGGTGCCGCTTATTTAAGCACCTTGCCTCCTCCCACTGTAACAGACAACATGCACGTGTACACCCAAAGTCAAGGACTGAATGAGAAATGTTTTCCCTGCTTATTAAATCCACCCCTTCCTAAAACAAGAAACTCTGCACAATCAGAGAGAGAGATAAAGAGGAGAATGGTAAGAATAATATAGAAGTACCAACAATCTTTCAGGAAGGTAGAACATCAAATATAATAGAGGCCCCAGGCTCTGCTAGTTCATGACTGTCTAGAACAAGTCTAAACTACTACAGTGTGCAATAACCTTTGATTGATGGTTGCTCAACAGTCATTCCTGTGTTTGCAAAGTAAAATGATGATGATTACCTGAAGTTTTAAAACGTGAACAATGAATTGATTAATAACAAACAACTAAAATTTAACCTGTTTAACTGTGTGTTATACAGTATTGCCTACGACAGGTCATTGCTGTGGCTAAAAGTGGGGTTAATTGTCATGTTGCTAAGCACTGCTGTCAGTTTAAGTGTTTGGACAAAGACGTAGCAGCAACAGTAGCTTGGGCAACGACAAACTAAACAAGTGAGGCCTGCTAGAAGAAGGTACATTCATTCACAACAGCTATAACCATAATGTATCCAGTGACCCAACATAGAAATGCATGGGCTTGGACAAAATCCTGCAAACTGAACAGATATCAAGAGTGAAAACAGCTTCAATTGTTCCAGGAATGTGAGTTTACCAGAACTGAGTTGTGTGGTTGCAGTGTTAAGGGCTGGCTGGACAGTATTGGAGACCTCCAGAAGAAGTGGTTCCTGTTTGCTAAAAGAATAAATGCATCTGCAACACTAATATTCTCCACACCTTCTCTTTAAGATGTATGGTAGATCTAGGGACTGGACATATGACAGGAGGTGAGACTGTCTGATTCACTACGGTGACAAGGGAAGCATTAAAAACACTCATCAGATTATGTATGGCTGCGTACTGGGACAGCATCATCCGGCTAACATTTGTACAAGGTCCTATAAAACTGCTTTGCATATCTTTACTGACACACCACGGTTTATAAGGATTATGGATACCACTGATGCACAGGAGATTACCAGTACAAATCCACTATGGACTGCAAAACTATGTATGTATGAAAGGCATCCTTAGGACTATGGGAATTTTTTTCATTAAAGCCAAGACAAGAAACAAAAAACAGTGACCTGTTTACAGCTGTTAGGAAAAGTTTCCAACTGGCAGCCAGGGCATGAATGTCATCTTTGTGAAGCTCAACCTCAACTGAGTTCGTTTGCCTCTGTTTTTTCAGTATAATATTTTGCAGTGTTTCCTGTTGTTCAGGAGACCACCCATCCCATCTGGTCAACCATAACATGGAACCATCCTGAAACGAGCATCTGTTATTTTTTCCAGTCACATGTGTAGTCCTTTAAATATAGTACATACACAAACCATGTCCACTAGGATTTCTCATTTTCTCCAATGGGATATTCCTCTTTAGGCATGGATCCAGTTTTCACTTAGCTGTCCAGTCCTAGTATCCCAACACCCCATCCTCCCAATTAGCCATAACACCAGCGGGGTGCAGAAGAGCCTCAGGGCACTTCTGACTAAGACTCTAATCTACCTCTGCAAATCTCCCAAGCAGACAGAGTGGATCATGAACATTTTAAACTCTATAAATAGCTTAAGAAACAACAGCTCAAACTTGAAGACAGTCTTTCCACCCTCAGCACAAAAAGGGGTTGGGCTGAGTCTGAGGTTCATGTGTGGCTTTTCATTTCATTATACGATTGATATCAACATTCAAATCAGCAAAAGCATTCATGTCCAATGACGAACATCCACTTTTTAACAGATACCCGATCAAATGCATGAATGCAGCAAATTATTACAAATAAATCCAACCACCATTACAGCACTCAACGCCGGCTGTTTAGAATGCAAACTGGGACCTGTCCCTGACAGACAGCCTTTAAAACAATGTTACACAATACAGGCAGGGGAAGAACAAGCAAAAGTCATCACCTTCTGTGCTGTCAGATGCTGAGGTGCCAAGACCAGTGTCCCCACTGTCCGATGTTCCAGGACGGCGGCCAAAACGGCTTTGGAACTTCTCTGACACAGCTGGTGTTTGCCACTCCATGTCAGCAAACCGAGCTAATGTATATTTGTGAAACAGGATGATAGCAACAGAGGAGCACATCAACACACGCTGAACTCACACACTAGTTTATGCATTTTCCCAGCAGTGTGCCAACTTACCCGCTGGTTTGGAATCAATAAATCTCTGTGAAGTTGTCATTCCATACGAGACAATGTCACCTGTGATAGATGGGAGGAAAATTACCTTTAAATAGTGAAGACAATAAGATATTTTCATGTCTTCCAAAATCACATCTTCACATAGGTTAACGTTTACCCTTTCAACTTAAACATGTACTATTGACAATGTGACAACCTACTCTTACCTATTCGTTTAGTTGGCTGAGAAAACACTGAAGGAGGCTGGTAGGCTTTCATGATGACCCAGAGACTAAGATGTCCACTGAACAAAGGCGCCCCTATTACATACTGTATATTACGACCTGAACGTCCCGAGCTTAGGACTCGACAGCTGTTACCTAATGACTGATTTGTTCGCCTATCAAACCCTTCTGCTCCTCACCCTGCCAAAAACAAACTGCACGGACTTTTCTGAGCACCAACAAAAATAACAACATGAGCACATGTCTTAGCGTTACATAATCTGTTACACAAACATTTATGTCCCAAAGAAGCTACAGGAAGTTGTACGTCGTTTGGCAAGCGAATATACCGATTCCAAAAGGATACATACGGTCTGAGATGCAGCCTGGTTATTACAAACTAATCCTTTCTTCAGCTAATTCGTAAAGGAAATGACTCGCTAACGAGCCAATGCGAGCTAAAGCAGCTAAACGTGACTAATGGCCAATTTGAATTTGAGGAAATTTACGATATCAGCTAAATACGACTTTCGTACACGAGTGGGTCGTTTTTAAGAGCAGTGAACTAATGTGATTTGTCCTCTTTGGCGTTCACATTTGTTGTACTGCAATGCACTGCGCCGTTATCATTGAGCTAATCCATGACAAATCCGTTTCCGTCTAACAAGCTAGCTAACAGCTAGCTAACACAACGCTGTCGTTTGCTTAGCTACCGAAGTGAACATAAACGTAACGATTTTCTAAACGGCTTCGTGTTTACATTGGTGTAGTTAACATATCCATAGGCGCTGACATTAAGGTTTACTTTACCTTTTGTTTCACATATATTCACAATGAAGTAACAAATCTCGGTTTCAGGCTAAGTAACCGAAGCCGAATCTGTACCATCCGCTGCTGCTGCTGCTGTTGTTCCGCTAGCCAACTGATCTTCTCCGCTGGCAGACAACCCGGACAAGCCACGGTGGACGCTCGATTAATACCACAGCACCGCCCGTTCAACACTCACGGCTCATGTTGTCTCAGAATCCGTTTGAGGTTTTCCTTGCCTGTGGGGAATTGACACCTACATTGGCTAAATCCACAGACTACAACCGAAAAACTGGTGCAGCATAGTTTTCAAGACACTGCTTAAAATAAAGCAGCCGATGTAACGAAAGCTGACCTGGTTTATTTTTTATCATATGACGAGATATCAGCAGAGTAACACAAAACGAACCAACCTAAGCAAGATGCGTTGAGATGACTGGAATAACCTAGAAAATAAAGCTTCAGAGGTGTTTCAATCCAATTACAGTCTTAACACATGTTTAATTAGGTCACAGAACAAGCGGCATTGAAATATATAATTGCGAAGTAAATACAAAAAATACAGTGTCATTGTTATAGTTAGGCGGTGTATTGTAAAGCATTATACTGCAGTGACTACATAAGGAACAATCAGTCTATATTTGTCCTCTTCATCTATTTGTCATCAGGTTTAATACATGTTTAAAAGACTCTATCGATCCCATTGGCATAATTCAAACACTTCCGCTTTTCACTTTGAGTGACGCTATTGGCTCATACAGAACAGAACGGTTGTGGTTGACAAAGACGTGAAAAGACCACAATGCTGACATTAATTTGTTGTAGGAAGTTGGGACATCTACGCTAACATTTGTAACACCTAACGCCCAACATGCAGTGATGCATGAGTCAGGATTTTTTTTTTTTTTTTTGCAATGGGTGGGATAGAAATTGCAACATCTGTTTCATTTTTTAAAAGAATTTAACTGCCGTAAGGTCCAATCTAAAATAATCTATTATGAAGATAAATTTATGTTAAAACATATAAAGCCTTGTATGTTATGTGACAATACCATGAGGACCCCATACATTTTTCTTCTCTTATTGTACTGCTGAATGTCCATGTATGAATATGTCACAAATATATATCACTATAAGGCTGAGGTAGAATGTAGCCTATATAATAATAATCTATTACATATAATAATTTTTCATTTTTTCCACCCCACTGTTATGATACACATGATCATCTTCCAAACCATACAATGTTGTGCTTGGATTTTACTGAAACAATTCAAGTCATTTTGCACCCTAAAGCTATCACTGAGCTCGGATCTTTGAACCACGTTCTTGCATGTCTTGCTGTAACCATTCCTTCATTTTTTTCTCTCCATCAAGATTACATAAAGCTGACCATTTCACTTTATTCCTCAGGTTACATAAAAAATGTCCCTACTTTTTTGTCTTACTGTCCTGTTGTGTCTGTGTCAATAAAAGTAAAAATACGTTAACTATCATATTCCGATGAAATTAGCCAGAGGAATATGTAATTTATTATCATTTAAAGTACTGTATAGACTATACAGCCTTTTTGCCTTCTTGAAGTATGAAATGTTTGCAAATACCAGCTTCAGTAAGTGCTTTTATTTTGAAATGAACTCAGACCGGAAGTGTTTGTTGTGCTTTAGCAGGCGGAACAAAGTTGCGTGATGTGCCAGTGGGAGGAGGGTTGTGTTCAAGTCAGAGAAGGTATTAGCGAGAATCCTGTCAACAAACTCACATAGAGTATGATTTATTACGTTTATTTAATGGACATTTCTTGACAGAAGCCTTTTTAGTTCAAGGAAAGCGGTGAGATTTATTTAGCAGTCGCAAATTGAAATTAAAGCGTTGCAAATGTTGACGTTTCATGATGTGGACGTTTTGTTTAGCTAGCAAGGTAACGCAGATTCGCTAACGCCAGCTACTCGGTTAACGGCAGGTCTCTTTAAGGCCCGCTATACAGGTGGCTAACGATACAGACAGGCTAACAGCGCTTTGACGTTTTCATAATGCTCACTGTTTTTGCGTCATTGTCCGCCGATTATTAGACTGACAGAGCTGCATAGCTGTAACATTAGCTAGTTAGCTGCTGAACTCGCCTTGTTGGTGTTCACTGACGGGAGCTGACCCAATGTTTGGCACTGGAGTGCGCAAAGTTAACGTTGTATGTTTCAGCTATTTTTAAAGATCCCATAATGAATTGATAACTTAAATGTCTACCGATGATCAACTTGCCTTTACCCTTCCTCTTTTACATATAATCAATGCCGTGTGAGAAATGTATTCTCTGTCCTCCTAATGTTTTTAACGTCTGTGCAGCTTATACTCAAGAAACACAGAGTAAATGTCATCTGAGCTCTGACCCCTGGATCCTCCAGCCCAGACCCTAATTTATGTTTTTTGGTGAGGCCATGACGGCTGTCAACATCACCAGAGATATCCTGCATAGGCAGATCAGGGTGAGTAAACGAGTATTATAACATATTATGAGCAGAATATACATGGGCATTGATTTTGGTGGGGACAACCCAGTAGATTCTCACCAAAGGCTGTTAACCTGTACAATTTCATGTGTACATGGGTGTGACTGTGCCTGTGGTTCATGTCATTGTTTTGTTTATTCATCATGTCTGTTATACATATTATGTCATCTCAATCAAAAATGGTTTCTAATTAACCTCATGACACTTCAGGACAAGAAAGCATCAGGCTTCCAAAGGTTCTACCATGTGACCGAGCCCTTCATCAAGAGACTTGGTCTGGAGGCTGAGCTTCAGGTCAGTGACAGTGTGTGTCTGTCTGTGTGCACACGTAGATGGTGAAAGAGCTGTCGCAAAGAAGGGAGACTGATGGGATACTACTGTGTACTATTATATCTTCCTCTGACCGTACATACTGTCCATCTCAACAGGGCCATACTGGCTGTGTGAACTGTTTGGAGTGGAATGAGCGAGGAGAGTGAGTCTTCAAATCCTAAAATTTGTACCTACTGTATAATTTGCAATCTCTGACCTGGGATCAGCGGTTGGGTTACAACACCATATTACGATGACACAAGTCTTGCATGTAATGTGAAGGCCTAATATGACTGGGATTATATGTCAAAATTAAATGGCTATCTTTTCTGCTGGGGTTTGAGCTCTGAATGTTGCTGCTGCACCCCTGATTATCAAAATCATACAGCAGGCCTTTAATGTTTTGCTGCAATGTAATGAGATCAGTATGTTGAAAGGTTTCACAATAGTCATGAAGAGCCTGTACAAAAATTGCTCCCCTTGTCCTGATTATTTTATTTTGTATATAGCCTACTGGCCTCAGGTTCAGATGATCAACATGCCATCATCTGGGATCCATTCCGACACAAGAAGCTCACAACTATGCACACAGGTCATGCAGCAAACATATTCTCTGTTAAGGTAAGGAGGACTAATGGGAAGATGGGTGTACTGAATCTCAGATGGGAACTTGAGCTGAAATCATTCACAGCAGCTACATTCACACACACAGCAATCATCATATCTGAGGCCACAGTAAGGTGGAGCCCACCTACTGGGTTTTGTGTACTGATGGACAAAGATTAGTGACTGATTCCCATTTTAGTCTAATTGAAAGTGCATTTTATCTATTTAAACAGCTGTATCTTACTTGGGCTTGGACTTGCACTTCCTGTACATTAGGTGGCGCTGTTGGCTTTTTAGTGAGTGGCAGTTCAAACGTCAGAGGAAAATGTCATATTGTATGAAGGCCTTCAACTATGGTTCTTCTTTGCAATAATGGATTTATTTCATGCTTAGAAAAACACCTTATCACAAGAAATTGTATGTGTACTCTTCAGATAATTATGGTCTGTTTGTCCGTCCATACAGTTCCTCCCTCACTCTGGGGACAGAATTTTAGTAACGGGCGCAGCTGACACAAAGGTCCATGTGCACGACCTGACGGCCAAGGAAACCATCCATATGTTTTCTGATCACACCAACAGAGTTAAACGTATTGCCACAGCACCAATGTGGCCCAACACCTTCTGGAGTGCTGCAGAGGATGGTATCATCAGGTTAGAGGCCAGGGAATGAATCACCTTCAGCTGTGCAAATTAAAAGATGCACCATGTCTAAATTTGCTAGTACGTTTGTTCATACGTCCACTGTCTCCTTGCTCACTACAGACAGTATGACTTGCGGGAGAGCAGTAAACGCTCTGAGGTTCTGATCGACCTGACAGAGTTTTGTGGTCAGCTGGTTGAGGCCAAGTGTCTGGCTGTCAACCCACGGGACAACAATTACCTAGCAGTGGGAGCCAATGGTCCCTTTGTACGCCTCTATGACATCAGGATGATTCACAACTACAGGTTGGTTGATTTTTTAAAAATTATTAAACAACCATAATGTGTGTTTTTTTGAGACACACTTGTTCAACTGGGTTCTGACTAAATTATTCTCTTTCTTAAACAGGAAATCTATGAGTCAGGGCACATCAGCAGCTGTGCACACGTTCTGTGATAGGCAGAAGCCAATTCCGGATGGAGCTGGGCAGTATTATGTTGCAGGTTCATATATGGCTGAATTGCTTATATCAGATTTATTTAATGGCTACATTAGCATTTTTATGGAGTAATGGCATTGGGAAATATACCATTTACAGGAAGGTGACCTAAAGGATGTTGAATAATATCACATTTTATTTGAATTCTTCAGGACACCTGCCGGTGAAACTCCCGGACTACAATAACCGCCTAAGGGTCCTGGTGGCCACCTATGTCACCTTTAGTCCAGATGGCACAGAACTGCTTGTTAACATGGGTGGGGAACAGGTAATGCTTCTTAAAACAAACAAGGGATGAATAGAGGAGTATGTGCCTCTGGTCTGTGCTGTAATGTTTGTTTTATCTGTTTATTCCAGGTGTATCTGTTTGACTTGACATTTAAACAGAGGCCATACACATTCTTGCTTCCAAAAAAGTGCCAGTCATCTACAGGTAGGTTTATACAATCCTTGAAAAATGGGTTTTGCCCAGTAGAGATGCATAGAACATAATATCTAGATGTTTTGATGGTATGTTATACATTCGCTTCTCAGGAGATGTCCAGAATGGAAAGACAACCAATGGCGTCTCCAACGGTATTCACCTGCCAACCAGCCATATTCGCTTCGCCGGAAGCAAGATGCGCTCCAGGTACTTCTCTTTAACACCTGATTGTTCAGTAGTTTGAGAATGCACATGTTTGAGCTGTCTCTTTTATTGTCTTCATTGTAGCTCTACTGAGCTCCCTCCTCACTTGGAGAAGATAAAGCAACAAGCTAATGACGCATTTGCACAGCAGCAGTGGACACAGGCCATCCAGCTGTACAGTTTAGGCATTCATCAGGCCAGCTGCAATGCCATGCTGTATGGGAACCGGGCTGCAGCCTACATGAAACGCAAGTGGTAGGCCACCACAGTACCACTACAGATGGACAGTTGATCATCTTTTCCTCAAGGCCATTAAAGCAATTAATAAGCATGTACATATGTGATTCGCAGGGATGGAGACCATTACGATGCCCTCAGGGACTGTCTGAAGGCTCTGACTTTAAACCCCGGCCACCTGAAAGCTCATTTCAGACTGGCACGGTGTCTGTTTGAGCTGAAGTATGTGACTGAGGCTCTGGAGTGTTTGGATGATTTCAAAGGAAAGTTTCCGGAGCAGGCTCACAGCAGTGCCTGCGACGCCTTGGATAAAGACATCAAAGCCGCTCTCTTCTCCAAGACAGAATCAGGTATGAAAGAGAAGATCACAATACATGGCAGTAGCTCTCACTTCTTAAACAAGTGTCTACACAGTTGGATCTGGAAACATGCAAAACACACTGCTGCCACCACCACCCATAAGTCATACTCACAAAGTATATACTGTTACAATAGGGAAATGGAGAGTTTCGTTGGAGCTATAGGAAATCTTTTTTTTCTTTTTTAGACATAGCAACTTGAGTGATGAGTTGGAAATGTTTTATATTGTTTCTTTCTTTGCTAGTGTCTGAGTTTGGTTTCTTTACTTAGCTGACGATAAAAAAGCCAACAGCTCCATTAGATTCCACTCATTCAGTCGGAAGGAGTCGATCCCGGAGGATGAGTTGGTGCTGAGGGAGCGCAGCTTCGACTACAAGCACAGATACTGTGGCCACTGCAACACCACCACCGACATCAAGGAGGCTAACTTCTTTGGAAGGTGAGGAGATCCCACTCAACATGAAGGTGTCAGTAGGGGAGCTGTCAAAAGCTCTGTAACTCAAGGAAGAGAACCACTAAGATTGAAAAGTAGATTTCATTCACTAATTTACTCAGCTGGGACTATATCTACCAGGTTTTGTGAGTAAGCAAAAGTCAACATTAATAGTAAAGTTTAAAATATCCACTGTAAAGTCTTAACATGCGACAGTCATAATGTTTCCATACAAGCAAATTTGTCATACATGAGGTGATTATTTGTTTCACATTTTTTCTTGTCAGTCAAAATGTACTCTGATGAACCTCATGACACTGTGTAATTTTAGTTTAGTGTTACAAATAGCACTATGTCATTGTGATACAGACTTTACCGGTTGTTGGATCAATCAAAATATGGATGAACCTGATTACTGCAAATTAGGAGAGACATCTGTCAGACTGCTCTGACACTAAACAACAAGACTTGGTCTTTTGTACTGTATTGGCCAGATTAAGTTAATATAAGTGTTGTTTAACAAGAAGGTTTTTTCCCTAACGTCACCTGGTTTAATGTTACGATATTCATTTAAGCCACTGGACTGTAATATAATACATATGACACAAACCTCAGTTTCCACTGATCTTTTTACATGAGAGTGTCTCGATGAAACATTTTCCACAGCAGACTTGGGACAGCCCCGACTGCACACCTTTGTGTGATGAATTAAACAACTGCTCTGTGAAAGAGGTTTAATGTAGAACAATCATCTAATTCCTAGTAATTCCCTTTCTCCTCAGCAAAGGGCAGTACATTGTCAGTGGCTCAGACGACGGCTCCTTCTTTATCTGGGAAAAGGAGACGACTAATCTGGTGAGGATCCTGCAAGGAGATGAATCCATAGTCAATTGCCTGCAGCCCCACCCCAGCTACTGCTTCCTGGCCACAAGTGGTATTGACCCTGTAGTTCGATTATGGAATCCCAGACCAGAGGTAAACAATTCAGAATCTGTGTTTATGTGTGTGTGTGTGTGTTTTGATATATATTCACCAGATTTTTAATGACCCTTTTCTATGCTCTCTTATAATCCAGATGGAGTGTGAGAATGGGCGTGTGGTGGAGGACATGGAGGGTGCTGCTCAAGCGAATCAGCGGCGTATGAATGCAGATCCACTCGAGGTTATGCTGCTCAACATGGGCTATCGCATCACAGGCCTGCGTGGTGTTGGCCCTGATGGCTCAGATGATGAAGACAGCTCAGAGGGACAAGTGCAGTGCAGGCCAAGCTAAGCAAACTGTCAGCCATTCTGCAGAATGGATGTAGGAAGCAAAGCACTCTCTCAGCTCCTGTTTGAATCTTAATTTCCCCCTCTATCTGACAGAAACATTGAGTGAATGTCATGTCACATCTCTGCACTATGCATCGCCCTCCCCTGTCCTGAGACAGGACTGGTGGAGACCACTTTTGGGGAGAGGAATTCATGGAGGGTGGAGACAACATCCATCTCGCCCCCTTCAAAGCACCAACAACACCTCAGCCCTCTCCTTCCACCCTGTGATGGCAGGGGTGGGGGCACCTTTGAGGAGAGCACCTTCAACGTCACTCCCCCAGTTTCTCACGCAGAAGGAGGAGTTCAGCACTTATCCCTCCTCAGGTTTCTGTTGGAGAGACACACAACATGTAGAAGGAGAAGCCTACGGTCGGGCGACCTATTTTCAGGTCCGAGTGGCCTCACAGTCACAGCATCCTCCATGGAGGATCAGATCACAGACCAGAAGATGGTGCTTTGTCGCATCTCCTGTCTGCTCCACAGTTGGAGCAAAGAGTCACAGTGCCCGCTCATCTCAGAAAGGCTGCACACCCAAGTCATTGATTCTGAGTTAGACTTGATCATATTTTCAGTTGGAGTTTTGGTCACACAAGCCTAGAGTTAATTCAGATCTCCAAGTTGTGAAAGTTGCTGGTGAAGTTGCTCCAATGAAATGTATTTACAAGCTTTGTTTAGTTCTTACCTCTCAGAAAAAAATGGGTTTCTTCTGCCAAAGGTTGTCATCTATGATTTCAGCGGCCAAGGATTAATGTTTGTATTCTGTTTCATTGACCCATAATTTTGGCATACTGTATTCCTTTTAGTTGAGAGGTTTTACCACAATAGATTGTTGACCAGATCAACAAGGTATTGACAAAGACATATTTGTAAAAAACAAACAAACAAAAAAAAAACAACCCACAAACTTTCTAATCCAGTTTTTGTTTTAAATTAAGTCCCATTGATTGTAAATGTCATTTGGCATGAAATGTCAGCGTGAAACTTCTGTTGGGTGTACGTGGGACACAGATGCTAATTTTATGGTATATGCCAACTAGGTGCTACGTATTTGGTGGCAATAGGGTTCCTGCCTACTAGCTGCGTGGCTCTAGCACTAGGCCTCTGCTGCAGCCAGGTGTTCAGTCCTGCTTGCATGAGGCTTCTCTGACCATTGTTGTGGACAATGAAAAGGACAGAGCCATCCCATCTGAGCAGCTCATTAGGTCTCCTTCACCCTCTAATAGGGTGAATGTTAAGGAATGGGTCCTCAACAACATGCAACACTAGGCTTTCATATGTTTTACTTTGTTCATTAATTTGAGATACTCTGTTTTTTTTCTTTGAGGAATCCTATAATAACTTTTGTTGCAAACAAAGTAAAAAATAAAAAAAAAATATTGAACACCACATTTTCTGTATTCTTGTGCTTTTTGTTCCATTATTGGTAAAATAGTGAACAGTTTGTCTTCTCAGTGTAATGATTACCCAACAGCTGCAGCAGTAATGATGCAATGCTAACTAGGTTGTGAAGATGTATTGTAGGCGAGGCTATGAACTTTCCAGTATCCTCATTCATTCATCAGTGTCTGCACTACTCTCTGCTTTTGCTGACTATTAGGCAACAAATGTAAGCACAGTACATCACAAGCATGAGTAGCTCGGGAAGCGTCTCATGGCCCATACATTGCAGTAATGAGGTGACCCAGCTTTTGGGAGCAGTGGAGGTTACACTGATAAAGCCCAGTGTTTACTTAAACTGTGACTGTGACAAATAGGAGATTTAATAAAAGTCCACAGACAAGAAGAATATCCTTTTGGGTGCATGTTTCTCGTATGATTGACACAAGGCAGAAAAACATTCGTGGTTACCTCTTATGCTTCAAATGAGACATCCATAATTCAGGGATGAGACAGCTGTGACTCCACCAATAATCCCACAATGAAACGAAATAAAAAGAAGAGCTCACACATAAATACAGTTGACAAATATTCACGAATATTGTTGCTTTAGGTGACAGTTTATACAGCAGTCCTAATTAAACCGTTAAAATAAGGCATAGTAACACACCAGTGAACGGTGTTGCGTTCAATGGCCGACCCTTGGTTCACCCGCGGGGGAGCGGAGGCGACGGCGGCGCGCTTACGCTTCCACGCCGCCTGGCGCCGTTCGTGCGTCACTGTCGTCGTCTCCTGCTAACTCCGTGCAGTGATGGCGGAGGCGGAGGATGCCGACATGATGATGAACTACCACGGTGATTTCGTAAAAAGCGACAGGAAAAGCAGCCGCTACCCTTTCTGCATCGTCTGGACGCCTATTCCCATTTTATCGTAAGAAGCTAACACTCGCTGTTTTCCAGGTCTTGTTAGCTTAGCGTTGGACGTGATAAGAGCTTACAGCCTGTTTGACTGGTTGTTGTTGTGCATACGTCAGATGAAATAAAACAGATTCACGTGTTCACTGCTGCTTAAATCTTATGCTATGTATTTCCTTTTGTGTGTGTTCTCTGACATAATAATGAATCAGCATAATGCTGCATAACACCCAGCACACAGTCATATCCCTGTTGTTTTCTGTTGGGTGCATCCTGCAGGTGGGTGCTTCCCTTCATCGGTCACATGGGTATATGCACCTCTTCTGGAGTCATACGAGATTTTGCAGGATCCTACTTTGTCTCGGTGAGTGGCACTTTTGTTAATCAGTGATGCATTAGATGAAATTAGCACTGTGGCCAATCTTGTGGAAATATATTTAGATGTAAAGCTTTAATGTAAGATTTCGTGTGGGATTTTATAGGGGGCTGTTGTTAACTCATTATGAATGGGAGTACTGGCCTTCAGGTTGTTCAAGATGTATTTCCTCATCATATGTGCTATCAGCCCATTATGTTGTATTTTAAACAGAGTGCTGATAAACCACTCAGATCTGGATTCCACATTAACACGAGTATAGTTACTTATTTATGTCATGCCAGTCTGGCCCATCACACATGGGATTACAAGACATCATAACAATGAAGAGCATGCGTCATCTTCTGGTTTTACAAATACCAACCAAAATAAAAGCATACAATAAATCTAGATGGACTATATTACACCTTAAAAAGTGAAAATAAAGTGAAACATATGTCAAATTGACCAGTCTACGGGTTATCTTGATAAAGTATTAGTATAATGTCTTTAAATGTTTTAACTTTTTCACAGGAGGACAACATGGGCTTTGGTCGACCAACAAAGTAAGTTTATTAATCAAAATATTGCATTGGAAGTAATGTATATGGTATTGTAATAAGTAGCTTGCACCTAGTCACCCACTGAGATGGATACACTGATTGATTGGTAACTTATATTGCAGGTATTGGAAGCTTGATGTGGACAAAGTCTGTGGTAACGGGGCTGCTACATGGGACAAAGCAGTGAGCGATGCGTCAGAGGAGTACAAATGTAGGCCGGTAAGACAATATTCAGTTTTGTTACTGCAGATATTTCCATATTAATCTTCATATATTGATATCTACTCTTTCTGTTTCATTGAAGCACAATCTATGCTTTGACAACTGCCATTCCCACGTTGCCATGGCACTCAATCTTATGCGCTATGACAACAGCACATCTTGGAACATGGTGAACCTGTGTGTGCTGTCGTTCGTTAATGGAAAACACGTGAGGTAAATGTTTTAACGTCTTGCTGCCATTGAATAATGAATGTAAACCTAAACCTGGCATCTTTTCCATAGTTTCCATAGTCCTCCAGTTACTGATGACTTTTGGCATAGAAGTACTTCACATTTTCCTTCAATGCTCAAACACAAAACTACTCATCCACTTCTGTACTGACCAGTAATATTTTAACATCCAATTATTTTATCAAAATAAAACAGTGGCTTATTTGCATTATAGCATGTATATTGCATTCATTTCATTTCAAAGATCTGTTTTGACTTCAGTTTTATTCATCATACTTATACAGCAGCAATTTGCACACTCGGTAGTGAACAGGAAACTTGCTTGCATGTTTTGATTTTTTTCTGATAATGTTTGTGCTGATTGACAGTCTATACTGAATGGAAACGGTGTGACCTGGACACACAAGCATACAATACGTGTTGTATGCTTGTGTATTTAGCAGTGGAGGGATGTTGCTAACCTGAGGCGTCATGTAGAAACTGTGCGATTGCTCTGCTGCTGGATGCTCTTGAGCATTAAGAGACATATGGCTCAGAGAGCCTCCCTCATTATTCTCTGCTGACCCACATAGAGAGCGCTGGCGTCACAGTTTGTGCTGCCTCTGCACATACACTCCCACGACACAGGAGTCTTTTAAACAGAAACCGAGTCGCGTAATTCATCACTGACAGCCGCGCTCCCCTCTGTGTCACTATTGGAGGTCACCTCGCTGCTGGGGCTCCCTGCGCCGGCTGGGTGGAAAGGACAGTAGGACGCAAGCTGGGGAGCAGCCAGGGAGGGGGAGCTGTGGGCCTGTGGGAGTAAAGAGACTGACCCGTGTGATACTTTAACACACCTCATGTGCCATTTTCTGTCCAAAATATACAGACTCACACACTCAATATACAGGTTTTGGTGATGACCGTACTCTAACATGTGTTACACTTTTTTTTTATTCTTCAGCTGGGCAGCTTTCCTCAAGACCTGGCTACCGTTCCTTATGTTGTGTGGAGTCCTTGCCACCTTCATCCTAACATTGAACCTACAGTAATGGATCAAGCAAACAATGGGAGAACTCATGGACTTGGTTGGTTATACATTATCATTGATGTGAAGGATGTGACGGGACATTTGAAAAAAAAAAAACACTAAAGATGGACTCCATCGTCTATCGTGATCTGGTCTCTAGGAAGGGTAGTTTTTAAATTAACAACAACAAAAAAACGTATTTGTTATTTATGTATGTATGAATTAGTGTAAACTATAGTATCGACAATAATCTCCTCAAAATTCAACACTATTTTTCACACAGTGGGCTCTGTGTTTTTGTTTAGTTTATTAAAAGGATCTGAAGGAAGTTTTCACCACAGTAGAGCAATCCTGGTGAGTTCCAGTGATGCATTTTTCATGGATGGAAATGATGAATGTGTTTCCGGGCCGGCTAATGTACATTCAGTGATGAATGGGCTCAAAGTGGACCACGAAATCGTAATGCTGAAAAGTATTCATCAGTTATTTGTCTGAGAGACATGATCCGCTACCAAAGATAAAATGATGTAGGACCCACTTGTGAAAAATAGTGATATCATTCTGTAAAATGTCCTCTTCTTCTTTAATGTGTAATTCTCCAGACAGAAACTGAATGCTTTCACATTCTGCATCTTCATTCTTGAATGTTATAAGTCTGCTAATTTTTCAAACTATGAGCAATACAATATTACCATGTTACCTATAATTTGTTTTATTGATTTGTTTTGTACCTACAAAAGTATTATTTATTATTGTATTAACTCTGTCACTTAAGTGTTTGTGTTTTTGTAACTTTGGATGTGCTGTAGCCTTTTTCACGTCTCCTGACTGCGGTGTAGGTCACAGACTGTGGACGCCCTAATCGTCCTCTGTACCTTTAAGGGAACCACGCACCTTTTTCATCAATATACGGGAACCTTTATTCCCAGAGTGGAGCAGATGAGGAGGGACTGATGCTGGAGTGAGCAGTCTTTGCCGCCTCTTTTGTTTGTTTTTTTTGTCAGAACAAAAGCTTACGATAAAATTCATCATTTGACTTATTCATTTGCATGGAATCAAGTTTTTTCCTGCTATAATTCATACTCTGTGTTAATTTTTTTAAACATCTTTCCCTTTTTGGGCGATAATTTAGAGATGTGTGTTTTTGCTGTCCGTGTGTTTTTGGGAATTCTTCTTTGTGCACCACACCAGTGCTTGGAGTGTCCTGTTGGCTGCGAGTGTTTTGCTGTCACTCGCACAGTAAAATGTGTTTCCAAGGATCTGCTCACGGTGCCACATAGTGTCCCAGGATACGCAAGGACTGTTGTGATCACTGGGAATAATATGCACCAGATTGCAGCTGATTCGTTTACAGAGATGGAGAATGTCACCAACATCATTTTAAGCAATAATAGGTGAGAATGTCAGTGTTTTGCTTTTTGTTTCATTCATGTATATTAAGCCACATTTGGATAATATGCATAACTTTGTTGATGTGTATGTAACTAATAAACATTTTTTTTTCTCTGGATGTGTTTTTTTTTCATTTACTTTGACAGCACAGTGATATAAATAAGTTGCATCTGAGCATGTCTAAGGACAGGTGTCACAGTGTTAGTCATTTTCACAGAATTACAGAGATGGCATCCCACAGCTTTTCCGCCCTCACCAACCTGCGCTTCCTGGACCTGAGCGGGAACCAGCTGGCACTCATCCATCCAGAGGCTCTCAGCATACCAGGCAGTCCCCTTCAGGAGCTCAACCTGAGCCGCTCGCTGTACAACTTCACCGCACCGACAGACCTCACCACAGCTCTACGTTGGGGGGGACTCAGGGGTCTCCTCTGCCTCGACCTCTCCGGGAACCACCTCGCCCTGCTTCCGCCGGGCATGTTCTCTCACCTCCCCAATCTGCAACAGCTCTTCCTCACTAACAACTCTTTGGTAGCCATCTACAGTGGGACCTTCTCTGGTATGAACCATCTTGAAATGCTGGACCTGACGCAGAATGCCTTCAGAATATTCAGGGGAGATGCTCTCCAAGAGCTGGAGAAGCTCGGGAACATCCACATCCATCTTGGTAAAAACCCCTACACATGCTCTTGTGAAATCCGTCAATTTGTCACTTGGCTGAATGAATCAAAAGCTCTGCTAGATGTCGATGCTTTGAGATGTGCGTCACCAAGAGCATTAATTGATGCCCAGCTGAGAGGCCTCAGTGTCAAGACTCTTGGGTGTGTTGTTCCAGTCCAGGCAGTGGTTGCTGACCTCACCCTGCAGACTTCATATGTTTTCTTAGGGGTGGTGCTGGGGTTTGTGGGGATGGTCTTTCTTTTTGTGCTCTACCTTAACCGCAAAGGCATGAAGAAGTGGATCAATGAAATGAGAGATGCATGTCGAGACGTTATGGAGGGATATCACTACCGATATGAGATTGACTCAGACCCCCGGCTGGGGCACATCTCAGCTGATAAGGGTGGCAGCAGGGGACAAGTGCATTTAAGATTAGCTCTGTCACAGCAGCTTCCAAATGACACCTGTATTGTTCAGGTTCCCACAGACACACAGGTCAAACAGGTGACCGCTGCCCCACCTATGAACCTATGATCTCTTACTGAAGTTAAATAATTTCACAAAATATGAGTTGATGTAGATATGAATAGTTTAGGCCAGTACATTTATAAATTGATTGAATGTTTCTGTACAAACTGCAGGTATAACTGAAAATTTTTACCCTAAAAGTGCCTTTGTGTTTTTGAGGCACTGGAGCATTGTATATATGAAATGACATGGATATTGTTTGTTTGCCATTCATTTTCTAAGAGTAAGAAAAACACAAACCAGATTAAAATTCATCTAGATAGAAAACATCTCACTTATTGTGAACTAAGTTTTTTTTTTATTAATAAATTTTCTTTGATTTCAGATTACAAATAAATGATGTAGATGGTAGATTGTGGAAAATGTATATTGACCTAAGAGACTGTAATCCATTGTCACCTAGTACAGAGTAGTAGTAGACAAGTCTTAAATTATCTATGACTCAACTAAAAAATGTAAATTCCCGAATTTAATCAGTTATATAGGGTTAGTTTGATGAGTATTATTCGTAACATGATCTATATTACAATAGTCAAATGAGTAGATATCAAAACCACTGTATGATGTGAAACCTGTATTTACATTGAGGATAAATAAAGTAACATTTTGGTGTAAGTTATGTGCTTGTTCATCTGTTTTATTGCAACTTAACTAGTGACACCATGCTGGTCCGATTTCTGTCCAGGTGAGGAAGCTCTTCTATTTCAAACCAGTGTGTGTGTGTGTGTGTGTGTGTGTGTGTGTGTGTGATGAAGTGTTTCCACAAAGGGAAACAGAGCAGAATGAGAAATATGTAAAAACACACCTGCTGGTTCAGCAGCTGTGCACCTACCTTACGAGTGAGTTCACAGCATTAGAGAGGATATTATTAAGCCTCTTTGTCATAATGCAGCATTTCACCAGCAGCTGTGATGTTGCAATATGAGTAAGGAAAGCACCCATGTTTTTCACTTTCTTTTTTTGTCGATCTTTTTCAACTTTTTTTTTTTTTTAAATAACCTAATTCATGTTTCAGCCTGTTTTTGTTGATACTATTTTTTCCAGTCTTTCTACTTTTATATCCGCCTCGCGTGACGTCACGAATCACCTGTGGGTGGGTGTAGGCTCTGGGATTAGTTGTAGCCGCAGGTAATAGCCAAACATTGGGAGACGCTCGGCAACGCAACACAGTGAGTTGGGGTTTTTTTTTTTTTTTTTTTTTTCGACCGACAGAAAGACGACGCGGAGCTGAGCGGTGCTGTCCGGTCGAGGCGCTTCACCGTCGTAGTTTCGCGGAGGTAGACTCACCTGGAAGTGTTTTGGGCGGTAAAACTGGGTCTTTTTTCACTGTGAAGCGCGAGCACAGCAAAAGTTTCCTTCTGAGACTTCCGCGGTTTGCTCGGTGAGCAAGTTACCTGGGATAAGACACCCACCATCGTTTCCTCTTATGCGGTAAGTGAGTGTTTTGTAAGTGAAATTAGAAACAGTGTGATGTTGAATGAGATTTGGGCTGAACTGTTTCCCTGCTCTCGAGCTGTAGGCCAAACAAGTTTCAAGCGCTACGAAACAGGGCCAAGTCGTTATCAGGCCATTGATCAATACAAACACTTTATTTACATTTTGAGAACGGCAGGGGAGGTTGCCTCAGTGGAAGTGGAGTGTTTCCAATAGGAATCTTAAATACAGGCTGTTTTACTGCGCCATGGCTGCAAACTCTGTGGCAACAAAAGGGGGAGGTTTACACCTGGGTATTATTTTCTAAACATGCCTCTCCCACACCAGGTCCCAGGCATTTTGAGCCATGCCTGGCCACAGCACAGGGGCTCCCCAGGCGTCCCGTCACCACCACCACCATCACCACCATCACCACCACAACAGCAAACACCACAGCTCCAGCTCCAGGTCAGAAAAATACAGACAAAATCGGACTATATCCAGGGAGAGCAGCCAGGATTCCTACAAGGATCCTCACGGAGAGCATCATGAATACCGCACTGACCACTCCCGGTGTTCAGAGAACAAGCACAGTCGCAGTAGAGGCCATCCGCGAAATGGCACACCACAGGGCTCAGAGACTATAGGATTTATCCCTGGGTCTGCAGACAACACACCTACCAGCAGACATGCCTGTGGCTCCTGTGCCTCTGTGGGCTGGAGCAGCTGTAAAGCTCTTATCTGCTGTGTACTGACCTGTGGATTTTATGGCAGCAGAGAGCCCTGTCTGCCGGTTAACGAGAGCTCCACAGACCACCCCCCTAAAGCAGGCAGTGAGCCTCACCCTCCTAATGGCATGGCTGTGACCAACCCCACCTGTGGTATCCCTCTGGAGTCCAGCAAGGCCACCAAAGCCTCTAAGCTGCCCACAAGTGACAGCTTTCGCTACCCTGATGTGCGTATCGCAGGCCAGACAGTAAAGTATCCTGTTACTGCCCCCAAACGGACCCGTGCACCCGGCAAAGGGGAAACCGAGCGGCCAGTCAGCAACACCAGCCTGTTATCCCGGGAGGACTATGAATTAGATGACCTGAGTGACACAGGCACAGACATTGACTCTCTTATCACCAAGAAGCTGCTGGAGCTTTACGCCCTCCACCAGATTGACCAGCTGGCCAAGTGCACCTCTGACTCATCTTTCTCCCGCAAGACCAACGAGATCAGTGAGCTCATCTATAGCATCGCTCAGGATTACAACCTGGAGGAGCAAGAGGCCGAGTGCAAGCTGGTGCACGGAGTCATCCGCATCAGCACTCGAAAGGGCAAGAGGAACAAGAGCCACCAGTCCACGGGACAGCGTCCCAATGGGAGGAGCGACGGGACTCTCCCTGACAGTGGCAATGAGACCATGACCAACACCTTCATGAGCAGTGACTGTAAGAATGTCATGCAGTATTATTTAAACCAGATAACATTAATGATTACTATTGTGAAATGTTTATGGAATACCACAAAAACAAACCTGTCTTCAACATATCAAGTGAACTGATCACCTAAACTGTCTTCCTGTAATGACTCGGCTAGTGTCCGTTGGAACGCTGCACCTTTGTTTGGCCTCTAGTTTTAAACCCTGATATGCCAGGTATTTCACAGACAATAACCTAATAACAATTGGTTAGTCTGAGTCAAGCTGATACAGGTTCACCGTGTCATCCAAAGCACGTTGCACAATAAACGGGGTGATTGGATTAATTAAGTAAAATGACAATGTGTTCACGTGTGTCACAGCTCCTCATCTGCATGTCGTCTTTTTTTTTTTTTTATCCCTGCTCCAGTCCCTGAGGTGAAAGTGTCAGAGCAGACGCCATCAGATGAGCTGGCGAGGAAAATGAGACATTACAGCGGGAAAAGTAAGTACATGTGGGAATTTTCCACATCCATGGCACTGATTGTTTTCTGTCTTCTTTTGTGTTGAAGAAAAAGCTTGAATGGGGGAGTAAGAGCTCAATTAGATTCAGAATCATTCAGCTCCGGAGTGTGATTAGAGGTTATACATATTGGACGCCAAAACCTTAATTGTGTTCATTGTACTGATAGAGCTACAGTCTTTATTTTCCCAGTCATTGAGGTATAATTACTAAGCCGGTGTATGTGTGGCTCAGTCTTTGTAATCCATTGTACCTGCTGCACCTGCAGGCATTTTCTCACCTCCTGCATGCATACCACTCTTTAAGCTGTGAAAACTCTACATTCCTGCCCTTTTCTCTGCATATTACAATCCCTCGCTCATTAGCTGCCTCCTCCCCCCTCATCTGCCACCTTACACCCACCCATCAATCTGCCTCATTCTCCCTTCCAGCTCAGGGGTCATGCTACACCACCTGCCAAAGCAGCAGATCAAGTCACATTAAATATACGCCACATCATGTCCCCTGGTTTATTATGTAATTTTAGCATGTAACTTGGGTTACAGATGGATTACCGCATAGCAGCCTCTTTTTTTTGTGTCGTTGCTGCTCTGCAAAGAGGGGGTGTCCTGTTACATGTCTCTGAATGAGGGTACACCACATTGTACTTTCACATCCTGGATTGAGCTCAACATTGCACATCTCACCTCATGTTCATAAAATATAACATAGACTGTATTAGCTATTTCTATGACTCGTGTGTTGTTTTTTTCCAGTGATGTAAGTTTTTCTTTCCTCTTGCAGCGTACTCCTCCAGCACTACCACGGCCTACTCAGCCTACCATCATGACACTGAAACAGACTCTTCAGGCGCCCCTCTGCTTCTCTGAAGGGCAACACTGACCCAAAAGTGCCTGTATTGATGAGATGTAGCCAAGTAGATGGTCACCTTCTCCTATCATTTATGCTGTTACTGAGTGGAGCACCTTTTTTCGGGGCGGTCGTACTTCTCCTTTTCATGGTCCGGCTAATGTTTGATGTTGGTGTCATTTAAATTCAAGGACAATTTTTATTTTCTTTCCAGCAAATGAACATTGAGGACACCTTTTTTCGTACAAAGCAGGTGTTTATGTATTAGTACGCAGTGTTTTTTTTTTAAGTTGTTCTCAGAAAAAGAGACGTGGTTACACTCCATGTGGTTGTAGCAGTCAGGCCATAAGACAGACTGATGTTAAACATAACCGTCCTCATTCTTGTCCGTGTGATTGTTTATGCAGGCTGGTGTGCTTGTTCAGTATATGTGTGGGTTTAGTGACTCCTGCCATTTAGAGTCATTCAAGGCACGTTTTGATCTGAAAACTTTATTGTTAAGCCATATATTGATGTATATATTTTTTAGTCAAGCTCACTTTCTGGGTTGTTAAACCATTTGTGGCATTTGGTCACACTTTTTTTTTTTAACTCACAGATAAGTCCTGTTTTTAATAGAATAAAAATCTCCATGCTTGTTTACGCTTTTTTGTGTGTATTGCTCAAAGAGTAAATTATATGCGTAGTAATTAGGTTTGTCATTCAGTTCTGATTTTCCCTCACAAGCATTATGATTTGCTTTGCCCTGCTCACACGGCTTTGTGTCAACTTTTGTTTTCTCTCTACACAAGCCATGAAACCATTTTGTCTAATTTCAATGAGTGCTCGTCTGTTTGTTCAGCAACAAATTATGTGCCCGTATATCAACAAGTCTTTGCTTCACATGGTTTTCTGCTGCTGTGTCTTTAGCCTACTTTTCCTCTTTATCTACTGGATTATTGTTGTCAAGCTCACCTCCCTGCAGTCACTGTGTTGAACCAGACAGGCTTTTTCCGCCCTCAGCAAAAGGAGGAACTTGTTTGGCTGGTTCTGGCAAAAAAGGAAATAAAATCCTCGGGTTTGTCTTTGTCAAGAGGAAGAGGCAGTGCTGAGAATCAGCCTGATTACAGGAACCTGTCCTGAAATCCTTGGAATTGAATGAAGTGAACCGTGTTTACCAAAATATATGTTTTAAGATATACCTCATTAAGCCTCCACGTGATCCATGGTCATGGCTGCCAGCCAAAAACGTGGTCCACATATTTAACAAGCGCCAACAGCCTACTCACGGTCTGCGTACATATTTTCAGTTGTACTAATCACAGTGCTATTCTGTGTGGAGAGAATATCTAGGTTTTGTGCTGTAATGTCTCACTGTTAGCTTCAAAACTTGTGTTCAGAATTTGGCCACAGGACATAATAAGACAGACGGAGCATCAAGAAATTATTATTCCGAAGCATTTTTGAAAATGAGAATCAGTGAGAAGATTTTCTACTCATTTGTAAAATAAATAACCACAGCTCAACAAAGCCCTCCAAACAACAAATCAGTGAATGATCTGTATTCATCCGAGCAAGATGTTGAAGTCTTGGATTTTTCTTGTCTGTTTGTGTTGAGTTGGCCCGTGTCACCCCATTTCCTCTCTGACTCTCTTCCCCCACCAGCACATTCCTGTTTTACCTGTATGAGGTGTCATGTAAAAACTCAGTGTTTCACAACTAACATACCACAGGCCAGGACAAATCAAGAGGGCTTGTCCTGTATCAACAGCACCTTTAGATTTTTAGGACTCTTGACTTAACACTCAGATATCTCCTCAGTTTGACTTTTGTGGTCGTAATTTCTTTGTGTAGGGCTTTTATTTTGTTGAAGGGTTGTGTGTGCTAATGAGACAGAATGGGGAAGCACAGCACTTTAAGTAACGTCCATGAGGGGGAGACAAAGCACTGCACGAAAACCACAGGGCTGTATTATGAACAGGGGGCTCGTTCCTCATCATAATCACCTTAACAGAAAATTAAAATAAATGGCCTTAAGCAATTCTATGCTGCACAACCTGTAATATCAGACATGCCATGTGATCTATGTGCGTGAAGATGTGTGTTATTATAAAGTGCATAACACAGATAATGGTGACAGGTTAGGCTCACAGTGAATGTTTTTAAAAGACCAAGAGAGAACTTCACTATTACCTTCATTCAAGTACAAAAATATATTTATTTGAAATGTTCTGTAAATTCAGACAAAACCTATTTACAGTGAAGCAAACACAAGCTCTTCAGTATAAGATACAGTATAAGATCAGTAGGATCAGTCAGTGTGGAAAGTCCAATCTTTCCTCTTCAGCTGTTAAAATCTTTTCAGACGGGGTTAAAGTGACCTCTGCTTCAATGTAAATACAAGAAATTCATAGTCTGTAGTCCATGGCATGAGTGCTTTTTTCCCCTCAATATCCCTGAGGTTAGTCAACAAAAATGTTCTGCCACACCACAGTTCAAAATTCAACTTTCTCCAGGACAGTTACATCAACTCCTTGCCTTCTATCTGCAGAAGAGCATGTCGACCAGCAACTCCAGCAGGTCAGCCTGGCCTATCACGGGCCGGAAGAAGAGTTCGGTGATGAGGCTGGGTGTGATGCTCTGCAGCGTAGAGGCTGTGAGAAGGATTCGAGCAAAGCGCTCCTGGTGCCCGGGATGAATGAGCTGGACTACCTCACTGAGGGCGTGCTGGGCTTCCTGTTGCAAGCCTTCGACGAAAAGAGCTGCCGTTAAATCTGGTACATCTGTTGGTTGGGAACATAAGAAGTTAGTGTTAGTGCACTGAATGCAAATTTAACCAGCAGAACCACATTTGTTTTGGATGTATTATAGAGGACAACAAACCTGGATTAAATATCGTGGTCCCTTTGAGGTATGCGTACTCCTTTAGACTCAAATCCAAACTCCAAAACTTTTTAAGGCAGGACTTGAGTTTGCTGACACCAGCCATGTTGGGCTGCTCTCTCTCCATCTGGGTGCTTTCCTGGTGGTTCAGGAGAATCTTTTTCAGCATGCTGTCAGCAGGGGTGTCCATCACCTCAAAGTCTACATGCTCCTGAGCCAGGCCCAAAATAAAAAGCGGTGCCCAGCAGCTTTTGAGAAGTGAGAGCTGGTCCTTTGCCGGCAGCTGGTTAAAAGCTGGTAGGTTCTTCATGAAATGGATGGTTTTAACCAGAACTGCTGAAGCTTCTTTGCAAATCTCAGCTGGCCTTTTCAGGCACACTGTCCTCCGTAGCTCACAGTTGCATCTATGAGGTACTGAATTATAGTTAAAGTTGTTTTGACTTGTTTTGCTGTTATCCATTTGGCTCAGGATGTTGTAGAGAATAGGGTTTGACAGCCTGTCGCTGCTCGGCGAACAGTGGCATCCGTTATCCATTCTGTTTGCTGTAGAGATCTATGTGGTCTATAGTAAGTGTCCTCTCATAGGATGAGCTTGCAACTACTGCTACTACTACCTCAAGAGTCCCTGTATTTATAAGGCCAACCCACCCTGCTCAGTGGACCTTGACTTGTCAATATAGTCTGTGAAAAACAACCATCTGCTCTGCCAGGTGACGGATGGAATAACCCTGGGAAACCGATAAGCTTTTCTCAATGAAAGGGAGCTGGTGGAGTAACGCCTGGATATCAAGAGGGTTGGGCCTTATCTGGTCACTAGTGTCATTAACCCAGGCAGTACCAAGCTACCAAGGACTACAGAGGTAATCAGCCCCACACTATGTCCCTGTACACTGCCAGCTCATACCTGGAGAGCTGGAAGGACGCCAACACTGAGAGGGAGCATTGACCTGAGAGTTAGGACCTGTTTTTTTTTTCTTCTTTCAACTATAAGTGTAGTGCACCCAAAATGGTGTCATCACATGTATGTGAATTTAATTTAATAAGCAGAAGGATAATTTTCTTCTTTTTAAAATTTGAAGATATGTGACAATCACATTTTTTTTCCATATGTGGAATTAGGGGAAGATGTAAGCAGAACCTTTGTGACTGGAGTCGCTGCCAGTCTCAGATGTGGCCTTCCACATCTCAGACGCAACTTGGACAACACAAGAAATGCTCCATGTCCTCATTGCTGCTCATTTTGTCTGTCTTTGCAGACCTGTATTTTGTCATCAGCTTAAAATAAGCCTATAACAGCACTGTATTTTTAAAAGCCAGCTTTCAATGGTTGTAATTGCAGCTAACTATTCAAGTGCCCAGCCCAGCCTAAAATATTGTAAGAGTGGATTGAACTAGAGGAAAAATAAGCAGATCACTAAAGTCATCAGGATCCTACCTCTGGGGAGCAGGAATTTCTGTAAATGTCTGTATTGTTGGAATATTTCTGGACAAAAGTGGTGGGGTGACATGTCCTGTCACTGGGCCTTGCTGCTTAAACAATTTAAGAAAGGAGATAGAGGATATTGACCTCAGCGTCCTTGATAGTACCTACAACTCATTAGAGCTCATAACATAATTTACGATGACAAGTAATAGGGCAACGTGACATAGTTTGATAGCAGTTTGAAAGTCCCTCCATGGTCATTTTACTGTCTGTCTGTTGGAGAGCATTTTCCATTGCAAGTCCCCATGTGATTTTATGGTTGTTGTTTTTTTGCTTGAAACCAAGTAAACAAACCCAAACCCTAACCCCCAAACAATTTTATCAAGTCTGCCTAAGGCGGTTATATTTCAGCCCATGTTTGTTTGTCCATCAATAGGATTACATAAAAAGTACTGGACCAATTTGAACCAAATGTACCAGACCAGATAATTTACAGTGAATACATACTTTTCTCTGTGTTTTCCATGGTGGAGGTCTGTGCTTTCATGTTCCTCTTATTCACAGTTGCATTTAGCTACAGTTTTATCCAACTAGATGTTTCTAACTTTCTTACTTTGGTCATGAGGCTGACATTAAATCTGTGGACAGATTAACAGAGCCTGACTTCAAACAGCATCTTTTGATGTTACAGAGCTTTGGTGTCACTACTTAAGACATTTTTTTTAACTGTGGAAAAAAACTGAATTTCAGTTGATGCTGTCTATAACTCATCGTCATTTAATCGAGTTTAAGTCTCGAGTCTAATTCGTTATCTTCCTTGTGCCTGGCACAGAGGTTTGGGAGCGATAAGCAAATGACTTTATGACTGTCACAAATAAACAAACAGCACATTTTCAATAACACTCATTTGTCTTGGACATTTAGCAACTTACTGAAACATTTATCACATTATGTACTGACAAGTGACACTGTCTTAAAAACATGTTATGGTCTTTTTGACTTTTGGCAGGACATTTGACATTTGATGCACAAGCCAAAGAGGCCTGAAACCATCACAGGATGCAAGTGTCAGAGGAATTACCTGAACTACAGAGCAGTGGAGTCAAGGTCAGTTCATAAAATGAATGACTGCAATAAAAAGATTACATGCCAGACACAACTGGCAGCACCAGTCACCAAATGTTTGTTTTACTCCACCATCCTCTTTACTCAACCTTTCAAGGAATGCTCTAGAATATGTTTCATGGCCTCATTATCTTTCCTGGGGTGATCTCTTTATGATACACAGTGATTATTCATATGAGACGTGACTTATCCATACTCACAGGAGCTAAATCAAAATGGACCCCAGCTTTAAATGCATGATAAAACACATTACGTTATCTCGGAGAATGTAGGGCTCTCCGCTAAATGAACTATAATGCACCCGGCAGTCCTCTGGCTTCAGGGGCCATGCTGACAGTTGTAAATGCCAGTGATAAGGCTCATGTTTATAGAGCTTAGGAGCAGGCAGAGATGGACACAGAGGACAGACACTTATCGCCAAAAAGACAGTAAAAATAAGATGTCCTTCATTCTAAAAGGGGAACAACAGCTTCACTGTGACAAGGAAATTAATTACAGTGCAGGTATGATGAAGCATGATGTAATGGCCGGAACATGCAGCACGGTTGGCAGGCAACTGTAAAACATTACAATGCTAACACTATAATATGAATTAATCTATATTTATTGATTAGATAATTTTGAATGAACTGTGTCAACACATCCATTGCCAATTGACACAAACATTTGCTTTTCTTGTAGGTTTTCTCTTAAATATTGACTTTAGTGTTTTCTCTGGTTTAAATTTTCCCAGGTCATTGACCTCTCAGTGCAGCATCTCCATGTCTGTGTGTGCGTGATGGACACCATGTCGGGAACATGACACATGACCTTGACCCACTGCTCATACAGCGGAGGTTCATTGCCCCAAAGGTGACAGTTATTCCTCCACTGTGGGGTCATTTCAATCCTCTGGGAAAATCATTTGAGTACCCCGGAGTTCAGATTGTTCAAAATCAATCCACATGTAGTTCTGTCTGATTCTCTAGGAGGCTGATGCATTTTACAAAGACAACACCACAAATCCATGTACAGTAAGCTGGACCCACTACCTTGCATAAAAATTCATAAATCACTGACATTTCCTAGAGTCAGAGTAAATATTAACAGATTTTTTTCCCAGTGAGATATTGTACTGATGTTGAGCCCTACAGTCAAACTGTGAAACTATTCCAGAGGCTTAAAACTATATATATATATATAAAAAAGACTCATAAATGTCACTGACTGACCATCAAGTTCATAGTCCGCTAAACAGTGTGAACACCCCTTGATTGTTTAGTTTGGCTTGGGGGACAGCTCTAGGAACAGTCCTGTTGTTGTAAAGTTAACGATTAAAAAAGTATGGAACCCAACAAAATGTGAAAAAAATTAGGGAGTCTGAATACTTTATGAATACACTGTATCAGTGACAGTCTTAGTGGATGATTTGCATAGAATGCTTCAGAACAAGCACAAGCACTGGCCTCTTAAGATTATAATCCTAAAAGTAAAACTGTTTTTTTTTTCATTTTCACATTCTTGAGGATGAGTGTGCACGTCTGCAGGGCAGGGAGGCTATGAATAATACACCGTGTGTAATATGGTGCGTAAATGATGTCAGGGTCCAGACACCTAGGTCTGGCTTTACTGCCTATTACTATCAAAACACAATGATAAAAGCTGAGGTGAAGGTTGAAGTTTTAGTCTCTGGGTCAATGAACTCTGAAGATGTCTACGTTTTAAAAAACGGTTCATGAGGTCAGACGTGAATATTACATTTAAAATGTTGTCTTTTGTCCCATTGTGTGGTGTTAAACAGTGTTACACTTGCCTTGTTGCTTTTTTGCACATGTGAAATTCTTGTACAATTATCACTTTGAGTCACATCATGGTTTGATTCTTCCATTGAACCATTTTTATTAAAAATTTAATAGCATTGAAGGGTACAGAATGGCAAATCAGGACAAATGATCTGCTTGGTGAGTGGGCTGTTGGCTCCTGTATTAATTCTTTTGTAGAATGAAGAGGTGCAAAAAGCAGAACCTCGGTTTGGTCTGACACCACTGAAATGGGCCATTAATGTCAAAGTCAAAGGAGACACTGTATTGGATAATTTTTTCTCACTAAATTGTATCACTGTCACTGTTTGTTTCAACATGTTTCTTGGATATCAGTTTGGATCACTACTCTATTACATGGTAAAGATATAGAAACAAGACTGCAAATTACACATTTACAGCAAAATCTGACTGTTCCTGATTGTTAAGGTCATGACTGTCAATCTAATACTAGATGACATACAGACAGACAGATGTAGGAGAAGATAACCACACTAGCATCTTTGCAGATGAAAGTAGTAGATAATCTGTTTATGTGTTATTCATATGGAACTCCCTCCCTATATTCATTTTGCTCTAAAATGTATGAATACAGCACATAAATGAAAAATAATGAAGAATGAAAGAGAGAAAAAAATGTTTGCAATAAATGTGGAAGCTGATCTTATTTGTGGGGCCATGGAGGCTGGTGTTATTAAGTAATATGTTATTAATTATATCGTTTACCTATTAATTGGAATCTTGAAGTAATGTGTTACTATTATATTATATTATATTATGTCATATTATATTATATTATATTATATTATATTATATTATATATATTATATTATATTATATTATATTATAGTATATTATATTATATTATATTATATTATATTATTCGCATTATGTTATTTGACGTCTAGGAAGCGGATGTGACGTATCCCCGGAGTCGTTTAGATGACGTCGGGTGTCCAGGTGATAAACAATCATGGCGGACTCTGAGGGGGTAACTCCAGTGTATTTCGCTATTAGCAACATTCCTGTAGCTTTTCGCTCGGCGGACCTGAGAAATTATTTCAGTCAGTTCATAGAAAGCGGCGGGTTTCACTGTTTCCACTACCGTCACCGGCCGGAGGTCCTCAGAGAGTCCGTGGCCACCGAAAACACAGTGAGTGGGGACAACGAGGAGTCCAGCTCCGTCTCGACGGAGACCAACCAGGTCACTAAAACCAGCCCGGCGAAGAAGCAGGCGGCTCGATCGTGCTGTTGTATCGTCTCGGTTCACAGTAAAGACGCCGACAGGTTCTTCAGGATGTACGCGGGGAATCACTGGATCGACTCGAAGGGGACGTGGCTGTCCAGACGTTGTGTTATCAAAAGAATAAAAGTTACAGCTGACGAAGGTTGGTGAGGTGTTAATACTTGAGCTGGTTACACTGTCTTAAAGGTCACTGTTATTCGACCTAACGTGAGTAGGCAGAGAAAGGACCCCACTCCGTTTGAGGTTTATCGGGGTTCTGAATGGTTCTGAATCTGCAACGAGCTTTGCCAAGCTCATGGTAATAAAATAAAATAATATGTGAATAAATAAAGAGTCTATCTCACTTTACAATATATTAGTCTTAGAGGCTACATATTTCAAACATAAAGAACACTTTAATACTACACAAATATTGCATACTAGAGTTATAGAGTTATGGGAATTGTAAAGTTAAGTGTACTGAGACCCATTTAGGGACAGTCAGGAAGTCTCAGCCTCTGATACTTTGATTTGGATCATCATCTTAAACATTTATTTTTTTGTTCAGTCTTTAATAATGCATTATGAGAGCTCTTATTGTCTTAGAGCTGTGCACTTGGTTATAATCAATCAAATCAAATGACATGATCCACTAATTATTGTTTATTATTGGAAGTTTATTGTCTTCTGTTAAATCAGTCACAGATTGTTATCACTGTGTGTACATCTAAACTTTTTTTTCAATTCTTCCAGATGATGGATCCTTTCCCTATAAAACAAAGTATGAGCAGCGGCACCGTGTTTCATTAACAGAGCGTTTCACAGAGGCCGATCTCAAAAGTTTATCTGAGCTGAATCCACCTGCTTTGATGCAGAATGGGAATGTGGGCACACCAGTGAAAGTGTTCCTTCAACTCATCCAGTCCTGCCGACTGCCTCCACGCCTCATCCGGAAGTTGGGCCTCACTTTCCCCAAAACCAGCTCGAACCGCCGCTACGGCAACGTACCTTTTCAGTATCAGGACAGTTGCACACTTCCTGCCACAGAGGAGACTGTATTAACAGCTGCTGGTCATGAAATATCCGGACCAGGTGTTTTTACTGCTCGACCGTCTGGTTTGAAGCAGCTGACTGATAGCACAGAAACAGCAGAGACTGATGAGCTGCAAAGAGAGGAGGACGAGGATGCACAGTCAAATGCAGATGATGTGGGTACACATTTAAATCCATTAATACCTGTCATTGTACCAAAACTGTATATTACACGTTGTTGTTGTTGTTGTTGTTGTTGTTGTTGTTGTTAGCATATGTGGTATTACTGCCTCAGTCATCATCGTTATCATCCCTTAACTGAGATTTGCCATGAGATTTATTTATGTTGTTGACTGCAGGATGATGACTACTGTGAGGAGTGGGAGCGCCATGAGGCTTTACATGATGATGTAACAAGCCAAGAGCGAAGTAAAGAGAGGCTCTATGAAGAGGAGATAGAGTTGAAGTGGGAAAAGGGTGGCTCAGGCCTCGTTTTCTACACTGATGCCCAGTACTGGCAGGAAGAAGAAGGAGGTATGCAAAAAAAATGGGTTAATCATACAGCTTAAAAGGATTAATTTGTATTCCAGCCTTACCTCATGGCTGCTTATAACATTTTTTATGATGTTAATAGATTGAAATTCTAATACTACTTTTGATATTTTCACTGCTTTAATTATAGTGTATTTGCTTTCTGACATTGATGACATTTATGAATTTTTGTCCTTTTTTTCAGATTTTGATGAACAGACAGCAGATGACTGGGATGTTGACATGAGCGTCTACTATGATAAAGGTATCTTAAGTTTGTTCCATTGACGTTGACTGAGAAATGTAACCAACTAAATTGTCCCAGCACAATCAGATTTTCTTTAACCCATTTCTTCCTCTTATAGATGGAGGTGACATGGATGCCCGTGACTATGTCCGAATGCGGTATGAAAAGAGGCTGAGGGAAGGTCTTGAAGATAGATCTGGATCCAGTCAGTCTATTGGCAGCTTTGAAAGGTTCACAAAGGTAAGAAGTTTGTCGCTGTAGATATTTTTCTTCCCAGAATGTCTCCTTCAGTCTCAACAAGACTGACTATATTTCCCTTGGGTAGGGTGTTGGCCGTCGTGTGATGGAGAAGCAAGGCTGGAAGGATGGTGAAGGGTTGGGGCACAGTCAAGCTGGAATCCCTGAAGCTCTGGAAAATGAAGGCCAACATCCAAACTGCAAAAGGGGGTTTGGGTGAGTAAGAATATGAAAACAGAATTGAACACATACATATTGACATGTTTTAGTATGCTATGTCTCTTATGTATTTATTCCCTCATTTCTATGTAAATTTCTTTGCAGGTACCATGGAGAGAAACTGGTCTTGCATCCCGTGAAAAAGGCCAAGAAAGACTTCCATATAACTACAGTGTATGATAAACCCAAAGACATAGATGGAGGTGACACTTTACTGAGACGTCAACCAAACACTTCTTTGAAGTACAGAGGCTGGCAGCCAGGTGGCAGCATTGGACCACGCAGATGACAAATTATTGTTCTGTATATGTATAATGTTTATATTTCTAAGCTACTTATTTGTTTGACTTTTATATTAAAATATTTTTCAAACCATTCATT
The DNA here is from genome assembly GCA_021432705.1 of Caranx ignobilis. Classification (NCBI taxonomy): domain Eukaryota; kingdom Metazoa; phylum Chordata; class Actinopteri; order Carangiformes; family Carangidae; genus Caranx; species Caranx ignobilis. Next base: position 6,780,021 of record MU270012.1, on the reverse strand, counting down.
TAATGTATGCTGACTTTGTATATGCGTAGGTAATATTACGTTGGATCAGACACCATCACACAAAAGATGTGTTTTCCTTTGTAAATGTTGAACATTTGTATGCAATCGTATGGGCCACTTGTATTAAGTATGTAACAACAGTCAGGCTGGGTGTCTGAAACTGCGTTACATAAACCCGAAGTTAGCGTCGAGCGCACTACACATCTTTTATTTTGATACTCCTGTAACCCGGAAGTACTTCACCATGCGGAGGTTAGCATTGTAGCCATCGACCACTGTACGCATGCAAAAAATAACGGCGGCACTTGGTAATTATTTGTCGTATTTGCTTGAATTGGAAGTTGAAGTCCATAACAATATATTTAAGGTGTTGGGAGCATGTGTCGTGGTGCTCTTTTGTCGCACACAAACGTTTAACCAAAGCTAACTAGCCAAGGGTAGCTCACTTTAGAAACGTGAACTTCTCTTGAGTGCGTGGAAACGAAGTAAGAGTTGAATTTGCCTCCAGCCACCGACACTGACAGGTGGGAGTCGCTGCTGATACCCGTACAGGTGCCCCCCCTCTCCCATCCTTGTCCCATCTAATGTGAGCCTCTGCAGCCTTCTCAATACTGAAACCATGTCCAGCCACACAGGAGCAACCCCTACTCCACGGTTTGGCCAGGTGGTCATTGGACCCCCAGGTTCAGGTAAAACCACGTACTGCCGAGGGATGCAGGAGTTCCTGACTCACCTGGGACGGAAGGTGGTCGTGGTGAACATGGACCCTGCCAATGAAGGACTACCTTATTCCTGTGACGTAGATATTTCAGAACTGGTCACTCTGGACGATGTCATGGAGGGCTTGAAGCTCGGACCCAACGGGGGGCTCCTCTACTGCATGGAGTACGTTGAAGCCAATTTGGACTGGTTACAGAACAAGCTGAAGCAGCACACTGACTGTTACTTCTTGTTTGACTGCCCGGGACAGGTGGAGCTCTACACCCATCAGAATTCAGTCAAGAATATATTCTCACAGTTGGCAAAGTGGAATTTCAGGGTGAGGGAATAATACGTCCATTGAACCTTTAATGGACACACATATGCATGTTATCATCATGTTTGTAATCAATATGGAAGTGATTTCCTCCTAAGATCACAGTTGCAGCTCATTACTGTTGTTCTCCACCACTTTCTTGCCTCTTTCTTTCTCTTTCTTTAGCTGACAGCGGTGCACCTTGTGGACTCTCATTACTGCGCTGACCCAGCCAAGTTCATCTCTGTGCTGTGTACCTCTCTGTCCACAATGCTGCACGTGGAGCTTCCCCATGTCAACATCCTGTCCAAGATGGACTTGGTTGAGCAGTATGGCAAACTGGGTGAGAGCTGTTGCTGCACATACAGACAGAGGATTATTGTATTTCCCGGACATGCACCACTAAGCTCACATTTTTTCCCTAATTGATTAATTTATGACTCACTCACAATATTATCTACCATGGTAACATTTTCCCCCATCTGTATTCATGCACAGCCTTCAACCTTGACTTCTACACAGAAGTTATGGATCTGACCTATCTTCTTGATCACCTGGCTGCAGATCCTTTCTTTAAAAAATTCCGCCATCTAAATGAAAAGTTGGCAGAGGTTATACAAGATTACGGCTCGTCTCCTTTGTGCCTCTCAATGTACAGGTATGACTGCTAATCTCAAGACATTTCTTCTTGAAAACACTAATGGCCTGACCTTTTAAAATGTGGGTGGTATGTTCAAGCCATTAGGGTCTAATATTTCCACGAAGCTGCTGAATAACTATATGGTTGAGTAAATAAAGTTAATTAAGTTGATTAACTAATTAAGTAGTTTCACTGGGGATTTCCTCATTCGAAAAAAGGGCTTTGGTGATTCAGGCTGGCATAGAAGCTACAACCCTATGACCTTAAATTAACAAAATACATGAATTGTAATACATGTAGTCTTGTTCTTGTAGTGATTAGAGGTATATAACATAGTTTCAGTTTTGTTTCTCTGCAGCTAGTTTGTAATTTCGTCATGAAAAAGAAAAAGATGACTCTCTCCTACTGAAATAGGTTACTGTTCAGTGACTACAAAGTCTAATTTTTGCTTTGAAGTAAATCCACAGGCTGCAGACCTTATGTAGCCTGACCAACTTTATCAAATACTGCTCAGTCATACACAGAAGTTAGACTTTAAAGGCTCAATTTCTGTGTATAGCTCAGTGTGCTAAAGATTGTAAATGCTTCTTAAGAGTAATAATTAACTTTCCAAATTTCATATTTCCCACTTAAAGCAAGCCTAAGAGCTGAACCAAATATTTCAAAAAGGTCTGGGGATGACTCAGTCACAGTTGTGAGCAGCTTTTAGCTTTTCTTTTCAAGACCAGATCAATTTTCTGCAGATGGATTAGACTGGTAAAGGGTAGTTGGCAGTCTGCACATTGTATCTGCTCCCTGACTTCTTTATGGAGACTGATTTCATCCTGTGAGCGTCTAGAGACAGGAGTCTAGACCACGGTGCCATCACTGCATATGGGACTAGTAATTTATACAAATGCAAGTTGCAGGTTGGCACTTGGAAAATGCAGCCTTGATACATTTATAGGTTTCAACATCCTCTTAGTTAAGCATCCACTAGTTACCTTGGTTACCAGTGGCACTTAACACAGCAAATTAAAAAGTCTAAAATACAATATATTTTTTTTACCTTGAGAAAGACAAGTTGCTAAACCCGTGAGTGCTGGAACCCACTCATGTGTGAGGTTTTGTGGTTTTATACTACAGTATCAAGCTTTGATTAAGAACAGAAAAAAGGCAGGAGAGGCTGCATTGCCACATTTTGTAGAAAGTTTCAAAAATCTTTTTCAGGAAGGTGCCTTCATGCAGCAGCTGCGACAGTTGGGGAAAAAATAGGGAAAGAGAATTAGGTCTTATGAAACACGACAGATGTGATCCAGACATGACAGAATTACTTTTTTTAAACTTCTTTATACTTACTTAATGTATTTTCTCCTGACAAACCAGAAACCAGAAACACAGTTATCTTCAGACAGCTCAGTGGCAACATTTTAGTGAGTTTTCTCTCCAACTATTTTGCCAGTGGGTGGATTCAGTGAATTTGTACTGGGAAAACCCCCTTGAAAAAATGCTTCTATTTTCTGCTTTCAGGACAAAGAGAGCATGATTCAGGTCTTACGAGCAGTGGACAAGGCAAATGGCTACTGCTTTGGAGACCTGGAGGAGAGGAATCTGCAGGCCATGATGTCAGCTGCTGTGGGGGCAGACTTCCAGTTCGACTCGTATCCTTTCCTAATCACTGCGGTGACTCACTGTGACTCATCTGGTTTAAAATCAAGCTTTAACATTTATGGGAGGTGGCTGAAAAACAGAACAATGTTGAGGTTTCTAATAACGTACAAATGGTTACTTTGAATACAACCTGAATCTTACAGTACACACTTAGATGTGTGTTATTTGGACATGCTTTCCTTAACAGTTGACCCTCCAGTACTCTTGGAGTGCAAGAGAGGTATGTTGAACCCAGTGGAAAGACTGTGGAGGAGGAAATGATGGACCTGTAAGAAAGGGTAAACTGGTTGCCTTTTTTGCATCAGTATACCAGGGGAGTCTTGGCAACATCCATCACAGTTGGCCTGAATACTGAGGCCCTCTCTTCAAAAGCAGTGGAGAAACAAGAACTAAATTCAGTTGCTGTAGATGCTTCGAGGTTGCACCACTCATCGTGACTATACCACACCAATGACTGGGAGAGAGAGAGAGAGAGTTAATGCTCAACTTTGCTTTAGTTATCAATGAAAGAGGTATGTGTGTTTTTCTCTGGTAGTCTCTCTGGACAACAATAAAGGACATCTTCAAAAGATGCTCGCACATTTTATTAAAATGTGTCAAATGTAAAAACCCCTCTTTTTTCATTTTGTACGGACGTATGTTTGATACTTGGGATGCTGACATTGGTGCAGGTACATATAGTAATATTCATTCCGAAACAAAACAAACAAAAAAATACAGCAATCAGCATGGTCTTTGCTTTTTGTCAGCTTTCTGTGTATGAAAATAAAAGATTCATGTTGGTATTCCTTAGTGCTTCTTTTGGATTATTGGTGCATAAATCAAATCTGTCTAAAAAGTGTGTTCTGTTTCTTTGTCTGTCTTTGTTCTTGTCATCATTGTTTTAGGATTTGGTGAAGAACCTTATTGTAATGATTAAACAGGACTTGTACTTCCCTCGTGTGAAAGCCCCTGCCATGTGCACACTGTATATTAGTGCGGGGGATGTCTGACAGGAAGATATGGAGAGCAGGCTGTGTTTTTCCCTTGATATGCAGAGGAATATAATGGAATCTGACAACTGTCTCAGAGGTCCAAGTGCAGTTGGATTGAGTGTGTGTGCACACTGAATGGATAAATATTAACATAAATACTACATCTTTCATGTTATAGAACAAATTGTGATCATTTGGTGTTTAATTTCAAACCATTGTAATTGTAATATGAAAGAACAGACTATGTGAATGTAACATGTAATCAAGTACAGAGGAGAATCACAAAAATGAGATATTGTGTGTATCATATAAAGTAAAATGGAAAAAGTGTGTCACCAGGTTCATCTAGAGATACTTCGTATAAACATCACCATAATGTCCATACAGTATTTTTGGAGTAAAAACATCAACACGTGAAGTAGTAATGACTTTGGCCAAGAACGAGTCCTTGTTTGTTGATTTTAACCTGTTTGTCCAGCAGGTGGTGCATGTGCTTGCAAATCCTTCCCCCCCGATCCACAAAACTCCACTCCGGCTTTCCCAAGAAGCCAGAGCAGAAAAATTAAGTCAGGCGGGGAGAGGAAGCCACATTAAATCTGTGTTTCTGCACAACTGGCCCTGTGTCTGGTCTCTGGGATGGAAGACCCTCTGTCTTTCTAAAAGCAGCTAAAACTCTTGTTTTTTACTCCGAGGAGATGACTCTGTCTACTGCTGCTTGTGCTCCACCCTACACCAGTCTTAAACCTTACATCCGCATTTTAAATCTGTCGTACAGCAAAAGTCTAGACACAGTCAAAGGCACATATTTCAACATGAGGCTTCTTGAGGCACGCACTCACTTCTCATGCAGGGTTTGTTGTAGTCGAGACTAAAATAAAGCGTGATCCACTTTGAGAGCTCGCACTGATGTGGGAAATCACATTAACCCTGTGTGGTATGGTGATGTGGACTGGGGAAATGATATGTGGACAGCACAGCAGCGTCTTGCCTGCAAAGCTCTGCTCTCTGCGTGCATTAGGGGGGTGTGTCAGGCAGAATGTTAAATTGTGTTCCGATGTTTGTACATGTGATCAAGTATGCCTTCTCACTGGTACTTCCTGCCTTTTTCCCTCTATAAGCCCCCTAGAGGTAGCTGCGTGTGTGTGTGAGTGTGTGTGTGTGAGAGAGAGCAGAGACAGTTTCTGTGTGTGTGCGCGCGCGCGCGTGTGTCGAGAGTGAAAAAAGAAACCGAAAGGCAATCTCGCCCTACTTACACCCAAAACCTGAATTGTGATCAATACTAAATCGAACTATTAAACGCATCATAACCCTCACAATGTCTTTGCATTTCATTATTATTACAAAAAAAAAACTCCATCAGCCACACACACACACACACACACACACACACACACTTCTCATTACCATCCCACCCCTGCTCAATGCTGTGCACACACCCTGTGCGTTTTGTGGATGCCAAAAATGTCTGCTTCATTTGACTGAGAATAAGAGGAGGAGGGGGGGCAAATGCCCCATTTTTCTAATTGTTGGGAGACTTTGAAACTGTTCATGCGTCCTCTGTCTGGTAGATAAGGTCCGTGTGTGTGCGTGCGTGTGTGGTTTTCTGTACGGCGTAGTTCAATGTTAGTAGGGTGAGAGAGGGAGAGCGAGAGAGAGAGAGAGCTGGAGCCTGCGCGCCCATCCCCCCACACTCAGCAGAAGAGTGTTTCTGCTGGAGTGAGAGACAGACAGAGAGGAGAGGAGAGGAGAGGGGGTGGTAGAGGAGAGCAGAGCAGGCAGCAGGCAGGGGAGGGAATAAGAGGGAATGTGCATTGGTAGTCTCGTTTGCTGCAAGGCTTCCTCCTTCTGCTCTGGAAAAACCAGTGTATGTTGCCTTTGCTTGTCTAAATACCTCTCAGAATCACACTACCTGGAAATGCCTTGATCAGTATCCATAAGTAGTTTATCCTTTGAGCTGAATACATTTATAGATATGTCCATTAGTACTCTTTATTTTTTTTATATAACTGCATTTTAAGCCAGACTAAATGAATTTATTAATTTCAAATAGTTTCCACCATCCAACTGATTTAATGCCCACCTTGCAACTGTGTAGTTGAGCTTCTTATAGTGCAGCAGCGCTATCCACATATGCAAACACACATACACTTGGAAATGATATATTTCATTAAATAATTAGTTTCCCTCCTGCACTGAGGACTGGTGTGATTCACCAGGCACATGGGTGATTTTCCCCCCACTCTAATGCACAGTCTCTTAGACATCTGGTTTGAAAGTACACTGTTTTTATATGTTGGTAACACAACACTAATGAGTTGTGTGAATATTTGAGTCTCTTCGTGTGGTGAAAATATTCCACCTATAGGGGAGGGAGACAATGTAAGGTTGTAAGACATTGGGTTTTAAGTCCAGTCCACATTGAAGAGACGGATCCGCTCCGTGTTTTGCAGCCATCTGTGCGGCTCAGTAAAATGGCTGTATCTAGCGGAGCCTCGTGTTGGTTGGGTTCGCTCCCTGCCTCTACCCGGGCTCAGTAACACAACTCCCACAACAATTTCTGTCGCTTTTATACGCATTGTATGGAGCCTCCATCATCTCTCTAACCCATTTACGGAACCGGAACCGGGGGATGGCAGCCGGATTCGGTCCGGTATAAGGGGTGGGAATGAATCGGCACAAGGATAAATGGTTATAAACAATTATTTATATTCAATGCTAGCTTGTGATTGTGACTGACTCGCCGAGAGAGGGAGAGAGAGGTGGGGGGGTATATCATGGCCGCTCAGGTCGCCAGCGCCGCCACTCTTAACACTAGCCCGCCTTCCGAACTCAAAAAGCCGGATCGAGACCCCAAGGAGGAGTCGGTACCGGGGGAGAAGCAGTCAGACAAAAAACAGCCGGGCTTAGACAGCGGATCGCCGGGCCGGGGGGATCTGCAGGACGGGGCCGACGGTGGAAATGCAGGGGGAGGAGGGGAACCTGAGATGAAGAACGGGAATGGGAACCCGCCCAGGGCTAACAATAATAACCAGAATGACTCTGTTGGACCGGAGGGTAATAACCATCCCGGTTTGGTCCATCACCACGGCACGGCTTTTCCTCCACCTTCGTACGGATACAGTCAGCACTACGGTCGGGCCCCTTTTCATCAACATGGCGGACAACAAAGCCCTGGCATGGCAGCTGCAGCGGGTCCGGTCGTGCAGTCGAGCAACATGATGGACCCGTATCAACCTAATTCACACGATCATGGCTTTTCAAACCACCAGTTTAACAATTACAACCCATTCCCGAACAGGACTCCCTACCCCGGCCAAGCGTACGCTATGAACTCCCCTCGCAGTACCCAGGCGCCGACAGCTGGGGGGCAGCCAGCTAAGCAGCAGCCACCAGCGGGAGGACCCACGACGATGGCTGGATCTTACAGTAACCAGAGATATAACATTGGAAACCCTCAACCTACATCCACACCGACACTCAACAAGCTCCTAACTTCCCCCAGCTCAACGCGGGGATACCCAAACTACCCGTCTAGCGACTACAGTAGCCAAGAAGGAGCTAGTAAGGGACCAGCAGACATGGGCAGTAGCGGTCAGTATGGAGGGAGCAACCCGGGTTGGCAACAAAGAAGCCATCACCCCTCGCCTATGAGCCCGGGAAGTGCCGGGCAGCCGCTAGTTAGAAACCAGGTAAAATCACATTATTACAGGAACATGTTAGAGGCTTTAGCATGTCTCCTTCCCTCCTCCTAGCTAGTTCACAACGTAGCAGGCCAGCCATTGTCTGATACTAGTTCGCAAAGACTCTAAAATGGCTGCCTCTCGTGTGTGTTTTTTTCCTTCACACCAGGCCGTTAAATACTTGTTTATTAAATGTATAAACGTATTTAACAGTATAGTAGTACCGCCTTGAGAACATATAAGTTGTTGAAACGGTGTAAGGACGTTCAGGGAGCCGAGAAGGCCCGACTTTGAAAAGGGGCGAAAATAGTCGCCGAAGAGCAACGGCTCGTTTTTTTCTCCGATAGCTTTGTCTATTCGCGTTATACGCTAGATTTCCACTGCATTGTGCTATAAATGTGTTTAAACGACACGTATATGTAATAGGAAACATGTTCTCAAGCATGCTAGAAAATGGTAGTTCCTTATACACTGGTATAAGTATTGTGTTTTTGCCCGCTAAACTGTAATTTTGTGGCCATGACGGAGGGAATATGTTTCACGCCGAATCAGCCTCTCACGGTTAGTTAAATAGCCCACGTAGGTCCACTTTAAATAACTTAAAATGTCGCGTGAGATGTAAGCAAAGGATTTAAATTATTACATGTTCATCATATATTGATTATGTGCGTTTCCCCGTGCTGATAAGCCGTTGGGCTTCCCATGCACGCTGCCTGTAAACAGTCAGCTCAGCCATATGAGTGAGTGACTGCAGCCTGCAGATTGCAGTTTGCACTGGGATTTGAATTGTGGAGGTAAAATCCTGCTGTCAAAGCCAGGAGATAGTTGGTCTTGGGTTGACATGCTAGCTGAAATCTGATTGGCTCCTCATCCGCTGCTCATGGCCATTTATAATTACATGTGATGCAAGGCAACAGTTGCTGATAAGAAAACACAGCATTAACTCGTCACAGGGTCACCAGAGGTATTACTGCTTCACTCCTCTTCACAGCTCCACTTTTAACAATAAAATACTTAGTGATGGGGAAGCTGGGATTTGGATTTTGAGTATTTTAATGTTTTTCTGTTTCCTTAAAAAAAAAAAAAAAAAAATCAAATGCACCCCAAAATGGGTAATGTGAATACTGATGTTAGTAATGTCTTCCAGCAGGCACGCGGCATGTTAAATACTCCTAACAAAACCAGTCCTGTCACATACTTGAAGCTTAATAGCTGAAGTGTAGTATGTGCTTATATTAGAGCTGCTGCATGCTGCAGTATGTAGCTATAAAACGGGTAGTGTTGTGTTTTGTATGTAATCCATATAAAACTTTGTAACAGCATATTAAAGCCATTCAGTGTTTACAACATAATGGCTTATGACAATATCTGCTGTCTCACTGTTTTATTTTAGTTAATGATTTACTTCCCACCTTTGTTGTTATTGTTGGTAGTTCATAGATAAACACGCTAAAGGGTGCTAGACTGTTCTGTTTTTTTAAAGTTGTAATTTCTTTATTTTACAAGGTATCAAAATGCTAAATTGAGCTCTGCCTGCGAGAGAGTGCGTGTGTAGCATGCCACACAAGTTTGACTGTGTGACTGCAAAGAATTCCCCCCAATCCTCCCCCCAAGCCAATCAGAAGGCAGTCCACCATCTCTCACCCACCAAGGGAGTTTCCTCTCTGTCTTATGCAGATTAGCCATGTGCTGCTCCTATTTATTTCACTTCATTATCTTGAATCTGCAAAATGTCACGTAAGGTATTTTGCATACTATTTGTAAAGGGCTGTTGTTCAGCTGAGGAGCCTCTTCACACCAAAGTGCACATGTGAGAATTCACTTGACCTAATGGGAGGGCATCCTTAAGATTTTCAAGTAGATGTTCTTTGGCTGAAATTATCATAAAATTTAGTGTCAAGTACTTTTGGTGGAAGTAAGGACATAATTGAATCCCAAATGTATAGTTCTAGCATATCTTGTGCTATCGTAAGCTGGAGATGCTGATAATTAAGACACATTGCCTAGTTCTTACATTAAAGGTTTTTACTCTTTTCTGTTGAGTTAATGACTAAGTCTGCTCATGTACATTTTTCACTCTCTCTGGCTGTTGTGAAAGTACTTCCTTTATTTCTGATGTCATTCATCCAGAGCCAAACTGCCGTCTCTGGGGGAAAAAAAAGCTACTTGGACCAGACTCAAAACAGGAGCACAGCTGGGATATGTTTAAGATTGGGCAGACTGCCCTCCTTTCGAAAGTAGATATATATAGCTCTGTTGACTTCCGAAACTATGGCAAAGTGAGGTGGAAAAAAAATCTGTGTAATGACCGTGGGAAATAAGGTGAAAGAAGCACAATTTACTCATTCACTGAAGTTTGTTTTTACACATTTCATGCTTTGAATGCTACACACTGTAGCTGAGGTTTTTATTAACTTTGAAAAAACTTGGTAATGTTATAACTGAGTTATTCAAGAGTGTGGAGGGTTGCGTGTAAATTGTATTATTTATAATTACATGGTGTTGAGTTGTTGACTTAAGTTGTTTTCCCCATGTTTTCACCATGTGCAGCCACCTGGTCCTATGGACCCGATGGGAAAAATGAGAGGTCAGCTATATGGAGCAGGCAGTCCATACGGTCAGCAGTCGCAGCAGGGCCCACCCACGGGTCCACAACAGGGACCTGGTTACCCTGGCCAAGCTTATGGCCCACCAGGGCCCCAGCGTTACCCAGTGGGAATGCAAGGACGTGCCCCTGGAGGCATGGGTGGCATGCCATATGGTCCACAGGTATTTCACATGAGTTCTAAATACGTTCTTAGTTTTAAACCTGCGTTAATGTTTTCTGTAGTTGTTAGAAGACTTATGTGTTTGTATACTCTGTTTAGATGGGATCTTATGGACAGCAGGGACCAGGAGGTTATGCCTCTCAGGGCCAGGCACCGTATTATGGCCAGCCTGGCCAGGCTCCTCACCCAGGCCAGCAGCAGACCCCCTACTCCCAGCCGCCACCAGGACAACCAGTTGGCCAGACACCTTACCCAGGTCAACCCCACCCTGCGCCAACTTCTGCTCCTCACACCCAAGGAGGACCACCCTATCAGCAGCCCCACATGCCCCCTCAGCCCCAGGGGCCACTGCCAGGCCCATCCCAAGGGCCCCCACAGTCTCAGCCACCTTATTCTCAAGCCTCAGCCTCACAGTCTGGCCAGTCTCCTTATGCCCAGCAGCAGGGCCCTCCCGGTCAGGGCCCGCAGCAGCCAAGTTCCCAGGCTCCCCCTGGATCACAGGGTCAGCCCAACTACCCGGGATCCACACAGGGGCCTCAGCAGCCCCCCTCGCAGCAACAGCAGGCACAGTCTCAGCCTCCACAGCAGCCACCAGGCCACAGCCAACACCCACAGGGCCAGCCTGCAGCATACCCACAGAACCCGCAGCAGCAGCAGCAACAGCAGCAGCAACAGCAGCAAGCACAACAGTCACCTTATCAACGCTTCCCTCCCCCGCAACAGCAGGTACAAACCTCAGCGTGCCATCATATTCCTCATACTTGGTTATCCTCCCGTGTGTGTTCACATGCATGTGTTTGAGTATCTTGGTATTCAGTACACCTAAGCATGTCTTGTGTTGTCTTTTAGGAGGTATCCCAGGACTCATTTCAGTCCAACGCCCCTCCATCCTCTCAGCCTAAATCTGGCCCAGAGGACAGTCAAGGCCGCCCCTCCAGCCTTCCGGTCAGTTCTGCTTGTTATATCACTGCTGGAACAGAAAAGGCTCTTTTCACACCATCCTTTAGTTGCTTACCTTAACCTTGGAAGGTTAATTTTTTAAACCGTGTCATGTAGTTTGTGTCGCAGAGAACATATTCATATTAATTTCATTCTTCTGCATGCTTGCATGTTGGCTGCTGTGCTGTCAGTCCCTCGATGCCTTGTGAGCCGCTGAACATTGGTGCTCGTTGAGAGACGGCAGTATGCTTGATGCATGTGTGGTAGAAAAGGTGCTGTGTGTATGAGTAGATCAGAGATGAATACAAGAGAAGAGAGTTTGTTTGTGTATCAAATCACATGGCAAGGCTGCTGCTACATGCTGACTCAGCTCACATCCTACAAACCTCGGTTACCATGACAACCCTCTGCACTAATGCACTCCTTTTTTTTTTTCTTTGAAAGAGATAAATAAGGACAAAGGCCTCTGGGTCTGTGTGTGTGTAGTATTTGTATGTGTGACACTTGTATCTTAACAACAGAGATGGAATTGCAGCATGCTATTACTTCTGCCTGCATATGAAATAAACATAACAATAGTAATAATAGCTATGACTAATCTGTTTACAAAAAACATAGTCCACTGAAATGTGTAAGAGCTGAATCTTCTCACTCTGTCAGACCCTGGTTGTTGACTCTCCCTCTGCTCCTCCTCTGTGTGTTTTCAGGACCTGTCAGGGTCCATCGATGACCTGCCCACAGGAACAGAGGGCGCCCTGAGTCCCGGTGTGAGCACATCAGGTGTGTCGAGCAGTCAGGGTGAGCAGAGTAACCCTGCTCAGTCACCCTTCTCTCCTCACACGTCTCCCCACCTGCCAGGCATCCGAGGGCCTTCGCCTTCCCCAGCTGGCTCCCCTGCCAGTGCCAGCACGCCCCGCACAGGACCGCTGTCACCCGCCAACATGCCAGGTGGGCCGATCCTTCATTTAATGACAGAAACTTATGATCTGTTACAAACTTCTGAAAGTGATGTTAAAAGTAATGATGGTTTTGGTCAAGTCAGATTTAAAAGGTTTAATTCATAGCAATTTAAGTCTAACTTTACTTCAGTCATATTCTCAAACTATGAAACCCTGATTTAAAAGACTGAATAAAGTTGCTTGACATATTCTGACAGCACCATTCTCTGTTCTAAAACTTTGCAAACCTGGATAATGATACTGAACAATAATAATAATTATAATTACATAGACCACATAGCAATTAACATTTAATATCCTATATAATCACTCTGTCCCTCAAAACTCAACCTGATATATTGGGATTCCTCAGTCACTCTTAGGTTTAGGCACAATGCTGGTTTTTTGTAAAACTTACATTTGAAAGCAATGAATGATGGCTGTTTTTTTTTTTACCTTGATGTAAATTCATTTCTCAAATGGTACAAAGTTTGGAAAAGCTTGAAACTGCAGCCTTCATTAAACTATTCTTTTTAACCAACATGTCTATAATCGAGTAATATTTCCAGTTATCCTACTTACAGTGTGCTGCCTCTCAGGTGTCTGGTTGGGATACTTTCTTTCCTGATAACCTTTTATTGACAACCATGCTGGTTACAGTTTTGTTCATCGTTCAGAAATGGAAATCACTCATTATCCCTGCAAGAATAACCATGTTGGGTACATGTAAACCATTTTGGCTGGAAACTCTGTACTCTTTCTTGTGCTCAGCCTAACTTAAGTTAAATATTATTACTCAGGGACCCAGATGCCTCCCAGGCCGTCAAGTGTGCAGTCAGATGGAAGCCTACACCCTGCAATGAGCCAGTCTCCTATGGCCCAGGACAGAGGTATGCCGCAATCTAAACGCAAAGTGTTCACAGAGATTAACATGTCAGGAGTGTGTTTGCTGTAGCATCTGAGTCTGAGTTCTGTCTCCCCCTCTTTGCCTCTTTCAGGGTTTATGCAGAGAAATCCTCAGATGCCCCCTTACGGCTCCCCACAGTCAGCCTCTGCACTGTCGCCGCGCCAGTCCTCAGGGGGACAGATGCATCCCGGGATGGCCCCGTATCAGCAGAACAACTCCATGGGTGGCTATGGGCAGCAAGGAGGACAGTATGGCCCCCAAGGTCTGTACTTTTGAATCATCTCTGTCAGATTTTGACTTTAAGACTAAGAGCCTTGTTTTGTTTTGGATATGTCACCACCCCCTGAAAAGAATAATCGCAATGGCTTCTAGAGATTGGATTTGCGTATTTTGATTTATGTTTCCCACGTTACTTACTTTTCTGTTTGAGCAAGTTTTTTCATGAACACATTTCCCATCAGACAAACCTATGGAGTATATCTCCCTGCCTAATAGGAATACCATGCTACCGCTGGTCCCTCCCTCTGACTCTGTTGCAGCTATTTATAGCTGTGAAGCAGAGAGTCAGCTGACGTAGCAGAGCCTCCTGTCAGTAGAGCTGAGACTGTGACGAAGGCTTGTTGCTCAGGGTGCATAGCTCTCTGTGCTAGCACACTGTTGGGAAAAAGTCTGCCTCACACAGCTCTTTAGGAAAAGACTTTGTCATGGCTATAACGAACCACTTTTAATGTTGAACACAAATAAACCTCTGAGTGACTGAATTATGTTTTTTTTCCAGTGCACAGCTAGAGCCCTGTGATTACACCAACTGATTATTTTTTGTTGTGATGTCATCTTTAGGTTATCCCCGTCAACCTGGCTATGGCAACATGCCCAACGCCAACTACCCTGGGCCAGGCATGGGCCCAATGAATCCCATGGCAGGTCAGGGTGGGGGGCCACCATATACTGGCATGCCTCCAGGAAGGATGCCTCCTAATCAAATGGGGGCACGTCCCTATGGCCCCAATATGGGCCCCAACATGGGTCCAAACATGCCTCCCAACATGGGCAACATGCCACCCCAGGTAGGCTCAGGAATGTGTCCTCCTCCAGGCATGAACAGGAAGCCACAGGACCCTGCAGCCATGCAGCACCCAGCCACCAACTCCATGCACAACAGGTTGGTTCATGTTGGATCCCCAAATGCCTAGCTGTATTTATAACACTTGTGTCAACTCACTTACACTTGAATATAAGACCTGTACTTGGCCACAGTTTAGCAAACTAGAATTCTCATGTATCTTCTTCTCCATCCAGGATGCCAGGTTACCCCAGCATGTCTCCAGGCATGATGGGATCTGGACCGCCTTATGGCCCTCCCATGAACAACATGCCTGGAATGATGAACACTCAAGGTGGATCACCGTATCCTATGGGGCCAAACATGGCCAATAACTCAAGTGGTAAGTCTTACAGAGTTGACTGAATCCAAACTCATTCTATTTATATGTAGCAAACTTCACAGCTAATCCCAATCTTCATCATCGTCACTAGGTATGGCCCCCAGTCCAGAGATGAACAATAAGATGAATAACAAAGTAGATGGGAGTGTTACACCCAAGCAGGATTCAAAATCTAAGGTAACCTCTCTACTCTGTTATAACAATAGTATTTTTGAAGTGTCTCCTCTCGGTGCGTTTAGAGACTTTTCACTCTGTTTGTTTTAAAAATTGTTTTCTTGTTTGTCTTGTACAAAACAGAAGTCCAATTCTTCCACTACAACCAGTGAAAAGATAACACGGCTGTATGAGTTGGGGCCAGAGCCGGACAGAAAGATGTGGGTGGACCGTTATCTGGCCTTCATTGAAGAGAAAGCCATGGGCATGACCAACCTGCCCGCTGTAGGGCGCAAACCCCTCGACCTCTTCCGGCTGTATATGTCAGTTAAAGAGATTGGAGGCATGACACAGGTTAATATGGCTTTTATAAACATCAGCGAATCCCTAATTATTTTCATACCGTTTTCTTATCTTCCATATCTGTTCTAATTATATCTTGTGTGTGTTTCAGGTTAATAAGAACAAGAAGTGGCGTGATCTGGCCACTTCCCTGAATGTGGGTACATCCAGCAGTGCTGCCAGTTCTTTGAAGAAACAGTACATCCAGTGTCTGTATGCCTTTGAGTGCAAAATTGAGCGCGGTGAGGACCCTCCCCCTGAGATCTTTTCAGACAACAAAAAGAACCAACCTGCTAAGGTCCAGCCACCCTCTCCAGGTTAGAGCTGTACTCTTGCCCCTTTTTTTTCCATGCAACTTCCAATTCAGTATCCCTCATGTGAACGCTTTAAAAACCGACAAAAATACATAACTGGTTGTGTTTTGAGTGTCATTAAAGTCATGTACTGTGTTTGTCTGTCTCTCCTATTTCAAACTGAAGCGTCCCTCTGCTCCACAGCTGGGTCAGGCTCTTTGCAGGGTCCTCAGACACCCCAGTCTACCAGCAGCTCCATGGCCGAGGGAGGAGACTTAAAACCTCCCACCCCGGCCTCCACTCCTCACACACAGATGCCCCCCATGCCACCTGTGTCCAGGTGACTCTTGTTTAATGTTTTACCAACTTAATTGAATATGTTACAACGGGAGAAACTAATTTCTTTCTACCTTATCTGTCTCCCAATTACCCCCAATTCCCCCTCCATCTCACCTTTGCTTCCCCACTAGGAGCAGCGTTAACCTGCAGGACCCCTTCTCTGAAGGAAATGACCCTGCTTTCCCCAGGAAGAACATGACGCCCAACTCAGCCTATCAACCTGGCCTGAACACACCAGACATTCAGGGGCGCATGGGCACCTACGAACCTAACAAGGACCCCTTTGGTAACATGCGGAAAGGTGGGCACACTGAATAGACCAGAGATTCAATGGATTGTGTCGTCCTGCTTTAATTACGTGTGCAGTTAATCACCCCTAAATGGGCTTTAACTCTGAATGCATTTGCAGCCGGGGAGCAGTTTCTACCTGCTAACCAGGGCCCTAACAGCGGGGTGGGTGACCAACAGCAGCAGCAGCAGCCACCACCACCACAACAGCAGCAGCAGCAACAGCAGCAGCCTCCATTCAACAGAGGACCACCTGGGGCAATGGGCACAATGCCAATGGGGCCCAGACAACAGTATCCTTATGGACCAGGCTACGACAGGAGGTAAGAATTGCTGGCTGGAAGGTCACTGAAGTTTGTGTGATCATAACAATCTCCCCTGGTTAATAACCAGTAGTGTTGAAAGTTCCCATGCAGGTTAGAAACAACAGTGAATGACCTACTGGAGTGAGTTTGTTGAGAAATGCATGGAAATTTACTGGCTTCTTTCAGTTTATGCTGAGAGTAGATGTTGTAACGTCGATGCTTGTAAACAAGAACAAAATACCTACAATGAACAAATATAAAAATACAATACAAACAAATTAAGTCACACCAGTAAAATGAAAGTGAAGAAGTGGTTGGACTGTGGTACACATGTCATTTTGTTCATGTCCATCCTGTGAGCGCTATATTTTCCTCTTGTTGTTGAAATTGAAAATGAAATGACAATAATGAGACGGTCATAATTTACGAAAGACTGTTTTGTTTCATTTTCTCGTTCATTCAGTAGTTATTCATTTTGATTTGTTGCTCACTGACATGTGGATACAGATATTTTGTCTTAACGATAGGAGAGGGGTTGTGCAGTGCATTTGTTGTGTCTCTGAAACAGAAATGATAAGTTGTAAATCAGACTTTGGAGTCTATATTTAAAATTCAAAATATCTGAGTGCTGGTGATTTGAATTTGGTTAGTTGAGACACTGAAAACGCCTTGTTCATACCAATCAAAGTCCTGTGTGATGTTTTTCCCAAGCACCACAAATGGCACTATTTTTGTCAACACAATATTGGGAAATTGGTAAATTCTCTTGAGTTACTCATGTCAGTATTTTACCATCAAACACTGTTTTAAAATAGTCCATCAAAGAAGTAGTTGCCCATTTGGTCCTGTCTGTCTGGGAGCATTTTGAGGCTGTGGATGTCTAAAAAGGAACTGCACAGTATTGTGGAGTTGTAATCATAGCACGCATAATCCCATTGATTTATTTTTTTAATGAGCCCTGTTATAGTTTTATGTCTGTGTGAAGCTAAATAAAAAAACATATCATGCACATTGTTCTGATTTTCCCAGATCGGAGCAAGGAATGGGCCCAGAGGGCAACATGGGATCCGGTGCTCCTCAGCCAAACCCTATGATGCCTGCCAACGCCGACACGGGGATGTATTCGCCAAATCGCTTCCCACCACAGCAGCCACGGTCAGTCACTTATTTGCCAGTAGTCTTAGGTTTAAAGCTTCCGTCAGTGGAAACTGATAATTCTTCATGTGCAATTTTTGTGAATCCTAATTTAGAATTGAAACAACTTCTGGGGAGATTTAATAAATCAAAAAATACCCCCAAAAGCTGGAACTATGCAGGTTCTTAGTGATGTTACTAGATGACCTATTTTATCCAGTTGTACAATTTCACATTATTTTAACATTCCTTGCCTTAACAATCAGTAAATGATCACCTTGTAAAATTAGACTCACTGTTGCTGTTTATTTAGAGTAAAAAAATACTGCTAATTTGGTGTAATCTTCATGTCATTACATTGACTGAAATGTACTTTCTTTCTTCTTTGTTATTTTCAAGGTGGTAGTATTGTTCAGCTGTACATTTCAAGAGGAATATATATTTATATTCAGCATTTACCTGTGCCTTTGATAGAAAAACTAGGAAACATACATCAATACAGCTGAGATTAGTAGGGAGGAGATTGAGTACTAGAGTGTATAGCTATAAACAAAAAGAAACCGTTGTAACTGGATCTTTTATGGTTGTAATCTCCTCATTATAAACCCTAATACTCACTGTGTGTCTGACTGTACATGAGTAACAGTGTAGTGTTTAACTGAGTGAGTGAGAGATGGATAACATGTTCATGGTTAAACTGACCAGTCATAATGTTTGCAGGCATGATTCCTATGGTAATCAGTATCCTGGACAGGGAACGCCCCCTACTGGCTCCTACCCAAATCAGCAGCCTGGAATTTACCCACAACAACAGGTAAATAATCCATCTGCACTACACTCACTGGACACTTGGATAAATAGTCAGTAACTTTCTTTATACTGTTTCAAGCATATGTTTCTCTTCTATTTCATGGAGCAGCTATCGTATGAGATTTGGAAGGAATCAGTGTGAAACCATGTCTACAACATTTCTATTGGACGTGTGTGAAACAATTGTGTAACTTTGTATTTCTTTAAACGAGCAGAGTTACAAGCGTCCTGTGGAAGGGGGTTACCCTCCATCAAAGCGTCATGAGACGGAGTACAGTGGGCCATACCCTGGTGGACAACAACCACCGCAGCAGCAGCAACAGCAAGGAGGCGCCTCTGCACCCTCTTCAGGACAGCAGGAGTCATACAATCAGTACAGCGGCAGCGGGCCCTACCCTGGCTCTGATCGGCGTCCACCTGGCCCAGGCAATCAGTTCCCCTTCCCCTTTGGTCGTGAACGGATGCAGGGTGCGACAGGGCCCAACGCTCAGCCTAGCATGCCCCCACAGATGATGCAGTCAGGCCCTGAGGGTCCTCAGGGAGGCATGTGGCAAGGACCACGAGACATGAACTATCAGAATTACCCCAGTCGACAAGGTGGCCCTGGGGGTCCACCCCAGGGACCCAGTTACCCTGCCATGAACCGCTCAGAGGAGATGATGTCGTCAGAGCAGCGCATGAATCATGACGGCCAGTGGGGCGGTCAGATGGGCCCACGGCAGCCTCCCTATGGTCCAGCAGGGCCTGGCCAACCCATGCCTCGTTCAGTACAGTCCAACTACCAGCCCCCTCAGGGTGTGCAGAACCACATTCCACAGGTGTCCAGCCCGGCCTCCATGCCTCGCCCCATGGAAAGCAGGACATCACCCAGTAAATCTCCCTACATGCACGGAGTAATGAAGATGCAGAAAGCTGGACCTCCAGTGCCTGCATCTCACATAGTGCCCCCTCCGGTGCAGTCGCCTCTAATAAGGCGAGACATGCCTTTTCCCCCAGGCTCTGTAGAAGCTTCTCACCCTGTGCTGAAACCACGTCGGAGACTCACCATGAAGGATATCGGTACGGCTGTAGATTATGAACAGCAGAATTTGCTGAATGTTTTGCACAGAGAATATTTGTACTAACCGTTTGTGTCCTAACCTCTTAGGAACGCCGGAGGCCTGGAGAGTCATGATGTCATTAAAGTCTGGTTTATTGGCTGAGAGTACATGGGCCTTAGATACCATCAACATTCTCCTGTATGATGACAGCAGTATTTCCACCTTTGATCTCAACACGGTGAGACTTAACTTGAAGCCGTTAATGATAGTATAGAGCAGTACATAATGCATGATCATTGTGTCTAATATTTTCTGTATTTCTTCTTTCCTCAGTTGCCTGGCCTACTAGAGTTGGTGGTCGAGTATTTCAGACGCTGCCTAATTGAAATCTTTGGCATTCTGCGGGAGTATGAGGTCGGAGATCCTGGCCAGAGGACACTACTTGATCCTGATGCCTTGAAACAAGACTGGGACAGCACGGAAGAAGAGGAGCCACGGGCCGATGACATGGAGCAAGAGGAAGAAGATGACGAAGAAGAAGAGCAACGAGAAACTGAGGGGCCGACTCACATAAAAGAGGAGGAGGAACAAGAGCAGTGCTCCAAGTCTCGGGGTCGAGATGAGAAGACGGAAGACGAGGAGAAGAAGAGCAAAGGTTCTTCGTCTGAACAGACGGGGTCGTCACAGTCCTTACCAGCCCATGAGAGACGCAAACAGGCGAGCAAGTTCGACAAATTTCCGATAAAGGTGGTACGAAAGAAGACCCATTTGTGGCTGGCCAGTCTAAGAATCACAGCAAACCACAAGAGTTTGACAGTGGGTTACTTCATTGGAGCGCCGGAGGGGGAGACTCGACAGAACACATCCAGACCCACTTTGAACCACGCAAAGACTTCTTGGAACCACGAGAACGAATACCTGTGCCCCCAATTTTGCTGAAGAGGCGATTCCAAGAAGAGGAGATACACGAGAATTGTTTGCCAATGGAGGAGGAGAAAAGGAAGCATCAGGATGAAGAGGAGAGTCCAAAAGACACATCTTCCTCAGACAAAGTGTCAGTCTCGGAGAAGGCCAGCCCCTCACTCAACAGTGAGGAGGAGAGGAAAACAAACTCGGAGGCAAAGACGGTTGAGAAAGATGCGACACTTCACCAGGAGAATAACAGACCAATTCTTTCCGCCGGCAGTGTTTTAGCCCAGCAGACACAGCAGACCGGCACCATCCTGGAGGACGAGCCTCACAGTAAAGACGAGGGGCCGCTCATTACACTGGCTAACTGGCAGGATTCTTTAGCCCGCCGCTGCATTTGTATCTCCAACATTGTCCGCAGCCTCTCCTTTGTGCCAGGCAATGACCACGAGATGTCCAAACATCCCGGGCTGCTGCTGCTACTGGGTCGCCTGATCCTGCTCCACCACAGGCACCCTGAACGCAAACAGGCCCCGCTCACCTATGAAAAAGATGAGGATTCGGATGAGGGAGTGGGCCAAAGGGATGAATGGTGGTGGGACTGCTTGGAGCTCCTGAGGGAGAACACACTGGTCACTTTGGCGAACATCTCAGGCCAACTGGACCTTTCCCTCTACCCTGAGAGCATCTGCTTGCCTCTGTTGGATGGTCTTCTCCACTGGGCCGTCTGCCCCTCAGCAGAGGCCCAGGACCCCTTCCCCACACTGGGCCCCCATAGTGCTTTGTCACCTCAGAGACTGGTCCTGGAGACGCTAAGCAAATTAAGCATCCAAGACAACAATGTGGACCTCATCTTGGCCACTCCGCCATTCAGTCGGCTGGAGAAGCTATACGGAAACCTGGTGCGGCTCATTGGAGACAGGAAGGTTGCAGTCTGCAGGGAGATGGCCGTGGTCCTACTGGCCAACCTGGCCCAGGGTGATACAATGGCAGCCCGAGCAATCGCTGTTCAGAAGGGCAGTGTGGGCAACTTGCTGGGCTTCTTGGAGGATAGTCTGGCCGCCACACAGCTTCAGCAGAGCCAGAGCTCTCTACTACATCTACAGGGGATGCACTTCGAGCCCACAAGCCCGGACATGATGCGGCGGGCTGCCCGGGCTTTGCACGCCTTAGCCAAGGTGGAGGAGAACCACTCAGAGTTCACACTACACGAGTCCCGACTCCTCGACCTCTCAGTGTCTCCCCTAATGAACTCGTTGGTTTCTCATGTTATCTGTGATGTACTCTTTTTGATTGGCCAGTCATGACAGCTGTAGGGAGCCTTGGCTCCACTTTTTGGGGGTTTTATCCCCAATCCCCTCTTCCCTGGTAACCTGGCTTGTGTGTGTAACAGGGCAAGGAAAGTTCAAGTGACTGTCTTTAATTTATGAAAATCCTTCAGATTCCATTCTCTGAGTCCTCCCCAGGCCGTCCTTGCTCGAGGAGGGTAATCACAGAGCTGTGGTGGATTACAAACCAGAGAGATGCCCACAAAGTGACACTACTTGCAACATGAATGCCAACTGGACGACACAGAGCAGAGCACCACGGTTGGGAGACTGTTCTGCACTTGGGGGAAAGTACTTTTTAATAAAGATAAATAAATGAATAAATAAATAGCTGAAAAACAAAAACTGTAACCAAAGTTGCTGTCTCGTTTACAGTGAGTTTGGGAGACACAGTGTGCCCTAGCTCTCCCCTCGAGGGCACAATGAGTCTGTAACTGATTGACGTTCAGAGGTGAAGCAGACTGACAAGTGGCCTACTGGTTATAGTTGCTGTAGTTGGATTTTCACCAGTCAGCCCGACAGAAAAAAGTGCTGTCAATAGACACCTTCACCAGGGAGGCCTGTGCAGTGTGCAGTAGATTGTAGGACATTTTCTGTACCGTACTGCTCTTGAGTGTAAGCATTCTGTAACACACGTTTCACACAGAAGCTGATGATGCAGCTCTTCTAGAGTTCTGAGGTCATTTTAGTTTGGTGTTAAACAGAAAATGGCTTTCTTCCCCAAAGTATCAAGAACCTACAACACCCTTACCTCCTCTTATCCCTTGATTGTATGAATACCCTTATGAAAAGAAATCACCTCTTAGGACTGGTTTTCAACTTCAAATACAGCTTTGCTGTGGTGTATATATAATGTTGTACATTACACTTCCTTTCTCTGTGTCTGTCTCTGTCTGTGTCACTATTCTCACACTTGTTATTGGTGAGGGATGGAGGCTGACTTGTGAGTTTGGTCTGTGACCTCCAGTCCCTGCTGATTAGACCCACTCCTCTGGTCTCTCCACAGCTCTGTAGTACAGCAGACACGGCTCAAACCTGTTATCTCCTGGTACAACAAAAATAAACTAGATGAAGTACACATTGACAATTTTTCTCCAGTCATGGATTCTGCATATTTGTATTTCAGACTATGTAGCTAAGACAACATGTAAATTCCTCCCTTTCCCTTTTTTGGCTCAATGAATATCATTTATTCAGTATGAAATCTTTATACTATATGTTCCACGTGGTAAGAATAAATGTACATTAAATCTTCGTAAGCTGTTTGATGGTTTTCTTCTTCTGGAGTAATTACAGTACCTCTTGTAAGCAAACAAATGTCAGAAATCACTAGAAATTAGTTTCAAAATAAATTTTCTAAGTGTTGTCACCTCAGTGGTCAGGAGACATGGCCCATCTTGGTGGGTTCATCTGTTAAATTGAGATTTGCTGTTAGTAAACCTTATCGTTTACATATGAGTTAAACTGCATACATTTAAGAAAAGCACATCTGCAGCCATCAGCTGTTGTAACATAAAGCTTGAATGAGGAGGACTGCACATAAGCTTTGTTTTTGTATCAATTCATTTATTCAGTTAGTACTATACAACATTAAATCTTAACATTTTGCTTTGCAATAAACCATAGAAACTATGTCAAATACCTTAAATGAACAGATATACATTTAACATCAGCTGATCATGATGATCTAATATAAAAAGAAACCAAACTCACATGAGGTTTGTGATAAAGACATTTGTGTTTTGAAGAGATCTTAAATGAGAGCCAGTCAAACTTCTTTTTTTAAAGGAAGTGTAATATACTTGCACCAGTCCATGAGGTCGGAGCGCCACCTGCTGGAGAGGAAAAATACTCCACCTCTCATTGTACGTACAGCGTTTCTCTTGGATCAAAGCAGAAGGTTAAAGACTGAAGAAGAGAGCCAAACGATCGTCCCGGCGTTCCCATTGACACGAAGCAAACTATCATTAAATAAATACTACTCTTCAGTGTAGATGCAGGAGGGTCTGGATAAAGGTTGTCCCGTTTGCGCCCACGTGCTTTTATTTTGAAATGGATTTTGCTGATGTACCGGAAGTGAAAGTTACCAGTCAAAACGAGTCAGACCACTGCGGGAGGAGAGGATGTGGGGACAAAGATCGCACCTGAGCGAAAACAAACGCTGCTAGACGACGGGTGGCTTTGAAACAAACCCAGCTGAACCTCCACTAAATGCATCAGACCAATGAAAACGCGAAACTCGCAGAATCTCGCCTCGCCTGATGGTTTATTTCCGCTAGCTATGTTTAATAGAAATTATGACGAACCCAGCGGTGACTGCCTCCTAACAGCGACAATGCTCGGGCCTGTCATAACCGGCTTTCTCACATTTTGCCCGTCACATCAGTGACCATGGATGTCAGAGCGGTTCTGGAGTTCGCCACGGTCACCAGGGGCCTGTCGCTGTTGTTACAGGTAAGTTTTGGACAAGTTGGGACAATGCTACGATGGGCCAAACTAACCTAGCTCTCCTCCTCTTTGTTGCAGTAACGTCAGATAAGCTTCATTTCCTGTCAATATCTATATCAGTTTGTCTTGGCTATTACATCCCATTTCTGTGGTACCAAATGAAAAGTGCTCAGGAGAATACATGGTGTAAAGCGACTGTGCACCTGTGTGGTTTGTTTTTCTATACAGCCAAACTCTGCCTATGATGATGAGATCATTTTACTGTCACTAATACTATTATATTGTCTCGTCAGGCTGTCTTGAATGCTGCCATCCCTGACCACGACGCTGATGCATTCAAGCCCCCACGGACAGAAGAGCCTCTGTACTTGGACTCAGCAGTGGAGTGGTTATTGGGTGGCCTTTCTCACTGGGATGCAGAGCATTTCCTCTTCATTGCTGAGAGGGGATACCTCTACGAGCACAACTTTGCTTTTTTCCCCCTGTACCCTGTGGTCCTGCGAGGCTTGGCAGAGACGCTGCTGTGGCCCCTGAGTGCCTGGCTGAGCGTGCGGGGCCGTCTGTTGGTGGCCGTCGCTCTGGGGAACAGCTCCCTCTTCCTGCTAAGTGTGGTGGCCTTGCATGCACTGAGTAGAATAGTTCTGCAGGACAGACGTCTTGCTCTGCTCTCCACCCTTCTCTACTGCATCACCCCTGCCAATGTTTTCATGACTGCTGGATACTCGGAGAGCCTGTTCGCTGCCCTCACCTTCGGTGGCCTGTTCCTTCTGGAGAAAGGATTCACCTTCAGAGCCTGCTTGGCCCTCAGCATAGCCACTGCAGCGCGATCCAATGGACTTGTCAACATAGGATTTCTACTGTATCTTCCATCACTGCACGCCATTTCTCAGATTCGTGTGCATCGCACAACAACTAAAGGCCACATTAAAGTCTTCCACTACATTTGGGCCGTCATTCGTCTCCTGCTCACCTCTCTCTTGGGAACTGCAATTATTGCCCTTCCCTTCTGTGCTTTCCAGTACTATGGGTACAGGACGTTTTGCACCCCATCCGTTTCCCTGGAGCGGATCCCCCCGGCTCTTTTGTCTCTGGCTGAACGGAAGGGCTACCGGGTTCCAGATGAAAATGGCCCACCACCCCTCTGGTGCATGAGACCACTCCCCATACTTTACTCTCATATCCAGGACGTGTATTGGGATGTGGGCTTTCTCCGTTACTTTGAACTGAAGCAGATACCGAACTTTATTCTGGCTCTACCTATGGCTACCCTTGGCATAATGGCAGCTTATGCATATTTTCAAACTAACCCAGAACTTTGTCTGAGACTTGGACTTTGGGAGACGAGTGCAACCAAAGGGCTTGATAAACCTATACCAGGATTCTTCAACCCCAGGGTGTTTGTGTATGTTGTACATTCGACAGTGCTCCTGGTGTTTGGAACATTGTGCATGCATGTGCAGGTAAGTCACTCATACAATCACCTTTAAACTGTCTGATTGTGAGGAAAAAGCTTTGATTCCCTTTCATTTTTCTCCACATTTCTAGGTTCTAACCAGATTCATGGCCTCCTCATCTCCTGTGCCATTCTGGATAAGTGCTCACCTACTCCTCCTCAATGAACCCCTTCTTCATCGAAGGAAAACCTCAACCCCAAACGTACAACTACAGACACATTCCAGAAATGGATGCAAGCACACACCTCAAAACCCCATCATTGCACTGCTGCCACATTTCAAAACCTGTTCTCCTACCACTCAGAGCATCCTGGGATATTATGTCTCTTACTGGGTGCTGGGGCTCGCTCTGCATTGTAACTTCTTACCATGGACTTGACTTTAGACATTACTCTTGAGCTTTAAATTCAATATTTCTATGTAGGACCGGGTGGTTTATCATATTTCAGATAATATGAATCCACATTGTAGATCATCATCCACAGTCATTTTTTATGGTGGTAATTGTTACATTATTCATTGTAGTATAGCTGTACAAAGAGATTGACACGAAAAATAAATAGTACATAAATGCAAAGATTTTCAATGTCTTATTTATTTAAACAAAAATCTTAAATTACTGTATTTTATTTTTGGAGAAAACAAAACCAAAACAAAGAAAGGTAAAAAAAAAAAAAAAAGAAAAGAAAAAGAAAGGTTCGCCTGATACTTAGGTTACATCGCCCTCTCCTACATAGAACTTATTGACATCATTACATTTTTCAGGCAGATTTAGTCATGTCGTAGTCAACAAATCTGATTTGCACAACTTAGTCAAATGTGTTTGTAGTTGTTTGAGAATGAACTGAAATGTACAATACATGTGAAACTTTACTGAACACTTGGGTTGTAAATCTTGGGAAGGCTCTGGGTGTATTTAAGGGGAAAAAACAGTTTTTATTTCATGATGAGTTGCTGTTGAAATATTCAGATTTAGTTTAATGTTGCACTGCATGTTTGGAAAAATGAATTCCAAGTTATTGTTTGGGACATTTGGATGTGAATGAAAAATTCAAAAAATAAAAATTTTGTTGCTCTAAAAGGTTTCTTAGTTTAGCTTTGCTTTCATGTGGATTAGTCATTCTCAAGGCAACGATCTGAAAGCTATGTGACTAGATATTTTTCTGTGACTAACATCTGTGGCCAAAATTGCACTGGAAACTCTGCTGCGAACCTAACATTTAACTAGATGTGACAAGTCTGAACAAGAAAGAATTCAAGCATATGTACATGTGATGTCTGCAAATTTTATACACACAAAAAGCTTTCCCTATGCTGTGTCTGTATTCTTAATGGTTTACTTACAAATCAGATCTATTACTGCAATGTAATTGGTACTGATCTGTGAAGTCTGGAGTCACCATTCATAATACTTGCCAGCATCTCTTTGAAACCAGTGGAGGTTGCTGTTAATCATGAAACAAACTGAAGCTCCTAAAATTTCACTGAGGCATGCTAAAATCACTTGAGCCAAAATTTTAATTGGACCCCATGGCTCCATGTACGTTACACCCAAGAGTTACTGGAACGTGACAGTGAAAATGGACTGGAATAGATCATTTTCTCCTGAATGGTACTGATGGTTTCAGATCCCATAAGTCTAATAAATACCCACTCTATAAAGTTAACAAACAGACAGAACATCTGTCTTACCAACTCATGAGGTCTGAAAGTGCTGTAACAGACTTGGAAAGACGACATGAGCTGTGATCATCAACATGCACACAGAGCACAAGGCTTTGTATTCAAACACCCAGGGTTACATTACTTTTTATTTGTAAAAAAAAAAAAAAATATATATATATATATATATATATATATATTTTTTTTTTTTTGAATATGTAGCCTAATGAATGCTGTGGGAAACCAACCTTTATTAATAATTATGAACAAAAGGCATGGGCATTGTGAGCAAGAGCTGATCTGGTTTCAGTGGTTTGTGTTTACAGAGGTCTTCATCTATTTGCCATGGTCACATGCTTCAGCAACTTCAGGCAACTTCAGTCCGAGATGAACAAATCCAAGATTGACAGACGAGACTATCTGCAAAGAGTATGAAAAGTCTGTCTGTCCTTTGAATGGATTGCATTATTATATGGGTTTTTTGAAATTTTAAAGTTGCCCTACAATTTGCCTGTGTCCTGTTTGACATTTGATCCTACTGTTCCTGAACCACCTCAATATGGTTCAATGTCATAGCATCCTCCCCACAGCACAACTGCTTCCTAAAGCCAATCATTCAAAAATGATGAGAAACTTGAATTTTAGTTGACACAAAAACAACTTTCCTCAATACTGGAGATCATCAATAGGCCAGTTCCTGGTATGCAGGCCTATCAGACCGGCTCCAAGCCTGGGGATAATTTATCAGTAAATGAAATTATTTAGGCATTTTGGAGTCCATGATGGTCTATTAAACACACACTCTTGTCAGCCTATGTCTCCATTTGTAGAATGGAAACCCCCCCAGGTTGGCAAACCTCCCAAAACTCCCCTTACAGTTGTTGCACAACTGCAACACCAGCATAAACTCACTGTAAGTATTTGTAATATTAATTGTTGTACTGTATTATTTATATACGCCTCTGGCTAGCGCTGATCTACAAAACATCTCTCGAGTCTCCGCACATCCGACGTCGTTACAAATCAGCGTCGAGTCCCACGCGAATACGTCAGCGCTCACAACGTGACGTACATTGGTTGACGGTAGGAGAAAAAAAAAAGGAAACGTGAGCTCCCGAAGCTCGTCACTTCGCTTGTGTTGATTTCTGAACAAAAGGCGACTTAATTCAACGACATGAAGGTTAATAGTTACACGAGGCTTTAAATTAACTACCAAAGATGGTAGTTAACCTCAAGTCAACTCGGGAATTGGTGCAGCTCGTTCAAGTGAACTACGGAGAAGAATGCATTTGCTGGTACACTAGCTAGCCGCTGTTAGCTTTCAGGATGGGCAACTGAACGCTAACCGAACGGGGGCGAAATATAAATGTACAATGACTGAGTCTTGAGAGCGTTGTCTCTCGAAAGCGCGTCGAGAAAAGCGAGTTTCGTTTGTGCTTGTGTCTTTAGCTACCTCGGAGCCTTGTGGACACTGTTTACATGATGAAGAACTGCGAGTACCAGCAGATCGATCCGCGGGCGCTGTCTGTGTCGCCTTCGTCGGCACAGAACCACGTCGAGAAGAAAGAGCAGCGGCCGCGGAGGAAATGGGAAGTGTTCCCAGGAAAGAACAGGTTTTTCTGCGATGGACGGATCATGCTGGCCAGACAGAGCGGTGTCCTTCCTCTGACACTGGGCCTTATTGTTGTCACTTGTGGCCTTTTCTTTGCATTCGAGTGAGTACCTGGAAATGACCTTTTATAAGTCAACATTGAAGGGTCTTGCTAACATTGGTTTGACGGTGCTCCTGTATCATACCTAGTGGTGTAATAGCAACAGTACCGTGGGGGAGTAAAGTTGATTTCGACTGAAAAGAGCTCATCTTTCTTTTACAGTTGCCCATTCCTGGTGGAGCACCTGACCATCTTCATACCTGCGATTGGTGGGATGCTTTTTGTGTTTGTGGTCATCTCCCTGTTGAGAACCAGCTTTACAGACCCTGGCATCCTGCCAAGGGCCACCCCTGATGAAGCTGCCGACATAGAGAAGCAGATAGGTAAGACATATCCTGGAATCGCTTGCTTGCTGTGGGACAGATGGGGCAAAGGAGCTTTGCCATATGGGGGATCTCTGAGGGACGAGTTTGTCTTTGAACTGCAGACCAACACCTAAGCAGCTTATTCTATCACATCTGAAGAGCACAAAAGCCACACATAGGTTTATTTGTCCCCTTATTGTAGCATGTGTTGTAGTGACTTACTTGTATAGATGTAAAGTGCAAGTCTTAGTGAGTCTCTCTACTTGTACTTTTCCATTTCAAGATACCTCAGGATCCTCAACATATCGCCCCCCTCCACGCACCAAAGAGATCCTCATCAACCAGCAGGTGGTAAAACTCAAATACTGCTTCACTTGTAAAATGTTCCGCCCCCCTCGGACCTCCCACTGCAGCCTGTGTGACAACTGTGTGGGTAAGGATGAGTTATAAAGTTACCACTTATTCCAGCCACTCTAATTATACCTAACAACTTATTACCATTGCCAAGAGGAACTTACTTTACTGATCGCTGTTTTGAGTAAGAAACAATGTACGCACGAAGAAACAAAACACGAGGGATGTTGAATGATTGCTTTTTTATAAGTGCTGTTGTGGCCATTTTATGAGGCATTAAATAAACTGATGGATCCATTACAACAGCTCTGTCATAAATTCTGTCTTTTATGGTCAAAACTCCAGCAACATTTGTAATAAACAGATATGACGCCTTTCAGCTTGTAGCTTTCATCAGGGTCATATCAATTTTTGCCTTCACAATGTTTCAATGTTCATCTTCTGGGGGTATTGGAAATGTGTCAGCCCATGCTTAATTGGATCGGAGAGTTAGCATCCAGCAAAGCAATGGTTTTAGGTAGAACAGTTATATTGCATCACATTAAATTAAGTGAGCATATACAGTATCTAATACCAAGCAAATACACCAGGATCCACCCTGATCCCAGATCTGTAGACTGACTTAGGAGACCCCTTGTCTTAGTGTGACTGATAGAAATAATTTACCATACAGTGCAATGTTTTAGATTTAGAAGAGAACTTATCACTCTTATACCCTAGAAGAACTAAAAAGTGTGCCTCTAATACCTGCCATGTTTGCTGTTTTCTACCCTCAGAACGATTTGATCACCACTGTCCATGGGTGGGCAACTGCGTGGGCAAGCGCAATTACCGCTTTTTCTACAGCTTCATCATCTCTCTGTCATTTCTGACATCTTTCATATTTGGCTGTGTCATCACACACATTACTCTGCGTAAGTATTATTGCTCTGCCAAAACTCACAGATATCACTCAGAAGTTGTATAGTGTCCTGTCGTGTTATCAAGAACCACTTTTCTGAGATGTGTCTTTTTCTTTCTCCAGGTTCTCAAGCAGGTAAAAGCCTTGTTCAAGCCATTCAAGAGAGCCCTGCCAGATATCCTTTGTATATAGCTAATTTTCATTCTCTTTGGATGATGTCCTTTTGAAATTGCTTGTTCACTGCTAACAAAAAACACAAGTTACACCGTTGACAAGGCATTGCCCACTCACACCCCTCAGCCTAAGGCCATGCTTAATAGGATCAGAGAGTTAGCATCCAGCAAAGCAGTGCTTTTAGGCAGATGGCCTTCCTGTAGTCGGTTTGCTGTCTCATGTCCTTGTGTGATGATGTCAGTGACTAGACAAATATAGACAGCATGACTACTGAGTGGTTTGAGTTGTTATTCACAGACAGTGGGTGAGTTAATTTCCTCATGGTGTGCATGATAAGCATGACATTATGTCTTCTTGTCTCTTGTTGGGAGTCTTTTTGCGTACACAGTTTTTTTCCACGGTGAATCTCATTCAGAAGATGATTAATTTGATCCTTTTATGGACTTCTAACATTATTTTCATATTGATAATATCATTCTTAGCTATTTTACAAATAGCGTATGTGCTCACTGTGATGGATTACAGTATACAGGATTATAGTGTATATCTGTTAGTAATTCTGTTGTCCTTTAAATCTAATGTTTTGATATTTAATGATGGTTTCTTAAGATGTGATGAGTTTATATTATTAGCACTCTTGTGACGTTTCTGAGCACACAGATATTTGCACATACTCGATTCTGTGCTGTGACCAAATAAATTATATATTTGCACTACTATTTCTGTTATAGTAAGTCATAAGATAAAGGCACAATCTTGCTGACACAGAAAAACACCCAGGAAGATATGGTTGGTTATCTCAGTGAATTTGAATCCTCTATGTATAGTGAGAGGAAAGCAACTTGCAACACATACTCAGCTCTGTCGTAGATGTTAATCATGTTGCTGTAATTGTCACCTGTCTTTAGTCATAACAAATAATGTTACCACACCTTGACTTTTCCCCGTATACTGTGGTGGAGCTGGTGATTTGTTTCTTCTCCATTTGGTCTATACTGGGCCTCTCAGGCTTCCATACATACTTAGTAGCCTCCAACCTTACAACAAATGAAGATGTAAGTATGCCGAGGTGAAACAGTTGAATTCACAATTGTTAAAATAGACTATAGTCACTAACTGATGGCATACCTCCTTTGTTTACTGTGCAGATAAAGGGCTCCTGGTCAAGTAAAAGAGGTGCAGAGGAGTCTGGGAATCCATACAGTTACAACAGCATTATGACCAACTGCTGTGTGACATTATGTGGCCCCATGCCCCCGAGGTGAGTAAAGATGTCAGGAGTCCTTATCATCTCCACTCAGAATATTGCTTTTATTTACTCTGAGGTGCAGTCTGCCTCTTACTTATCATATTAACAGCTCTAGAAACATTTGCTATTTTCAGTATCAGTGAAAACACTTGAACATTTCCTTCACGATAGCATCGGTTACAGTGCAGACACCTCTCACATTTAATTACATGGTAATATAATCTTCTGTTCTGTTCTCTAGTCTGATTGACAGAAGAGGCTTCTTGCCTCCCGATGAGGCGATCCCTGCTGCTTCTGCCTCGGAGATAGAGCTGCCACTATTTGCAGCCAAGAATGACGCGCACATGGTAGGATGAACCAGCTTGTGGTCCCTCCCAAGTCCTGACTGTCCCATAGCTCCTGTGTTGTTGTTAGCCTGCCCCCCCGTGTGCCTTCTCCACAGTCTGTGTTTCCTCTCCTTCATCCCTCCAGATCTCCAGATTTTTAGAACCTCCAGTAGAGTTGTCAACATGTAGTACTTTGCATCTGTGTCATGAAAGTCGCACATTTGACATGTTTTGCCTATGCAAATGGAAAGAAAATACCGTTGACTTGTTGAAGTGAATGGCTCATTAAGTGGTCTATGTTTGCATTTGAACATTACTCAGTCTCAGCTTACAATGGCCTGACACTGACCTAACATATAAAGGCAGATATTCGCAGTAGGAATGAGATTGCTAATAATAGCTGGTATTCAAGCTGCTGAAGAGGTAATTTATCACCACACAGCATTTTGAAGTAATATTGCTGTGTCATTCGTTCTTTTAGGTGTAGAACAAAATGTCTTGGAAGCCACTTGAAGCTCTGTTTGGCATCACTGAGCAGTTAAAAAAGCAGGGAACGTGGGCAGAGAGTTTTAACAGCCAAACATTTAACCATTTCTGTAGGTCACTGCAAAGTTGCTGAGTTACCCTGTCAGATTGCTGCAGCTGTGTTATGGTCATTTTGTACTCTGTGCTGACAGTGAACACATTAATTGTCACACCTTTAGATGTTTGACTTGTGTTGTTTGCTTACACTCATAGGAATTCATCATGTTGCTGTATCTACCTCCCTGTTATTGTACTTCTCAGTTTGTTTGTATGTTGTGGTGAAGGTGTGTGCACACAAAGGACTTAGCTCCTGTTCTTAATTTGGTCATGCAAATGGTATTAGATCATGTTTTGTATTGGATTTATCAGCACTTTATCACGGATCATTTGTCACACGCCTTGAGTGTATTTCTCTCAATGATGTCAACAAATCAAATATCTTAGGTATATTATTAGCTTTCTAAAAATCTTTTACTTATATTTGTATCTGCATCTTTTATTTACCTAAAAAGCATAATGAGTGTTTTTTATGTGTTAAATAAACATTATTTTTGTATTTTAAGGTTTTTGGTCTCTGTTTTAAGTTAACTTTGCCTTTTCATTTTATCAAGTCTGTCTGCAAGTCTGCAGGCATTCAGATGTTTGGAAAAAGTTGTATCTTCTGAGGTTTTTTTTTATGTCAAGCAATATTAGTCAGTGAACAGTTGGATTTCTTTATTGTGAACCTCTGTGTTAATGGCTGGATAAAAGATTTGACACTCAGTGTTGTACTGTATCCATTCCACCCTGCTAGGAGGAGAACTGTCAGGATTATGCTTTTTCCTGCACAGCCTGAAGGGCACTGCTGCATGTAGACGGTTGATGGTAAGAGTAGGGTTGAACGTTTAAACCAATCACAACATCTCTTCACTTGCCATTCACTGTGTCATCTTCCATATTGTAGCTGTTTAGGTTTGGAGTTGCAGTCATTTTAACATCTTTCTTTTCCAAGTTATTATTTTCTTAAAAGCCAAATGCTGTTGGGTCAGATTTTGTGATTGGTTTGTAGCGATGCTGTGGCTGGGTGCGCTGTCTTAATTTAATGTGCATGCTTCACTACCATTCATCTGTTCTCTCATTAACATTTGCTCACTCACTCAGTCCTGGATGGAGCTCTTGTGTGAAGGCTGATGACGTTTCTCTTTGTCCTCTCTGTAGATAGATGACACGTTTTTCCTCATTTGTCTGGGGCTTTATTGTGCATGTACGGTGATGCAAACCAGTACAAGTCTGTGTAAACTGTACCTCCCTTTCCACTCTGATCAAAGCCAGAAGAAACACAGGAAGAAGCCGTGTCACCACACACATCCCTCTTTTCCCTTGTTCAGTATGGTTGCCTTCTAATTGCATTGTCTGCGTCTAGCTCACGTTCTCCATGGCTCTTCACATGACTCTTTTAACAGTGCTGTCATTTGTGCAATCACTGCTTTCATTGTGCTTGACGATTCCAAAACTAATCCCTTTTAATCACAGTTCAGATTTCTCTGTACATGTCTGTCTTACTGTTGGGTCATTGCAGCTTGGCCTTTCACAACATAAACCTATGATGTGGCCTGTTTTTTCCTGACTTCTCTGTTTTCTCCTCTGCTCCCACAGTGCACTCAGAGCACCAAGGACATGCTGGAGAGGATGGTTCACTCCTCTGACTTTCATGGCCTGTGCCCCCCCAGCGCCCCAAAGACCAACCCTCTCGGCCCGGAAGCTTCCAGCACGCTGGCAGCTTCCACAGAGCCTTCACCCTCCACTGTCTGCTCACAACAGTACGACCACCAGCCCATGGCCGCTTCCTGCCCCGTGTTCAGCAGAAGCAGCAAGAGGGACTCACTGCACTCCATCAACCCAGCCTTCCGCCTGGCTTCCCCCTCGCCATCGCTGAGCCGGGCCAGCTTGATCCTGGGCGATGCACCCGACATTGGCTTTATCCCACTATCCTGAGTGTGTACCCAGTAACCATCGGAGAACACCTGGAGTCACAGTGGACTTATTCCACTGCTCTGTATCACTGGCAATGAATTTGACTGCAAAGAGACTTTATTTTACAATGGTGGTCATGATGGGTTGTTGCCATTTGGTTTCTCAAGATGTCATTATAATAAGTTGATTAAGCATTACCCTGAGGGCTTTTATGTTCTGAGTTAAATCAGCAATGTCCTATTGTATCTGTCCTCCAGGATGGAGGTTAATCTTAGTAACACTTGTAAGCACAATATAGAAATATTTTTTTAAACACCTTTTTATTCAAGATACCCAGAACATGCCTCCACACCTTCCACAGAACCTCAAGCCATACATCACAGCCGCAGTGTTGAAGTTCCTGTTAATATCTTATGCAAACAGGCCTTTGAATCAAAGAAAACTTAAAAGTATTGACTGTGGATGCAAGGCGTACAGAAACACAAGATTTTTCACTGAAATGGCAAACTCTGGATAGTGAGCCATTTCAGGATGATCAGTTCAAGAGTTAGCCTTATGTCACGTCCGATCATTTCCTGTCATTCTAGATCAATATCAGCCCAGTGTCATTGGGTGGGTCCAGTGTGGCTGTTTTTAGACAAGTGAATAATTGTTTTGAAGGGAGACGACGAGGTGCAGTTTTTGTTTTCTTTTTACTGTATGCATATAAAAGCTTTTTCTCCCGCTGTGTTTTCTGTTCAGTTCAGCATGTCTTGTACATCAGATGCTTTTAAACTTCATGGCAAATATGATTTCTTCTTGTGAGGTGTGTCACTTGATTGAAAGCTGACGCTTCAAACTGAATTCGCTCAGATTTATTCAGGTATGACTGGTTACTTAACGACGGACATGTGTAGCATTTATACACATGTGTTTAATGTCCACTTCGTTGCTTTGTTGGATGTTAAAACCAAGTATTTTTGCTGCTGCAGCCTATCAGGGTGTGGACGGGAGTATTCATCGCTGAAACACTGTCGCTTATCTATGTGGTCTACTGGAACGCTTTCAGTATGAGCGACCTTCTGCTTTTTCTTTGCCTCAGGGCACATCAACAGTATGTTACCTGTCATGAGCGTGTTGGTGATTAGAGCACAGGCTCGGTGCTCGACTGTTTTGAACAGAGTAATGTTTTAGGAATGTTGATGAGGCCTCTACTCTTGCAGGCCAAGCTGTCATTTTCATGGCTGTGACCTTTAACTGCTCTTAAAGCATGAAACCTAACCCCTGTGTGTGAAGGTGGGGCACAGTTTCATGTGAGAGTCAGGAGTTAGTTTATGCCACCAGGGGGCAGGATGTGAATAAGGATTGCAGCCTTTTTGGAGAACAATTTAGTAACATGAAAACCATTGGAAGAAAGGCCTTGTGATGTTTTATTTATTCATTTATTTTTTGTAATTGAGCGTTGAAGCTGTACATAGGTTGTGAGTTTGTGAAGAACCACTTTGCCATAGTCAATGGGTCGTTCTTTTATCAGTCTACATCGAGATCCATAGTTTGTGTAGAGAGAACAACAAGCAGTGCTTGTATGAACAGACTTGTTTGCATTTTGTAGGATGTAACAGTGGACCTGTAACATTAGATCAATAAAAAATGATCGGTTTTGTTGAATCTCACAGTTTTTGTCTCTTCTTTCACTCAACTGCTGATTTTTCTGTCCATGTGAAGCCTTTCTGAGAGCTTAGCAAAACTGTGCTTTCACTGCATATAAACTCCTATGATGTTCAACAGACCAATGTCAAAGTATAAATACTATATACATAAACAGAAAACCTGTGATTATTGGGTTCAACCTGGTGGCTCTAAATGGAAACACTGAAGAGATGCGTGCTGGCCACATGTGCTCAGAGAGGCAAACATCCAGTCATGAAAAGGGTCAATGTGAAGTGTGTTCACCAGATACACACACTGTTGCAGCTGACCCTAAGATGGTTTCACGATATCTTTGTACTGATAAAGAGTTGGTTAATAGTTCAATTTAGATAGAATAGATAAAAATCTGTGGGTTAAAAAAAACTGCAGTCGACATAAATGTCAATGTCTGGGTTCACAATCCAGGTCATGCAGTATATTACCAATCACCTGAAGGCAAAAAGTAAAAGACTGTAAATATACATGATTGTCTGTTATATCCTCCCTCCATCTGCCCTGAGATGCACTCCCATCCAATTCGATGGACTTTCTGCCCCTGTTCTCCCTCTCATAAATATCCACAGAAAACACAATATCGCCTTTCAGACTCTCTGGTAATTTGTTTCCTTGGCATTGCAGACAACCTGTTTATTCCCTGCCTAAGGTTATACTTTTTAAGCAGTAGATTTTCCTGTAATTATTCAAATTGAAAACCGGAGAAAAATAGCCTGTGGGGTCGGTGATCACCAAAGATGGACCATGGCAGCTGATGTTGGAGTGTGACTGCATTTCAGCTGTCAGCTCTGTGTGCAGAAAAGTCAGGATGTTGCTTTAAGGTTGCCCAAAAAAAATCAGGTCTTTTCCTTCGAGGGGGTGTTTGCATAGAGCAGCTAGTGTCTTCTGTGTGCTGGTTGTTTTTCAGCTGTCAAAAAGGATGCTTTTGAATGCATGTAAATATATACATTAGCACATGTTGTCTCTTATAATTATGTGTAAAGTAGCTGCAAAATTTGAAGGCAATCTCAGCACACTTTTGACTCTGCAAGAACATCTAGACAGACTGTAGACTGTCACGATCTTTACAATCTTGCTATTTAGTGAAGCAGGAAATACAAGGAGGAGAAGATGATGCAAAACATGAACTTGTGCCTCTTGTTATGAAATATAATAACCTTAATTGGTTTCTATAAAGTTTCTAACGTCTCTATTACCTCATTTGTCTTCAAAAGACTCCTTGCTGAGGCATGTCGGTATAGCAACCTGTATATCATGAGCTAACATAAAACATATGGTTAGACCTTTGGCTTCAGTGTCTCTCAAGGAGCGAAGTGCCAGAGCATCACTGCCTCAGCATCTGTGTTGCATATTACCCACAATTATCCTCCACGATGGCCTCGGGGACTGAACAATTTTGGCAGTGGAGGAGAAGACTGAGGATGAGTTTAATTTAACAACAGCAGTAAACCTACCATGCGGGTCACCAGTGTGCAGTGGGGTCTATTTGTCAGCAGTGCAGAGATGTGGATTATTTGAATCCTTGCTGGCTGCAGGTGATTATTTGCTTGCAGGAGTGTGTCATGCTCTTTAACCCTGCCTGGTGTGGCACAGAGGGCCACCCAGTCAGCGGGGGAGGAGAGGCCTGCTTTGCTGCTGGTTTTTCAAAATGGGAGGATGTACTTTAATGGGATCAGTGTGACTTTGTTTTACTTGAGAAAAACAGACAGATGATGATAAATTAGGGCTGAAATTTGCTGGTTCCTCTCCACTCCACTCCTTTCAGCAGGTTTGTGGTCATTATGCGCAATCAATCAGAACAATACTTCGTTGTCTCATGTGGCACTCTCTGTTGGCCCATTCTCTCTTTTTTTCTCGGAACACATGAGGAACACGCTGCAGCTGAACGGCAGGGAAAGCCATCTCTTTCACTTCAAACTAATAAATTCCAGCTCTTCAAAGAAGGAGCCCACTACCAATTTACCTCCGGCTGTCATCCACGCTGTGATTCATCATGCTTGTTCCTCTTCAG
Organism: Caranx ignobilis; assembly: GCA_021432705.1. NCBI lineage: Eukaryota > Metazoa > Chordata > Actinopteri > Carangiformes > Carangidae > Caranx > Caranx ignobilis. Next base: position 6,741,367 of record MU270012.1, on the reverse strand, counting down.
CAAGCCACTTTTGGCTCTGCTGTCATGTGTGCAGCGGTGTGTCACGCTCTCACAAGTCTTTTCCTCATCGCTCACTGGTCTGATTGGGGCAAAAGTGAAGTACCTCTGTGAACAGAACAGGTGACTCACAGTCAGGGCAGCTGTGAGCATCAGTGCCACTGTGATTTCAGAGAGCTAAAAGTGTGTCTCTATGTGCTGGGCAGTGAAGCTGGATATAATTAACCCTGTGCTGAGCAGAACGAACCAGCTGCCAGGGGGGCTGCAGCTGCCAGCAGGCATAGTTTGTTGCCTCTGCCAGTGAAACATGAAACAACTGAATCCTGTGGGTAGTCTGCACATGGTGGTTAAAAATTCTGAATCTTGAAGATTGAAACTATATAACACAACCAAACAACCTACACTTCATGCATACTTGTGTTTTCCTAAATCGGATTTACTGTAGGAAATAAAACCTGAGGGGCGTTTGACTTCTGAACAAACAAGGTCAACACAGCAAATTTTACAGCTCATGCTCATGTTGGATGACATTAAAGTAAGATAGATAAAGAACGTCCATGGCAACCTGTTGAGTGTGTGTGTGAGTGTGTGTGTGTGTTTGTGGGGTTTGGTCAGCACTTAACCATATGTTTGTGTACAGCTTTTCTAGGAAGTTCTCTGGGTTTAACAAGGGTGGATTCGATTAACTGTGTGTTTGGGGATGGTGGTGTGTATTAAAGCCAAAAGCCTTTTGCTACACAGAGTTTGTGGTGGAGATCTGGTCAGTGTTATTAATTTGGTTAGTTTGTGCATTAGATTTGTCAACCAGTGTGCTTTTGGTGAGTTCAGGGCTACAGATCTTTATAACTCACTATGCACAGGTTGTTTCAATTGTGATGGAGACTTTATCTTCTTTTTCTAATAAGTTGTTATTGAATCTTTTAGCATTATTCATTGGGTTGCCACTGTATCTTAGTAACAGCCTTTATTGTTTTAACCCTTTTGATCTTGATATATGGCTTCGTCGTCATACAACTCATTTCCACTTTTATGATACCATATCTGCTTGATTGCAACATTTAGTGCTTGTTTTATTTTTTCTTTCAGAGTGCAGATCAGAAAAGCAAATAAGTAAAAAGATGTTAGATATGCCCAGTTCTTGCAGTGGAAACATGGTGGGCATGTGTCCCAAAGTGGAAAGATCTCCCCATGGAAACCTGAATATGTGCCATGGAGCTGGATTAATGTACCAAGGCACCACAGGGTCAAACCTTATCACAGCAGCCTGTTTGATATGGAGATATCAATCTACTGAAAATGCTTTGGTTGCAAGTAAATCTTTTTTTTTTTTAATTAATATCCAGGTTCACCTGCTAGAAGATAACACCACACTGTTTATTTTTTAGGCTGCACTCTTTTGAAACCTGAATGACTTTGAAAATAAAAACTCTCTCAGTGGGTTTTGGTCTCAGTGTTGCCTTCACTGTATCACATAGAAGAAATGTTTGCTGACTTCTGCAACAGGCAGAAAAGTCAATGTGCACATTTAAAGGTTCTATATGTAACATTCAGGAAACTTTTTGTGTTGGATTGTTCAGCACTATCTTCAGGAGAAAAAGAATGATTGATCTATTTCTGTTTGTGCCAGACCATGAGGAGTTTTGAATGAGATTAAATGGGGTTTTAGACGAGACTGAGGTTGCTGGAGTGCATTAAACATCTACCTGTGGCATAATGCTGTGAACTTATCTGCTAGAACATGCTCTCATGTGCAATGATGGGCACAGAGAAAAAAACAGTGAAGAGGCCAACAGGGATGATGCAAACTTTCGAGGCTCTTTTTTTTTTGATGGTCCATTGGCTCACCAGGATCTTCTGGTAGTTCTGGTAGTCCAAATGACATAAACTTGAACATGACTGACGGCATCACATAATATATATATATGTATAAGATAAGTAAAGCTATATAATGAAAATGAAATTCGGCATTCAGGAGAAAATCTGAACTGAAAAAAGGAAACATCTATCTATTAACTATACTGCTTATTCATGCAGGTCTGCAGGAGGGCTGGAGCCAATCCCAGCTGACATAGGTTGAGGGCAGTGTACATCCTAGACAAGTCACCAGTCTATCACAGGGCTGACATACAGGGACAAACATGATCATGCTCACATTCAGACCTATGGACATTTTAGGACTTTTAGATCTTTGGACTGTGGGAGGAAGCCTGGAGGAGTACCTGGAAAGTGAACCCAGACACAGGAAAAACATACTAACTCCACCCTGGGAATCAAACGTAGGACCTTCTTACTGAGAGGTGTCAGTGCTAAGCACTGCACGACTGTGCCACCCATAGACGAAGCAATGGCACTGAGAAGACTGCTCTGGAAAACATTTTATTGGCACCCACACAGATCGAAAAGGCTTCCTCCAAAAAAATGGAACACAGACATTTAAAGCATCACAATCTTACAATCCCATTTTATCTAATTTAGATAGTCGGTATTTTTTTTACCATCAGTTTTTTTTTTTTTTTAAATACAGCTGTCAGGTTTGTGTCAGCCCCCTGACAGGGCTGCATTCCTACACAAGAGTTAGACTAGTTCACTTACATATGTGTGCGTGCGTGTGGGGGTTATGTACAGTGTGCAAAGAATGGTTGTGCAACAAGCTGCTAATAAAAGTGACTGAACTTCACACATTCGGTGCACGTCCCAAGTTCATGTATCACCTACTGACAATACAGTTGGAGGGAGTAGGAGGTGTGACAAGGTGATGGACAGATAGTGGATGCTGAGTCACTGGTAGGACATGACCAGACATATTCTCAGTATGTTTGACTTGTAGCTAAGACCAGTTTTATGAAGCAAGCCTGGGCTAAATGCTCCATATTGCTTATCATGTTTACCCATGTTACTTAAAGGTAAGTTGCGTAAAAGGTAGCAAAGGTACTAAGAGACACACAGAGAGATAAGAATATGTTCTATAGTCAGATGCAGGACACTGGGTTCTTTACAGTTGAAGTGAATGTCTAGTGGTTTCTAAAGCACGGAGGGCAATGTCTGAGCCCCAGTCACTTCTCATAGCACTACAAGATATATCAGAGAGCAGCTCTTGGCCATGTGTGCAACATGCCTGCCTCCTGCCTGCCTCCATTTAGAGCGCTGCATAAATCTCAGCCTGTCACCAGAGAACCCTGGATGCATCCCCCAAACTACAACAAACAAGCCAAGTTTGTTTTTACTCAAAGTTTTGCTTCATTGTCACTGTGCACAAACTGCTGGCTGGGATATGAAAATGCCTGCGAATCACTGATCATAAATATAATAAATGTCAACGCTGTTCTTTTGTTTTGATAAAACCTCTGTAGCTCTTGGAACATCCAACTGGCCCAACCTCTGATCCATGGTATGATGGGATACGTGTTTGCCCAAGCCCATAATCCTTCAAGGGGGGAAGAAATCTGGATGATCATGACCACATTTTTATTAGTCTCTTGTTAAGACCGAGGTTTTAACCTGTCTGAGAGCTGCTGTTTTCAGACCAGCGGCATCAGTTACATAAGTCAATGATCAGGATGTTAATAGACACCTTGTCTCTGAGGGGGGGGGGTGCTCCACTCCCCTGCTGTGCCTATAACCTCAAAGGTGTCCAGATTGGCAACATCGCTTTCCAGCATGTTGCACTCTTGATCGCCCCTCAGGCAGAGTTATTCTCTGGGCTGCAGGATGGGGTTGATTTCTGGGAATGAAATTAGAGCTTACTGCCAAATAGGGGTTCCCTCTCACTTCTGGTAAATGCTCCAGAGAGTGGAAGCAGCCGGTTCTCTTTGTGGTAACTCTTAATATGCAATGTCCACACCAGACACATGTGCTGTGAAAATGACAGCACAAGTTTATTTTTATAAGCTTTTATTATGGTTACATCTGGTGACTCAGCAGTTATCTACACATTGTACGCAGCTGTCATCTTGCTGCTACATCCCCGTGGTGCAGTCAGTAGCATTTGGTTGTTGGAGAATAATATAAAAATCAGAAGCCATTCATCTGCTGACACCAAAGCTGGGAAGTGAACCAAACTGGGGGTTTATTTTCTTTCTGTAAAGTATTACACAAGGTAATTTGCTGCAGGGACTCTAAATGTCCTCTTGGGGTGGGCGTGGGGGTCATTGCATAACATGACTTAAGCTGAGGGTTAAGGTAGCTGTCCAAGTTAGGAAGTCCCAGGCCTACATAAGAAGGTGAGGGTGTTTTATTACATGGGCCATGCATTCCTCTCTCCTATACAGGCTGCACCATAAGCAGGAATAAGTCACATGTGTTGAGATATCCATGTGCTTCTCTGAGAGCTTGAATTTAAAAGGGAAAAAAAGATAAAGGAGAAAATGTGTGCATAACTCCCTCAGCTCTTTTTTTTTGTCACACATGCAAGGGAAATGGATTTATTGGGAAACTACAGATTTGATTGCGCTCTCTTAAAGAATTTCTTATCTTGCCTCACTGTATACATTGGTGTATTACAGATCTGTGTTTCCAGACACATGTCCACTGTTTGATATTTCTCTCTTTCTATAACACCATCCACAGTCTGCATAACCGAGACCTGAATCAAAGTTTCTTCTCCTGCAGTCCTTCCACTCAGAAGGTAAAGTGAGCCAAGCCTTATGTAATACATAGACTAAGACTATAGTTGACCGTTGAGCCTCAGAGCGCCTGAACTATGCAATAAGGCCTCTTCTTGAAAGATAATGCCATTGATGTGGTTCAGCTCCAGGCCTCCAGGCTGTAGGACAGGTTCGTGGTTTAAGAAATAAAAGAGAGAGGACATCATCATAAAATCAGTGAAAACAAGTTTAAATATTCATTCTGTAACTTAAAACCATGTGCAGCTCTGGGTTTTATCACCTAATCCAGTATTGACATGTTTTTAATCTTTGAAAAATACTGCATAATGAATTATCCATCCATCCTAAAACACATCAACATAGGCTGTAATGTCATTTTAATCTAAAAATAGTAGTAACAAACTTTACTTCAGATTTTTTTTTGTATTTTTCCATTTCACAGGGGATGTGGACAGAGCGGAGAGCAGGTGTGTGATACCACTTGAATCTATAGTGTGTTTTTGTTGTGTTTTTTGTTTTCCCAGGAGAACACTGGTCAGGCCTGGTCAGGCCAGCCAAGCACTACTGTAATCAATCAAGCAGGCAGCGGAGGCAGTCTGACGTCAGCAGCACGACTGCTTGCGCAACCTTGTTCCACTGTCCCATAGATTTGTCATCTGGAGCAATCCGGAAAAGTAAACTTACCTCTCTTATCACCAATGCCCTCTATCGCAGATAGGCCCTACAGTGTCCAGGCTGACTGGTCACTTCAACCTGGCAACATGGACAGGGTGAGCCAGAATAAGCAACTCTGATAGAAACAAATTTAATTTGCTCACAAAATCAAACTGGCTTCAAAATCAAACACGCAATGTTAGATCAGACATGCAGCAGCTGCATCACTATTTTAGCTATGGCAGTACTCTCCAAAGTTACACATGATGCACACTCTAATAATAGCGAATGCTCAGTCTTCTAGTATAACAAGACTGAATGTGCTCAGGGTCGAATGAAGAAAGTCATTTTGGGAAAATAATTCACTTAGATTGTGGGAGCCCTGACAGACGAGTAAGAAAATGAGCTTCGCAACTCATTTAGTGTGGCAGTGGTGTGTTATCTGTCTTCACACTGTTGATCATTGTGACACCTCACGGCTAGTTGTTTGGCAACATCGATTTTCAGCCACATTTTTACAACGTGCTGTGACGTCTGCTCATGTCCCTGCACTAGAGAGAAGCCTCCTCGACAACATTGTTCCTCTTCTTGTTCACAGAGCAAGAAACCGTCTGACGTGCAAAGAGCATAAAATCATAAAAACCCATAAATGTCTTCAACGAGCTTTCATTTGAAGGTCTTTAATATTTTGCACCAGAGTACAACCAGACTGTTTCATACTGTTTGACCATGCTCAGGACCTGGGACACAACCTGCGTAAAGCATCATTTGTTCAAGGTGTGTTTAAATACTGGCTATCTCACCGCGCCTACAAGACTCACAGTCTCGTTGTCATGGCTCCAGCAGGATGTCAACTCAGGGATGAACAAAGGAAACACTAGCACTGATGTGAATTAGCAAACGCTGAAGTGTAATTACAGTAATTATTCATTTTTCCTTTGTTCTTGTCTTAATTGTATTGATTGTTTTTGTTCCAGAGTGCAAATGATTTCACTTTACATCCGATTGGATTCCCTCTGACATGGGTCTGTGAGGGAACCTGAGAATGTCAAGGAGACTGACATTTATCTGCCATCATTGTTCTCTCATCCCCAAGTGTTTCACATTCAGGTAAATGCTGGCTGTGCTCCCAGGATGCACAGCTGCCACATGGTGAGTTATTTATAGTTGGATGACGCAGATGTCTCACATCAGCCCCGTGGTAGGGCCCTCAGCTGGAGACGCCTCTGCCTGGCTGCCCGACAACCGTGGATGCTGTTGCCATGGAGACAGGATTATGTTGACATCACAAGGATTCAAAGTGATCTTCTGTGGAGACGAAAATCCGTGGTACGCCCACGGCCTGACCTCTCGGAGGCCTGGGAGACACCGTCAACCTCCAGCTGTGTGTTGTCATGAAGTGTGTGCACCAAACACTCACACCACACACACACACACACACATGCACACATATGGTTGGGAAGACATTATGATGTGCGTAAGAGCGTGTGTTTCCGTCTGTCTGTGTTTTATTGCTGCATCACTAAAAACCCACAACAGGTCAATCATGACATGAACTTCACTCTCTTGTAAACATTTTACAGGTGCACTAACATGCTGTGTCGGCAAGCATAAGAAGAAGGGGGTTTTATACATGAGGACATATTTGGGTCACTTTTTAAAGAGGAAATTATTGATGTTTTCACCTTTATTGTTAACTGGCAAATTACATACTGCAAGAAACTTATGGCCTTCGCCCCGCTGAAAGAGTAGCCATTATGAGTAATGTCTACCATTGTGTGAGCTCCTTCATTAAGGGATATTTACTTAAACACATAATAGGCTACACACAGGACAGGATAAGACACAAAGACAATGACAGCATAAGTGGAACCCAAAGAAGTGGAAGATTTAGTAAAATCAGGCTGAAAAATGAAAGCACAGTGTCTGACATTTCATAGATAGATCACAGCTTTCCAATTTATTATGTTTAGAGTATTCATGTGAACTTAGCCCTCTGCAGGTGTACAAATATACACAGCATTAAGCATAGAAAGCCAACAGATGTTCTGTTCAGACCAGAGGAATGTTTCCGCATCGGCACCAAAACAAATAAAAAAAAACACTGCAGATAAGGAGGCAAGCCGGAAAGAAGTGGCCGCTGATCTGACAGGCCCTCAGAAAAATCTATCTGAAAGTAGAAGTCACAGGTTATCGGAGCCATAAGATAAACTTTGCTGATTGTTAGTTTGGCTTGTGGGCTTTAATTTTCCATTTGCTGAACGAACAAACAATTCAAAGATAATGACTGCCCACTTTAAATACAGACATCTACTAAAATGATAAGAACCTCCGAGGATGTATAATTAGCACGGAACAATTTTCAGTTTTAAGAGCTTGTTATCACAGTTTAAATACTCAGTGAGTGACAAGCAGCATCTGGGACTCAGTGAGCGAGATGATGGATTTCCAGAAGGTCTGCTGAGTTGAATTGTATTCATTAGATAAAGTGGCTGTAGCACATAGGCCTACTGTACTCTGCTTTAAATGATTAACAAGCTGTGATGATAAACATTTGTATTATTCAATTTACAATTTTCTTTTTTATCTTCAGCAAAATACACAACTCATGGGCCAGCACGTGGGCTTACACACAGAGGGCCAGTATGGGCATTCTCCGGACCCACACCTGGGCTTTCCCTAAAGCCAGCACAGGGGATGCAAAGTGCAAAAGGCATGAGGGTCCCACATTGGATAAATGTTTGTTTTGTGACTGCCCTCACTGTCCTGAAAGAAAGCTGAAGAAGCAACAAGTCTGTGCTAATGGTTAATAATTAGAGAAAAGGAGCATCAGGTTAAGGTTTCACAGTGTGTATTTGTGAGAAAGAATATAAGGACCATTGATTTTTGTATTTTTTCTTATGTTTATGGTCATATGAAGTGGACAAAGCCAGTTGGAATCACTTATAAACTAGTGGTAGCCAGAGTGATGTTTCCCAGCATGGTGGTCAGGATGGAAAATCTGATGGTTAAAAAGTTTCCAGGATGAATTTTGATGATCTTGATTGGACATGTAGCTCCTGTTGAAGTTCCCTCCAGTAAGAGAAAGACCTTCTGTCTGATTGTCTTGGTTCCTGTCGGCCTGTATGATCATGGAGTGTATAATCGTGAGTAGGGCGTTCCTGCAGAAACATCCTGCATGCTCTGCAAACATTCCCTGGGTAAATACAGAAATTCATCAAGGAAGTAGCCCAAAAGTGCAGATGCAATCTCACCTCTGTGGTCAATTACTTTTTACTTTATATTCTCACCAAAGTGATTAAGAATTAAAGAATTAAATGACTATATCCTCATTTGTAACTTTGCTGCAGCTGAGAAAACGCTGATTTTAACACCATTAGATCATGGGGCTTGTTTGAGGGAAAACCCTGTCAGCGTGCAGGATGCACCATGAGCAGAGCAGGAGGGAGGAGGAGGAGGAGGCTGGCAGCTGCGTCACATGAAGGTTGTTCCCTGTAGACAGGGCGTCCATAATCAATGACCAAACACAGCAGCCAATCACAGGGCGCATGCTAATTAGGAAGCTTTAAACCCTCTGGACCTTCCTTATGAATCGGTTCTTTGCAGACTAACGGGATTTTAGCAGCACACTCCGGAGGAAGCGGCTGATCCCACTACAACCTCCACCACGAGAGACTGGGCGAACTTTTTTCACTTCGACTCCAACAAGCGGACCCGCTGCGCTCACAGGAATAATATCTGTCTGCCTTGTGTTTGAACACAGAAGAGCCGAAGATACAAACCTGCGCTTGGAGGAAACGCCGATTCACATTCTGCAGTTGCTTTTTTCCCTCCTTTCTTTGATTAGTTTTATTTTATCTCCCGGTGGGGTTTGGAAAAGTTCACATCGCCATGTCTTGCGGTGATGCGTCGGATCAGAGCCGGCGGTTCTGTGTCTTGTCTTGGGATCAGGTGCAGCGCTTGGACTCGATCCTGGCGGAGGCTGTCCCCATCCACGGCCGGGGAACTTCCCCACTCTGTCCGTGCAACCACGCCAGATTGTCCAGGTACAGACCCACATTCATACATTTGTATACTCACAGTTTTCACATAGTGTATATTACCTCCTATACACACAGTTAACGCTACTATAGCCCACTTATCAATATGCATACAAACACAAATGCAGATTACAGGACTGCACAGCTTGTGGACAAGAACTGGATACTATAAATCCTGTGGATCTCATATTTTCTCACTCTGACATCATGAGCCCCTGATGAATTAAATAAAGTTATAATGCATTTGTGTGGACCCCTGCATCAGGACCCCTGGTGGTCTGCGCATCAGACTATTAACCCACCTTTTTCCTGGCTTAGCTGCACTACTGTAACAGATGATATCATACATAAGATGTTTTGGAAAGTTTACATTTTGACTGTTTCTAATTTCTAATCTTCTCCAAAGATTGCTAAAAAAAACAACCACAGGCAAACTATGACCCCCTGGATGTCTTGAATAAATAAAGCTTTACTATGAAAATGACAAAATAATATAAAAATCAAAATATATGAATTTCCTCCTATCTAGCAGGCAGCATCCCCTGCTCAGTCTTCAGCCATAGGGAACAGACACGTGCCTCAGCGTTTCAGCATCCTGTGCATTGTGGCTGGATCACATTTCACTTCACTTAGTGGTGTCTCCACATAGCTGGCTTTGCATTTAAGTAGTAAATGCACTGGTAGAGTTTCACATTGAACATATATAGCTGATTTGTATCAAAAATCCATGCTGGGTAATCTGGTACAGGATCTCTTTTTTTCCATTTCTTTTTCACTATGACATATTCAAGATGAGCTCAATAAGTCTGTGAAGCCCAGAGCTTCATGCTTGTGGTTGTGGAAAAACGAATGCTCCATTGAGCATGCAGGAGACAAAATACAGGTTTGAGTCCTAAATGCGGGGACTCTAATGTTTCCCCCTGGATTTTGTGGAAACCCCACCATCTGCCACATAGATTCATGTAGTGCTTGGCTGAACCCTGATCACCAGAAGAGCTCCTATCATGAGAATATTTGCTGTAACTTACAGTATTTATAAGGTTTTTATGGTGAAATTGTGTCTTCTGTGTTCTACATCAAAGGAGGTGTGACGGATTGAGTGGACCTTTGTCCTGCTGCAGGGTTGGAGGTATAAACAGGCTGCTAAGATGCACAGCAGCATCGTGGGGCACTAGAGTCCAAAGAGACAACACCCTCTGTTCTTCACTCGCTTCACAACTCAGACGTGCGGCTCACAGATTATGAGTGAACTTGACACAACTCTGTGGCCCCCTCCCCTCCTCTCCTCCTCTCATTTTTTCCTAAAGAAATGAGACGGACTTGATTAGACAGGAGCCAAACCAAGTGTCTCTGGCAGGATTTTGTGTAAAAAAAAACAAAAAAAACAAAAAAAACCCAACAAAACAAAACAGCACAGCAGAGAAATGAGCCTACTTCCAGAGGGAAGAGTGTGTGTGTGTGTGTGTGTGTGGAGGGAAGGGGGGGCTTAACCACTCACCTGTATGTTGAGCATATACGATGTGACTACCTGTGCTTGGAGGACAGATAGAGAAAAGGATAGAGACCAGGCCTGAGGCTGAATTTCATTCTGCCTCCTTTGACGTAATGGGCGACCGCAGAAGTAAAGAAAATCCACATTATAAAGGCTTCTGATTGGAATTTGAACCCAATCAACAGTCTTTTATAACCTGAATGATGACAATGCTATTACCACCAAGTCATGACAATATGATCCTGTTCCTCCTCCTCTTTTTGAGTAAGGGGTTGACTCGCCTTCAAATATTTGTTTGTCGCTAGCCTGACCCAGTGTGTATAAATAGAGCCAGCTTGTTATCTGATCACCATGGGAGAGAGAGTTGACAGACACTAATCTGACAGGTCAATGCCGGTAGGGAGATTTAGGATTGTGTGTGAGTGTGTAATTTGTACTGTAGGTTTAACTCTATGAATCGTCTGCAGTTGTTATTTGTTCAGAGGAGATGCGTGATGCGTACAGCAAGTCAGGCATCCATTTGTTTTTATTGCAGGCTATTTAGTGTCATCAAGTCTGACTGCTGATGTGACAGATTTCCCAAATAGCTTGTCTTCCTAGGATCACAGAGGCTGCAGCTAGTGCATTCAGATCTTAGTTTCCCAACTTTAGTCACTTTCAAATGTATTGACTTCTCCCCTCAGGCAGTTTACCTCTGATATCTTACTTCAGGTCTCAGACATACTTCCCCTTTGCATGTGCTAGAAAGGCATGCATTTTCCAGCTGTAGCTCCTCAGATGTATCTGCACTGAGGGGGGGCGCCTTGCTTTAAACATCCCACAGGTCACTGGGACAGAGGAAAGGAAACGCCGCTGATCCCTAATGACCTGACATTGTGACATTTAGCCTAAAGCAGGGTTGTTTTTTTTTTTTTTTTTTTTTTTGGACTCTGTTGGTCTACCCCGCTGTTGCTCATGTTCTCTTGTTTACAGTTCAGGACTATAACTTACTTATGGCCCTTTCTATGATAAAATAAAATGAGCTGACCCAGAGGGAGATGGACCTGGAGCACAGACACAGACTCACCAGCTCTGCTCTTTGTTTGGACTCTTTAGATTTCATTCAGACTGAGGCTGATGGTGATGAAATGGACTTTTGAGACCCGGGGTATTGATCCCACCCTCGCAAAATATTGATTTCCACTAGGCCCATGTGGAGCTCATTTGGACATATTTCAAGAGTTTAATTTGAGTCTTTTTAGTGTGTGCTTTCATCACTTCTGAAACCACAAAGACTTTTTTTCATCTCTTACTTTCATTTTCTTACTAATAACATGCTTCTTTTCTGTCTGGTTCCTGTCTAGGTGGTGCGGGCGAGGCTGGAGGAGAGAGGTGTGTGTGTTAAAGACGTGAGGCTGAATGGATCTGCTGCCAGCCATGTGCTCCATCAGGACACTGGACTGGGCTACAAAGACCTAGACCTGATCTTTGGCGTGTCTCTGAAGGATGACCAGGCCTTCCGTCTGGTGAAGGATGTCGTGCTGGACTGTCTGTTGGACTTCTTGCCAGTCGGGGTCTCTAAGGAGCGCATCACAGCCCTCACGCTCAAAGAGGCCTACGTACAGAAACTGGTGAAAGTCTGTAATGACACAGATCGCTGGAGCCTCATCTCGCTGTCCAACAACACGGGCAAGAATGTGGAGCTTAAATTTGTGGACTCTTTGCGGCGGCAGTTTGAATTCAGCGTGGACTCCTTCCAGATTTGCCTCGACTCTCTGCTCTTATTTGACCGCTGCTCAGAGACGCCCATGTCTGAGAGCTTTCACCCCACTGTGATCGGGGAGAGTGTGTATGGGGATTTCAAGGAGGCCATGGATCACCTGTGCCAGAGGACCATAGCTACACGCAGCCCAGAAGAAATCAGAGGGGGCGGCTTATTGAAGTACTGCCACCTGCTGGTGCGAGGGTTCAGGCCCTCCTCAGAGGCAGACATGAAGCAGATGCAGCGCTACATGTGCTCACGCTTCTTCATTGACTTCTCTGACATAGGCGAGCAGCAGAGGAAGCTGGAGGCCTACCTGCAAAACCACTTTGCTGGGATGGAGCACAAACGGTACGAGTGCCTGATGACTCTGCACCAAGTCGTGAACGAGAGCACCGTGTGTCTGATGGGCCACGAGCGGCGCCAGACGCTCAGCCTCATCTCCATGCTGGCGCTGAAGGTGCTGGCCGAGCAGAACGCCATCCCCACTGTGACGAACGTCACGTGTTACTACCAGCCAGCTCCGTACGTGCAGGACATCAACTTCAGTAATTACTATATTGCACACGTGCAGCCGCCGCAGATCTCGCCATGCAGTCACTCATATCAGACGTGGCTGCCCTGTAGCTGAACTTTCTGTGAGAAGGACAGAGGTGGATGTGTCTCCATTGCTCTTTATGTTTCAAAGGAAGTGGACTGAAAATACACACAAAAAAAAGGAAACCCATGTTTGCCAAATGTGACTTGACTAAAACAATCCTGTACTGCTGTACATCTGATTGAGCCGACACATTATTTTCTCTCTCTCACTTTGCTCTTGCAAAACATCTGTAAGATTGCTGGTCATTTCTGAGATGTAGCGATAAAATCTTATTTAAGTATTGAAAAAAGTCTTTATGAAGCTTTTTATAGTGTATGTCAGAAATACATTTTTGAGGAAACAAACATTGAAGCTGGTGTAATTTTCATACTCTGGCTTTATTTTTTTTTTTTTAATTACAAACCGGACCAAAGATGTATTTGTTCTTCAGAAAGGGAATGTTGTTATGATTCCAAGTGCCTAAAATGAACCATGAAATGTTCTAAAAACATCTATAAAGTGAGAACTGTGCATTCAGTGTTTTCTAGATTACTCTGTTTATCTTTTCAGGAACAGAAGCATTCATTTTTGTGAGATTAAAAAAAAAAGGGAAAACTCATTTTTGTGTTTGTGGTTATTTTATTTGAACATTGGTCTATAATGATTGTTGACCTTAAATCTTACATTCTGGGGCCTGCAGGTCGGTCACTCTTCCAAACTGCTTCACCATTCACACAGTGAGGATGCATATTCTCACATTGTCGTCATAAACAGTGTTTTTTTATTTCATATGAGAGAAGCTTTGGATAAAACCTGGCAGCACAGGATAGAATGACCCAGACTTTTATGCTCCATTCCTCTGGATTGACGGATGGAGGGATTGTTTATCATATACAACATAGGCTGATGACAACAAGGCTGTTCATTTCTAGTAACCAGGCCCATTGAGATGCATATACTGTCGGCTGGAGTGAGTTGGATTTGTTAAACTGTGGCTGAGGATCCATTACAATCTGAGGACATGAACTATAAGGAGGCTTTTCTAAAGCACAATGGCCTCTCTCTCCTCTGTGATACTAAAGCTTTTTAACAAAGGCTGGCCTGTTCTCCCGCCCATGTTACCACTGGAAACCAAGCCCCGTTTGCTTGACTGATACCATATCCATGTCATTTTGTCCCGAGTCAAAATCAAAAATCTTTACAGGCACAGGGAGAGTGGTAAAGCTTGAGATGGTGAAGACGATACAGTCCACAGAAATTATTAACAGATCTTGGATCGTCACCATGCTCCTCACATTTGGGCCAACATGTACATCCACTAACCAAAACAAAACCGACTCATTTTGCCAAATCTGACTCAGACCCGTTCATTCCTCCACACTCCACACTGAACTCCAAGTAGATACTAAAACAGTCAAAGATGTTGAAATACGACTGTATGAACTGTGGTATTAGTGAAGACTACATATATACCCACCTTATCGTTTCAGAAATCAGTTAAATAGGGGGTTACTGCTGGTGGCCACAGAGTCAGTTTACAGGGAACAGGCAGAGAACTGGAGCCAATACAAAGAAATCTAGACCTTGTGATTTTTCTGATGGGAAATTCTTCCACTTTCTTCCACATATACTCTTGCACACATAGATGAATTAACCCTGTTGGGGAGCTTTTTGTTGGGTCCTACTGGCCCTTCACTGTTGCTCTCTGTGCAGTGTGTAATACCTTTAACTCATGTGCAGCCTCTAGTCTTACAGTATAATACAATAAAATGTGGTTGACGATTTTATTGGCAATGCTTATGATGCCATAAGCAATACAAAAAGAAAATCTACATTTTCTACAGGTCCAGGGCACAATAAAACAATATGAGGCCATCTTAGCTGATGTTGTGTGTGTCCTCTGTGCGTCTGAGGGAGCTTTCTAAAGTTAAACTTATAAACTTTTACCTCAGCTCTCTCTCACTCCTCACCTAATGACAAGTATGTTTTACAAGACATGACCAGGGTCTAATAAATTATACTATTAATTTGGATTATGGGAATAATAAGACTGAGTGCTTTTGGAGACATACTATGGAAAACATCAGAGCCCTCGTAACATCGATTTCCTCTTCTTGCGCTCCGGCCAGCGCAGTACAAAATTAGTGGAGAAACCCTTTAATCAAAATACCACAGGCGAGTGACGTGCGGTGAAGCTGAGGCTGTTGGAACACCTTGGGGTCTGGGGCCTCTTTCCGGCCTCTCTTGCTCAAAAACTTGCTTATCGTCACGAGCTGTTGCGACTTTTTCACCTCCAATCACATGTGTCAGTGCTCGAGGAGGATTCAGTTTTGACTTATACAAATCTCAGAAGTATACACCCTCGAGGGAGTCTTCATGATAACTGCTCTATGCTGTTTTATTAACTCTGCAACTTCAAATGAGAACTGATGCTACAGGCCTGTGACATATTTATGGTTTGTATGTTAATATTAATTCTTTGAACTGTTGCATTTAAGGTTCAGCTTCACTGAGACTGAAACCCTGGGCTCTTCATGGTCTAAAAATAATTTCAACAAAAATAAACAAAAATAAAAACTCTGCACTATAATATAGATTTAGTAACTTCAACTGATACAATGAATTGAAAAATGTTGTTTTTAATCAGCTAGTGTGTCTAGATGAGAGATGAAGTTGTATTTCAGAAATACCAGTGTAAAATAACGTAGACTTTTAATTTTGGCTATAATTTGGAGAGTATGTGTGTGGGCTGAGGTTCTGCACATGTCTGTGTGAAAGGAGGGTGATGACAGGACAGACACGCTGTAATGACAGAGATTTCGCGATTTCTCGCCACAACACAAATCAAACTCGCCCTGGCCCGGTGTCTGTGCTATTACCCCCTCTGAAAAATGGTTTATTCACCCAAGGGAGCGATTATAATGTCCCACTCACCCATTATCCACAGGGAGTTTCTCAGTCTGAGGCTCTGTTTGGTGTATACTTTCTCTCTGTGTTGTCTCCCCAGACACGAGACCAACTTTGAAGACTCAATTCAGATCATACAGACAAGAGTCTGAGGATATTAAGATGTTTTAAATTAAGCTGTACTTTGCAAGCACATGACTTGGTGGATATGACATCATCCCCAGAGTACAAAGGGGAAACACATGTCTCACTTGAACTGCATGATTGGAGCAAGCTGACTGTGCAGCTTCACATCTCTGGAGGAGATGTGTGGGTCGTTGTCTCTGTGTTGGTGTGTTGCTGGGGTACAGTGCTCAGAAGTTCATCAAAACCTCTTCACAATTGGAAAGCCTCCAAACAACTGTGGCACAGCTTCCTCTTCAGTGTATTATAAAAAAGGAAACCAATACTTTACAAGACGCTGCCATGCCTGCAGTAATTAGGACCTTAAATCATTAGCTGCCGTTGTTCAGCAAGAACCCCTGTATCTCCAAAATGTCAACTTTAAGGCATTTTGATATTGTCCAACTCAGGGCTTTATGAGCATCTGAGTTAACTTACTGAAGAAGCTTAAGTTAAACTAAAGCCTAATCCTTCAAATTACCAAAAAACATGGAAATCCCCAAACTTTTTGATATGATGTTTTCTTTGGAGAGAAAATCTGGACAGCAACAAAGTAATAAATGTGTTTTGGTCTGGATACGCAAAATCTTTCTTCCACTGAGTAAGAGGTCTCACAGTTCATACAAGTTGTTGTCTGCATGTCTAGAAAACAATATAGCCTGCATACGGGTTGACTTGTAGCGTTTCTCATGTACTTGAATATAATTTTGAAGTACTCTGAAAGGGAAATATTCCACTTTTTACTCAACTATGTTCATTTAGCAGCTGAAATAAACAGTTACTTTGCATTACAATACACTGTGAGCTCACACAGACAGAATGGACTTTTAGTCAGATGGAAGTGATGTGGTTTTATTGAATGTCAGCAAACTTGTCAGGCAGCTGTCAATGAGACCTGACTAGAAGCAGCACATGTAAAAAACAAAGTGGCATGCACAAGCTTTAAAATTTTACATTATATTATATTATTATGTTATATTGATTAAACTATGGAACAGTTAAATAACTATTAAGACTTTCCTTTGCATTGAGCCCTACAGCATAACTGCATATTGTTATCTGTGACGGTAGAAAGACGATTACATTTCTGGTCATGTGACCCACAAAAGTTTGTTTCATTGATACGTCAGGATGGTTGATTACTGATCTATAAATCTTTATTAGACCATTTTAACCAGTAACAATCCATTAATATACATATGTGGATGATGATATAATAAATAATAATGAACTTGAGAGAAGACATCATTAATGTCGAGTGAAACCCCAAAGAGCAGACGTTTAGAAGAGCTCAGCAGGACTCTGGCAGCTGGACACCAGTTGGACTCAAACTGTTTGCGTGTTTGTGTGTGTGTGTGTGTGTGTGTGTGTGTGTGTGTGTGTGTGTGTGAGTGTGTGTTTTCTCATTTAGAAAGTGATGTCATGATGGCCGGATGGAACATGCTAGAAAAAGCCAGGGCAGAGTATAGACAGGACAGTCTCTGCTGGGGTGGTGGGAGGCAGAAGGAGGGGGGGTAATTTGAGGTGGTCGATGAGGGTGCATGTGTGTGTGCTGGGGTACCAAAATAGCTCGCAGGAGAGAAATAGAATCTGTTATTTCACTTAGAGTTCAGGGAGCGTGGGGGTGTCACTACACATCCAAACTGCTGCTGGAGAGGCAAAATAACGTGTGAGAGACACTCACACGCACTCGGGGGAGCCAGCACTGAGCATTCCTGGCATTACAGCCCGCTGACAAACAATCCTAACTTTATCCAGTGAGCTGGGCCAACTGAATGGCTGCAGTGTGTAGAGTTTACCCACTGAGGGGGGCAGTGCCCAGACTGATCCTCCACTCTGTCCCCATCCAAACACTTAATGTCTGAGGTGGACCTGTCACATTTCATGGATCATCACTGTTGAGTGAGTGTGCCCCTGCATTTCAGGCCATTTACAACCATTGCAAACTAGATCCTTATTGGAAATCATGTAATCCTTGGTGTTTGGAAGTAAACAAGTAATTATTTTTGGTATTTTCATTTGTTTGTTATTCCCATTGAAGCAGCACCAGATGGCCTTTTCTTCATCTTAAGTTTTACACACCAACACATGTTCTTGAATTCTGCCAGATACATAAGCACGTCTGCGTCTATAAATAAAAAAAAGTACTATCAGCTGGGACCAAAAAGATTTGAGAGCGAAAAATAACATCCGCCTCGTTCAACTATAAAAGATATTTTATGATAACATCACAGCTCAACAGCCTCCTCTCTGTGGCAAGAATCAAACTATTGCCTGTTACTTTACCATCATACGCCCACATGTATAAACTCTACACTGCAACCATGCCATATAATTCATACTGTTGTGTAATACTTGGATGGAGGTAATACAGAGGCTGAATGTTCATTTTTGCAATTAGAAACAGGATCCCAACAAAAACAATAAGAGCACATGGTCTGCGAGGTAATCATCATGGAGCTGGAGCTCTCCTAGCAGATGGAGTTACCCAGTTGTCATGAAACTGGCTGTTTGCTAAACCTTGCCCTGAACAGTGTTTGTTCTGTCACAGACACCAAAATGCACTTCATTGCAGTGTTCAGTGGACAGGAGTAAGAGTTTGCAAGGTGGTGTCTTTTTTTAGTCAATCCAAAACCAAATAACATGACTAAAAGTGCAAGGAGTGAATTTTCCTCTGAGTGTGTCTACTTTGAAGTAAACTGCAGTCATTATTGTACTTGTAAAACTTGCGTAATTTCTCAGTTTCTTGTGGGACCAGAGGTCTTGTGGGATCATTACTGAAACAACCACCAAGTGGAGGCCAAGGTATTAGGATTTCAGAGACTGAACCATAGTGGTTCTCCCAGCTTTATGTGGAAATTCAGACAATGGATGCAGCAGCCAAACTAGACATATATGTGTGTGTGTTGGTCAGGGTTATGGTTAGAGATCCCATATGAAGCTAGGCCTTCAAATCTTTTGTTTGAAACCTCAATGTTTCAAAAGTTACAGTGTGTGTGAGGTGTCACATCCACCATTGTAAAGTTTACCTAACAGTCAGCTGGGGATGTTGAAATTTCCATTTTTAAAGGCTTTGAAGCTGAGATTGAAAGTTTACTCTTGATCCTCTTTCCAGCGTCAACAATGGACTTTTATTATTTCTTCAGTGGTCACAAAAAATGGAAATTTAAATACCTACAGTTTCATGACAACTATGAAAACATCTGCATCTGCAGTGGAAGATCAAAAGTTCCAGGAGAGCCACTAAATGGACCTTGTGGTGACATTGTTTTTGTCAAGAGTAAGCTAGTATATTTCTCTTCCAGTATAAATCCTGAAATTTGATCTGAATGTGGATGGGCTCCGGTGATGGCTGCCATATGAAATCCTCCACTGGGCTCCTTCTCACCAGTTGGACGTCATGTGGAGCCCATCACCAAAGCCTCTTTGACCAGTGTCCCCCTTCCTGCATTCCTGAAGCCAGACAGGAAGTGAAATGCTGAGAGAAGGGTTTGGTTGTGCTCTTCAACACTGGCGGATAAGAGGACTGTTGAAGATCTACACGTGAGCCTCTCAAGAGACCGATGACTCATGTGGGAGGATCTGGGTCCAGCCTGATGGGGGTTTGTTTTCTCAGCACCCAGTAAAAGTCATTGTTCCACATTTTCAAATTTTCCACATGTCTCATAGCCGCTCTTCGGCTTCGCTGCTGCCGCTGTCTAACTGCACAACCCCCACAATGTGCCTCCTGCTGAGTGACTGGGGTTATTGGCTACCAGTTCACTGAGCACATCAGCTCGATCTGGTTTTAATAATTCCATGGTTTTGCGCTGATATTAATCTGAGCGAAATCATTAAACGCTCCATGTCTTGATGTTGCTCTAAGGTCATTGTAGAACTTTGGAGGATGGCAATTTCCACACTCAAAACCAACATTTCAAACTGCATTTCTTCTCTGTTTGAAACTGAGATCTAATGGAAAATGAGGCCTCATCAAAACATATAAATCCGTCATTTGTTTTGCCAGTGTAACTTTCTTAAGCATATGCTTCTCACTCCAAGTCAGGATCCTCTGCAACAGGTATCAGCATCAACTATCAGGCAACTGTCCAAAAGACCATGGCAGCCTCAACTTGTGCTTTTTCCTCTTTTCACATTTAAACTATAAACTGCTGTGAAACTGTTGTGAAATTCAGCATTACACAACCTCCGTGCTGACATATTTTTGAAACTTTATTGTGTACACTGATGACAGTGTATCTTTTGTGTGGGAATTTTGCAGCATCTTTTATTGAAGTATAAAAAAAAGTATCCATGCTCACTGTTGGCAATAAATTTCATAACTGGCAGTGAATGTCAATTGATTCCAGGTGTGTTTTCAAGACTCACATAATTTCTGTCAATGACATTTTAAAAGAAATAATATGGTAATAGATTTAAACCAAATGTTAACTTTGGAAAATTTATTTCTAACGGCATTCAACGATAATACCCCAAATAAAACTTTTCTGGTCTCTAGCACGAACACAGTGGATTTTCTGATTAATTAGTCAAATACACCAATCCGACCGTGCTTGTCGAACAGTCAGAGGGACTGAAATATGGGCATGTAGTTACTATTCTCTGCTGCAGGTTTGTTGATAAATGTAATTCTTGTCAGTCCCTTTTATCATCATTTTCTCTGCCTATTAAGAGGTTTATTTTTCAAAGGCGTGGTGTAGGCTGGACGACCCCGAAAAAATTATAAATAAAAGACTGACATTTTCCTTCTCGTGATATCCTCAGTAACTTATCATTAACTATTAAAGCCAGCTGAGGTGGCAATTCCTTATTAATAACACAATTGTATATTTGAATTCTTCAGAATGGTGTGTTGGTTTTGGTCAGTCGATGGTGTTCTTAGCCCGGTGCATTTTCCAGCCACTGGTTTTATCCTGACCAGCTGGAAGCGTAGGACCATAACGCTGGATTTGGAAAAAAAAATCTGCTTCATCCACTTGTGTCAACCCACATTGGATAGAAGCCTCTACTTTTCCCAGGGATAAAATTATCAAATCTGGACATCTTACAGTGAGGACACAGAGCACATGAGGCTTTAGTTTGCTCCAGACTGCTCGTCTTAGTCAGCCTGTTTACACTGAGCACACTACATTTTGTCTTTACTAGCTGAAAATGACAGAATAAAGGAGGTTAATAAAGAAGTGTTTCCATTTCTGCCAGTTTCTGTCAAACAAATGTTGTCTGCTATTGTCTCCTGTGGTGTACCCCACGGCTCCATTTTTGGCCCCATATTATTTGCATGATTCATTTTCTCACAGGCTCATTTATTCTGCACTGACTACATGGCGCTTTACTTTCCCTTAAAACCAGGTGTAACCAGTTTTCCCAAACCCTGACCTCAAATCTGGCAAATGAAGTCTGAAATTAGATGTAGCTTTTTCCAGAGTAGTTCAATTAAATTAAACTTGTTTTGGAGACCTGGAGCTTGTTTTGCATGCTTTTATCACATCATGACTTAACAACTGTAAATCTCTTTATGTGGGAATCATTGTTCCATGTCCACCTTGAAGCACATAAATAAATATACATGTCAAATTTCTTCATTATGCACTTTGGTCATCACCTATTAATCAATTCATTCATTGGAAGAACCATTGATCATTTTAGGGTCATGAGGGGGCGGGATTCAATCTCAGATGATATCAGAAGAGGGTGGGTCACACCCTGGACAGATCACCAGTCCTATCATATTGACATATTGAAATTGACCATTCACATTCATATTCAAACTTATGGCTACTTCAGAGTCACCAATTAACCTAATGTATATACCTTAGGACAGGGATGGGCAACTCATTCCAAAAAGGGCTGCCATGGCTGCAGGTTGTTGTTCCAACCAATCAAGAGCACACAGTTTGACCAATCAGCTGTCTGAAGACTGAGATCAGTTGATTAAATGAGTCAGGTCTGGTGTGCTGCTGCTTGGTTGAGATAAAAACCTGCAGCCCCGGTGGCCCTTGTAGAATGAGTTGCCCATCCCTGCCTTAGGAGAACCCACACAGGGGCAGGGATATCATGCAAACCCCTGGATTCAAACCAAGCTTTGAGGCAACAGTGCTTGTTTATAATTTTTACAAGACTTAATCTGATATCTTTTATGTGTGACTATAAATTCTACAAAAATACCTCTACTCATCTTCTACATTTACATCTAGAAGCTGTAACACCTGCTGCCTTCAGACAGCTACAAAGCCAAAGGCTTAAGGCACGCGTCCAAATGATGTAACACAATAACCTGATTTCTCTGCTCACAGATACATTAAAGGAGACATATTATGTCCCTTTTTCACAAATTAGGGGTCTTAAAGACATGTCTGTGACATGCTTCGGTCAAAATACCCCAAGGATCAAACATCACGGCACTCTTTTCATCCGCTCAAAATAGCACTGTTCAGAATGGTCTGTTTCAGTGCTCTGTCACTTTTCAATGCAAATGAACCACTGCTAGCCCCGCCCCACCCCTTCTAGTGGTACCAGGTAGGGGCAGTATTATAAAAATTCAAAAACTAATGAGATCATTATCGGACAACAGAGGGAACAACTCAAAAAACCACATGGACGTCTGTGGAGCCTGCAAATTTCAGATTATTTTTTTTGTCAATTCTCACATTTTGTGGGCCAGAAGTCAAGCCTAACACCCAAATATATGTTAAAGAGCCTTCAAAAGGTGATATTTCCATAATATGTCCCCTTTAATGATTTGATTGGATAGCATTGCTTTCCCATCTCTTCATAATCCCTTTGCTTTCCCTCTGCCTTTTTATCTCCTCCTGAGGATAGACAGATGTCCAGGATGTCCAGTACAGTATGTGCATTTTTGGAAACAAATCAGGCAGTTTATCCTCTACTCAAAGCTGCATGAAGCAATCTGCAAGTCAGCCGTCAAAAATTAATGTTATAAAATAAACAGAAAAAAAAACCCTTGATGTTATTACAGTAAAAATGGAAATACATTTTTGTCATGTGACCGGCCTGCAGGAAATCCAAGCAGATGAAAACAGGGATGTCCTGTCCTCAGTGGAGACCACTCCTCTGCTTTGAGACTTCTTAACTTCCTGGACCCCACATAGACAGAGAGCGTCTGTGTGCTGTCAGTGAACTGAAACAGAAACAAATACAAATCCTTTTCCCACCTGCCCCAAAGGAAACAGAAACACACCCACAGTGAGCATTTTTGAACATACATTGCTAACACACATGTACAGGCATTATATCCTGACATTATCACTGGAGACCTCTTGGCAATGACATCACTCATGCATTAACAAGTCTGCTTGTGTGACCTTGGTGCGACCCCCAAGACCATCAAGAGGTTTTTTTTTCACTGAAGCTCTTGGACAGGATTCCCCGTTTCCTTTGGGCTGTTGCAGTCTCATGTGGTAGTAATAAATCCACCACAAACCTGAAACAAACACAGCTGAAAGATGTTTGGATAGCCCCCATACTTATGTTTTTTTCTTCCCATAAGCTAATTTTCTGTCTTTTGTGGATGTTTATTATTGTTGTGTGCCGAGTCTCACTGTTTTCACCTCCTCCCACGTGGGTTCAGCTGAGGAAAGAAATGTACAGTAAATGATATATTGTCATCTGTCTTATTTTTGGCCAAAGTCCAGACATATCATGACAGTAGATTGAGTTTGTTCCAGTGTAAACTTATCCACTGTTACTGTGTGATGTTTTTCTATCTAACTTTTGATCCAAAAGTAGAGGCAAATGTCACAGTAAATGTTACAACAGGTCACAAGACATTGGCTACAGCTCAGGGAAACTATGTATGTGCACTCCTTAGAAAAACAATGAAGTAGTAATCAGTAACAGGCAACAACAAATAAAAACAGAAGAGAGAGGGGGAGACTACAAAGGTAGTCTAGACTTCTGCATATTGTACATAGCACAGCTATAGCCCAAAGCTAAATGTGTGGGCAGGTTCACAAAGTGCATAAAGGAAACAGCTTCTGTCTTGGATTTTTTTTGTCGTCCCAGTCTTGCAGGGCTCAGAAAAGTTAGACTACAGCAGTTAGTTATTATGTTTGGTCAATGGATTCAAAATATGTTGTGCAAAAAGTTTTCAAATCACCCAGTTTGGAAACTTGGAAATGTAGACCGCAGAATTTAAATTCCCATAATTTAACCTGACCAGTGTCATTTTGTCTGATATGATAAGAGCCGATGTCTTTCAGAGTGTATGCCCCTCAGTTTATAGTACCGTTTTTCCTGTCAAGAGCATGTGTGTTTTGCTTGTGACGGCTCCTGATGGGCTCATCAGGGTAATTTACTCAGACACGACAAAGCTCCGCAGCTATGTATGTTATAGAGCTGTTTTCACAGGTTGAGTAGTGCTCACCGTGGCCAGTTAACTCATTTTAAGTGAAATGGATGGAGGTCTGTTTTAAAAAGGCACATGTACTTTAAATGAAAATGAAGCTACATCATGAAACCATATGGTAGGACATGGCTATCGTTTGAGATAATCAAGACCAGGCAGCTTAACTGAAGACTCTCAACCCAACCTCCAGTTGCATTCAGTTGCACTGGTCACAGATAATATTGTTATATGTGACTAAGTTGCTTTGTGGATGCCTTTGTGAATGGCAGGAAAGGATGCTGGAAAATTTTTTCTCCTGTTACCATGAGATCTGATCCCCATTTGTATCTGTGTACTTCACTGTTATTGACTGTGTTGTGTTTAAATGACAAGAAACATATTGGTGACTGATGTTCTAGGGCTCTTGGGTATTCACAGACACACATTTCAAACAAACAGAGACCAAAACAAAGTCTTAAATTAGGATAAAAATAATTAGACAAATGTGTGGCATTTGTGGATTTAAATGTTTTCATACGGTGTCTATGACTAACCGGATCATTTAACATTGAGCCCAGTTCCTGCTTATCTTAAATCACTGCAGTTCCTGTGCATAAATATTTAACCTGTGCAGAATCTAATTCCATCATAAAGCACTGCAAAAGCTGCTAACACACGGGGGAGGAAAGGTGGATCTCACAGGTTTTGAACTATGGTGCCTTAAAAGGATTAGTAGGCAGTTGAGAAGGAAACAAGAGTAAGAGGGGATTTACACACTAACACAATTTGGCCCGTAGGAGCTCTGCTTCGTCAGTTAGCACAGCTTGACAAGAGGGGTTAGTGCATTGGGCTGTGTGTAAACAACTACATGATTGAGCGATGAGTGCAGTTACAGAATCTTTTACAGTTTTTAGATGAAGAGGCAAGCACAGAGGAGTTGTGTTGGTTGATGGTATCAAAGTACAACATTGCTGCATTCAGACTCATTTGTTTCTTTATTTCAAAGACCCCCCCACCCCCCACTTCAGTCTCAGGCCAAAGGGGTTATGCATTGTTTGTCAGCATATAGCCGAAGCTGAAGCTCAAATGAAGAAAACTCCGAGATCAAATCGCAGCCTTGGGAAGAACCACAAGATCTTTTTGCAGACGCACTATACAAATGAGTCAGTGTCTGTCCGGTGTGCCAGTGTGTAATTGACGGTTGTGGATAAGTTATAGTACATATTTTACATTTCCCTTTCCAACTTTTTCTGTCTTTTCTCTGTGTCATTTACATTTACGCTTACCCATTCGATCAAAAGCGACTCGCCAGTGAGAGACACCACTAAAGCTTCAAAGTCTCGATCCTTCATCATCAGGTGTCAAGCTGCACAATAACAGTGCTTTTTGAAGTCAGGAATGGGCTTAAACATCTCTTGCTCAGTGCATAATTCAAATTTAGTGTGGTTAGTCATTTAGTTATTTTGGTTGGATTGTGTCTAACGGTGGCACCACCGGTTATTTTGGTCAAGGGTAGCCTAAAACAGTGGCACCACCAAAACAGTTTTGGATATGGCAGATTTGGTGTGTGTGTCTGTAAATAGAGACTCAGAGACAGCTGAAGGTACAAGGATGTGCTTAAAGTCTTTGGGTGGTCCAGCCTCTCGGGAGATTAAGCGTATTTTTTGAGAGTGCCGGTGCTGAACAGTGGTCATTATTAGCA
Source organism: Caranx ignobilis (assembly GCA_021432705.1). Classification (NCBI taxonomy): domain Eukaryota; kingdom Metazoa; phylum Chordata; class Actinopteri; order Carangiformes; family Carangidae; genus Caranx; species Caranx ignobilis. Next base: position 6,715,144 of record MU270012.1, on the reverse strand, counting down.
GACCAGGCTGGGATTGCCTTCCAGCCAAATGCAGATGTTCACGCCTAAACAATTCTCCCACTCTGTTTTGACATGCTCTATTACAGGCTCTGCATCCTACACCAGATCCAGAAAAAAAATTGACAGCTAAATGAAATCATTCATTTTCTGGTCTGATGTCATCCAAAAATTGCCATAATTGCCCAGGCCTGGCGTCTATGGTCTGTAACTGGCAAAGATACCAGCGCTGGGCGAGGTGCACGGGGAGGAAAGAATACTTATGGATGTTTCCTGCTAGATCTGTGTTAACTCTTTGTCTGTTACAACATGAGGGATATATGGCTCAGAAAGTGGTGCAGGACCACTTTCCTCTGTCTGGAAAACTCACCCAGCTTTCTGCTGCACTGACAAGCAAAGGCAAGACAGGACCTGATGTGGTCAGACCCGAGAGGCTAATGATAGACTGTCAACCCCAGCACCATAGACTCAGGGTACCTCAGTGCAGGGTATGGGAATGCGCACAGATGCTGTTATGTAACCAGCCACCATGAATTTAGAGTGAGGGGAGATCAACTGACTGCACAGAAAAACAAGGACAGACTACCCCTGGTCCTGTCCACAAAATTCACTTCTCAACTGCCTCAAGGAAAGAAAATCTTCTATATACAGTATACAATATGCATTTCCTTTCCAGTGCTGGAAAAATAGTCAGATGCTTTACCATGCCACCTAAAAAGCAATAGAGTCATATAAACAAAAATATACTGAAAGCAGTCTGTTACAAGTCTAAATCCTGCTTTTACAAATGTCACTGCACAGCACTTATGTTTGACACGTTAAATCACAACATCAACACAGCTGTCATGTCTGTCTGTCAGCTTTTGGTGTGATAATGAACTGTTTAGGGAAAAGCAGAGAAAAACCCTGTATCTAAAAATAAAAGTAGCAATTTACATTTGTAGTACAAATGGCTGGGGTGCCCATCAGCAGCAGGACCAAAGTAACGTTTGATAGTAGAAAGGATCTAATAGCCAATGTTAGCATTATTAATGATTTACTTACCAGCCTTGCTAAGAGCTTATGTCATTGTTGTGTTTACAATACAAGAGTTTATAATATGTCCTCTGAGCAACCTGGACGCTCCATGAGTCATTATCAGAAACTGCAGCAGTCTGGTTAACAGGTGGGTAGTAATTCATTACTAGTAGGAAGAACTCTAACTCTGCCTGTAGGTGTGAATGTGTGAGGTTGTTTTTCTCTATATCTTGGCCCTGTGACAAACTGGTGACCTGTCCAGGTGCACCCTGCCCTTGTGTTATGTCAGCTACGATTGGCTCCTGACCTCCATGACCCTGACTCTGGTCAATAGATTAACTTAATTAATGAATCAACAAGTATGTTGCTGTCATCATTTTGAATTGAGCCTTGCAGCTTAACATTATTAAAATTGAAAATGACTTGTTCTCAAAGTGAAATTTTCACTTTTACTTGAAGCATTTTTGAGGGGAATAATGTTATTTTTACTCAAATAAATAGCCACTAATGCTGATGTCAGCTATGTTGTAATGCCAACACAATATATTCATACTTACATACATACCAGTTGTAATATTTGTATGTATATGTATGTAAATGCACTTACAGTAGTTTCACTTAGTCACTGCTCCTTGGTCAGTACAGATTGAGGGCAAAGTCCCTAAATCTCAAAATTTAGTGCATTAGCCTAATTCTAAGGTTTGAGCACAAGCTGGTGGTACAAGGTGTACGCACAGTTCTTTTCTTAAGAATGAAGAGATCAGACACTTTATTTAGTCTGAGTGTCTGGGAAAGGGGTTAGAGGTTGCAGGAGGGCAGCAGCTCTTTTTCTTCATCCTTTGCTTTTCCTTTCCACAGCCCCAAGCTGAAGGGTTTAGTGCACTGAGTTAAAGGATGTTGTGGGGTTGATCTTGATCTCTGGTTCTTCCTCTTGGCCTCATTCCTCTCTTACCTCACGGCGAACTGTCCCACTTCTGGAGCTGGTCGGCACTATCCCTACCTGCCAGACACAGGGCTGTCTTTAGGCGGAGGCTGGGATGGGTTATACGCTCAGCCTGTTGTGTAAGAGCAGTGTAAAGAGATAATACTCTTTGCTCAAGACAAGCTCTTAGCCTGTACTTTCACCTGCCATCATTAACACAGTTATCTCCAAATCCCTGCACCACAAACAAGAGAGTCACAGTTTACTTGTGTCATGCTGTATATTTTAGGGCTATGGATTTGAACACAGTGTTATATAGCCTATATACATAAAAAATCACTTACACTTTAGCTTTAAGGCAGACATTGAACTTTTCCAGCCAATACTGTTCTGTAATGACATACAATTATGTTAGAGAGCATTCTGTCAACGTAAACTGTGTCCATATAAAATGTTGGGTATGAGTACATTTCTAGACAGAAAAAAGCAAACCAATTAAAGTCTTTATGCCAATGACATTTGATCTAACTTCAAAACCAAACTCACATGTCTCTGCTTCTCGTAACTGTCCAGCAGCAGGGAAGCCTCTCACTTCTGAACTGTAGCAGGGCTCAGTTCCTGGTGCACTGTGGGAGTAACCTTCATGTCTTTAACTTCTGGGAGCCTGTTCTCCCAGGAATAGATCTGCTATGAAAACAGTCTGTAAGTGACTGCTTCCAAGAAGTTGTCAGAGTTGAGATATAAACAAGTTTTTTTTTTTTTTTTTTTTTTACACAAGGTTACAAAAGGCCTTGTAGAAAGCACTTGGTTGAGGAATCTCAAGTAATTTCATTCTCTGCATGTTTGTTTAACTGGCCTCAGCTGTATACCACAGGATGGAGAACTGTGAACGGCATAGACGTGTGCAATTACAGGCTCAAGTCATTTCAAATAATATGATTGCAGGTCAACATTGCTGGGTGTCTCAACATATAACACTAAATCAAACTTAAGCAGGTTTCTGGAAATAAAATATTACTACATTTCCTATTCTTGCAAAGTTGCATTTCATGTAAGCCAAATAAAACACAACAACAGATGGTTATGGCGATAGAATCATTGTTTTCAATGTGAAAGCAAAGTTAAATCTCATGGAAATGATCTGATCACTGTTGCTCTGTAAAGTTACAAAGTTGTCTGGAGCTGAACAACAGCCCCATCTGGTGGCCATGGCATGTAGATAAACCAAATCCAGGAAGAGGATTTTTTTTTCTTTTTTTTCAGCATAAACTTTATTTTTTAAACTTGAAGTGAAAATCTAGTCTGCAAACACTTCAAAGTGAAATTCCTCTCATAGCTTCAAAATAACTCCAGTGCAGTGTGTTGAACTTGTGTGTGTGAGTGTGTGTGTGGGGTAACAGGTGGTAAAGTGGTTCAGTGTCAGACTCCTGTGTGGCACAGCAGCAGCTGGTGCTGGTGTGCAGATAAGTGGAGGGAACGGTGCATTCACTTTGGAAAGATTAATCATTAGACAGTGACCTCGTTTGAGCTGAGAACCGACACTGGCACACAACTGCTGATACAACGCAGCCAAAACAGAGCAGAGAAGTTCACTCAGAGCACAGAGCCCGTCAGACAAGACACAACTAATAAATAAAATCAAGTTGGATTTACTGGAGGAAATGTCAAAGTTTACCAGTTACATGTATTTCATGTGGAAAAAACTTTGAATAGTGGATATTCGTGTTGTCCCATGTGTCTACTACGTGTCTATATTTAGTTGTTGTCATGTGTCGTGTTGGTCAGCTGGCTCCCGCAGCAGGACACGCCTCTGGGGCTGAATGGAGTGCGCCGTGCGCACAGTGCGAACTGCAGCGGATCCAAACTTTCCTCTTGTTTCTTTTTTTTTTTTTTTTAACCGTATTTGACGAGTTTTAACACAATCCACACCGTCGCTTCACTTCAAATCGATTAAATGCAGCGATGACGCGAGAAGAAGATCTCATCCGGATTGCAAAGAAACTGGACAAGATGGTGTCTAGAAATAACACGGTGAGACGATATTTTGACACCCACAGGTGGCGCGTTGTCCTGCCACCGCGTGCTGTGCACAAGGCCCGTGAACGTCTCTTCTCTAAATGAAATGTTTACGTCCGTTTTAACACGGAGGATTCGTTTGATTTCGTGTGATTTCGTGTCTTTGGAAACTTTGCACAGTTGTAATACGAGCCTGGCTGTACTGTAACAAATGATCGACAGGTGTTTGGCGCCGCTTTGCACACATTTCACTTTGCAGGACGTTTTCGAGCTTCGACTGTGCAGAGCCAGTTTTGTTCCAGTGTCCGCGGCTGTTTGGTGCAGACCTTTGTCTGGTTGACATATAAACAGTAACTAAAGTGCAACAGAAAGTAAACAACGCGGCCCGTGGGCAAGGTGTGTGTGTGTGTGTGTGTGTGTGTGTGTGTGTGTGTGTGCGCGCGCGCGCGCGCGTGTGTGTGTGTTGTGACTGAATGTGCAAACAGGACGTTGCTTCGTGGCGCTCAGTTCAATAAACATAATCTGATTCCCAAACTAACCCTAACCCTTTTTATATACAGTCTCTGTTCCCAACTTGTAGCCTAATAACAGAAAGTTAATACTTGTTTTTTAAAGTTTTATTTGAATTCTTCACTCTAATGTTTGTTTCTCTGAAAGTCTGTGACAAATCTGTGAAGCGGTTAAAATACAGAAGTGAAAGTGTTCCTGCTTACTTACTATTTTGCCTCCAAAATGTTTTCATTTGCAAACCTGTCCAACCTGTTTTATTTCACAGTGAACACATCCAAGATATGAGAATAAAAAGTAAAAGTAAAAAAAAAAAGAAGTAAAAGTCCAAGATTTTGACTGTGGTGATGTTGTATGTGCAGGAGGGCGCCATGGACCTGCTGAAAGAGCTGAGAGGATTCAACATGACCCTCAAACTTCTCCAGGTGCAGTCAATAAGTAGCTATAACTTTAAGCTGTGTATTGTATTTGAACATAGTTTTATTAATGCATTAACTGCTCTGTAGTCAGTTAATTAATTAGGAATATCTACATAATTATTGAAGCTGTACATTTTGTATGTATGTGTTTGTTATAGGAAACGAGGATCGGCATGTCTGTGAACGGGATCAGGAAGCACTGCACAGATGAGGAAGTCATAGCTCTGGCAAAAGTTCTCATCAAAGACTGGAAAAGACTTCTGGGTACACTTTTTTACGTGTTACATACTGTACTTACATGATATAGTATATATAGTAGATATATAGTTTCTGATATTATTCATTTGTACAGACTCTGGCCACTGTCACTCTGAGAAACCGGCTGAGATGAAGAACGGACTGGACTCCAGCAAATCCACAGTGTCTCCGAACAGCTCACCATCAGAGAGTCAGAGCAGGTCAGTACTTACATGGAAAAGCTGCACAGAAACGACACAGGTGACAGAGCAGTTACCACAGAAGAAGAGACATTAAAGTTCTGGTCTTTGCTGGAATACCTGCATCACCTGACCCACAGCGACAAAATGGCTTCAATTCAATCATATATAGAGAGTTAAGAGAGTTAAGCAGCAGCTTTGTGTTCAACAATATAAATCTAATATAAAGTATTGTCCTTCATGTAGCTCTGCATCATCGTTTGGAAGAAGATTTTCTACCCTTGTGCAGCTGCAGATAGACCAACGTTTTTATGCTTTCAGTGTTGAACTTCAAGAGAAAATACATTAGTGGAAAAATAACCTGTGCCTCATTGCAAACATTGACAAAGACAGTATTCAGCACCAAGGACAGGGCTTTATGAGCGGAAGAAAAGAAAAGGTGATAAAAGAACAAACAAACCTCCTTTCACGTTAGATCTTCCAGCAGCAGCTCAAATGTAAAAATCAGTCATTACAGTGACAATGTGAACGTAACAATGGACCTTCCTCACTCACATGTGATTGTTTACCATCTACCACAATAATAGCTTCAGTCTTAACTATGTCCTGTTCTATAGTGAACTCCCTGTAATTTAATTGTAGTCTGAAGACACAATAAGTCTGTGTTCTTTTGCAATGAGTTACATTCACTATGTTTCATCAGCTCTGGTCACAATATGACTACATTAGAGATGGAAGATGTCTATCCTGTAAATCACTTGGTAATGTCAGTTATTGGATAAAGTGAAGATAAACTTTGACTGTCATAATATCATATGACAGTCAAAGTTTCATAAAGTTGTCTGTGTCATTACCAGGCCCACCTCTGGATACCCAAACTATGTAATGAGCTTCATGGATTTAATACCATTTGCAAATTCCAGTCAATTTCTACCACAAAAGCTGCCTTATCATCATTCAGAGAGACATGAAACAGTTTGAAGCTGCCCTTCTTAATAATTCAACTACAGATAAATAATTGTATGTAAATGATAATATCAGGCCTGTAGGTGATGAAGATCACATGGGTTTCCTGCAACACATAGTCAACATTAGAAAAAGTGGTGTAATAAGCTGGTGAGTAAAATCCATCTGGACTGACTTTCATTAGAACGAATGAGAGAAGATATGTTCTCACCCACATGCCCTTTAAATATTCTGCCTGGATACGTCCGAAGTCGTCCTGTGACATTGAATCTGGTGTAAGTGAAAAGTGTAAATATGTGCTGGCTCTTGAACAAAGGTAAAAACGATACTTCCTTTGTCTGTGTTAGTCACAGGAGACGGGACGTCAAGCCGAGACATGAATCAGATCCTGACAAAAAACACTTGGATAAAAACAGAAAAGAGAAACCTAATGATGAGCACAAAAACAAAAAGAGGCACACAGATGACCTCGGGGATGAGAAGCACCTGGACGAAGCTCAAAACGAGAAACATCCACAAGAAATGAGAAAAGAACAGCATTTGGATGAACCCAAAAAACAAAAAGCGGTGGAGGATCCCCATCTGGAGACAGATAACAAGAGACAGAAGCATGTACAAACCCTGCAGAATGAAAGACACAAGTCAGAACCGAGGAAAGAAAGACCGCTAGATGAACCAAAAAAGATGAGACATGTGGAAGAACTCAGAAAGGAAAAACAGCCCGAGGAGCCCAAGAGGCACAGCAGAGCAGATGACACGAAGAAGGACAAGCACAGAGAAGACGGCAGACATGAGAGGCCAGTAAGCGCTCCGCAACGAGAGAGTGAACCTCAGAGAGAGAAACCTTCTGAGGTTCACAGACCCATATTTGAAAGGTGAGAGGGAGGTGGCTCAAACACTGATTATCACACATCAGAGAGACTGAGCTGAGCTTCAGACTGAATTATTCATTTCAGGAGAGGAGTCCTGGACAGCAGCATTCTCTATCCCACCCGCTTCCCCTCTCCTCCTCGTCCCGCTCGGCCTCCTCCTCTCTTGATCAGACGCCCCTCTTTGGACGGGAAAAAAGACAGGTCTGGACTTTTTTTTTTTACAAATGCCTGAGCTGAAGAGCAGGAAAGACTCCTGCTGGTACCGCATGATGTAATGGTTTTGAGTCACCCATATGCATGTTGACATTTGTCCCTGCAGTGTTGTAACCAGCAGACAGGACACCTGCTGTGCATGGTGCATGCTGTGATGACTCGGTCAGGTGTGTCTTTACTAAAAGGGTTTTATATTTAGTGTGAACAACATGCAGCGCTCTGATCCCTACTGTTGTGACGTTTGTTCAGGAAGGACGTTAAAGACACGGGCTCCCGACAGCCTCGCCCTCACACTCCTCGGCCTGCCTCTCCCCTGGCTAAGCGGCCTTCACTGGAAGTAAAGAAAGAGAGGTCAGGCATGCTGTGGTGCATGTTTGTGGTTCAGGTTTTGAGTGCAAAGAAGTGTTCTCACCTCTCACACTGATTGATTGTCACATCAGGAAAGTTCCTCCGGACCCAAACGCGCCAATACCGCCTCTTCCTTTTCACCTTCATCCTCCTCCGCCAAGGTCAGGGTCTGCATGCCCACTGAAATTGCATCGCATTGACATTTGCTGTCACTGTTTGGCTCTCGAGTGATTTGGTTCAGCTCAGACGTGTCTCTTCAATTAGAAAAGAGCCCCCTGACCCCAACGCTCCTCTTCCTCCGCTCCCTCTTCACCTCCACCCCCCGCCGCCTCTTCTGAAGCGTCCCTCACTGGATGGGAAAAAGGAGAAAGAGAGGTCTGACTGAATGTCTGCAAGTGTCTGGCAGGATTGTTTTGGAGAAAATTACCTGTAATTTCATTTGGAAAAAATTCTTCTCCTCATTGAATCCTTGTGTTATTTGCCACAGCAGGAAGGAGTCGACGGACTCGAAACCTCCTTTGCAGAAGAAGACATCAGATCACGTGAAGAAAGACAGGTCCGGGGTCTGGGGATTATTCTGCGCCTCATTCATCCTGTCAAAATAAGTTTTCTGTTGTGTCAGGAGAATTGTCATTGATCTCAGACTGTAATTCCTGTTGGTGTGTTTTAAATGAATTGCTGCTTTATGAGAGTTTTATGAGGACATGCTGTCCCACAATTGCATTTGTATTTTAACATATTCGGGAGCTTCTTGGACAGCTGACAAAAAAGACCAGATCTTCTGTTGGTTTCCCTTCTGGTACGACGTGTTTTCTTTTTGCAGGAAAGACTCGCTGGATAGCAAAGTGTCTAACAAACACTCCGATGAAGTCAAGAGAGAAAGGTTGGAAAGTGAAAAATGTTTGTCAAGCTGTGGGTTTGACATGTGGTCGACTTCTTTCTCCACTATCAGTGCATGAGGAGCTTTCCTTACTCCACCTCTGCTGTCCTTCCCTTTCGCCAGGAAAGATTCCTCTGACTCAAAACCACCACCTCTGAAAAAGCCCAGTTTGGATATTAAAAAAGAAAAGCACAGGTGTGCAGGAGCAGGGTGCTGCTTCATGTTAAACATAATCCCACGTGTGTATCGTAGCTTTTTACACTTTGAACAATAATTGTGTCAGTGTCACAACTCTGTTTCTCCACTGTTGCAGGAAGGACTCCAGTGACTCAAAGCCCAGCCAACCTGTGAAACGTCATTCAACCGATTCCAAACCGGAAAGGTAGGACTTGTATGGACTCATTCTAGTTAAATTAAAATAGAAACATTGATAGTGTAAAAAAAAAAACAGGTTTACAGAATTCCTCTTTACATAGACGGGAATCCACCGAGTCAAAGAAAAGCAGCTCACTACCAGCAAAGAAGCTCACAGGTGAAAGGTAAATGATTTTACTAAAATTTAACCAAACTACTGTTTCACATGTTTCTACAAGTGGAGAAACAGCAGCTGACTTTGACTTTGTCTCATAGGAGAGAGTCTCAGGGCTCTAAGACCTCTCAGCCTGCACCTCCTCAGAGGAAACCCTCAACGGACAGTGGTGAAAGGTATCACTATAACAGTCTTTTGTAGGTTCATTATGATTTATGTTGATGACCCTACTAACTGTTTTATATTCAGTCTAGCTGAGATATGAGACAACTGCAATTTTCTCTTCAACTCAACTGAGAATTTTAGCATCTTTCATTTTTGTTGATAAATCTACCAAATGCTTCTGTGCCTGTCTCACACCAGGCCGTATGTGACTAGCCAGTGGATATATTGGTGAATTTAGCATATTTATTGCCTCTACATCAAAATGAATATCGGCATTCAGGGAGAATAGCTTGACAACATTTTAGTCATATCAACTTTGATTTCATTGATATCGCTTGAACAGTTACTTTGTTGTTGTTTAAATGCGTCCCTCTTTATAGAAAAGGAAAGATCGAGGCTCCTAAAACTCCCACCACCCCGACCAGCCCCATGTCCCCCAGCTTCAGTTCTCCTGGGGGTCCACTGTCCCCTCACCTGGCTACTGGAGACTCCATCAGGGACAAGTGCATCGAGATGCTGGCAGCTGCCCTGCGCACAGATAGTGAGACTAATAGTACACTTTATCACTCACAGCAATACACAACAGCGGCAAAGACCTTTCTCCAAGTAAACCATCCAAACACAGGCTGAATGCAGGAATTAGCTGAAATAAACTACATAAATACTGTATCAGTATTGCTTTAAGATTAATGTGCATAACTTTTTCCTGGGCTTCACAGATGACTACAAAGATTTTACTGTGAACTGTGACGGCATGGCAGCAGAGATTGAAGATCATATCCTTTGAAATAAGTTAATAGTTTCCTCATATGGCTGGTTAGACACTTAGTCTAAATGTCAGTGATGCTCCAAATAGAATCGCAGCAGATTTGATTCTTCCTTGACCAAATAGGTGCACATATCTACCAAGAGATAAAGGCCACGGATATGAAGTATAAGAACAGAGTCCGCAGTCGAATTAGCAACTTGAAGGACCCCAAGAACCCTGGGCTTCGCAGAAATGTCCTGGCAGGGAGCATTGAGTTGAGCCGCATTGCCAGCATGTCTGCTGAGGTATAGACCACTCACTCATCAAAACCTTTCTGTAGCTCAACCCTTTCTTTCATCTCATACTCACTTGACTTCCCCATGTAGGAAATGGCAAGCGACGAGTTGAAACAGCTGAGGAACGTTCTCACCCAGGAGGCCATTAGGGAGCACCAGATGGCCAAAACTGGTGGCACCACCACCGACCTGCTGCAGTGCGGCAAGTGCAAGAAGAAGAACTGCACCTATAACCAGGTAAACAGACACAAGGACATATGTACCAGTGCACAGTAACTCTTGTTGAGCATGTTTTGCATCCTAGAGTTGATTTGTCAAGTGAAACTAATCATAAAGTATTTTATTTGAAGAAATAGTGGGTCACGTTAGGTTGCAACATGAAAAAATATTTCCTCAGGAACATTGTGATTCCTCTGTCTTTTTTTTTCTTTACAGAGGGAGGCTGATATAGATGAGTTTGTTTGAAAATACACATCAGTCATTTTCCTCTGTTCTTACACACCATGTCACAGACTGCATTGAAGTGCACTTGTATATGTGAGAGGCCAGATGGCTCTTTAGGTTTGCCTTAGTGCCGCAATGTTATTATTTACTTTGATTATATCATCACTGTTTTCTATATCAAGGACCATCTACAGGAGACATGGAGCCCTGATAACACATCTGTAATTAGGAGTCATTATCTGTTTGCTAAATACTCCTTCATTAGGTACTTAGGAGTAAATTATTGTGTTTTCAAATTTATTCATGTTTTCTCTAGATTTGCGTCAAGTGCGTCTTTGCCCTGTGGTGTACTGCTTATGTAACCTCCTCTGTGTGTGTGTGTTAGGTGCAGACACGCAGTGCTGATGAGCCGATGACCACGTTTGTCCTGTGCAACGAATGTGGTAACCGCTGGAAGGTAAGTGCTTGACTTGGCCTTGGTCTCAATAACTTATATCCTTTATATTATTTTTAAAAACACTCTTTTAAAACCTTTTTTCCCACATTTCAGTTCTGCTGATGCCTTCACGGTGAAACCAGTTTTTTTTGTTTTGTTTTGTTTCTTTTTCTCTTTTTTCTGAGCATATTGAACTGCATATTTTCTATAATGGGAGGGATGGGAGTTTATAAATTATTGCAGCAAGTGATTTAATAACAGCAGTATTACAGTTTTTACATGAAATTTTGAGATTTATAAGCATGTACTAAAAATAGGGGGTATAGGGGATTTGCCATATGTGGGTTTTGAAGACTGAGCATGAATGTCAGTTTGATGACTGAGTCATTGAATAATCCCGTTGGAACACATTAACAATGATCACGGTGCTATCATGATGGAGACACAATCATAATCCAGTTAATAAATGATGTCATATTGCAGCTGTTGACTTTGTAAATATTGAATAACCAATAAACTGCCTAAATCAGCAATATGATGGCTTGGTGAACTGTTTACATAAAAACAAATACATCACAATAATTGTCATTCAGTCTTCAGTCACATTGTCAGCCTGATGCAATCATTTGCTTTGATCCACATAATGTCCGTATGGTTTAGATGCATTTTTTGTTTTAATTATTTTACTTTATTTCATTTTACTCAACAAAATAATTAATAACTGAACATATATTTAAAAAATTGCATGATATTTACAGCATGCCAATATGCCAAGAGGGATAAAAGATAAGTCAGGTTTATTAACCCATCTCACAGATTTATATTCATATTCATTAAAAATGAAAGTCATTGTAAATGTTGTAAAAAGAGAAAAACAATGAAGTTTTCTGTTGCACTGCTGAACACTAACACTAGATGGCAATAAGTCATCGTACGTCACAGGCAGCACAAGTTCCCAGATTTAGATTTTTCTTTCCTCAGGTTACAGACCACAAATTAGACGCTCACTTGTTAGTGCCAGTTCAACAGGCTGGTAAAGCCACAGGGAAGAATTACTGGAGACTCATGTGACAGTGTTAAAGCAGCATTTAACAGCATTCAACAGCACAAACTTGTTTCCTCAACATGACTGATGTTGCCATGAAAACGTCCCAGCAAATGTGAATTCTACTCAATAAATTCAGTCTTCTAAGAAATAACTGCATACCCTTGATTTTAAAGTCAGTGCTGATGTGAGAAATGTGGCATTTTCTTCAGAAACAATAACAGAGAGCTTCCCTGCAGCTCTCTGGCTTAGTATTCGCCATCTGGTTTCCTGTGAGTTGAAACTAAATTCATTTACTTCTTCTGCATCATTTCCACCATTAGCAGTCCACCGTTGATGTGCAGGCAGGGCTCAGTGAGCCTCATCGCAGTCAACACTGACTCTGTGTTATCCTACACTGGTACATTGCTGTTGCAGACATCAACTATCTCATCCTGATATGTAAAGTCAGGCAGGGTAACTGCCACCTGAACAGCAACATAAACTCACCAGATGCCTCAGATGCTCACAAACAGAAATATAAACATGCATTAAAAAAATAAAATGTCACTGAAGTCACTCCATTAATTGGCTCTTTGGCAATATGGTTTACTGGCTATTGGTAATGTGCACACACCCAAATAGAATTGTTAAAATGTCTCTCTGGAGTAATTTGTTAATGGATTCTCCAAGATAATAAGATAATTCCTCATATTTTGAGGAGGCAGCTGCTCTGCTGTGACCTCTATGTATCCTGCAGTTGCTGAACTCTGATGCTGTTACATCAGTATCGCTCTGTCGAACTGTTTTTCAAATTAATGATCTCTTTATAAACCATTTGTTATGTCACTCCAAATTATATATACAACCTTTTTTATAACAGTAGCCCTAATATTTTTTTTTCCATTATTATAGCCTTTTTAGCATTATTATTATTATCCTTACCAGCTTCTCCAGCTGTGACAATGCAATGAGTCTGTGTATCTGCTTTGATGCCAGTGTTGGACTTTGTAGCTCAGAGGCGATCACTAGGATGAGGTCTCTGCAATGAAAGATGACATTGAATCCCAACCTTTCCTTGGGAGTCAGTTATAGAAAAAGACACAAGTCTGAAGCACTGTCAAACCTGCGTTAATTCTGATTGTGGATGATGAGAGTGATCTGTCAGTTTAGTTTCTTTGCTAAATATTTAACGCTGTCTTTACAGCTGTCTTCAAAAAGCTGTCTGCAAAACTTTGGCATGTTAAATGAAAAAAGCCCCTCGTTCTGCAGAAAAGACAACTCTTATGGTAATGTATACTGTAACTCAGTTTTGTGTGTACTGAGTGACATGAATGTCTGCAGTAGAGCTAAACTGTAATCCTGCTGTATGTCCTCACATGGCCTGCCATGTCCAGTGACATCAAAGACAAGTTGAGATGATGTAAACTCAGTATACATGTCACAGTTTGTCTCTGGAGAGCATTCGTGCCAATCCATCAATGTCAGCTATGTGCAGGGATCATCCAATCACATTTCCCCATCCGTTTCAAAACAACCAGATCTGAGGAGTTAAAGAGAGACCATCAGTCAGGATAAATTTATGTCACTACACACCAGAGCACTTGGGAATAATTACATCTCTGTCAGAGGAAACAGACATTGCTGAAATGTTTCGATGTTAACAAGAGCTTAATATGGTGCATGTGGTAATATTTGTTGCAGTTGTGTGGTTTACGCAACTCCTAATGATTATATTCCTGAAAGTTTATTGCTTTGTTTGCCTTTCAAAATCTTCTTGGTCTGAAAGTTTTTTCTGCAGTCGGTGTTATGATGAGTCTGTAACCTCTCAGCCCTCTGTTGTTGCTGCATGCAGCTTCTCTATAAATGGAAATAAATGAGACTTAATAGGAATGTGGTGTACCCTGCATCCCATAATCGACCAGGGCATTAGATGTACCCAATGCTTCCCCCAGCAACTATTAATGTACTCTGAATAATAAAGCTCTGGCTCTTCATATTGTTGGAAATGTCTTAAATATTTCACATAGAGTCAATCAAACCCATATTCAATAATTTAGCAAGACTAAGCCTTTACACCGATGCTTGTAGCTCTACAAATGTCACTGTCCCAGTCACTGCGTATTACAGTTTTTCCCCTAAACAATGTTTGTGTTTGTGTGTGCTGCCTTGGACATACTGTACAAACTGTGTCAACAGAAGTAAAGCTCATAAATCAAATTTCATATACCAAAATGGCAATGATAGTCAAAGAGTTAAAAGGTTGAAGTAGCTAAAGATATATATATATATATATATATATATATATATATACACTGTAACACTGATATACACTGTAAAAATGTTACTAATACTATTACATTTAAAATGGTGTGGAAAATGTGATTTCACAGTAAGTCAAAATAAGGTTTATTAGAGAAATTTACTTAAAGTATCATGGAAACAGTTCTCATTGTGCAGAAGAACGCCTCCTTTGGTGTCATAATAATACTGTTAGATTGTTATAATTGATGTGGGTTGAGCTTATATTGGAGCCAGTATTGATTATTTTATGTAAATACTTTTACTGGTAGTTAATCAATAAAACATTATATGTAGAAGCTTAATTTCCATCCATCCATCCTTAAGCACTGAGATAAGCTGCATCACCCTGGAACAAAGTCTGTAGCATGCTTTGGAGAAGAGATTATGACTTGTAGAAAAGACAGAACAGAGCATGAGCTCATGAAAGCAAAGGCCTCGGGTTTGAGCTCCGTAATCTAATTTTTATGCTCCCTCGCTGGGGACAGCCACGGCTCCAGGCATTATGTCTGTCCCATTCTCCTGGACACAATATCTCAGGAATGCCTCGAGGGAATTTCTTTAAATTTGGCTCAAATGTCTAAAGGATGAACTGATTAGAATTTAGTGGTCAAAGGTTAAGGTCAATGTGATGAGAATACATGTGCTGATTGTTACAAACCTTTACTCAAATCTGTAGTAGGATAGAAACCTGATGACATTTTATAGCCAAAGGATCAAATATCAGTTTCACAGAGAGATCACAGTGTTCTGCAAAAACACATTTTGGGTTATTATTCAAAACCATAACTTTGAGATACTGTGACTGTTTCACATTTGGCCTGATAGTGAATTGGTGACAGTTATCTTCTGTGCTGGAGCTGGGGTGTGAATTTGTATTTGTACTGTACCATCTCTGCAGCAACATCCATATTTTAAGCATTGGCTACTGTCATGCCATCAGTTTGTGTTCTGTCAGAATCAGCTTTAATGGCCAAGCCTGTGGCTGTGAGCAGAGCAGACACGCTGCTACTGCACAGTAAAAATAGTGTCAAAGTAAAAGTCCTGCTGCTAATCATTGTGTGTTACTTAATATCAGTCTATAATAGTGATTCCTTACGACATCCATGATTGCCTACACTCATTTTAATGTAAATTCACTGATAGAAAGTGAAGAGACTTGAATACTTTCTGATTCCACTTCCTATGTAATAAATAATAAAAAACACTTCAAACTTTTACTATTTTCCTCAAAGGTCTTCAGTGCATATATATCATATGAGTCTGGGACCAAACTTTGGTGTAAACTGCAACTTGACAGGCAGAGGCGTACAACTGCAAAGTGGGAATTGAATTTTTTGCCTTTGCGATGTACCTTAAAAGCTGTGGAGTCATGCCGACCCTGCTGAAAAGAAACATTATCTCCCTGTGAAACTTTTGAGTTTAGAAGCCGCCTCCGAAGAATTCAGACTGTCTAACCTCTTTAAAATCATGCCATCTCTGAACTCAAGCAGCCTACTGGAGTCTTTCAGCCTCTGCCACTGTCTTATCCCAAAAGCTAAAAAATGCTCTAAAATTAAACTTTCAAAAACTCCGTTAGGACCTACCCAAGATTGGAGAAAAATCCTATGTTGAAAATGGCATTGCATCACTCTTGTTGCCTGTTTGAAAAACTAGACCTAAATCTGCTCATGTCTTGGAGTTTATTTCATCAGACTCTCAATCAACATTGTTTTGTTGCAATAAAAGCAGGACACTTTAAATCATGTCGATGTTTCATGTTTTGATCCTACTTTAAAAGCTTTGCATAGGAGTAGGTGTAAAATGTTAAACGTTCACCTTTACTGCTGCTGTAGCTGATGAAGGCGTCATGGTTTTTAAATTGCAAAGAACACGCAGTGGTGAAAAGAGGGAAGGGACGATCCATAACTCGGGACTCCTGCTGAGCTCATTGCCTTGTTCTCACTCTCCTGCCATTTGTTCTCAAATAAGCAAGCACTGCTTCATTGCATCCGCTCTTGAGGCCTGGAACAAAATGCATTTGATGTTGATTGCTGTCAGCCTGTGGTGGAAAATTCCCATCCTGGATATGCACATGCCTCTTTGCTTTAGAAGTTATTTATTTAGGAAAAGTTAAGTCCCCAGGAAACTGCAGCCATCTGATCTGCTGCTACAGCGGGTGAATAATTTTATAGCCTGTAGTGGTAAAACTTTGATGGTGGTTACCCAGCGACTGTGACCGCCTGTAAATGTGTTGAGGAGCTCCTCTCAGGAGGTCGGTGTTAGGGAGATTTTAAACATGGTATGACAGTTGTTTGTTCAGTGGACCCTCACACTCAACTCTTGCCAAGCTGTCCAGTGTCTCTGTTTTTGCTCACTATGACAAATGAACAGCTGAAGGACTGAAGATGTGTGAAAAGCAGGAAGGGACCTGCACCTTGTCAGATGTTTGGAGCAAGTCATGTTTCTCAGGTCAGAGAGCCAAGAGAGTGACGTTCAAATAGTACTGGATATGATATGCATGGGTGCGTAATGCTGAGTGAAATGACCTGGACCAAACAGGGGTGTGATGCTCTGCCAGGGAGCATTTGAGGACAAGCTGTGGGACTCCATTTGGTCGGTGCTGGACTTAACCTTACCTGGCTTTTATTTCAGGGCTGATTCACTTCTAAAAACTACAAAAGACATACTTTTAACCCTGCGATTATTGGATGCTTTACACACTGAACCCTGAGAGATACACAACTTAAAATGAGTTCTCTTTGCAACTTACAGATCGCACTTTTCTGTCTTCTTTCTGCACAACTGGTGACAGGACGTGGTAAAAACTCATTTCCACTTCATCAAAAAGATCCAAGCCTTTAGGCGAGCTGTCTGTAGACATACCACACTCAACCTGCAGGGCTAAATGCTGGTAATACAGAGATGTCTGATGGATGAAGACCTAAAACACATGCACCTGCCCTGAAGGAACATGTAGAGAGGTGAAACATTTTAGAGATTTCCAGGAAAACAGGGAGAGAGCGAGACAGACCAAACATATAACTTACCAAGAAATCAATAACACCTGCAGGGTTCGAATGCAGCAAGCCTAATAACACAACCTGTCTACAGACGCAAGGTTTAATTAAAGAAGCCACGTATAGCTGGACATCAGCCAACAAGACTAAGAGTGTGCTGATGTTTAGCAGCTTCATTGTTCACTATGTTCACTGCTTCAGTTTAGCACTTTAGCATGCTAATATTTGCTAAGTAGTAACAATAATACCATTAATTTCGGAGGTGTGTGTGTGTGTGTGTGTGTGTGTGTGTGTGTGTGAAATTTGAATTTTCAGTTGATAATGGCTCTAGAAGAAAGGTTATAACAATTTATCCTGGAAGGTTCATGAGTGCATGATCACATTTCATGACAATCCAACCAATAGTTGTTGAGATCTGTCAGTCTGGACCAAAGACCAAAGCGGTGGACTGAAAGCCTGATGTTCACCACCTCCAACATGACTAAACATCACTTTTTTTTTTTTTTAATCTAATCGAATGAGTAAGAGATTAGCCTTGGTCGCCAGTCAGACTGAAGTCGTCTTTTTTCAGGTGCAGCTGTTCGATTGGAAATTTAAATCAAATCAACAAAATAAACAACCTCTATGCAAATGTTCCTGCATAATGTTCAAAATGTCATGTCCATTTCAGATGGTTCTTATCAACACCATTATCATGTGTAATGAGGCCGAGGCCATTCTCATGGAAATTTTACTCCCCTCTCCTCTTCTGCTGGAAATTATTCAATGAGCCTTGAAAGAGTGAAAAACTGAGACAGAGTAGCGACCAAATGTGCTTTCTTCACTGGAGCAGAGGGATGGATGTGAGGCCAATAAAGAGCATTTATATTTCTGCTCAAAGTTTGAAGAAGTGTGATGCACTCAAGAACTTCTTACAGTAACACAACTGGCAACTCTTCGTGGTGACGTGTGTCTTATTTGACCTTCCTCTTGGAGAAACCAGTAACAGTAACATTTATTGAATTAGTAATATCTACATTAATGGACTTAAAGGCCATGGGATGTGCTGTCAGCAGTACAAATAAGATATTCACAAAAACATCAATAAAATATGCCTGCAGCATATGTAGCTGCATGGCATCAAAAATAATATTAGGTTTCCTTGGAAACTAAAAACATCAATCCACAGCCCTGCTTTTCTTTATCCGTCCTCACAAAATCACATTCATCAGAATCCTTGGGATGTCCTTATCTCCTTTGCTTTTCACAGCTCACTAAGGCCAAGGAGAAACCAAACCCTCAGTGAGTAGTCTCTAATGATAGCGTAGTGAGGACTCTTACAGCGGAGTCTCTTTCAAAAGAATTCCTCTTGGCAAAACAGCAGTGATACGATCTCGTAGCATATTTAGCCAGCAGAACTGTGATCTCTTTGGAGGTCGATTTAAGCTTTGGTGCAATATCCTCTGATATTGCTGGGGACCAACAGGGTGGTGAGAGGAGCCAGCCACATCGTTCATTCTCACTCGTGTTTTCATGCCTGACTAATCTCACTGCAGTGTGATTTCAGGCTAACAACCCTCTGCCTCTCAACAAGGATCTAATGAGAGCTTTGGTTTGCACTAAGTCTTCTCCCATTGAAAGCTTTGCCTCTAACAGGAAGCTTTGATTGCACTTAGCTGCTCTGTTGGCTTTGAAATCTTGCCTTGGAGTCCTTCATTCAACCCATTCCTTCACTGCGTTGCTACAACGTGGGCCTTCTCTGGACCTCAGCCTCAACCTCAAACATCCTCCATGTTACAGATCTTCTTTTATTCCATGCTGCTCTCATTTTTGTCTGATGCCACACATTTGCCTGTTGACATTTTTGATATAAAATATTAATTTTCTGTTCTTCCTTTCTCCATCATGTCGCCGTTTGATGTTGCAATCACTCAGTCTCTCCACATTCATCATCAAAGTTTTATCTCATCATCTTATGTTTAGTGTCCTGGGAGGTTCTGTCAATCCTAGATGTGCAGAAACATGATTGTATAATCCTCTCCCTTCTCTCCAGAGTTTAACCCCACTATATGTCACAGCAGTCATGGGAATTGCTTCCTGCATCAGAAATTCATTAAATCTAATCCCCTCCTCTTGCTTTGCAGAGCTTGAAGACCTTTCCTAATCCTACAGGCTCTTTGACGGTGAGACAGATGACTCTTAACCAGACTTATTCTTCACAGTTCAAAGTGAACTTAAAAATGGCTGAATTGAATTGAAACTGATGATGAGGACTTAAGATGGAGACAGGATGGGGCTCCTTCCAAACCTGTGCAGCAAATGTTGGTGCACTATCTGTTAGTGTGTAGGCACCGAGCCAAGTGATACATTTTCAGCTTATTACCTAGGCCCTCTTAAAAAGGAGATATTGTCAAGGCTGAATGGCGCCATGGCCTTTAGACAGCCGCAAATGTCAGTAGCCATCAGGAGCTTCTAACTCAAATGCTATCATCCGGTGACAAGCATAAACAGCAAAGAACTGAGGCCTTCTGCATGAGCGATGACGACCTGAATGGCATTTACTCTCTAAAATCGATTTTTATTTGTAATACGTGGGCTTCAAACTCCTGACTCCCCATTTCCTTCTCCTTCCTTGTCTATCTTTTTCTACTCCTCTTCTTCCTTTTGTCCTTCAAAGTGCCCTTGTGACTAGATAAGGTCACTGCCTCCCCTTCAGCTCATTAGCTTGGTTTCAGTCAGTCACAGAAGTGAGCGGTGACTCCTCTTCAGCTATATCCTCATTTTTACACCTTGGAATATTAACATAAACTTAGAGGAGCGGCTGTGATACCCTGACAGAGCATCCTCCTGACATTACCAAAGCAACAGTGACTTGCCATCATCTTTTTTTCTTCTTTTTCATGCTCAAAACATCGAGCCATCATTATCATGAAAAACTGTAGGTTTTGTTCTGACAGATTAATCTGTACTACACACACCACATCATATACGTAGTGAGTTCATACTAGTCTCACAGTTTTCTATTTGATTTTTTTCCCCCTCATTTTGATTTTAGTATCTATTTACTGCAGATGCTGCACAAAGCACAACTTTGTAGCATCCTTCAAAAAAGGGTTTCAACAGGTACTATTAGACAAATTAGAGATTAGGTTTTCTTTCCAAGTCAATGTGCTCTCCATACTATCTATAAATGCATGAGTGTCTGAGGGTGGAAAATTTATCGTGGAAGGGTGTATCTGAGGCTCTCATGCAGTCTCTAAGCACTCCAGTACACTTAAAAGTGTAATAACTGCACATCAACAGAAAACAAACATGGGAGTTGAGTTTGAAGAGAGACTCTGATATACGACAGACAAAACATCCTCTTCTTTCCCATTTGCTAAGCAAAACAGGTGTAATTCTTCATGCATGGATGTTTCAATTTTCATATGAGTCATGGTGCTGATGCACAGAACGTCTTTGTGTCTGCAGCTATCTGTTTATGAATTCACAAGCAGGAATAACAGGAAACTTAGTTCAGAGGATTGATACCATTTCCATATCTGTGTGGTAACTATGAAGACACCATGTCAGCACAAAGACTGGTAACAGAGAAAACAGCTTGTCTAACAACAGTGGCACCAATAGTACACACAGAAACAGCAAATACAACAAATATGCAAAAAATACTGCCATTCCACGGCAGATAAAACAGCACTCCACACCGTCCGAGAGCGGATAATAATAATAATAATAATAATAATATTGGGGGCAACCCCTCCATTCAGGTGACTTCATTAGTTAGTTGCGGACCCCTTATTAAAAACTCAATGACCAAACAATGTCTGTATGATTGGATCATGACAGACAGTAAATGATTATGCACGACTTATACAGGACACAACATTAGATACAGCATGATGACACTTTTTGAATGGGTGTACCTGTAGCATAATTCTTACTCTCTGGTACAGCTGCCAGCAGGAGCAGTGCTTCATATGCAAATCTGCTTTTTGTGGTTTTTTGTAAACCAACAACCAAAATGTCATTTTTATTTGCAGGTGGGAGTAAATCACCAGAAAGTAATTTACTAAAAATATAACTAATGCAATTATACTGAGCAAAAAAAAACCCACTTCATTTCAGAGGTAATTATATAAAATTGCAGAAAATGTGAAAAATAGACCTCATCTTTGGAGCTAACATTTTATTTTGTAACCTAGCTTTGCACAGAAACCAGACAACCAGATAAAGATCAGAAAACTAACAGATGCCGTTCAGCATCAATGTTTTCCATGAAATTTGCATCCTACTCACTCTGCAGACTAACTGGTGCAGTTTAGGTATTAAACAGAATGTAATTCATTTTCATTCATCTCAAATGAGGGTCAACAGTCTGGCTAGAGAGCATACCAGTGCACTCAGTGTTTTTAGCATCAATCGATCCCCACAGGAAATTCTCTCAAGAGATACCATCATGAAAAAGCAGCCTCACTCGCTTTTCACTTCATGAATGTGTTTTGTGCCTTCTGGCCTTTTTATTTGATTTCAGCTTTTTGGTGTGGAAGCTCTAAGCTGGCTCTGAGCAAGAGGACAGTTCCATTCCTTTACATTCACCACACAGTGTCCTTGCTGGCTGAATGCTGATGTAAACATGTCAGCATTAGTGGTCGTCCTCCAGGTGTCAGAGTGAGGGCAGCAGACCTCTGAGAGGAAGGCAAAAGGCAGAAGTAGGGAAGTGGACTCATCTGCTTTTTCAGAATTTATATGGAGATCGGGGCTGCTGTTTCCTTGACAACCACATTTTTTATCAACTTTTTTGTACAGTATTTCCCATATTGATAGCTGAGTTCTTCTCACTTTTTATTCTCTCTTTTCCAGCTGCCGAACATGCACTTTTCTCTCTTCTCTCTCATCTCCTGGCTCCTGTTTTTTTTAACTCCTCTTCCTTCTTTTTTTCTCTCAACCTTTTGTTACCCTGTAACTCATTCAGTCTGTCTGTCTATCCCTTAGTTGGCCCGTATTTATCTTTTGCTGCGTTGATTCATATTTCACTCCTCTCTGTTCAGTACCATCTATGTGGATGCTGCCACTTTGATCTGTTGGCTTAATTGGACACCGATTCAAGTGGCACAGGGATGAGACTAGACTTGACAAAGTCTGCTGACACCAAAGCTGAAATGAACAACTCCTGGGTCAGTTTGTTCTTTACAATAAAACAAAAATAGCAGTATCCACTGTTTATTCTGCTTGTATTTAAAATCCATCCGTACCTAATATTGATCGAAACCACTGCCCTACACCTCAACCTCAGTCTGGACACTTAAGATAAAAAGGTCTTGGAGGTAATTTGGTGCTGGAGCGCAGGCATCAGGGGACTTGTCACAGATGAAAGTCGAACGCATTTTCACTCTTTTAGCAGGTTTCTTTTTAGCGAGTCACAGGGAGCACTGATGATCATCTGCCACTCCAACGGTCATGTGTATAATTAGATGTGATCTGTGCCTCTTTGCAGTGTTGCATAAGCCCCCCCCCTCCCCCGGTTTCTCATGCGAGTAGCATTTTCTGTTTAGGTAATGAACGTGTTTGTACATTTTGGTGAGTCTCTCTCTCTCTCTCTCTCTCTCTCTCTCTCTTCCTCTTTCTGTGCATATGTATGAGTGTGTGTTTGAGAATCGTTTGCTGCTCTCTGGTACGTTGCACTCCTTTCCATCTCATTTCACACCTGTCTGACACCCACCCCCATATCGTACTGTCACTGTGAATTAGTGCATATATCCGGTGACCCTGAAGAAGATTGTGCAGTGACAGTAAGGGGCTGATACTGCATCAGTGAAATTAACTTGGTCTGTGTGTTAGTGTGTGAAGGCCTGCATGTCCAGGACAAACAAACTGGAAAAACCTGTGATTGAACTGAAAATCTCAAAAGCACTTTACAAAGAAATTAGAATTACGTTATGTTCTGACTGTGTTAGTAAACCCATACAACAAGCTTGTCTGGAGAAGTGCCAAAGAAGAAACAACCTGAAAAACTATATCAGTAGATATTCGACCAATCAGAGAAGCATCTTTCACACCAGATCTCAAGCTGCTCCACTGACTATCCAGACATCTTGTCTTCTCTTTTTCACCCCCCCCCCCCCAAACATAATTTAGATCAATATTGAATCAGTAAGCAGCTTGAATATGACTACTACTGGCTTCCTGCATCACCAGTGGGTTTTGCTTTGAACGCTGCTTTTTGCTTTTCACAACATTGTTCTAAATTAAAAGCAAAATCCTTGGCAGTAACAAAAAGCATATGGTATGGCAACACATGAAATGGCTTTGTGCTGGTCAAGGACAGAACCATCGCCGTCTCACATAACCCCAGTGATGACTAGCACTTGCTCTTTGAAAAGAAGAGATGCCTCAGACATTGATGTGAAGGTGGACTTTTTAAAAAGTAGACGTCTTTTCATGCTGAAGGCTGTGTAACCTGTCTCTGCCCCCTCTCTGCTTTCTCCCACTGCTGTCGCTCAGTGACATCATTTCCCCTCAAACAGAGAAAATGAAATCTTCACTTCTCTAACCCAATATGCCACTCCACAAAATCCCATGTTTATTCAGTGACTCACACAATTTGTGTTAGAGTCACAAACATTTTCAATTAGTGCCTCTGTCTTGCCATTTCTAAAATGCTCAGCCGGTGTCCACAAGACAGGAATCAGCAAACTAATCAAGTCCCACACCCAGACAAATCACTGTTGCATAACTAATTGTCAGCTGAAACTGCTGAACCTCTGCCCATTATACTGCTGTGAAAGGAAAAAAGAAATGTAAATTATGAGATGGAGAGATTCTAATTCAGCAGGTGTAGCTACAGAGTGTAAATATTGTATCTGTCAGTCACAGCTATCTTGTCAGTGGGAGGTCTCCTGCTTAAAATTAGCAGCATTTCAATTAGGAAAAACTCTTCACATTTCACATTAGGAACGATTTATGACCTCACTAATGATGATAAGAGAAAGGAAACACTAAATGGATTTGTTAAGCATCAGTAACTTTGCAATCAGAAGCATTGACGTCTGAGTATGATTTGGAGTGATAAACTATTAGTGTGACTAATTGTTTTCTCATAAACCAGCCAGCCAATCTTTAACTGTATATTAATTAAGACATTATTTTTGTTTATATTTAAATGTCAAAGCATCAGTGATGTCCCAGCTCTATTTAATTATGAATGTGCGCCAAATCACTTGTGAAGAAGAAGACCACAAACACGAAGCTTGTGAAATTTAAACCTCTCTAAGGAAAAACACCAGTAATAATTTCCTAATTTCCTAATGAGTGATTGGATTGCATAGCTATGCTGGAAACTCAGTGGTTTATAGACTCGTAAAAATCTAAGTACCTAATTTTCTTTCGTGGTTGCTCATTTCAAATATCACACTCTGAATCCAACCCTCCTTCTGTCCGAACTACAAATCTTACACAAAGGCAAGAAGAAGAAAAAAACAAAAATGCATAAACTTCATCCTCAGCTTAGAGACTGTGTGAAAGTTACTGGTGGGTCGCTGGGGTGATGGTATAGATAGGGGTCTTCAGGAAAAGATTGAAATTTGGGTTTAAATAAGTACTTGATAGGAGGAGGTTGGACCTTCATGTCCTGCTGCAACACTGACAGCTTTAGCTGACATAGCCGGTCTCTGTTCACTGCCTTCAGTCTGACTGTTGAATTTAGCTAACTGCTAATTTCCATCTGCAATCCCAACATTTAATCTAAATCTAAAATACAGAGGAAAACGAACAAATAGAGGACAGCACAGAAACAATACAGACACACAATTGCCACACCTTGGCCAACATTTTCATACTATCTTTAGTAAGTCCCGAGGCTTTAGGGCACCAGATTCACTCTTTATTAAATTCCCTCCAGTAAAACCTTGTGATCATGCTGATCTTAACCCCTAGAAGCTTATATCTACAATCTACAAGAAAGTAGTTCTAGTAGCACAGCAGCAGTAGTACAGTTATTTTAATGTCAGGCACTTCTTTTTGGACTTTCAAAGCAGGTGTTTCACAGGACACTGCAGTGAGAGTATTGACTAACAGGTCTGAACACACCACTCCAGTTTCAACTTATGCTCTCTGACTCCTGGCAAAGGAAAGAATGTATGTTAAAATGTTTTTTCTTGTCAATATCTACACGGGGCTTAGTCTCCTCTCTGCATTATTTACATCCTCACTGCCTACACACCAGACACACAATTTCATTCAGCACCAAGATGTCAAAACACAGCCATGTCTCCCATAACTTATGTTCATATACATTTAATTAGCAACACTGCATAAGTTGTGAAGGAAATGTCATGCTGACTAGATTAGGTTACACGTTCTATTAGCATAAATAGGAATGGCAAACTGCAAAGACGTTGATAATGAACATATCAGTAAAAAAAAATTCATCGACAGCATTTCTCAGTTGTTTTAAGCTGCAATACAACTGTAGTTACCACAGCAATGTTACAATTCATCATTACATTTAATGGTTGTAGTTATGTGTGATGCTCACAGCACTGGGTTATGGTCTGGTTTAACACAGAAAATGTCCACAATTACTTGAAATACCAATTGTTTAACAGTTAAATAAAACCACCATTTAATCTGATTGTGTTTCTTTGGATGGAAGGCCACATGTAAATGCACAGTCTCTGGTGTCTCCTAATAGAAATTGAGTTTGAATTACAATATATTTATGGAAAAGATAAGAATATATATACATATATAAACAGCCACCAATGAAATGAGCTGCTTATTTGTGCTCAGTAAAATACAAAATTCTTAACAAATTTAAATGTTTAAATTCTATTATTTCTAATTCATATAGTTTTTATTGTTGAGCGGATTCTTTGGGTCTTATCTAAATGTCTGTGTAGTATGGGGTAATAATGATTTACAAATCACTCTCCCTTGATATAGACATTCTGCACTTCATCAAGCTTTAAGATACTTTAAATATTATGTTCAGATGCGTGAGTGTCTTGGGAGACACAGATTTGCAGGTTACAGCATGCTGCATGTTGTTATGCACAAGGACTGCATACATGCACAGCAGGGCATCTGTGGTTTCATAAACATACACAATGCACCATCACAGTATATACAAGCTGACAGATGTTTTTTTTTTTTTTTCAAAACCCCACAACAACATGATGTTTGTGTTTTTGTTGTTTATCTCTGTGAACCCCTGTTACTACGATACAGTTAATGGCTGTGCTCTATATGTGCTCTTGATACTGCCCACACACACACACACACACACACTTCATTTGCCACAAACAGACGAAACAAAATTTTAACTACATGACACAGACTGAGAATCAATCAGTGCTGTTACAGAAATGGATCCTGCTGTTTTCTTCTTTTCTGGTCTTTTCTCTGTAATGATGCTTTTTCTCTGCTTTGTTTTTGTTGCTGCTTCAGTCCAAAAGATACCGAGAG
Source organism: Caranx ignobilis (assembly GCA_021432705.1). NCBI lineage: Eukaryota > Metazoa > Chordata > Actinopteri > Carangiformes > Carangidae > Caranx > Caranx ignobilis. Next base: position 6,688,167 of record MU270012.1, on the reverse strand, counting down.
ATACAAAGATTCAGATACCCGGTCCTGATCAAACCAACTAACACAGTTAAATTACAAATACCAGTTTTTTCAGATTTCGTCTTGTTGGTTTCTTGGTGTCACCGTGACTGTTTTTCAGTGTGTATAAATTAAAGGTCACCTTCACGCAGCTATCGACCCCAAAAAATGTTATTGATCTAGTGAAATGTTGGACATGTGACCATCCAATTACACTCATCGCACAGAAGCCTTACTGATATTTTATGTATATGGAAACTGCTGATAGGCCTCGTCTGTCCGAGTCAGAAGATACCATGGGCTTACACTTGATGGTTGAAAAGGTGATGTGTGATTTTTGGATAACAATGCAATGTGACGGCAAACGGAGGCTCGGCTCTCCTCTGCACTTCAGCTCTGACAGCTGCAGTATAAACAAACTTAATACATAGCAAAGCCTGAGCAAATGTATTTTCTTATAGTTTCTCTTCCATCTAATACTGTCTGCATAGAAAGATACAAGCAATGTAGAGAAATAAAATGTCGGCATGTAATATGGTATGTCCAGTATTCCTGTTCTCTCTGACCTTTAGGAATTTATGAAATATATCCAGCCTGGAACAGAAATGTACTGCAGGCGTAAATCAGATGTTGCAACCTGATAGTGGATATAAAACATATCCAGTGCAACAAGTAGAATCATTCAGTAGACAGAAGATGATGTCAGGGTATTAAAAATGATTCATTAACAATGAATGGATGTTTCATGTAATCATTACAAAATCGACGTGCATTAACATCATCACTCCATCTTTGTGTGAAAACCAAATATCCAATAAACCAAATAAAGTGTGTGCACTGTGTATTTACTGACTGCCAGGAACGTGATGGGCTTGGAGAAGCAGTGTAATGCTTCCCAAGGTTTCCACTGGGCTGATGAGTGATGCGAGTAATCATGCTGTCTGTACAGACTAATCATGAGTGATTCTTCCCAAGGGGAGAAAAGAAAATATAAACACAACAAGAGCAGCAGCAGCAGCAGCATTTTGTCTGTGTCAGCTACTGTACATCCAGACCAATTTTGTTGTCTTTTATGCCACATTTGCTCTGGATCTCAACATTGTGCACAGACAAAGACACTACAGCATGTGCCTCTCCTACACCTATACGTTAAAGCATTTTTAGTATCCTTCATTAAGGTGGGTAGACCCATCACAGATAGTGTCACAGAGCCACAGCAAATATTAAATCTTTTTTCTGGACTGCTGTGTAAGTCATTTCACACCAGTGAGGATGAGCTGTCTCACTTGGACTATTCTTGTTGAGATCGAGTGCTGTGATCAGCATTGTGTAGGTATACAAGCCAGAATTTGTTACCAAGGCCTGTGGAGGTGTTGTGGGCTGAACTCAGTGAAATTTATCTGAAGGAAGGCGGCATCCATCCAATAACTACTGTGACTCCTCCACCTCCTCAGTGTCCTTCATCTTCAAATCAGTGAGCACTTACCCTTACATTTTACTGGACACCATTTTTTTTGTGAGCGCCTTTCAGACTTAGTACCTCCCTGACCAGATTTTATGCTGTGAACCTTTCAAGATGTTAGTCATGGGTCTACTTGTCTGACATTGTCTGCTGCCAGCTTTAGAAAAACTGAAAGAACTCAGACTGAAATGACGCTTGTGAATCTGTATTCTTTATTTCCTACCAATACATTAGTTCTTCACTCCCACGCATCTGCATTATTATTTTTTTTCATATTTGAATCTTTACCAAGAGGACAGACAGTCTAAAGCACTAGGAGCTTAATGCTACAAGTAAATGTAATCTCAGTGCCCACAATGACAATGCTAACAAGCTGATGTTTAGCAGACGTAATGTTCACCGGAAAGCCTGCGGCTGATGGGATGTGAGTTTTGAATTTGGTCATAAAACATAAAGTGATTTTCTATCCTGATAATGGCGCCACATGAAAAGTCTGGAGATCACAAAGGTTGATCCATCTTGTACAAGTTTATATAATTTTGGGGGTAAATGAAAAGTTCAACTTGCTTGCAGAGTTGTCATATGATCACCAAAGTCATTAGGGTGTATCCTCTGGGGAACATGAATATCTGCACCAAATTTCATGGGCTTTTCACCACAAGTCATCATGGCAACTCTACAGAAAAAGAAAAGGACTCATCCACAAAGTGGCCATAAGTCATTTACCCCCAATTTCCACCGAGTCCTGCTCACTTGTGGATGTCCACAAATCTAAACAATAGCTTGTAACAAATATTCTCCAGAATTGAAAGAGGAAAGAGCTCACAAAACTCCCACACCATGAGCCAGATAATATTAATTACTGCTCTTCATCTTAGGAAGATGCACATGGACTATCTTTAGAAGGAACAGTAAAGAGGGAGGCTTCAGTGCTTTTGTTCAGTGAGCGGGGCCTTTTCTTCTGACTGTCCCATCCTTTGTGCTGCACCGACGGTGGTTGCTTAAAGGCGGATTTTGTAAAGGTCACTTTGTAGAGTGCATGAGGACTGTGCCAGTTATGAGCACTACAGATACAGCCACAGGAGGATTTTTAATCGGTGTTCAAATAAACATTTACCCCTGAGAAACCCTCTCGAACAGGCCTCAGACTTGCACATTTACACTGCGGTTTCAGCAGGCAGAACACATCACATGCAGCTGCATGATCCTAATGGTTTCTGATGTTTGCAGTAATGGGCTGTGGACAAAAGGCAGCTTCAGATAAACAAGTGCTTTGATGAAAACTGTAAAAAGGCACACCTGCTCGGGATTGAAGTCAAACATCTGTGTAATCATTGATTTATGTGTGCTGATCAGGTCAAAATATTGGAATAAACACCAAATACCTCGACATGTTTACCATGCAAAAAGCACACTCCTGGCGTGGTGACAGAGAAACTTTTATACAGGGATGAGAGAGGTTCCAGATGTTTTAACAATTATCTAAAACAGGAAAATAAATATCCTCAGTATTTCATCGGTTTTGCTACTGGCAAGTAATTGCATCATTCTTGTGGTCTAGTAAGGTGATTTCATGGAGGAGACTGTCTGGTGAGAACAGTCAGTCCACTAATGGAGCTCTGCTAACACAGGCCACAGGCCATGGAGAGAGGTACCTTGAGGGTGAAGGCTGGCAGGCAATTAGAGGAATGGCTCAATAAAGACAGGGCTAATTGAGCTGTTCAGCCACATCTATGAGAGATGTTTGGACAAGGTTTGGTCCACATTGTTTGGCAAGCTGCTGGGTGACAGGTGGACCAAGAGGCTGTTAACTTTGGAAAACAGCCAATAATGAGATTTTTTTTTTTTGGGGGGGGGGGGGTGATGGAGGATTTGTCCATGCTCCAATTAAAACACTTGAACAATTGGCATCCCTTCAGGTTAAGAGTTGGGCAGGAAAACAGTCCTCATATCTTGCTTTGCTTTGTGCGCCAGTGCGCTTTGCCACAGGGAGCGCACGCACGCACGCACACACACACACACACACACACACACACACACACACACAGGCACAGAGAGGCACAGACAGAGGGAGAGAGAGAGAAAGAGAGAGAGAGAGAGAGAGAGAGAGAGAGAGAGCGCACATACCTCGTCTGAGCGCGTCGTCACTGATTTGCCGTCCTGTCTCCCTGCGCTCCTGTGCACCTGCCCGACTTCTTACGTTGCAAACTCTCACCTGAATTTGAGAGCATGGAGCCCGCCACTCCTTCTTCTTTTCTTGGTGATTACTCGGTCTCCGTAACTCCCTTCAATGTCACATTCTCCGAGGATTTGCGGCTCCTGGCTTCAAAAAACAACGAGACCGGCGAGGTTGCGACCAGACACACTAGGAGTCTCATCATCCCCTCGTGTATCACGGCTCTGTACTCTCTCATCTGTGTGGTGGGACTGCTGGGAAACGTGCTTGTAATGTACGGGGTGGTCAGGTAAGAGACATGTGATAAATGATGTGATATATGAGCAAAGAGACACAGACTAATTGAACTGAGAGGGAGACAAGTTACAAAATCAGTTTTAAATGTACAACTATAACTTGTTGTTGGCTTCATGCTGAATACTGACACACACACACACACACACACACACACACACACACTTAAGATCCAGTGTGAATATTCTGAACAGTCTATACCTTTCATTAATTATGTTAAATTGCATTAGGTGCCCTGCAAACTCACCTCTGGTAGTGTTTAATATTCTGAGGCTATAATAAAAAAAAACAACATTATTAATTTAAATAAAGGGATAGTAGGTCTAAAAGCACATTATTTTTAATTGCCCACAGTTCCAGTGTTTTTGAGAGCCACTTTCTAACACGCCCACACAAGCACACACACCTCCTACACATATGAGAGAGGAGAGGAGGGAGGGACGGCAGTTTGAGCTGCAGCGTAGCATTGAAATGATTTCACTGCACCTGTCAGGAAAGATGTTGTAAAGTCAAGATGATCCATTTGCATTAGGAAAAAGCAGCATGTTTGTATCCTCACCTGTAAATTGAAAGCAATGGCTTTACTGTACGCTGTTTGTGTGTTGGGGGGGGGGGTATGCATCTTAAATGTGAGAGCTCCTCCACTGTCAGTCAATCTCCTGTGCTGCCTCCCAAAGTCCTGGAGAGATGCGTGGAAGCAAGATGAAATATGATGTGTTTTATTTTTTATTTCACAGTAATCAAAGTGAATATAAAGGACATTGTGCTCACTCTCTCTCCCTGGCAAAGCAATTACATACAGAGCGAGATCAGTACATGGTGTGTAGAGCATTTAATCTCTTCATGTATTGAATTAAGAGAAAGGGTTAAAGCATCCCTTTGTCTTCCTTCATCCTTTCACAGCCTGTTGCTGTAATTTAATTAAATGTGACCAACTACTGTCACACTGTGGACTCATGTGGAGGAATCCATCTTTGAAGAGCCAGACAGTTGTGCAGCTGGCGTTCACACAAAGATGGTCACTAGTAATTAAGGCGAGAAAAAAAATTGTTTTGTGAGCTGGAAATCAAGGAGGAAAGTTTTGAAGATTTCCTCAGCTGGAACTGGCTCGTGCAATTTAATGGAGGCTTAAAGTCACTTTAGAGCAGAGAGGCTCTCAGGCATTTAGTGATGTGCCATAAAAACATTATGCATCTGAGAAGCTCTTTTATTTTTCGATGGGAAACAGCAGATAATTGCTTTGCAAGTGGAATCATATTAGATCTGACAATAAACTGGTTTCTAACCTTGAAACGTTTTACTGGAAATCAGGAACCAAGCCAACCACACAAAGCATCTCCTCCTTTGCCACACAGACGTAGATAGACCTTGGAAAACATTCAGTCTCCTCCTCTGACCATCAACAACTGTCCCTGTCTGTGAAACACAATCAGCTTGTGCTATTTGGTGCTTATTCCTCCCCAACAACCAGGTACACCAAGATGAAGACCGCCACCAACATCTACATCTTCAACCTCGCTCTTGCTGATGCTCTTGCCACCAGCACCCTCCCCTTCCAGAGTGCCAAGTACCTGATGAACACGTGGCCCTTTGGGGAGCTGTTGTGCAAAGTTGTCATCGCCATCGACTACTACAACATGTTCACCAGCATCTTCACGCTCACCATGATGAGCGTGGACCGCTACATCGCTGTGTGTCATCCGGTGAAGGCTCTGGACTTCCGCACCCCTGCCAAGGCCAAACTCATCAACGTCTGCATTTGGGTGCTCTCTTCTGCTGTCGGAGTACCTGTGATGATCATAGCTGTTACCAAGGTGACGGAACAAGGTGAGCAGCTGTTATTGTTTCAGAAGGAACTGCTGGAAATTACCATTATTTCTCCTCACAGGCTTATTTGGCAAGTGTTGATTTCCAGGAGCATTTGAGCTGGGTTATTAACCTAAACTAGTTTCTCCACATGGCTTTCTATTAAACTCATAATTGTTTTAACTCAACAGGAAACACCAACTGCACGCTCAGTTTTCCCAGTCCTGAGTGGGAAACAGTGATGAAAATCTGCGTGTTCATCTTTGCCTTTGTGGTACCCGTCCTGGTCATCACTGTCTGCTATGGTCTGATGATCCTGCGCCTCAAGAGCGTCCGCCTGCTCTCTGGCTCGAAAGAGAAAGACAGGAACCTGCGACGCATCACCCGCATGGTCCTGGTGGTGGTGGCAGCCTTCATCATCTGCTGGACTCCCATCCACATCTTCATCATCGTCAGGACCATGGTGGAAATTAACCGGGAAAACCTCCTTGTAGTGGCCACCTGGCATTTGTGCATCGCACTGGGCTACATGAACAGCAGCCTCAACCCTGTGCTTTACGCCTTCTTGGACGAGAACTTCAAGAGGTGCTTTAGGGATTTCTGCCTGCCCTATCGCTCACGCCTGGAGCAGAGCAGCTTCTCCAGAGCGCGAAACAGCACGCGGGAGCCCGTGTCTGTTTGTGCTCCTGCCACAACAAGAGAGAGAGCGCCGGCCTGACTAGGCATGGGACGGTGGGGCGGGGGGACGGTTCAGGATGACCTCCAGAGTGAGGTCACACAGTTGTCCACCACAGGAGTCTGAGTGTGCAGACAAACAGTGGGCTTTTGACTTAACATCAGAATAAGTGGAAAGAAATGAAACTGTTTATCTGTGCATTAGGGAAATGATACAGTCTTGGAGTCTGTATAACACACACACACACGCACACACACACACAAACACACACGTCTTACTATATTTGTGTAAAATCAACCACAATGAATTCTCTACCCAATCTTAAACTCTGACCTGCCCATGATCTAACCCCAGCATTTACATAGCAAAACAAGACCACACACACACACACACACACACACACACACACACACACAGTACAGAGAATTTGGAGTTATATGTTTTTACTGTTTTGGCTCTACTTTAGCAGAATAAAAGATAAATTCGAGGTAAAAGAGCTTCCACTAAGCTTTAAAAATCTTTGTAGGGCTTCACATCCATATTAGGTGAACAAAGAAGGAATCATTGCCATGTGTATACATAGTCTCACCATGATCAATTTGTCAGGCAGGACATTGATCCTAAACACAGAGGAGACAAGGCCACCAAAGAGTCTTTTTATGGCCAAACACTGGCCAGTAGGGATTGGATGAGTCAGTCACCTGACCTTGGTCTCAGAGACAATGTGTTGTACATGAAGGATACCAGACTGACTGAGCAAATCCTCTGTGGCAGCTAAAAGTGAAGATGGGTGCACTCCAGACTTGGCAGAGCATCAGAAATGACAACACTTCTGGGAATCAAACAATTCAACCTATCGTTGATTTACAGCTAAATATTACACGTGTTGACTGAATTTAACTTTGGTCAATCTTGTTATATTAATTTCTATTTATCTAAGGCCGGGGTTACAGCTGTAGCTGAGGACAAGGCCAAGTGAGAGTGAAGCAAAAGTCAAAACAATGTGCTGGAAGATGCTGTAACGCTCCAAAGAGCAAAGTTGATATAATATTTTAGAGTCTCTTTAAAGCTGAATTGGCGTCAGCCTCAGAGTGTTTGGTTTCACATTCGGTGCACCAGAGTACAGAGCCAACACAGTGACACACGTCTCTACACTTATTCTTTCTGACTGTATCTTGACTCGTAATTGTATTGTCACACAACCTCTCTAGGGAGGTAATGAGAATCCAATAATGTTAATGTTTAGCTGAGACTGGTTAATTGTCTCTCTGTGATACAGAGATTAGAGGATGTATCCAATTTCATGCACTTTCTTGCAACATTAGGAGGAGAAATAAATACAGACGAAGGACGCACATAATTAAGAACAATTTAAAGAAAGTGAAATTCTATAAGACTTCAGAGAGACGTTATGGTGTCATTTTCCCGTTTTACTGAACCAAACCACACACACACACACACACACACACACAAAAGAATTAATAAATGAAAGCTAAAATATGGCCTTCGTGATTAAGCAGGGATGACGGGCGCTCCTAGCATATATTCACAATGAACCGTAGTGCTGAGCTGACTCACTGTTTCCACTCCACTAGCAGTGAGGATGCTCTGTGGTTTTTCTTGTTCTACTTAACCAAAATATTCAGCTTACAGTAAACTGAGGAGCTGAGCAAGGAGAGGCAGGCGCTGCAGTTTCAACTCATGTTAAAGTGACTGAATGATCCCAAACTGGCATGGAGGCTAGTCTGAATTGGATCAACTCTTCCTATACATATTACAGCGAATGGACAATTCCCTGCTGATGATCGATGGACACTTGCTGCAGAAGATGTGAACATTTGTTTTGCACATTTTGAGAGAACAGTCAAATCGACAACAGTGATTTTTCCAGTGCAGCTTTGTTAGAAAGGCAGGCAGTATATTCTGTATCAAGTGTAAAGATAGTATCATTAAGTGATAATGTGATTTTTTTTATTCTTCTGTTTTAGTGTGTTGTCAAGCTGTTGTATCATCAAGCTTCACTTGTAAATGAGTTAATTCAAATGTTATATAATCATGTATTTACACCAAGTGCTCTAAGTGTTAAGTGAAGCATTCAAAATAGTAAACAAACAAACAAACAAACAAACAAAAAATTCCCGTCTGCAGTCTGAGTTGTTGTTGTTGTTGTTGTTGTTGTTGTTGTTGTTTTCTTGTTTCTTTGTTTTTTACAGCCATCACTGTAAGAAGAGCATTCATGAATGTTTTCTGCAGTGTGGTCGATATGATCAATATGTTTAGCTGAATGAAAATCTGTACCATAATGCCTTATTGAGCATCATGTTTAGGTCTTGTTTCAAAGTAAATTGTGAATTGTAGAGAAAAAGTGCTTGATCTTTATAAATTTCTCAGCTTTTTTTGTTTGTTTCAGCAAATATAATCAGCAATTTATTGTCTAAATATAACAACTGCTTTTGTCTTAAAAAATTAATGCAACTGTCATATGGAATAGCATATGTTGTATCATGCAAGTTCTTTTATTTTGAAATAATGTTGTCAATTACTTTAAATAATCCAACAATTAGTTTTCCGTGGTTGTTGTTACAGATGTTTTTTTGTTTTTTGTTTTTTACACTTCTAGTTTGTAAATGCCAGTGAAGCCTAATGGGAGTTACACAGGAGGGTAATTAGTTGGTACAATGACATATGGATTACTGATTGGGATATATGGACAGGGAGCCCTGGGGCCTTTGACCTGGAAGCTCCTTGAGGTCACAGCTCACAGGGGTGAAAAGGATACTTCTAAAACATGTAATTAAATGTGACTGAACAAATGAAAGCACAATGTGAAGAACATCAGGGATGCTGTTGGGCTGTCTGGACACCAGATGCCCTGGAGAAATAATCAATAGTAATTTTACATGCTATCAATTAAAGACTAAGGCTGGTGACATTTTATATTTTTGTTACTGTCAACAAAGCCTGTGAACCTACCAACTCTGTCTGTGGCTCTGATCTGAAGCACATTTACTACTGAAGACATAAATATAATAATATGTAATAAAATTATCTACTAAAGCGAATCGGTGTGTATTTGTTGCTCCAATATGTTATTACAACATCAGTACCGTGTATGAGGGATTTAGTAAAAAAAAAACCCTACAGCTCCCATGTTCTTGATAATGAAGGAAAATTTCACCCAGTACACAGTGTGGCTCACTTTGCACTGTAATGGAGGCTGGAGCTCTATGGCACAGAGGAGTATATTACATCAGGCTTTGGCTTCACAGACTGGAACAGTTTATTATTGTCTTTTTTGTTTTTTTGTTCTTCCACACAATTTATTTTCCCCTCTAAGGAAAATGTAGAACATCACAAGCCTTATCCTTGAAATCATGCAGCCCCAAAGCCTCTGATTGACACAAAGTCAGACTCCCACTTAGTGACTCTTTTTGTAAACTCATTGTGGAAAAAGAAATCATTTAGAAAATAAATAAATAAACACTATATCATCTTTTAAAAATAATTAATCTCCACTGAATGAGGACTGTGCACACTCAACCAGATAGATCACTCCAGAGTGCAAGTTGAGCAAAGAGCCATGACTGGTCGATAACCACTGTGAGATTACTGCAAACACAGTTAACGCTCAGATGACAGATTTCTGCTGCTATAAGTGCTAGTGAGGCTCACAGAGGATGTGTTGAAGACCACTGATTCTTGGCTAGTTTTGTATTTTGGGCCATAAATGACATGTGCTCATGGTATTTCACACATTGTACACACATTTAAAGGGTTGAAATTGCTCTCTGCTGCTGGGCAGAACAGAGACAGTGTTTACATGGCATCGCTCTCTGCATTCCTGCAGGACCTGTTGAAGATTTCCTCTCTGCTAAAGAGCAGAACATACAGCGTGTTCCTTATGAAATATACATGCCTTTATGATCCCTGTGTAAAAGACAAATGAAAAAACAACAAAATGAATAATTTACATGAACGCCATGAGCTGGCTACTGACTTGTGGCCTTTTTAAAATGTGAATACTGAAGAGCTTTATTCAACAGAGGAGTTAAATTCACAGCACTGCTGTCATGTCTGAAAACTCAAGTGTTGCTGTGATCTTTGTCGCTATAGGAACAGTTTTGTTTTGGCTTTGAAATCTTTTGTTTTCTGGGGGGGGGGGCTGAGTGAGATCTGACACAGATATATAATGTAAACCAGTTCCAGAGTGACAAGACGAAACTGAAAGCACTCTTTCACTCTGTACTGTGAACCTAACTAATGGTTGCACATGCACTAAAACAAATTAACAGAGGGGAACGAGAACAGAGAGCGGATCTTTCTGAAGCTTTGATAACAGCTCGCACTGCTCCAACGCTACAGCTCCCATGCTCACATCAAACAGTTAGAACATCCAATAGTTTTGAAGTAAGATGTTCTTTTCTGTTTCATCTGGGTGACCTCAGTTATGTGACTTCCCATGATCATTTGTTGTTGAGGGGGACTTTTTGAAGAGATCTAAGTGAGTGAGAGAGATGTCAGGCTCCTTGCTAACACTGCAAAGGCAGATTTGTTGTGTGGATTGATGGAACACAATTATCTTGTTTGGCAGCCTGAACAGAAAGACAACTGGAGCTCCATCACACCACACAGCATTGCTGCCATGTAAATCTTTCTTAAAAGCTGACACCTACATAGTGAAGCTGGGGCTTTTCACATAATCTTGGTTTACATTGCACAACCTGCGAGCACTGAGTCAAACCACATAGCCCAAAATGAAAGATTTACCCATGAGGGATGAGCTAATGAGCTGATGATTATGCAGTGATTTGGGTAATGCATTTGATGAGCTGGCCTGCTGTTCAGTATGATAGGCTGATAGACTGTCTGTCATATGGCAGATCATCAAACTTTGAAGTTCCCTGAGGTGTTTACAAAATGCCAGTGGTGAAAAATGCACTGGAGCAAGTTTCACTTGATGTTTTACAAGGCGCCAAATACTTAGATAATCCCTGCTGAAGAGCTGTGACGGGGATTCAAACTGGGTGCCATCTGCCAGTTGAGAGCCGCAAGGGACAAGGTTGAGAATTATTGGGGTGGTGGGGGTGGGCTAAACCTAAGAGCTCTGTGAAAACTTGAGCCTCTCACCAGGGTAAGAAATGTCTTATTTAAACTCTCCTATTGATTTATCAGAGTAACATAATAATGCAAAATTGGCACAAAATCATAGTCCCCAGTTTAAATCTTAACTCCTTAATGGGACATCTAATCCATGTGACTGATCTTCTCTTTAAACGCCAACTCCCCTAAGTTTACAATTCAGACACTGGTAACAGGTGTTGGGGAATATGGCAATATATATGAATAGGAATTACTTTCCCAATGTGAACATAGTTATGAACTCTTTCATGGTCTCTTGGTTCAGGCTGAGCACAAATCTGTAAAGCTCGTGTGGAGTAAGAAAGATAAAGTTTTCTAAACCTTTGATCCTTGCTTGGGGCAGAATTTATCCCAGTGCTCCTGATGGCCGGTGCAACTTGTAGCTGTTAACAAAACAAACAAAACTGCATTATTTATTTTCATTTAATAATCACAGCATTCACAAAATTAGCAGAGAGAGGCATTTAGAGACAGTGTATGGCTTGCAGCTCTCTCTTGTTGACTGACCCTTCACTTCCTTGTCTGAAAATTGCCAATGGGCCAAAACAGAATCAGGTAATTTAACTCAACTTGCAACTATGACGATTTAGCAGGCTATAAGGAATCAAACTAAGTGATGTGTTTACACTTGTCTGTCTATCAATCTCCAATCAAATATATGCCAGTCCCAGCCCGAAAGGTCCCAAATCCTTTTTTATGAAGCTATTTTGCAAAAGAAATGTAATACAAATCTATAATTTCTGTACAGTTCCAAAAAAAGTCTGGGCAGGCAAACTCTGCTCTGGACCCATCCTTTTGTATCAGCTGCATCTCCCTTTGGCTTCCGTCCATAAAGGTGATTAATAAAATCATCATTTACGTAGGTATCTCAAAGTAATTAATCAGTATGACACAGACAAGATCGAGTAAATAACAAGAAAAGTCAATTAAAGGGATGAGTCATACACCACAGTGCTTCATTAACTGGGTTTAATGCCCAGTGTCATCCGGTGGACATAACAGATCTGTAAATATGCATCACATCAAGCGATTGGTCCCTCTTACCGGCTCCTGCACAGCTGTTGGTCCTCCGCTGTGGGGCTCAAGAGAAGCCCTCCACCCACCACACGACGAGTCCAATCTATCAAGTCAATCTCCAGTAATTACAAGTGTGGTTCAAAGGCAGTGGAGTAGCAGCAGATTAACAGCAAGAAACATATTCATTTTGTTAATAATACCCCATTTAGTTTCCTGTGCACACGCTCACAGAAACGCGTGTCTTCTCACAGCTGACCGTTCTCTTATTTGAGCTTTCAGGAAGCTGGGGCAAAACAACATCTTCCTTTGCCATGGCAACATTTGGATATTTCATACATCACTGGATGTAGTAGCTGTTGTGTGGTGGGAAGGCTGAGGGAATTGTTAAAAACTGTTAAAATTGTGTGCTTCTTAAACGATAACGGGGGATTTGAGGATTTGGAGAGGTTTCAGAGCTGCATTCCTCAAATGTCAATCTTCACCTGCAAAATATAAGCTACTGAAGGTGCTAAATGGATGTTAGACATCTTAAAAATGTTTTGCAATTCACCTATTTTCCTTGCATGTTAACCTTTCCGCATACACACATGCATTCAAACTTTAAAGCTGACAGAATTAGTCATTTCCCTGTGTGACAGAGAGAGGCAGTATGAGGGAAATTATTTGGACAATCTTCTCCCACTGAATCATTCAACAGGTTCCCACCATGATGGACCACTCGATGAACACAACGCTGAATAAGGCCTCTCCAGAGCAGTCAAATCATCATCAAACTTTGGATGCCTTGATTAAGACATACTTGAGAAACAGCACTCCCGATACTCTCTGAAATGACAAGATAATTAAGTAAACAGCAGGACGACTCGAGGGTCGCCACATCCCAATCAAAGCAGAACTAAATGATGTAAGACGCGCTTCATTGTAAAGGTTATAATTTTAATAGCATGACGCGATGGTTCTTGAATGCACCACACAGCCTGTCACAAGCCCGTGCGCTGCAAGGCGCCTACAAAGTGTGTTATCACAACAAAAGCTTGTGAAAGCCTTGTGCACCGCACTGAATGGAACAGCCAATAGATGTGATTAATTTGGCTCTCTTCATTATTGAGTGAACGTGAAGCGATGCAGGTGCCTGAGACTCCTTCAGTCTCTTCTGTGATTAGTTCAATGAGAGGAAGATTAGTGCCCACATGCATTATGAAAAACCCTGTTGTACTTTCAATGAGTGAAAGGAATTAATCACAGGATGTCACTGCTGAATTCCTCCATGAATGTGTCACGTTCTCCTGGGAACGTTTGAGGTGTCTGTGCATTATGAGGCGTTTGAATGCTCCATCTTTTGACATGCGTGAAGCTGGAAACAGATGTCAAACAGAGCTGGCTCCAGCCATAAATTAGTCCCATTTAACTTCAGTAGTTTAGTTTGCACAGGGAGTGGTTTTGTTTGAGGTCTGAAAGGTCTTGAATGTGCAGCACCAAAGAGCTGTGATGCAACAAGTATGTTTTCTAACAAGTTTGAGCTCCTCCGTTCTGGTCTGGAGGTTTTAGGAAATTATCTTAAAACAAAATGTTGGACTTTTTTTAAAAAAGAAAAAAAAAGAGACGCATGTCCAAAGGTCATTTAAATGGTTTCATTACTCCCTAGTCTCAGTGTGCATCATAACATGAGTGAATGTTTTCCTCAGCTTTGGCACCAGACCAGCTCATTACTAAGCTATGGCAAGATTTCAAGCAAGAAAATGTTATATTTAAAAAAATATGAAGGGGCTGAATCATCACTGAAAGTATCCAAAACTCACAGTAGAGCTAAATGTCACATTCTCATCTCTTTAGTTGAGTCATGGCTGTATCAACACTATAGGTCTTTCTTTCAAAGTTTAAAACGTTAAAGAAGATAAGTTCTGGAGGGCAGTGCAGTGGGCGTCGAGTGGTTACTACAACAGAGAATTAAAGAAAGAAATAAAGGGTTATTTTCAGAGCAGTGCGCTGCGAGGACCTCTGACCCTGTGGAACAGTCTCTAGTCTTGGTGTAGACAGTTGAATTCTTTTAATACCCAGAGTAATTTCATATTTAAGTGTTTCCTCCCAAGCAGCAGAACTGAAGCCTGAGCAAAATCATTGATCTGTAAAACCTCGATCGATTCTCTCTAAATATGTTCCTGACATTTGTTCTTTGTCACAGAACAAACAGAGATGCAAAACAAACACGGAGAGAGCTTCACTCTGATCAATTAACTGCTTGTGAAAGACACTTTAGCATTTCAAAGCTTTTTGAGAAGCTTTATGCCACAAGGGCTTTTCACAGGACTCGGCTCTTACACTTCATCATCGGCTCTTTTGGTCAGATGAAAGCAAAGATGAGACAAGCAAAGACCCCGTGCATTTCACCCCAGATAAAACACAAAGGCATGTAGCTTTGATGTATGCACTTGTACCATCATTTGCATTCTTGAGTGTTTCTGATTTATATTCATAACTTGACGTGTATGGAATGTGGTGTTTGCATCCACAATAGACATAAAGCGACTGTGGTGCAACAGCTGGGCAGCTGTGCCCACGGGATAGCACAGCACTCTTGTTTTTTTTAAAGGCTGTAAAAGACGTGTCTGTAGAACTGACGATAATCTGTCTCTGTCTGAATTAAATTAGCTCTGCTGCAAAGATGGACACTGATGATCAGATTAGACTGAAATGGAAACTGGTGGTTTATGGTGATTTAAAAAACAAGAGGTTTTAATAGATTAAAAAAAGAGTTCATTTAAGGTAAAAAGCTTGTGAACAAAAAAGTTAAAGGTTATTATGGCCTAAATATTTCATTTATCATTCGTTAAACTTCTGTTTGATTAACTGAAATGTAACAGTTTTAATGAAAAGATTTGCATTGTGTGTTAAGGTGGATATTAACTTTTCCAGTCAGTGTTAGATGCATCATCATGTCTGTGGTTGGTGCATAACGGGGGTAGCAAAGTTACACATTTTAATTCCTGCTCTTACTATGAAACATTCAACTGACTGGTTTTGTTGACATGTTAAAAACTAGTTCAAAATGTTCAGCATGTTTTTGTTGTCATTTGTTTTTAACTGCCAGTCTGAACCAAAACACATCCTATTTATTGTCGAACAATATCAGACAAGGACAAGCAGCAAATCGTAACATCTGATGAGATGGTACCTGAATGCTTAATATTTCAGATTAGAAAAAAAAACTATCAATACTACTGCTACAGTTCGTAATGATACATTTTTTTCCTAAGAACATCACACAAGTGATTATGAAAATAGCTGCAACATTGTAGATGAATGGGCTAAGAAAAGGCTTAAAAACTTAAAATGTTATCTTTATTTTCAGACAGGAAAACCAACAAAATGCAGGATGCACGTTACCAAATGTCCAAATAGCCACAGTTTTGTGTGCCCTGGGTTGGATGAACAGTAGTCGCACATATTAAACTCACGGAGTATAAATGTCCTGTCTGAACCAAAGTCAATGAAATTATTGCTTTAAAGAAAAGAAAAAGAAAAAAACACATTAAAAACACTATTGTTTGGGGGAACTCATTAAAAGCTTGCACTCTCATTTCCATTACGAACATGCAGTCACATTCACAAACATCACATTTGCCATCTTACAGACATACTGGTGAATTTTAATGAAATGACTTCAAAGGGAACATCAAAAACTAGATTTAAAAAAATAGTCTCTCATTTGTCATGATCTACCGAACATCCACAAAAATTTTCCGCGCAAGGAAGAACAGAGTTCTTGTAAAAGGGGCTGAACCTCTCTCCCCTCCCATCGCTCTGCACCCCTCACGCTCCCTCGGCTGAGCACAGGAAGTCACAAACAGCTTAACCCTCTCCCTACATAAAGGCAAAGCCCCACCTTGAAAGGGATCAAAAGATCCCGGCACTCTCTGCCACAGACGGACATCAGCTTTCCTGCTTGTCTTTAACCAAAAGGGCTGTGTGCTGCCCTCCACTGGAAACCATCATTACTGCACGGTTCTCCAGCTGTTTGCCTGTCATCTTCACAGGGCTCCACTCGTCGTCCTCCTCTCCTGTGCCAAGCTGCAAGTTGGTGCCCATGCCCCAGGCATACACAGATCCTGGAAGCACAGCAAACAGTAAAAGGGGTGAGCATCCCGTTTTGCGAACCCATTAGCTTACTGCACAAATACAGTTTACACCCAGCTGGAAATATCCAATCCATATCAGCTAGCAGTGCAGAGAATTAGCAGTAATAAGGGATAATTACTTTACATCCAGCTATACTAAAATCTAATGGTGTTTTCCTGACAAAAACAATTTGTGTGATTAATGAGGAGCCTGCATAAATGGTGAAGGCAGAAGAAGCAAGCTGCTGGAGTTGGAGAGTGGCTCACTGGGGACGGCTGTATGCAGAAAAATCTAAAGGGACACAGGAAACTGGTTTTGTCTGTGCTGCATTTTGCTGTACACAAACCTTTTCCTCACCTGAACTGTAGAAAGGACCAAGAAAGAAAACAAGTGAGACGAATTGACTGTTGTAAAAAGGCACCGTCTAATGACCAATTTCATTGTTAACGTCAAAACACACAGACTCAGGTAGGTCACTCAGTACTCCACTTGCTTTGTTTCTCACCTTCTCTGGTGACAGCGTAGCTGACTGATGCCCCACATGTCACGCCACTGGCCAGCTCCATCCCTGTCACAGGTGTAGGCTCACTCTTCTCTTCAGCCCCCTGGCCCAGACCAAGACGACCATACTCTGCTCTGCCCAGGCTATATACCTGTCCTGAGAGACGACGAAAAGATGGATTCATCTCAACAAAGTTCAGTTTTCACTTGTGTTTCTGTCATTTCAGAAATGTTATTTTATCCAACTGTAACAGCTGCTGTGTAGTTCGGCTTAAATTGTTGAATCTATACTATAATGAACACCTTGTGGCTCTAAGCATGTGTTTTTACTGAACGTTGTGATGATACAGTGAGGATGAACTTTTACCATTTCAAAATAAAGTGTCATCATTTTATTGTGTTAAACTATTAGACATTTGGGTTAAATATAATTGGCATATGAACTCAAGAGTTATGGCAACAAAAAAGGTTTGTGTGGTCACAGTGACGTTGGCCTTTGACCACCAAATTATAGTCTGAGTCAGATGTAGTCAGTAAGCTGCAGTTTACCTTCAGCATCAAGGCAAAGAGTATGATGTTGTCCTCCAGAGAAGTCAACCCAGGAGGTTGTAGAGTTCTTGAAGCATGTCAATTTTACAGGGACGAAACACATCTTGGTGCTTTTAGTGCCTGGTCAGACGAATAAAGAAAACTGTAAGGACACACACAACAACCACATAATGCCTCCCTAACCTTTAAATCATGTCAGATAGCACTATAATTAAAGTTGAGTCAATTCACATTATCAAATGACTGACATGTGACACTGACCCAGCTGGTGATAGTTGGAGAGGCCGAATCCATACACATGTCCCTCCTTTGATACAGCAAAAGTGAAGTACGCCCCACAAAAGGCATCAATGAAGTGAACCTTCCCTTTGACTTTGACTATCTGTGGTACCAGCAGACGGCCTGAAATCAGAGGAGATACAGTTCGCATGAACTCCACAGTAATATACATCATCCTCATCCACGGTCAATATGTTTACAAATCAAGGAGTCAATGTAAAGACTTTTATTTCATCAAACAGTAAGAGGCTCGTGTTACTTACCAAGGCCTTTCCTGCCTCCTCTGTTTGAAAAATGCTCAGGCACTCTTCCCAGCTGCCCCTGCTCTGCTGTGCCTGATGTGTAAAGATTTCCCTCGAGTGTTACCAGTACCAGGTGATCATTACCTATCACAAGAATTTGTTAGAGGTTAATACACAGAGGACAAATACAAAATATGGCACTGAAGAGGATTGTTTCTTACCTGATGCAATTTTCACAACAGGTTCTGTCATGGGAACTTTGACCGGTAGAGGACATGTTTTCATTGGCTCTAGAAGACCAATCACGCCATTGTTATCCTGGGAAAAAAACAGTACAGAATATTAATGGTTTAACGCAGAGATGTGCAATGTTCATTTTGAGTTTTAGAAAATACAGCATGGCTGTTAATGTGGCCATTGTGGTGTTTGCTGTACTGATATGATCCCAGACACTGGAAACATTGCTTCATCTACAGGACACATTTACAATGATACTGTGCATTCTTCCTGAAGTAATAATCCTTTAACTATTTTCTCCTAAATCTGATTAGGGTATTAAAACATTTGACGTTTTTGTATTCAATACTTATGTGAATGTGACATTTCAGTTATTTCCTTTTTAATTACTGTGCTAGAATGTCATGAGATTCAGTCAGTGAGTTAGGTTGTCTACTCTCACCCTCTGAAAAAATTGAAACGCACTGAAAGGCATAACCAACCTCGCTGGAAATTCAGGTCAGCTTTAAGTCTTTCAAACAATCACTTCATATGTTGTTTTATTATTCTGCATTTCTAATTGATCATTTCTGCTGGATAATTTAAAAAGTTACTGTAGAGTTACTACAGGGTTCAGCATTAAAATAAATGTAATCAGACATTTTATTTGCTGCTTCTTTTTGTGCGTGGAAATTTGTTGATGTGCCACCCAGTTCCCTGGTAAAAAATAAAGAGAAAACATTTTTGAGGAATTTTTCAAATCAGGGGTTTAGTGAGTCACAGTCAGTTTTATCTGCCTCAAACATCAAGTGGGAATGTCAAAGGTAGGCAGAGGTAATAGATGTAATTGCCAGTGTGCCACTGTGTATAATAACGACACGCCGATGAGTTATCACGACCGGTCAGCATGGCTGCCAGCACCGACACCGCTGTGGCTTTAGTGCCAAAGAAAAATGCCACATCTCAAACTTGGGAGTTTTTTGGCTTTATACCAGATGCCATTAACTTTTAACCTGCAAAGGCAGCAGCGCCACAACATAAGAATTTATGAAAGCCCTTGTGAACATTTCAATACGTTTAAACAATATTTATTTGCAGTTACTCTATTGAATGACCCCAAAGCATGAACAAATGGGCTGTGTCCATTCGGATCAAAGAGATGCGCTGTCACTGTCAACACAGGGCTGACAGTGACACCCTGCATGCTGAAAAGAAAGAGAGGAGAGAAGAGGAGAGAGAAGAGAAGAGAAGAGAAGAGAGAAAGTGGACTGTAGGTCTGTTTGTAAACAGGGCTTCTCTGATAGTCATGTATATCCCACAGAAACATCTCAATGCATGGTAGAGTGCCGTTTTTTTTTCTTTCTCCCAAAATCGCCTTGATATCCAGCAAATCGCCTAGCAACCCTCTAATCGCCAATACATGATTTGATCGCTGATCGTCCCATGTCTAGAACAGAGGACATTTCCCATTTTTAAGTAGTAAGATTTCAGAGAGTGAGACATTCTGAGGTGCCATTAGCAACAAATGTATCTGGTTTGATAATTGAGGAGTGGGCAGAGAGAGCCTGGAGCACTTGAATGATGGTGAGACACATAGAAAATATATTATTACAGGAAACGAATCTGCCCTTGAACTCACATTAAGAGGACGAATGAAAGTTAATTGGAATCAGAGTGATACAAGTCATTTACTGTTCTCCCTAATGTTCAAGGATATTCTTCCTCTGCTTGGTGAGAAGAGGGAGGGTGGACACATTAGCTAGTCAGGCTTCATAGCTGCTGCTGTTCAGGCTGAAGTGGGACAGTTACAGTTAGAAATAGTGATAAACATGAACTTGCACTGCACTGTTATGAGCTGGAGAGAAAGATTTTTCCTTGGTAATAATAATAAAAAATTACAATAATGAGCAGGAGAAGGAGTTAGTGGCTAATTACACATCCAAATCTCTGTGACACTGCTGAAGTTGTGCTGAGTAGAGATGGACAATCCGATGACTGGAAACCATTAATCTGTTCAGACTAAAGCTCTGCGTTAATGAGTATTTAATGTGTGCAAATAAAACATTCAGCAGGACATTCTGTGTCATTTTCCTGAGCTCCTGATAAGAGAAAGACTGCTCCCATTTCATCTTTTAACTTAATTTTCAGAAATAGCCCGCCTCAGATGGGGCTAAAATGAAATGAGGCTGCTGATACCACTGAGATAGACGAATCAAGAGAAGAATCAAAAGGATTAATGTAGAGGATGGTAAGAAGGAAAAGGTGGGAGATTTTGGACGGTGAAGATATTCAAATGATTTAAACAGGGTGAGATGTTGGACAGAAAAAAAGAATGAGATGAGATCACTGTTACCAAAAAAAAAAGTTACCTGAACATTACACTTAAGATCATAAATCCTCATTCATCAAGTCGGTTAAATGTGAGCGAGGTTGGACACATGACTCCACCAAAAGCCAGGAAGCCAATATGCATGACAACATGCATGACCTGTATTTAGGTCATGCATAATACATGATGGAAAAAGATTTTTCAAAGGATTTTTGAGGATTGTCAGTTCTCTACTTTTTGAACATGGGAAATTCGATAATTTAAATACATTATATAGAGTATGTCAGTTCTCACATTTAGAAATTGTTGCAAAATGGTGACCTGCTTGGATGGATAGTAAATGATTCTGACCAGCTGTCTGCCAGCTGATAAGTGCTTTGTCTCTATCCTGAAGGACACTGTCTTTTGAAAAGAGTGGCCTCAAACTGTACATACTGTGTGCCTGTGACGGTCAGTTGTATGTTCAAGGTGAACACGAGTACTAAATCATTTCTACTGGCTATACTGATAGGCTTAAAAATAGTAATTGAGAGGTTGTGGGAGAAAATCCTCTCATATATAAGTAAACACAAACACTTTCACACAAGGCCTTTGTGACTTTGAACAGCAGGTAACTAACCCTGAAGGAGCCCCAGATGTACACAGTCCCATCCTCTGTGAGGGCAGCTGTGTGGCTGTCCCCTGCCGACACCTGGACCACCTTCTCCTCCAGCGCCACCTTTCCTGGAACCATCTCAGACCCCTCCTCTGTTGTGTCCCGGCCGAGGGCTCCTTCATCATTACAGCCAAATGTGTAGACCTGAGTGACAACAACCACATCAGCTTATGTAGGCAACTAAAGACCATTAGTTTTTGAAAAAAAAAGGAAATAAGACACGAATGCACTTACATGACCAGTGTCACTGAGGCACACAGTATGCATGCCCCCTGCTATCACTTGCACAATTTTCTCTGGCAGGGAAACAAGGGCTGGCTTCTTCCTCTCAATGATGTCCTCACCTAAACCCAGCTGTCCAACATCGCCCTGGCCCAGAACAAGAACCTGACCGGCCTCCTTGCCATGACTCCTGTGGGAAACTGGTAGATGCACATACAGATGTTATTGGTCTTACTAACTTGTTAACTGTGGCATAAATATGTTGATAAAACTGTGGTAGTGCAGTGTGACAGTCCTTTAGCCACATATTTTCCTTACATCCAGTGGTATGTTCCGCGTCTTAACAAAACTTCAATTTGATTGACCTAGTAAGATCCATGGTGGATGTGTAGCGTCTCGCTGTCTACTATTTATGAGCAGAGTCACCGATTCCCCCATTTATTTTAGAGATCCATTGACTTACCTTTCACTTTCTTGGCATCTTTATCATCCTCCACAATAGCCTCAGACTTCCTCTTGACAGTGGTCTTTTTGGCAGGCATGTTAGCAACCCTTCTGGAAAAACTCTGTAGGAGAAAAGGAAAGATTTAAGAGGAAACTGGTGCAAGATTTTAAAAGTCACAGAATTATACAGCTGGTGATGCTAGATGCAACAAAAGGATTTAAAAAAAAAATTACAATACAGTTTTATTAGAACTTCAAGGATCCTGTCTAAGCAGACTCTAAGTATGGGAAGCCTTGTCCTTTCTTCCACGGCCAATGTACAAAGACACAATAACACGATAGACTGTATGGATATTGGATAAATATAAGATATAGCCCATCGTCTCCACATTGAAAGATTTACCCCTGGGGAGAAAAAACAGCAGCTTCTGGATATACAGCCTGAGCTGCATTGCAACATGACAGCTTGGCATTTAGAAGAACATTATAGGTACAGATGTGGCCTTTGGTGCAAAGTGAAGTTGCACCACTACAGTTTCTTGTCACAGAAAATATGCATGTTGTAATTATTTCATGGAAAATTAATCTACTCATAAACACAGTGAAAACTGATTCAGTGCCTTAAAGCAATAGTTTCATTTTTAGTAGTTTCAGGCAGTGACATATGCGGAGCATTATATCTCCTCCAATTTGAAGCCACTGTGAATGAGATGTCCTTGAAATGAGATGAGATGTCCTGCAACACTAAATGTTACTGATAATATTGTAGGGACTTCGAGCGCAAGGCATATCCATCTTAGCAATGTGGATCTTCTCATAAACTCAACAGCCTCAAACAAACCTAATGGACCGAGGAGCACAATCAGTCTTTATTTTGGTCATAACATTGACCAGAAGCTGGTAGAGCTCTACAGCTGTCAGAGCCTCATCTCAATGGCTGGCAGTGTCAGGTTCCTTCAACCCCACACAGTTGTGCTTCAACTGCCTCTGCCACCATGCTGGCATGAACATGACCACTTGTGTTTCAATTTCAACTGGGACCACACTAAGCTCTCTTATTAGACACCAACTTTTCCAAAGGACATGTCTAGAGGGGGCTGTCGATACGATACATCTAACGTAAACGCACAGGTTAAAATAAGCAGCGTGATCTAACGTTGGCATTTTTCCATGTGTCCTTGCTAACATTTACGATTTCACCTCACGTTAGCTTCAAAAGCGCTGCCCTTCAGACCAAATGGTGATCCATAATTAACCGTGACACAACCAGCAATTAAGACGGTCAGAGTGCAACATATAATAGTTACCTTTTAACCCCATAACCAATGTTAGCAGACTCGCATGAAACTACAACTAGACTACATGACACTGGCTAACTGTATGCGAGCCTGCTAACTAGCTAGCGTCGTTAGCATGACATCCGGCAATGAATGAACCACAGTAACACCGTTTATTGAACGAACCGCCTATATATCGATTAAGTAGTGTTTATTGTTGCATATATTTGCAGGTTGTACAGTTTAGGAGCTGATAATTTACTAACCTGTGGTATGAAGAAGTCTGTAGTTTTCCTCAGTAGTGAACGTGCGCAACTTGTTCCCGGTCTTGAGGCACTCAGCACACGCGAGACTGCACGTTTTTTTGAATCTTAAAGAGACAGTAACATCCAAACCTGAAGTCAGTGGTACTGATCCACTGAGGTGAAAGTACTCATAACCAATGGTGACAAGTACAGTAGCCTACTCAGACCATTAAACTGAAGTAAAAGTACTAAAAACCACTCGTCACAGAAGTACTCACGTAGGCCGATATGACTGGATGTACCCATGCGGAGCTGGTTGGAAAGAAGTAACAGAAAGTGAAAATAAAGATATTTGTGGGAATGTCCAACAGTGTTTGGATGAATTCTCCAGACAGTAGTTGATTTCCATTTCAGAGAGTAGGTCACAAATATGTCTGGATGTTACATGAGTCAGATTTTTAATAAAAAAAAAATTTAACAAAGGGATTCCGTGATTCACTTTAAAATACTACAAAATACAAAATGTCTAAATAAATAAATAAATAAAATAAACAGTGATTATACAGTAATGCTATTGCTTTACTAAGCACCTTTATTCAGTGCAATCTATAATCTTTATCTCTTCCATTGCAAATGATTACATAATAAACTATGAAATTTTGCATTTCAGAGGTTTGGAGTTGTCTGCCAAATGATTAGTATATAGTTGTCAAACAAATGTGGTGTAGTAAAAGTTAAACAAGTAGAAACACTAGGAGAGTTTACATGGCACGAACTGTGACCAGTATAAACTTGGATGTGATCCACTTGCAGTCTATTAGTTGTGTGGTATGATTCTAGTTTACTTCAGTCTCTATTTTGAGACTGTTTACTTCACTCCTTGTACATTGTGCATGAATATTTTCCTATGCCAAGTCATTATATCATCACCCAGTGAGTCTACATTCTAGGGTTGTTTTGCAATCGCAAATATGTTCTCATCACTCTACTGAATTGTGACCTCCCCACCATTGTCTCATTGTGAACTTATGCACAAGAGCTTCCCTTCACTGTTTTCAAAATATACTGTTTATACCTCAGGAGTGTATATTCACAGTACCAAATGTATTCCAAGGTTCAGACAGTTGTTGATACATATTGCATCTAAAGCAATGCATCTTAAGGGCGGGTTTAGCTTCTCACAATAATGGGCCAAAAAAACACACCTGCCACCAGGTGTCACTCCAGCCTCATATTTTCACTTATTGCTCCCAGATTGAATGATCTCCACAACATCAATAGTTGACATAGATTGATTTGAGCCAGGGACATAGTCATGGCACAGAAGGATCATGGAATTGTAAGATTTTTAATTAGATCCAGATGTGACTATTTACAATTAAAAAGAAAACTGTCAGTCCATACAATTCCACATTCAATTAAAAATGAACTTAGTTTTACAGAAAAGGTACACTTTCATATTCCCATTCTTGTTGCATTTAATCATAAACTAATATTCTGTGCTTAAAAAAATAGCAACCTATAATACTTTTATATTTAAAATTTCTTTTCAAATGAAAGGAAGACAAGATATACACAAGCATCAGTTAAACCTATATCAACCTGTACACAGCATAGAGAACCCTGTAAGCTACTGGCCAGACAACAATACAAGATAAATCACTTCTGCATTGTCAGAAGGCTCCAGCCAAAATGACTCCCTGTTGACCGTTTATACATTTTCTGATTTTTTGATAAATCCCTGATCTATACTCACAGCCACTTACATTTAACTCTTAGTATAGACACTACTAGCATGGCCTTATTCAACATGGCTACAGAATGCATTGCATGGTTGATCTTTAAAGGGAAGTACAAAAACTCATAAAAAAGTATAAATGAAGAGGGATTATCCAGATCCAGTCGCACTGGATTCTGTGTTGGCTCATGCAGTGGTTTGCAGAAATCAGTGATATGAAAACCAGTCTTCTATAGTCCTTTAGGCATTGGGTGCGTTGGCACACATAAAAACACCAACAGCTTCCTGACCTGCTCCTTTTTTTTTCTTTTTTTCTTTTTTTTTTAACCTAGATTGACGCTTAAATGGCCACCTCACATCACAACCATAAATACAGGCAAGCCAAATAAAAAAGGCTCAAATAAAAGCTGTCACTACTCATGTGATCAAAATTACAATATAAAATATCTTGTGCATTACAGATTAATTTGTAATTATATCTCTCCAAGTTTCATTCTAAAGTATCACAATAGCAATCTGTACACAATTAATATAAAACACATACAATGTCCCAGAGATGTCCAGTCCTAAAACAGAATATCCCAGTCTTCATTGTCCAACCTGCTTTCGCTGCTGCCATTTGTCTCTTATCTATTATTACTGTGTGGAGTATTATAAGTCATCATCATTATTATTACTATTATTATTGTATGTTATTACATTAACAAGATGAATTAGCTTTTCCATTTACAGTAAAGAAGAAAAAAGGCAACACAGAATGAGGCCGCATTAAAGGTTTTAACTAGATCCAAGTCCCTGAGGGGTACCACATAACAGCAGAGTGAGAGTAAGCCCTGTAGGTCCTCTGCCACTTCTCCACTTCATTGGCACGTGGTTCCCCCTGACGTCTGGGAGAAATACTGCATCTGGGGCCTCACCCACCACCGCCTCAGGTAAGTGAAAGCAATGTAGTTAGAGGGCGATGGAGGGCAAGCGCAAAGCATTCTTGTTTTGAGTCAGTTCCAGGCGTTTCCTGATGATCTGTACAGTACATTCGAGAAATGTAAAGGGCCACCAGTCTGCATAGTGAGCAGCCGCTTGTCACAGAGATCTTAAGTGCTTCATTATCCATGAAGAGGGAGGTGCGGTGGGGACGTTAAGGCCGATGAAACCTAAATGTAACAAAACAAAAACATCTCATGAGGCGTGAACAGACGTTCTTGTTCCATTTAAATTTATAATCCTCATAATCCTCCACTTTCAATGAAATCACACCCTGCCTTTGCTGCTATTTGTGGCCAGTGTTTTTAGAAATAGCCATTCAATGTATAAACATTCTATAATTACATCTAAATGTAGTAGTTTTTAATGTCAGTGATGAAGCCCACAAATCCCTGTTCTGGATTTTAATTGCTTTCACATGCATGAGGGAATCGCTCACAGGAGCAACGCATGTGTATAATCCAGTGTTACAGTTTCATTACACACCAACAGCCTCATTCTTCTCCCCATACCAATACCAAAGCAGTAGCAGCAGCTGCAAGTTACTGTTAACGCAAACGGCTGCTGCCATTAAATCATATTCAAGTTGTTGAAGTGAAACAGGGAGGATTTCATTGTGAAACAGTCACAGGAAACAATGTATTTGTCAAGTCTGTAGTTGTTCTTATGTTGTATTTCTGAGTACATAGTCTATGGTAACAAGGTGCATTTGCTGTAGCATGAAAACTGCAGTTGTTACCAAACCAACCAGGACTGACATCTAAAAGGACATTTACGTCAAGATCCATTTAATGAGGTTATACCTTGTATAAATTCTGCTCTCTTCATGAACTTCCATTTCAGTGCTCTTGTAATCGTTGAGCTCCTTCCGGATAGCCGCCTTGCCAAAAAAGCAGGAAAGAGATTGTCAATTAAAATTGAATTTTAACCCGGCCTGTCATACCCATCACACTGATGCTGATGTGACGTTAAGCACAATCTTTTACATGATGCATTTACTGGGTTTGCTTAGCACTGATGCATACCTTGTCAGCAGGAGTCAGCTTCGTCCATGGCTTGTCTGCTCTCCGATCATAGTCTTGGGCATCTGTGACTTCCACGTACTCATGGAACCGCAGGATTTTCCTTGCCTGTAGTTCTGCGACTGTGGGTCTTTGACTCAGCTACAACACAACAAGTTTTCAAGTTAGATTCATATCCAGCAAACACATGATTTGACACTGGGATGTGTGTCGTGGATGTGCTGCCTCACCTTCCTGGTCAGCCGCCGCTTGATCTCTCTGACCTCAGCCTGTCTGTCAGCCTGGTTTTTGGCTGAAGAAAGAACAAAGGATGAGGGAAAAAAATTAACAGATCTTAATTTAGCCTCAGGTATGAAAGCCTAGTTTGATGTGCAGGAAAAGTAGAGTAAAAACTGCCTCCAAAATTAGACATCTAAACTGCAATCCATGTTTCACACAGTCTTTTCAAGTGTAAATTTGTGTCATTATTGTGTGTAAGAATCAGTGTGTTGGACACTGCAAAGGAATGGCTCAGGAATGTTAAGATGTAGCTTTAGTTACAATATCCAGTGTAATTCACAGACAAAAGAATCAGTCTGGACAGAGCTGCAATATTAAGTGTCTAAGTTTACATAAAGGAGCACTCAGAATATTATTCACTGGTGGAAGTATTAGGTTGAGTAAATGGCAAAAACTTGGTGAAAAGGAAAGAAAGAGTTGATACTGACGCTGAAGAATGTTTCTTTGCTCCAGCTCCTCAGCTGTGGGTCTCTGACTGAGTCGTCTGAAGAAAAAAGAAAATAAGAGCAGCACTATTTTTACACATTTTTCATCACTTTGTCATTCAGGCTATAAGTAGGACAAAGATCTGAGAGTCGATCGCCTGAGTTCTTCAGGAAACGCACATTCACTCTTGTCAGTTTAAAGGATACGAAGGCAATGGAACATGCACAGAAGTGAGACAATGCCTGTCTTTACCTTGTGAGTGCGGTGCCAATCTGTGTGCGGATGGCCTCCCACTGCTCCCTGCTCTGCCAGGTGAGGCCTGTCTGTCCCGGAGGCTGGTCATCTCTGTTGCTCCTCTCCTGAGTAAACCTGTCCCTGTTTGGAACAGAGGGACGGCTGCTCAGCTTCAGAGCCAGAGTGTCCTTCCTCTTGACCCTGCTGGCCAGGGCGCCTGGAGAAAAGCCAAGCAGAGTGATGTGCTCAGGTGCACAGGAACACAAACCACTGCAAGCTGCTCTACTCTTGAAACTAAAAAGAAAAAAATCCTCTATAATTTTCATTAACTTTGGTTGTGCTTACTAGGTGGGGGTTCATCCTCCTCATCCTCATCTGAGTCTTCATCGTTATGAAGCCCAGGACCATCTGAGTCGCTGTCCTCCCCGTGCATGTCATGCTCCTCTTCCACATCCTCTTCTTCCTCTTCTTCATCCTCCTCCTCCTCGCTGCTATTTCCCCCCGGGATGACACAAATGCCTGCATCACCAACCAAACACCGGCGACTCCGTGGCTCCAGCTCCGGCTGGGGGATCTCTCCATCATACTCCTCCTCTTCCTCATCATCCTCCTCGTCTTCCTCCTCCTCTGAGTAGTCATCTTCAGAACTAATGGAAGAGAAAACAAATATATAATACATACAGCATTATGGATCCTTTTTTGTGCATTTAAATTTTTCCAGCACCTCTCACTTAAACAAGACTGACATTTTTCAAACTACTTTTAGCAAATGAAAATTTATGTCTGCAACCATCAACACTGCATATTTAAGTCTAACCAAGAGATGTGTTACACCATGTGATTCAGGTAGGTCACATGTAAAGCTGGCTCTGTAATTCAGCAAAAAAGGCATAAAACAATAAATGCAATATAAAAAAATAAAAATCCTCTCAGTCCATTAACCTTGTTTTTGCTTGTGCTGACTTGCGATTTTGTTCTAGTTCTTCTGTTATGTGCTATGAGACTCACAGTTTTAGTGGTTGGATGCTGACAGGCAGGGGGCGACCACGATCTCCTTGGTACTCCGGAGGGGTTTCAAAAAGCAGAGTGTGTGCACGCTGTAACCCGTCTGGATGCGGCTGAGCCGGGCCGGGACTGGACAGGGCTCGCTGGATCATGATATGCAGGGGGACAGGCGCCGGACGTTGAGGAGACTCATTGGTCGGGCTCGGCGGGTCAAACAGCATGGGTATGGGTTGAGGCAGGGGGTGTGGATAGGAATGCTGATGGTGGAGGTGGTGGGTGTGTATGTGTTGCCGGGGTGGAGAAGGTGGTATGTGAGTTGGCAGGGGAGGGGAGGGAGGAGGGGGAGGCAGCTGGAAACCCACAGGGAGGCTGCTGTGGTCCTCCAGGGAGAGCGGTGAGGGGTTGATCGGATGGCTCGAGGCAGAGGAGTCCTCAGTGTTGCGTTTGGTGACAGGGGTGGTTCTCTTCGGGGGCATCGGTGGAGAAGGCTTGGCTGGCATGAGACTGGCACCCCCGGTGGCCTGGCTGAAGTCTCCTGCGAATGAGAAACAGTAAAATCATCTAATCATGAGGTAAAACAGCTGAATCTTAGGCGTACGAGTGAGTAGCTGCAAAGTGGCTTAGCCTTCCATCTAGTTTGCTGCCGGGACTTGAGTGCACATACGTCAGCCACACATGTATGATGTACCCACCATGGCAGAATACACATGAATGCATAAAAATACTGGGATTACATGTATGGCTGAGCATCATTGCGTACAGTGGGTCACATCACATGACCATGTCACCATGAATGCACACACTGCCCGAACAAACCAGTGTGCAGCATGTGCCCCAGGTCACAGAAACAAAGGAGATACATTCGGCCTACATGCTCTACACAGCCAGATTATAAACCTGCTGTCCAACTTGTTTATTAGCATATTTAAAGTGCAAAAAGCTCAAATGCAAACCCTCAATTTATTTGCATGCACATTTGTGTATTTGCCTTGAGATTCTTAAAACTCTGCAGAATGGCTTCAAAGCAACATCAATGTTAAAAGCCACAGCCGTGCTCCTGAGACATAATAAGAGATCAGTATTGCCAGACTTGAAACATGCAGCAGACAAGACTGAACTGGATTACATTTTCCTCTCTAAATTAAGTCAAGCCCTTATGTTAGAACCATTTCACCCATCCACTCATCCATCCATACATTTCCACCCATCCATTCCAATTGAGCAGGAGCTGAGTGGATTAGTGCTATAAAATTCACTTGATGCATTGCAGGCCACAGCTGGAACCTGCTAAAGCCTCTTCCTCATTCACATGCCAAATAACAGCACAGCATTGAAAACACTCAACTGCTCTCTCACACAAAGGTTCTCTCTCAGATCCACAAAGCACCCAGCGCACTCATTATCAGCTCATTATGTGCATGCGGATCTTGTGTACCACACCCATAGAGAAGCAATCAAGGTCAGTCAACAAGATAGAGGCAGTGAGGGGGGGAAATACAGTGGCAGCTTAAGAGGATGCGACATGATGAAGAACGCAGACTCTGAAGGAGGACATTCCAGACACGGCCACCCTGGCCACAGAGATACCAGATGGGCAACCTTTTACCTGAGCGCAGGCCTCCGGCCCGTCGGCACAGGTACACAGGCAGGGACAGGTAGACATCATAGTCGCACTCTCGCTTCCAGCAGGACCAGTAGAGTGGAAGCTGAGCGTTCTCTCCCCCTGCAGGGCGGAGACTAACAGGGAGGAGATGGAGGCCTTGAGCTGGTGTGTTTAATGAATGTAGGTACATGGTGTAGTGTGTGTGTGGGGGGGTCTTTATTACACTAAATACTCTTAATTCTGTCATTCATTCACAGAAATGTTCTCATCTGTCAGAGGATCGTGGAAAATACATCCAAATCTTTTCTTGCCAGGAATCAGATGAGGAAATCAGCAGCTTATATCTGTCCATTAAATATGAAAAAGGAGGTTAATTTAGCTTAGTCTAAAGACTGAAAGCCGGGGGTGGTGGTCTGGCATACAATATAAAACACAAGAAAGTGTAAAAAAAAAAAAAAAAACAGTGGTTTCATATTTAACAGACAGTGGTATCAGTTCCCTCATCTAAATCTCAGCAAGGAAGTAAATATATCAATTTCCTAAGTTGCTGGAATATTACTTTAAAATAGTCAGTGTGTTTGACTTTCTGGGACAGCTCCACTAAACTGTCCACAACTGCATCAACATGCTTTTGTTCTCTAAATTAGATTTTTGGTTGGCCTACTCTTAGTAGTCCAAATTTCAAGACGCTGAAAAAGCTGTTGAATTCCACTATATTCCATTTCTATCCTCAAGTGACGACAAAACGGACATTTTGTAATATTGTTTTCCCCATTGACTAGTCACATGACTAAGTGATGACATGACTGATAAACATATGAGAAACATAAGAAGACCTCACAGCAGATCGTAACTAAAATAAAACCTTTAAAATGCAATCACACAGAAGTGCACACACTTGTAAGGTACCAAAGTCATCAGATCTGCTGATAAGATAAAAATGAATCAAAGTAGACAGCCTAGCCCGGGTGGGAATTAAGGCAAGATGAGACAAACCCCTGGTAAACAACAACAGAAACCAGAACCCTGCATCTGTGTGAGCGGCGGCCCAAAGCCACAAGAGTCCCTGTTATCTTCAGAGTGTAAAATGCTGGAAAAGTGGCAGCTAAAATAGTCCAGGCGTAATAAGTAATTAGCTGGGGAAAAGCTGCTCAAGCTGTTCAGATAACATAATTACCAAGATGTGTGTGTTAGTGTGTGTTTGTGTTGTGTGGATGGCTTCTCTTCGACACCACACTCATAAACATATACACCGTGTGTTGTGTTGATGTAGGCTGTAAGTCATAACATCCACTTCCTCCATCACCTGTAAACAGAAAGTGCCTGTCGCTCAACAGAACTCACCCATCATGGCGGCGTTGTTCCTGTTCACCGGCTTGGGTGGAGGCAGCGGGGGCTGCTTGGTGACCTGAGAGGTGGAGGTCGGAGCTGCAGATGAAGACTGCTGAGTGGACACACCTGCAGACGAGACGCATCGGACAGGTTTGGACGCCGCAGTCAAGGTGGCGGAGGGAGACGAGTACTGGGTCGCAGGGTGGTTGGATGGGGTGCGAGGTGGACCCTCGCTGTCCACGTCAGGGGCGGGGCTCACCAGCCATTTTGGAGGCATGACGGGCTGTTTAGGTGGCAGAGGTTCACGCAGGGTGTTACGCAGAGCTTCTGGGTCAGGGATGAAATGGCTGTCTGGCTCTATGGAAACAACATCATGAGAATATGTTATAAAATAAAGTGGAACCAACCTAAATATCTCACAAAATAATTGCACTCCATTCAACTCAGACTGAAATCAGCGTCCAGCTGTGCCGTATACACACACACACACACAAACACTATTCTACATTGCAAGCATTTACAAAGTATACCCCAATCTTTTCCATTATTGAATTAGTCACATAAAATAGTTCAGTACATGGTTATAAATGTTTCAGTTGAGGGACTGAGCAGTGAGCCATTTTCTGCTGCTTCACCACTCCAACCGCTTTCTGTGATAGCACTTGTTTGAGAATTGCATTATCTAGGGATCAGCTGTGAAGATAAATAGAGTAGGCGGCTGCAATTACCACCACAAACCCACCTCCCTCTGCCCACCCCACTGTACCCCCGAGCTGCTGCTGCTGCTGCTGCTGCCGCTGCCGCTGCTCCCATGCCACTTCTCAAAGCTGCAGCTCTGAAGTTGAGGGTTATTTATTTACAGAGGAGCCTTTATCGCCGTGACGCCATTGCAACCATAGAGGAAATAATCCAGAGGAAAGGAGGAAGTGAGCACAAAGAACAGAGGGGAGAGGAGAGGAGAGAAGAGAAGAGAAGAGAAGAGAAGAGAAGAGAAGAGAGAGAGAGAGAGAGAGGGAGGAAAAGGAGGACAGAAAGCAGGATATGTGATAAAGATAGAAAGAGAGTGGGAGAGGGAGAGAAAAGCAACATCAGAGAGAATGAAAAAAAGAAAAGAAAACAAGGTGAGATAGAGAGAGAAAAGAGCCGAGCAGAGCGACACATGAAGGAAAGTGGGGAGAAAAACTCTTCACCTCAGAATCTTACAACAGAAACAACTCTAGATTTTCTTATAATAGTTAGTTGTATTGGCGTTTTCAATAAGACAGTGTGACATGACATGTTGGACAACTCAACTCTAAAAACAGCATCATTTGTCAAAGTACAATGTTTGAGTGAAATCACTTAGCTGTGGCACCGAACAGTGTTAAAGCGTTAAAGGGCAATAACGGGTGTAGTGATTGTGCCACATTAATTAGGAGAGGAGAAGAGAGGACGAGCTTATTCCCTCATGTTCCTGAATAAGAAGCATAGCTGGAGCAGGGCCCTTGGGAGCCGACAGGAGCCTGTCTATATCTGGGAGGACAGCACATAAGCAGTGAAGTGACAGCAAGAGTGAAAGACAGAAATTCAAAGACTGAAGGACCGCCTACTACCTACTATCAAAAACAAGCACAACAAGTTGTAAAACATACACCTCATCTCTCAAAGGGAGGCGAGGTCAACAGGGGATGTTATGATCACTGCTTTTCAGAATTGGTGGGAGATCAGATGGCATGTAGGAAATGACTCACCTCTGTGGGCTCGTCCCTCCTCAGCCGATGCATGTCGAGGGAGAGTGGGCTTCCAGTCCGCTTCCAAAGGTCGACTCCTCCTGCCGTCCTCTGAGGGAGCCTTCTGCAGCCCCGGCCTCTTCTGCCCGTCGTCGGGGTGAAGCCGGCCTCCGCGTCTGCCCTCCTCCATGTGGCTGTGAAGCTGGCCCTGCCAGGCCACATTAGACTTCCACTCACCTCCCCATGTACACGTACCCCCATCCCCCCGCCTCTCCGCCCATCTTCATGCAGTCCTGTACCCCTGGAGCAAAGGGCTCCCCGGCCGTGTCCATCTGAGGGAGGGCGGCCCCTCCGGTCGTCTGGCTGGGCGTGCCAGGCCGTGTTCATCCTAAAGTCTGACTCAGAGGGGAGTTTACTCTGGTTGCATGGGCTCCTGGCACTGCTGACGACTCCTCCGCCTCCGACCCCCACCCCGGTGCTGACGGGCAGAGTGTGACCGTTCTTCACATAGGGCTGCTTAAGGTTCTGTGCATCTGAATCTGCGTCTTTTAAGGTTGCACAAAAGAAAAAAAGAGTTTTGAGTAGAACTGAGCAGATCCAGTGTTTTTCTGAGTCATTGAGAGAGTTGAAAATGAGACACCAAATGCCCACCCAGTCTAAATTATTCATGTTTAATACTAAGTGTCAAGTTTGATACTGCAGAATAATAATGTGATTTACTGCTGTGTTCCCTCCCTTGTTGAACCTCAAGGTGATACACATAGGCGTTAGTTAATTAATCCATTACCTCACTGACAGAACATTACAAGGCCACAATTCTGATGCAGAGTGATTCATCTTTTTGGTGTTTTCCAAGGAAAGAAATATATTTGATAGTTCTTGCTTCACAAATACGAGGATTTGCTGCTTCTCTCTGGTTTTCAGGATTGGAAATGGGAAACCTTTTAGTTTCCAACTGTTGGATAGGCAGATTTAGCAATTTCAAGTCCATTCCCTTGGCTCTGAATGACTGTGATGGGAATTTTTACCATTTCCTGTCATTTTATACACTAAAACAGAAAAAAAATCACTTGATCAATCATGGATGAAAACAATCTTTAGTTGCAGCCAGGTCCTCAAGTGAAATCGAAAGGTGCCCTAAATCTAAAGCTTGGAGACCAAATCTGTGTTTGTTGGTGTGATGAAGGAGCAGCTGTAGGTTTAATAAATGGGCTTCTGCAACAGTGGGGCCGGCAGAGCGCTTGCACACACCCCTCTCAAAGCTGTTTTGCTGCAGGGCACAATTCGCTCCACTTTCCCTCAGCTCTGGAAGGAGCATACCATTTTAAACAGACATTATATCACATTCAAACAACAGGAAGGTTAAAGGAAATTTGCCTGTTTGGTTTTTTTTTTCTTTTACAAAAAAATGTCTAAGACACCTGCTGGATAGGAGGACGGTGTTCCTCCCATAGTGTAATGATGACTTAACGGTACTGTCTATGTGGGTGTGATAACCTCAGGGCTGCTACTGTCGGATGCAGACACTACTGTGCAGGGAGATCAGATGAATCACAGAAGCACTCTTACCATTGTCCGGGACCTCCTTCAGCACTCCCTGTTCTATGAGCTCCTGTCTCGTACGCCTCGTCGACATCTTTCTCTCCAGCTCTGCCGTCAATAAACAGAAAGTGTGTTACACATTGTGCTTTCTTTCTGAATATCTCCAAGAGGTAACACATACTGCATAAAAATCAAGCTAATTTCATCATCATTATCTTCACCAGAGGGGTGACACTTATTTTAAAATGATGTTGAGAAGCAGGAAGGAAAGAAGCAAACTATCAGAGAACAAGAATCAGTTCTTAATAAAAACAATTAGATTCAGGGACATTGTGATTTAATAGATCTAAAAATTTCTGAACTAAATTTAGTGTGTGACCTCATGCTCCAGAATCCAAAGATGCAAGCTCAGAGGATATTTTGTTAGCAGCTCATTGTCTTATTGTAGGTGGACTGAAAACACAGGGAGAACCAAGGGGGCTGTAACATTCAGACAGGAACACATGCATTGAGGAATTCTAATGAAAGCTGAATGTAACTGATATGAGAAAGGAGGCAGGAGGTGTGTGTGTGTGTGTGTGTGTGTGCGGGGGGGGGGGGGGGGGGGGGGGGGGGGGGGGTCCACTCACACTACAAACACAATGAGTTTCACAACACAAACCTTCTGAGGTTTCCTTGAACTTCTCGCTGCTTTTCTTCTTCCGCCACTTCCACGGCTTGAAGATCTTGCCAAGGGTAGAGAACTTGCCCTTACGCTTTGGGGGAGGGGTGCTGTCCCCCGTGCTGCCCCCCTCTCCCACCATTGTGCTGTGGTGCTGCTCAGCTTCATCATCTACAAGGAGTTAGAACTGCGTTAACAAAATCTACGCAACTTTAAAAACACAACATGGAAAATAAGAGAACGTAGATCTGTCGGCAGCAGTCATACTGTCATGACGGAGGCCTTTCTATTCTAACAGAGCTCATCTGCTGCCTTTGTAAACAAGGCCGCGCTCATTACGGCTGCTATTATCTTTAGCTGTTAGTTCACGGGGACTGAGTGTGCTTTGGCAGGGTGATGCTGGGAGCTCACGGACTCCTCCACATATCCACAGTTAACAGGAGAAGTCTGACGCTGGCGTTCAGCCAGGATTTCTCTCTGTCAAGTGCTCACATTCCTTGGCTGGATGGAGACTGGTGCCTTATCAGCCTTTCAGGCCTCGCTGCCTCTATTGGGAAGAGAGGCATACACATGGATGCAATCACACGGTAGCAGGAAAAAAAAAAAACCTTTCAGTCATGATACATATGTACAGCTAACGTTTGAGGTGTAGAGCCTTTTAGGGAACACTGGTCATCATTATGAGATGCCATTAGGACCTGAAGTGGTCCATTAAATGGCATTCTGCAGCCATGGCAACATATTCTGGGTTATGCAATTGACAGGCCAACTGACAGGGTGCTGAGCTCGGAGACAGTTTCAAACATTAGCTCTCTCAAGGCTGCAGCTGCTGTGTTCAGCAGACATAATATTTACCAGTGGAGAGAGAACGGGGTCCGATTTAAAACAGCCACTCGCAGGCACACACAGGATGTCTTCGCGACAAAAACGCCTTGCAGTCTGATTCCCACAACAATATACTCCTAACACAATACCTACAACAGTGCATGTGGCTGACTTATCATTCCGGTAAAGAAAAAGGGGACATAATAACAACAGTAGACATTCCCGGGTGGAAACTGACTTCACACACACAGAGCAGGGGAAGTGAGGGTTAGCTATGGACCAGCACCCCTGGAGCTGGCAGGGTTTCAGTATCTTTGCTAAGGGACATTTTAGCGCGGTGGATGGTTGCTGACACAGGATTCAAACCCATTTTGCAGCTGAAGGACAGAGTCTTTAACCGCTGCTCCACACTGCTCCCTCAATGCTGCTGGCGGGGTAAAATCTGAACTGAATGCTTACATAGTGTTTAGAGGCCTGACTGAGACTAAAACCTCCAAAACAGATACGATCAAAATAGTCCCATGCCCCGGCATTACTGATTGTTTAAAAATAGTTTTTCCACTGCGTTTTCAGAAAAGTTTCATTTCCGTCAGGCCAGTCAAAGAACAGATCAGACACTCGTCTACCTGGAAGAGGGGTGTTAAGCGTCCAGCTTCCATGGTGGTGGGACTTGAAACAGCATGCCATGGAGAAGCAGGGAGCATTCGGTGACCCCCAAAATCAACTGACCGGTATATATCCCAACAGTCAAATCAGCAAGGAAGGAAATGCCAGAAGGACAAGTTGCAGGAAACAGTTACAGTACAGCAGAGAGGGTCCTGGTTCAAGGAACATGTCCGCACCATGGAAATCCAGCTTATCTTGGCGAGGTAGAAATCTGAGGATTCAGACCAGCTGCCATAACATCCAGATTAAGCATTGCTTAAGGCAGCCTCCCTGTGATCCAGAACTGAGGTTCTCACACAGCACACTGCTCTGACACAGTGGCTCAGCTGAAGCCAGTGAAGCAGGATAAGAGCCGGCCGTGCCAGGCCTGCACACTCCAAAGCACTGCAGAGATGACGATTGCAAACGACTCAGCCCATGCAGCAGGCATCTGTTTGAAAAAGATGACTGGGCTGTATCCTTAGAAGATTTGTACATTAGCCTGATGATGACTGATTAAAAAAATAGCCAATCCACTGACACACACACACACAAAAAAGCCAAAAAGTACAGTAAATCCATCTCTAAAATCACACTGGAGAAAGCCGTGAATCCTTTCAAAATGATTCTTCACAGAAACAAAGAGAAATTGGCCAACATAGTTTCAGCTGTGGTGAGGAGAGGTCAGGGAATGGGAGTAAAGGGTAAAATGAGCTACAAAAGACAGAAAAAGTACAGGAATTATTGAGGGGGGGCAGCCTGGAAACACAGGGAGGAAACAGCACTCCACCCTGATTCTGTGACCGAGAACAAAGACAACCTCTTCCCCTCAAACTGAATAACACAGTCCAATGTTAAGTTCATGGAAACTCAGTGCAAAAAAACAGTACAAATTAGTGACACCAGTGAATCTAATTAACATTCTGACTGCTCAAACGTCTAGATAATACAAAACAAGTTTCCATTCAGAACAAAGCCAGAACCAGAACACTAGTTGTCATGCTCTGTAATCAGTAGGGCTGCCAAGATAAGGCATACCAGTCAGGAAACATGGGGGTGTGTGACACGGTGTGCACACATGTGTGTGTGTGTGTGTGTGTTTGTGTTCCTCTGATGTACCCCTATCCTGAGGCCACACCTACCCCTCTCTCAAACATGTCCCAGAGGGGCCAGATTTGCGTCTAACCCATGATTCAATGAGTCATGGCAGCCCAGTCAGGTGAGCATGTGGTTAAAGAAGACTGTTGTTTTAAAGAGCCCCCGGCCTTTAGCCAATCTACCAGCCAAGCCAACCTGATCACTTACATAAGAAACCTGTTTCCAAGCGGTGCAATGGTTGCAAAACCCTTTCGACCTTATTATAACCCTAAGCTTTGCCAGGGCAGATTATGAAATTCAATCCATTTAATTGACGGCACAAAGAGGTTATTAATCAAAGCGACTGCTTCTTGTAGAATCTTGTGTATCCTTAAAATGAGAAAAACATTTAAAACGCACTGGCATACTAACACTAAATCAAATAAAGCGTGCTATTGAAGGTGAGACATTTTTTAATCTGTCCTACAAATGCATCATTGTGTCCCAGCTCTCTGATTAAAGATCAATCAGGTCTGTTTACACTCTGTAATGTGAAAATTTGGAATTATTAAAAAGTTTTCTCTCCAACTAAACTCTTCCACCCTAAAGAAGAAAACATCGTTCCAATATCTGAGGTCACCTTCCTGTGCACTGTAAGATAAGAAAGTAAGTGCGCAACACATGCATGAGTGTAAAAACACAGCTGAGATTCATCCACGTGATCCCAGTGATTTAACATTCCTTGTGGTGGTGAAAGTGAAGGGGCTAGAGAAGGAAAGGAGACTGTGCAGGGTTGATTATACAATCTCCAAACCCTCTCTCTCCTCTTTGCTTTAAGACATTAAATAGCTACAAAACAGTAAGAATTGAATGCAAAGTGTACACAGTATACAAAGAGTGCCTGAGTGAGTCCAGAAACTCACCGCCATTGCTGTGTTTTTGTGGGTCTTGGGCTGGGGTCTCCAGACGAAGGCTCTGTCCCATGATCCAGCCCCTGAGGGGCCTCTACCTGTCCTGCACCCAAAAACTGTGGCCACTACACTGGGACAGAACAGCAGCTGCACCTGCCTTCAGCAAAGTCCCCCCATCTCTATCTCAGGTCTTTTCCTCTCCTTTGTCTTTTACTCTTCTGAACTTCTTCTACGCCTTTCTGCTCAGACCTTCCTCTGTCCCTCCCTCTTGCAATCTCCTTAAGACTTTCCCTCCCTCCAGGAGCTGGACTCCCTCTGCCCCCCTCTCACTGACCCTCCCTCCTTGGCTCATAGCACAGGTCAGCATTCACTGAAAGATGCCTACCATTCCAGGGAGAAAGACGAGTCATGTTTTCAATTTCATGTGTGTGCTGTGGTATGTGGTCCAGAGTGTGCACCCAATAACGTATGTACAATGTGATGCCTGTGCTATGGTGGAGTGGGTCTCAAGAAAACAGGGACTTGCACGATCATTACACTGATCCAGGCTAAATGTTGCAACATAAAAACTTAACCACCACAGGAAAAAAAAAACTAGACTTAAAACCTCAGAGCTGAGACCACATTGTTTGCCTTGAAAACAATTATGATCTTCCTCGATCTGACGAGAGATGCAGAGATCTCTCTGAGCCTTTTCTAAATTACTAAACCACCTTAATTCAAGCAAAACCCTAATTTTTCCTGGATGTGAAGAATGGATGGGGAAAAATATGTAAGCAATTTCAATCAATGCCCTCAATCAAGAGAAGCAGTTCAAAAGATCAGAGACATTTCTCTGTGGGAGCAATTTAAAGATGCCTGAGATGCTGCTCCATCCCAACATTTCATCATGAACCTCTGCAGCAGTACAGCTGCTACTATGACACTGAACTTGTTAAGGAGGAATGAAGGATCACAAGCCAATCTGGCAAAAGAGAAGATGTGTTGATCACATACATGCTGCCATTTCTATATACACTATGCATGCTAATACTGGGCTACTACTGTTGTTCAGAACCAGCAGAGGGTGTTTATCATGCCGCTCACCTCTCTTTATGCCTCCAGACACCATTTTATGCACATCTCCAAGTCTCTTATCACAATATGAACAGTCTCTGAGGCATTAGCATGACTTTGAAACATGTTTGCCAAGGAGAGCTACCCTGTTTGGGGCCTGAATAAAGAGAGGCAGAGCAAGAAGAAAAAAAAAAAAAGAGAGACCACTTTTTCTAAACTAGACAAGAAGGAGACCCCCCGCATTAACGCTCTGATTCCTCGTCCTGTTTGATTCCTCCCAGTGTCTTCAGAAAACCTTGTGCGACCGCGCCTCAGAGGAATCCAGAGCACCGAGCTGTGTCATTATGCCTGGATAGATCAGAGCTTTCTGAGCGTTTGGCTGCATCTCGAGCTGTTTCTAAAGATGGAGAGCTAGTGTGTTCGGCAGCGTTCCTTTTCTCTTCCTGTGCCCCACATACAGCCTCCACATCGGGCCGGCTTCCAGAGAGAGCTGAGCCAATCCGCATGAGCCCAGAACCTGTTGGCCTGACCTGGATAACAGACTGGGCCAGGCCACTTTAGCAGGCGGACAGGCTGAGCCAGGTACACACAGACATGCACGTGCGCAGCCCTGTCCAACATGGCGAGAGTATGGGAACGCGCCCTCTGGATCGTGACATACTGCTTTGTGTCACTATGTCTCATCTGTGACAGAAAATGAGCCATTTTAAAGGAGACATATTATGCTGTTCTATATTTTAGAACATCCTTACAATGTTATAATGTCATATGTCCATGTTGAACCTCATTGCACAACATGAGCTATAGGGGTCCTGCCATAATCCACCAACAAGATTTCCCATGGTTTCCAGTCTCTCTGGTTTCCAGTCTGCTTGGTAATGAGATCTCCGTGAGAATTGTCCAAAACCTGACGTCAGGTTTTACCATTCAATTAGGATGAATGCCCAAACTGCAAGGGATCTGCCCAAAGCATGCCCACGACGCCCACCCCCAACCAGCATCCATATGGAAAATCCAAACTGTTTTCCTTCCCAAAAGAAGATGAAAACTGTAGGTCAGACTCGGGGTCCAACACGTACAGACGCTGGCCATGATTCTAAAGCCCACCGGTATTTAACAACACAAGGTACACAAGCACGCATGGGCCTCCACTGAGCAAGTCAATCAGAGGAAAGCGGGGCGAAGCGTTTCAGGAAGTGGCTGCATAGCAGTTGAAATCTGGACTTTTCTTGACATCCGCACGAGACAACTAAGGAGTTTTTGGATCTGAAAATCATGCAGAACTACTCTGTAGGTGTTCAAAACTCACACAGTGGTGAACAAAAGCAGTAAAATATGCATAATATGTCACCTTTACAATCTCTTCACATATACTCCACCTTTTA
Organism: Caranx ignobilis; assembly: GCA_021432705.1. Taxonomy (NCBI): domain Eukaryota; kingdom Metazoa; phylum Chordata; class Actinopteri; order Carangiformes; family Carangidae; genus Caranx; species Caranx ignobilis. The sequence goes on along the minus strand of MU270012.1, from coordinate 6,646,094 downwards.
GTATTGTGCAGATTTTTATTTTGCACTGAAAGCAAGTAAGAAAATTGAACGCTAGCTGCTGTGGTTCTGTCCACAGGTAGCAAAAAATATACCAGGAAGTACAATAATCACATTAATTAATTAACTGTAGTTTTTTTGGTGAATTGAACATGTCCCCATCCTCATCTCATGGTTTTTTCTCTCTCTCTTTCCTCCAATGCAGATGCACCGCATTTACAACACACCTGTAGATGTGTTTGTGTTTCACCATGTCGAATTGTGTGCAGCTTCTATTGTTACATATAGCCACAGGAAGTTACCTTTAGACATGTTTACCTCTTTTTTTTCCCTCTGGCAAACACTTTGTGCAAAAAAGGGAACTGGTTAACAGGGGAGCCCGAGGTGACCAAAAAAACAAAAACGGGAACATAATGGAGTTTCCTATATTCCTGTTTTATGAGGGAGGGAGGTGTCTGTGTTGTCTGTGAACACAGTTAACACTGGCAGACGAAATTAATACATAGCTCATGTTCTCAACATTCACAGTGCAACGCAAAGGCACAAAACATATCCACAAGTAAAGTCTTCTGCACACGACCTACGACGAGCAGGAAAAACCCAAGATTTGAAAAGGGAAATTGATCGTCAGTCAGGCCCTGAGGTTGAGGAGATGTATGTCTGTAGGCCTGAGAGGCTCATAAAAATGTACTAGGCTAGACAGTCCCCATAAACACAGTGGATGTACAGTGAGATGAGTGGATCTACAGCTCTCTCCACAGCGTTAACACTGCACTTAACAAACCACAACGGGCAACTTGGTACTCACCACGATTTTCCATTACAGAGTTTGAGGCACACCAGTCAACGGTTCCTGAAAAACAACAATTTGATCATCAACACTAGTTCAGGATGTGAGCTGAGACACTTTCAGTTAAACCAGTAGTAATTTGTTTTTTCCCTCATACTGATTTTGTTTTTTTTTTCCCCCACAAGTGATGCTCCCATAAACAAACAAAAAAACATCAACTCTGCGGACTTGATTTCATGAGTCTGAAATGTTTTCAGTAAAATTCATTATCATTATAAAAGCATCTAAAGATAAAATCAATAATTCTTAGCAGCTACCGAGCTCAATTAAAAGTCAAACCATGCACAGTCACATCTGTTAAGATGAAGAAATCACATTCTGAAAACACAATATATTGTTCGTTATGTATAGATGTGCTGTCACTAGATTAACTGCTTTAATGTGTTTGAGTAGCTGGTAATTTTTGTTGCAGTTCTTCTAATATATTAACCATTTGCAATACATTTAAGGCTGTTGTTCTGATGGAAAATATTGAAGATGATGCATTTCATTTAATAAAATAAAAAATCTCTGCTTTAACTTTCATTCCCCAAAACATAATAACCAAATAATTCATCTTTCAAAACTACTACTGCTACATATAATTTCAGGATATATGACATTATACTCGTTATAAATGACCAAAAATAATCTGTGAATTTGTGGAAATATCAAAAAGGTGGAGACATACACTGTAGAAAGTCATGGGTGTGGTGGGGGTGGTATCAGTACAGCAGTATTTATTCGGGTCTCCTGATGATGATGGCAGCAGCTCCACCCATCTTAACCCCTCTGATAAAAAATAACAAAGAAGATTAGATCATAGTTAGTCATATAAACTGAGAGCGCTGCCAAGAAGGAGAGAGGATTAAAGATTAATGGAGACCCAGGGATTCCAAGAACCTTGGATGTGCCACCAGAAAAATACACAGAAACACCCAACATTTTTAAACAGTATGTCTGGGCTGAAAAGTAAGACCACGTTTACACCTCGAATTAAGTGTGACCTGCGTCTTGATACCTGATGTGTCTCTGCAAGTGGAGCAAAATGCAAGGTGTAAATGAGCTCTGAAGGGCAGCAGCGTAAGGGTGACGCCAAGCTTTGTTTAGAAGATGCAACAGAAACACCCTAACTACCTGCCCATCATGTGGCAAGCCTGCCATGTTACAACTGTGGGGCCAGCTCCTAATACACATCGAGCTCACACACTAGCTGAAGCTACAGCACACTGTATAGGAGTCACAACCAGAGAAACCATAGTGAACCTGGCAACACACATTTGATGTTTATTTCTATTGTCACTCCTTTGAGCTGTTAACACATCTTCTTACAAGGACAATAATGGACAATTAAAAAAACATTTACTCAGTTTGTAAAGCTACACTCAAATTGCATCAGGACATGGTGAGGAGAAAATGTGAAGTAGATGGACTACTAGAAGAAACACTACTCTGGTCAACTAAAAAAAAGACAGTGATGCTAGTGCCATCCACAGAACTGGATGAATGAAGTGTGAATCGATTCCTGTTACATCATATTGATGGTGGTGTTAAAATCTGGTGGGTGAGTGGTTTCCAGGCACGCGCACACACAGGCTTTTGGATCCATCTGGGCATTATTCAAACTGCTCGCATGTAAAAAGTCAAAACACTCTCATTGAAACACTTCAATAATGTAATTATACACTTCTGTTGGCCAAGTCTCATAACCACAGACTAACCCTTTCAGTGCCTGAGGTGGAACAATTATGATGATTATTTCAGTAACGGGCAAAGCAAATGTCTGATAAATAGTGTTTATTAATTTTAGAAATTAAAATTCAAGTTAACCGGAGAAGATGCTAATGTGATCATGACATTAACTCATTATCCATTCTCCTTCAAAATAAAAGAGGAAATGATGTCATCATTTTCACTGGGCCGGTGATGCTGGGCGCAGAGCTGTTGACAATACTTGTACTTTTCTGCATCTTATTTCTTCATCCTCTCTTTGTTTTGGCTCAAGCGCCCCTTTGTGCTTTTAAACTGTGACCCAGGACAAATTTAACTCAGAGCAGTGCAGACTCTACCAACTGAGTGGTTTCCAGTTTTCTTCAGTTTTATGCACCCAGACAATATGTGAGGGTAAAATGCATGTTAACTATATTATGGTCAAGACTGCATGGTCTCTAGAGATACGTTAAGCTTATTATTTAGGTTAAATAGGAGGCACGGGATCTTCCTCCTTTTGGATATAGTAGTACAAACAACAGGACAGACTGTGGAACAGAATCAGCTGTGAGTTGGCTCGGTTCAGAGGAGACCGAGTTTGGCACCATCACCGGACAGACAGAAGCTCTTTCCAGCAGAGACTTTATAGACTGAAACGCAAAAGGCTCTCATCTCACAAATAATCTTTACTTTGCTGCACCTACTGGACCAGTTGCATATGCCCACTTGTTGACATTTCCACTCTCAACATCTGGTTTTCTCATTTCAGGGGGAAAAAAAAAAAACAAAAATGGAGTATGATCCTAGTCAGACAGGATGGACAGACGAGAGGACGCAGTGAATGATCCACTTCTCATGGTGCTGAAACTACAAGAAACACAACAATCAGTTGACTGACAGAAAATTCACCAATCCGAGATTTGTTTTAGTGACTTTTTGAGAAAAATATTTATTGTCTCCGTCTCTTCATATTGACAGACAGATGGCACACTAAATATCTGTGTTTAGACTGTTGTCTAGACAAAAGGATGCCCCTTGAGCTGTGGGGAATTACAACATGCATTTTTCACTACTCTCTCATATTTTATAGATAATCGATAAATAATGAACATACAAATCAATAATGAAAATAATCATTAGCTCCTATCCTTAGTTGATTAATTGATAAGGACACAGCCATTTTGTTGATCATTAAATCGTCTTGATAGTTTCAGTAAAAATTCAAACATTTGCTTGTTCCAGATCTGCTGCATTCTGTTTTATCACTGTAATGGGGGATTTTATAGTATTAGCAGGATTTTTTTAACAGAAAATGTAATTTTTTGACAAAAACATTTATAACATAAAGGTAAAGATAATTTATTGCAAACCTTAATTCTGGATTTAACAGCATTAATACACATTGGACAACAACGGGTCCATTCTTTGCAATAAAAAGCTGAAATGACAGCCACATCTGTTGGCATGAAAACCCATTAAGAAAAATAATGTGCCAAAAAAAAAAAAAAAAAAACAATGCTGGTTTTAAGCAGCAGTGAGGACAGTAGCCCAAACCTCAAACCTAAATGCAGCCACAAAATTCCTTCAGTTCCTCTTTCAGCATTGCTGATCTGTCTGGTGGTCTAACAGACCTCTGTATCCTCTTACATTACAGTGAATTACTGGTTAAACCAAGCTGCAGCATCTGTGTCTTGCGAGCTAATGTGATTTTCAATAAACGGAGAGATAAGAGCAAAAGTCCCTTTAGATTCAGTGATGATGTCCAGGCTGATGCCAAGAGGGGCCTTGTGACAAAAACTATTGATGCAATCAACGATGACCAATGTCCTGCAATGAAGGAAAGCTCTGTGCACATGGCACAGCTGTACAGCACTGTGATGCACTAGTCAGTCATAAACTCAGAGTAAGTTTCCTACCCATATAATTGTATTCTGCATTTTGCCATTACTCTTTGTTCCTCTTCCAGTACAATTTACTGGCAGGATCAGAGGTTGACTTCCCTATCAAAAATAAAATAAAAAAAAGAGCTCGAACAATGAGACTCAGGCTCATTGTCCAGCCTAAAACCACATAAAGTGTGTTTTAAAGTACTGTATTTCTTGTTGTGCAGCCATACAAACAGACTGGAGGAGAGAAGCCTGACACCACTGACGAGTCAGATGTATCCGTGGTGGGAGATGAAATTTTTTGCACTCCCGCCCAGTGCCACAGCCTTGGCTGGATGACTCAAAATAATCGAGCCGAGAGTGGTGGTGAATGTTTCTCTCTGCCCAGGGAAAGAGAAATATCTTTGGTGTCTGAAAGTAAGAGCAGATTTGAGGCAGTGAGGGGGAAGAGCTACAAACACACAAGAGTTTTTTCCACCATTTCAGCCACAGCCTCATATGTTATGTATGCAACACTTGCTTGCCTCGCTGCATGTCAACTACAACATGCATCATCAAAGGAACATAAAAAGTAAAAATAAAAGGAGAGAGGAGAAATGGCTTGAATAGATGCATTCCACAATCAAATATTGCTCGGTTTCACTTGTTGTTTGTGTCACGCTCACAGCCAGTCTCAGAATGTGCCCATGAAAAAGGGATGTTGATGGCCTAGTTCCCTTTTGAGTTGTTAACCCTCTCCCTGCTCTCGGGCCGTACAGGACAGATCAATATGAAAGTCCAAACTGTGACAGGACGTCTGTCACTGTGTCATGAAAGACATCTTATCTGAAGTCTCAGACAGGCATCACAAGTCACTTCACAGACTTGGACAAACAGATCTAAGAAGATGTGACGCACACAATCAATTAACAACAGAAACACCCACTAAGAACTTGAATATTGGGACAGAGCTCAGTGTCCAGCCTCATCGGTCATTACACTATTATCTTGTCAAACCAATCAGGGTGAACTAACCTCACTAAAAAACTCACATTAAGAATCCACATCCCCTTTGGTGGAGGAGGGTGTCAGGACTGATGATACCCACTGGGATTTTGCCCCTTTCCCAGCTTTCTTCCATACCACAAAGATAACCCACCAGGAATAGGCGCCGCCAATCAGGTATGCGAAAGTGGCCGTTACAGCCCGCCTAGAAGTCCTGACTGTATAATCTTCTGTGGAGCGCACACACCCTCACTGGCGCACATTACTCGCGCTGATTCAATTACGACGGGAGCGGAAATGGCAGCAGCTGGCTGGGTTATGCCATCTTTAAATAGAAGTTCAGCTCTTGGGTTTTGGGCACAAAAAGCCGCCAGGACAGTGGATAAAAATCATTAACTGCACACTGTAGGCCTCGGTCTGAAAACAAGTCAGGTTCTTATCAACTAAAAGTAAGTGAATACTTACAGGCCTGCACCACAGAGGGATCAGTGACAGATCTGTAGATGGCAAAAAGTGGGAACCAAGTCAGTTGAGCAGTTTCTCTCACTGTCTATCTGCTTGGAGTCTTTCTGCAGTGTGTATCCGAGGCGCGCAGTTTCCGCAACCCTTTCCGAATGGATGGACTACTAGGGTGTCTGTTCCCAATCCGGGTCGGGTGAGCGTCATCACTGTGCCTGCCCCAGAAAAAGCATCATTCACCGCAGGGACCGGTGGCCCACTTTTACAAGGAGCCCAAAATGCTCCTCGCCTTTGCTAAACTTTTTCTTTCTTCAACGTCCCTCCAACCTGTGTGAAGACGACTGCACTGCGGGGGGGGGGGGGGGGGGCATAACTGACTGTCATCATTCAACACAATGCACTACACTGAGGGGCTATTGCCCGTGCAACATTGAGCGTTAACATGGTACACTTGCATGCTCACTTTATGTTCAGCGCCTCCAGGTTGAAGCAAGGCTGCCCACCTTTGCTCCCTGCCTGAAGACAAGTGGGGGGGGGGGGGGGGGGGTGGAAGTGGGGGATGGAGGAGAGACATTTAGCCAAGAGAGCTCCGGAGGAATCTCAGTCTCATCTGTGGTATAACCGAATCAATCAGGCCCAGCTGACAGCTTAACCATCCTGGTTGCCTCTTAATGGCCCATTAAATGGAGTGAGGTGGAGGCAGGGGTGGGGGGCTTCCATTGGGAAGTGGAAAGAGCTAAGATACAACACAAGCCATGAGGCAGCGTTTTTTTTTTTTTCTTCCTTCTTCCTCAGAGGAGCAATTAACTTCAGCAGCTGTTGCACCACGGGCAGATGAAACCAGAGGAAACGCATGTTACTGTATAGAAGAAGAGACGCAGGTTCAAGATGGAGAGGAGGCAGCTGACCACACTGATGGCCAGCAGGCTTTGAGAGGTGAATGAATGAATACAATAAAATGAGAACAGACAATAAACACACACACACACACACACACACACACACACACACTTTTATGCCTGTTGAAAGCACATGAAAAACAGCATCAATCAGTAGGTTTTCTAACAGGAAATGTCTCAGTCTTGGTGATTTGAATAAATTACACTGACATCCAATGTGACAGCTATAATCTCTCTGGGGAAAAAACATCCTCTAGCCTTCGACTATTATGAATAAAATAACGTAAGTATGTGTTGAGAAAACAAGCTTCGCTCGTGTATCACGTCTTCCATCTTTGCCCAACAACCCATGTCCTAATTAGATCTAAATGGAGCGCTCATTTCTAATTGCATCGCCGAGATTAGACTTGATCGTTTTTTTTCCTTTTTTAAATCCTGAGGCAAAATACAAATTACCTGAGAGGTTGATTCGGTCTGTGGCGTGAAAAGCATCTGATCAAACAGCTGTTACTCCCGGTGCAGGAGGAGAGTACGAAGCCACGGTACGTGTGAGGGCTTCAGCGTCGACCTGCCTCCCTCTCCTCCTCCTCCTCTCTCTCTCTATCGCTCTCTATCTCTCTATCTCGCTTTTGCTCTCGCTCTCTCTCCTCTCTCTCTCCGGATCTCGCGCCAGTGGGCTCAAGATGCTCACGAGCAACTGAATGGGAAACCAGAGTCAAGTCAGCGTTAGCCATTTCGCCGCTTTCCGGTAACGCATTTCAAAATAAAAGCACTGTCACAAATATTCTTTTGTAAAAAAAAAAAAAAAAAAAAGCCACAATTTAATTAGCATATAGGCCTATATAAGCAAAGCGGATTACGTTATGCATGAACTCTTCATTGTTGCTGGTGTTATAATCCAATTTGTTTTCTTGCTTTACACATATCCACTCGACAATTGGCTAATAACTGTTCTGCAGCAGATGGATGTAGGAGGGTTATTTAAATGTAGCTCTGTGTTAAAATCGGCGGCAATGTAAGTTAATTATACTAGAAAATTGGTCCTTTTTTCAGGTGGAAGTAGCATCATTGTCTGTCTGCTGCAGACAAGATGACATGCAGAGAAAAAGAGGCCTCCAAATGTTTTTTTTCCACAACATGCCGCCGCCGTAACGAGAGAGAGAAAAACACGACAGCCTACGGATCTTTTAAGGTGCATCCCGCTTAGTTATCCGACTGCAAACATCGGCACACACACACACACACACTATCCACATCCCGGAGATAACACGCATCCTTTGTTGTAGTAGTACGTGAACGCCAATGCAGAGCATCAGTGGAAAATGGAGTTTCAGGTGTGAGGCAGCGGCAGAGATTTCAGCATAAAGCTCAGCACCGGGCACGCGGGATCTGCAGGAAAACCAACAAACTCACGCGCATCACCGCATCGTAAACGTGCAGTTTTCCAGTGATATGGGCTGGTTTTGTGTCGGCCAAGTTGGAGCGCAACTTCAGGTCATTGTCTGCGGACCATCCCTCCAAACTCTGTGGCTTATTTGCTCCCACGCAGACCTCAGCGCTCACCCTGCCTCCCTCTTCACTTCACCTCTGCCTCTTCCCTTTCAAATTAGTTTACGTGCGATTAAAAAGAAAATAGCAGCCCGGCAATTACCTCACCTCAGTTTCCACCTCTCCCAGCGCCCGGTCCAAACATTTTACGCACTTACCGGAAACCATCCCTAGCCGGGCATCTCGGTACCGGTAGTTCTCGGTGGAAGCTGCATCTGCTCAGTGGGCGTTGCAAACACGGCCCTCTTTGTGCCGTGAAGACTTCAGTACCCACCAGGCATTGCAGTGCATTGATTTTGGGGTTGGGAAATGGGGAGACAGAGAGAGAGAGAGAGTGTGTGTGTGTGTGTGTGTGTGTGGGGGGGGGGGGGGGGGGGGTGTTTTGGGGGGGCACTTGCCGGGGCCTCTGAGCTAGTTATGCAAATCTTTGCCCAACTAGTTATCCTAGCTTTTTCTCTTTATATCAGTGGTCCTCTCAGATAGATCCTTGTGTGATCTATTTAGCATAAAGTTAAACTTGTAAAGGGATGAGTGATAAGATTGGTCTGACATGAAGCAGCTTGTGTGACTTACAGACCAAGTCTTGAGTTGATGGTCACATGAAGTGACACAGTCCAGTCTGTGAGCTCCTCTAGTTTGAGTTACTGGGAGTCAGGGGCCATCTACTGGCCAACTGCTGGTACAGCATGTTACTCTACTGGTTTTGGGAGAAAGGATTCATCCCTCAAATCAATGAATAGCCCACAGTTTTTATTTCATCTTTTAGAAAAAACTTTGTGGAACACCTGGAGGTTTTCAGGTTATAGAACAATATCATAAGAGATGTTGTTACAGCCATAACTGAATGACTCAAACCTCATATACATGTTACAGAAGGAAACATTTTTAATATAGCTAGGGGAAAGACCCAAACCAATAAAATCATTGTGAGAGTTTGATGAACCAAATGTTCAACTGAGGAAGCTGATGGAGTATTTATACACTACTACACCGCTGTATTACCTGAAATCTTCCTGGTTCAATAGTTTATCTGATAACATATAATTTCCTCAAGATACCAAACAGTATCAGATGTAGTGCTGGCTCTTGTCATGGTACTGTTTATCTGGAATGGTACATGGATGGTAGACTTTTAAAGCTCAGTTTTCTTTTTAGAAAACACTAATAAAATCATATTGCTGATTGAACAGTTTATCATATCCTGTGGTAAATGGAGGAAACAGACTTTTGTGACATGTGTCAAAAAAACCAAAACAAAACACACTGATAATGTCTGAAATAGCCATATTTAAATGCTTACCCTTAATACTGACACTTTTGGTTTGATCGAATTTAGTTCACTGTATTTCAGATTACTGTACAAATCATATATAATTCCCATACAATGGAACATACAGCAGTGTTAAAACGTTTTCAGCACTTTAGGTGTTTAGTTCTTATCTAAGGGCACCATCAGGGGACGTGTGTTAGTCTCAGATTCATTCAGCAACCAGACAAGGCCCAAAGTTTCAGCCAAAGTTATAAAGAGTCTTCAGAGATGAGCAGAACAAGGAGTCCTGCAACAGCTGGTCTGGCCCCCACAGAGCCCTGATCTCTACATCTTGGAGCCAGTCTGGGATCACATGAGGAGAGAGAGGTTACAAACATCCTAAACCCATAGAAGAGCCACAGCAAATTCTCCAAGATGCAACAAACAGCCTCTCCTAAATACTGCAATGTGCAAGCAGCACTGCAGGAAATAATAGCTTTTAAGTTAACGGATCAACAAAAAATATTCCTGACATTATATTTGAGAGCATCCTCCATTTACTTTCAGTGTGCTGAATATCCACAATAATAAATCTTATCTGAAAATTGAGGGTAGTGTTTGCTCAGAGCTATATCTTTGGATGTTGTCTTCAAGCCTTATCAACTGACATTGCGAAAGTCTGGCTGGTATCTCTGACAGAAATTGATTATGATTGATAAACTAACCATAAATGAATAAGCTATGAGTCTTTTCATTGGAAACTACGACATTGTCCCACACTGATGACAGGCGCATGTTAAAGGCCTTCATATAGCACTCCCTCAAGTGACAGCAGTCTATTTGGTATATATATTTTGATTGCAGTGAACTCCTTTGCTGTCAAGGGTTATATTGAACCTGCTTTAAAGTGGGCCTGTGTACTTTGTCCCATACTTTCCTTGTCATCCCTCTTTAATAAGATATGACAAAGAGGAAGTTCCCACACAGTGTTGCACAGTGTGGATTATTCCTGCATGGATTAAGTTGTTTGGATGTTGACATGACTGGGACAGACAGGCAGCTGTCTCAGCCTCCATGAGGAAACATGATCTTGTACCTTGGTGGTAAAGAATTGTTGCAATGCACAGCAGGGGGTAAAACACACACTTGTTCTGCTGAAGGGTTCGTTTATGTTTTGACTGCAAGATCCGCTGGTCTTTGCATGATACTGCACGGCCCTTTTGGAAAACACCCCCCATAGCAACGGTTGTGTGCATGAGTTTAATGTGTATACAGTATGTGTGCGTGAGTGTGTAGGTTGCTGACACACTGGGCTATTGCTGCACAGCACATTCTTGGGGAACAGCTGTGGAATATTTGACCACTGGCTGCATCAGGGTTGTTCAACAACAGTCTCTGTTTTAACACGTTTCTCATTTACAGAGTTGCCAACAATTCGGCTCTTATGAAGTTTTATGGATTCCCATATTAAAACAAACACGGTCGGCAACCTGTGACTGATGGCTGGGAGGGAGGACAAAGTCTTCTGACAGCCAAGCATTACATTTGTGCACCTAAAAGTCATTTTGCAAACTTAAACCAGGAATTATTTTTCACTCAGTTCAGCTGAAAACATGCATGATACAGAAGGCTATTTTAAGAGTGGGAACATGCTGTTGCCACTCATGATCAATGCCCGTTGGCTGTGATCCAAAAATGCTTTCTGAGAAAATGAGAACTATTTAAATAATGTTTACTGAGTGTGCTGAAACAGTATGGGTTGTGTCTAATGTAACATAACTGTTTAAAGCTAAATACCACAGGGGTCAACTCCGGTGGTACATGAGTCATTCAGACAGAGGATTCAGTACTAGTCAACTGTATTGTGCTCACAATGTTAATAATGAGATTATGCATACCAAAGCATAAGAGCATTACTCGGTCACACTCCACTGGGTTTTCTGAGGAACAGATGCCAATTAAGCCATGGTGACTTCCCCTAAATGAACAATGTACAAACAGACATAGATATGAGAGATATGACACATCAGCGCCAGAGGTTGCTGAGCCCACATTTGCATCTTCTGAGACAATTAGAGGCTGATGTCCGCTTCTTAGGTTCACTGAAAAATGCATCTATCACGTTACACATGCATGACTTTCAGTTACATAACATCAAATCTGGAGGGCTGCCAGGTGAAGCCTCAAGGCGTTAATATTAGGAATCGCATAAGTGATCCTGGAAGTAGCAGAGAACTGTGACCCAGACTTTAAAGAATGCATATTTTCACCCAGTACATGTGCCTGCAGCGACATGGTGACAGGCTTACTCAGTAGCATGATGAAAAAAAAAAGCAGTGACACTGAAAAACAATATTTGAAAATACTTTTTAAATTCTACATTATTCACTGAAATAGTTGAATGCAAGTCAACCTACAACTGCCTCACCTATTTGTTAGCTGACTGGTGAAGCCTGTTAGCATTGCTGGCATTTCTTGCTAGCAAACAAATCAGTGAGTAGTTGACATTCATTCATAAGACTGTGCAGAATAAAAGACAAATGGAAAAATATGTGTTTTTGTTGGACAAAACATCATCAGAGTGTCTCCTGTCCTGGTTTCACATCATTTTAGCGAATGATGCAAGACGATGCTGAAATAATCAGGCTGCATTGTTCACTTTGAGTAATCTAACACAGTGTGTCACAAATTCCATTTAAGGGCATATGTTTTATAATCTATAGTGAAATAACAAACTCCCAACACTGATTGCAGACATGTTTGAGCTGTGACCTAATATTTTGTCATGTACAGTCCTATGATAAGATTAAGGGAGCAGACAGACAGGAATTTAAAAACAGTGCCCTTGTATACAGGTAACTGCTGAAATCCAGTATCACTATTGTATTGGTTTGTGTTGATTTTCCCAATAATCAAATTGACTTTCGAGACAAAGAGAACGGACATATATATATTTAATCTTTGTTTAAAACAGCATTTCTATTGGTTTATGTCAGTTTTTTTTTTTTTCTCAGTAGGCTACATGCATATTAAACTCTAGGCCAACAGGACATTACTGACTTCCCCACGAATTTATATGAAAACAAATCTAGGTTATGGTCATCATGAGTAAGCTAAACTGTGTACAGTATAGCTTTCATTGTTATCATAGATATAAAATGTTCTCTAGTGTCTGGTATTTCCTGCTTCAAATGTACATCATTTTATGTCATTGTGAACAGTAAATGAGATCATTTCATTTTACTGTGGCCTTTGAGCAGGAGGTGGGAAAATATGCTGAAACATGAGGTCACTGAAAATTAAAGACTGAGACAAAGAGAACGGACATTTTCATAGAGCATCACAAAATCATCTGCATAAAATCACTATATGAACTAATCAAACCTGGAGTAGCAAGGTGATCAAATGAAAGCAGTAACATCACTGTGTACGTAACCTGCTGCTTTCTACAGCAACAGTCCTATGAGATCATTTGTTTTTCCTTTATCACAGTAGGACAGCACTTTCAACTTTCAGTCACAGATCAGGTCTAGAGTCACGTAAAGCTGCTAAAAGAGCCAAACAACACACTACCCTTGCAAAACACAACATGCCACAAGAGAGATAAGGGGTGAGAGGGTGGTGGGACAATGGGACAATGAGAGCTGGGCTTATTGAGAAGAAAAGAGTGGGAGAGAAGGTGAGAGTTTGTTTATTTGTTTTCTAGGAGAGGAACTTCCTGTTTTTGGAGCTGGAGCTTGCTGAGGTGGACACAATAGTTCATTGAGAAGGCCTGTTGCTGTCACTGTTACTGTATCATACTGGAATTTCATCATTTTCATTCAAGCTATAGGCTAAAACAGAAATTGTTACACTTCCCGCATTAATGAGTTTATTTATTTTAACAAGAAAAAGCAAACTGTGAACCAGTGGTTCTCACCCCCACCGTGTGTATTTGTATGTGTTTTTATTTATATATTTATTATATATTACGTGTTCTTATACTGCTCACTGTACTACGAATTGCCCTTTGGGGATAATCACCTACCTACCTACATTATTGGCTGATATCACTCTGTTTGTATTTACTGGCATTTTATTTGTGACAGTTTTGTTTGTTAAAACAACAATACAGTACAGTAGACTTTTTGGAAACAAGAGACAATAGGAGGTTACTCTCAAAGTTTTGCAGGAATCTCATGATTTCCATGTCTTTGTGGTGGCAACAGTGCAGTGGTTCACAGGGTCTGTCTTGTTCCAGCACCATGGACAGAGTTCTGGCCCTGTGGTTTCTCAAAGTTCAGCTGACACAGTCACATTTCTTCATTACTTCATATCAGTCAGTTATCAAGACAAATTTCTGTCATTTTTACATTTTAAGATGTTTTCCAGAACAGTCCAATGCTGTTGTCAATGTTAAAATGATCACCTCCAAGTCACCCCCCAATGACCACGAATAACATTTTGATGAATGACCAGAGACTGACCTGCAGCTTCCTGGCATTTCTCCCCTTCCCCTTTCAGCTTTGCTTTAATGTTGAAAACATTTCCTGTTAGGGTTAGTGTGTAGGACATATAAGATATAATTGGCGATTTAAACCCAGAGAGCTCAGTAGTAAAGAGGAGTAAAGAGTAGCCCAAAGAGATGAATGAAAAAAACAGGGACAGGCAAAAAGAAAATGCATAAAAATCGTTTTTTTTTCTCGACTAAAAGACCTCAGTGGAGATTCTTCTAGATTCCAACCATCCAGTTTTGAGGTTGTGTTCACGGTACCCTCAGATTTCTGCTCTTGGGTGACAGGAGAAGAGCTGAGACTTGGCCTCCTGTTGTTGTAGCCCAACCACCTCAAGTTTCAACATGTTTTGATCCTGAGATGCCTCCCTGCTCAACTGTATGGAGCAGTTTTCTAAGTCACGACAGTTTTTCCATCTCTGGTCTCTCTCACCAACAGTCCATTTGCATCAGCAAAGCTGCAGCTCACTGGATGTTTTTTGTTTCTTTCTCCAATCTAGATAAACATTACTGCTGTGTGAGAACATCCCAGAGGATCAGAGGTCACATTTCCCTCATTCTAATAATTCTTTCATTCTTTCCCTGGGTCAATTAATCCTGACCCTGGAGCTAAAACAATGTCTCAGTCAAAGATGTTTTTTTTTTTTTTTTAGCTCTGCTCACCAGAGCAACTGCTGTACAGGCAGTAACAGCTGACATACCTGTATCTTCCAGTCTCTGCACCGTCTGGGCATCTGACGGAGCTCAGGCGTGTTTGAAAAGGATGGCTGCAGGGGGTATCTGCAGACAAAAAATGTTGACAGAGAAGTATGTTAGGAATGAAATGCAATGAAGCAGGAATACCTGCTGCTCAGATGAAAGCCACATTAACACTTAACTGTTATCACTCATCAAAGTTATTTGATCGGACAGCAAAAGCAGGTCAGTTCGCAGCCACTTTCTTCATTAGATGACAGTGAATCATCTGTTGCGATTGTTTCCATCGGCTCCAGCCCTTGTCTGACTTCTTGCATATTCAGCTGTGTGTGTGTGTGTGTGTGTGTAGACGGTATGTAGTTCAAGCAATCAGAAAGGAACACGGGGTGATAGAGCATTTTGTACCTCTGTCTCACCCCCTGAGCAAAGTTACAAAACGCTGCATTCTTTCCACAGATCCTTATGATAACACGGGCCGTGCTGCCTTTGAATAGCAGGTAAACTTATTATTATTGTGAGCCATGAATTCCTGGACCATTCATCCATCTCAGGCCTCCTTTTGAACTCAGAAATGTGTGTGCTTGTCACACAACTGAATCACGCATGCCACTTGGGAGAACTTATTTTCCCTGAATTTATTCTTCATGTACAGATTCCTCACAGTAATCACTTTATTTACTGAAGCACACAGAGAAGGCTATACATCACAGTAAGAGACAGAAACATGTGCTTTTTTTCATTGAAGTTTTTATTTATTTCTAAATGACAGGTCTCTACAGAATGAAATGGATAAATACATAAATAAATTTATTCAGATTGAAAGTGTTGATATTGCACACAAAATGCTTGATACAGAGGTGTTGTGATCACAATTTGCCATAATTCATCAGATATCTAACACATTAAGTCCTGAAGCTCGCCAATGACAAAAGTCAGTTCTAAATTATTAAATAGTAAATATAAAGAAGGAATACACATGTATTTTAAAGAATAAGTAAAATCATGCCATGTACAGGGTGTAGTATGTGTCCTGTACATTTATGTCTAAGTCCCTCTCTCTCTCTGTTACGTCCCTCTGTGTCAGTGCTGGCCTGGCCTGTCTGCACACCTCTCACCAGCCTGACAGTGTGTGTAAACATGACCACTGGCACAGCCTTCTTTCTCATGTCCTGATACAGCAGCGGCTCCTCTTAGTGCTGAGCCACCCTGGTCTGGTCTCCATGATCCGTGTGTTGTGTTTTCCACCCTCTGTTTCCAGGTACAAGCAGACATCTCTGTGGCGCTCCAGGCCTTCGTGCATCGGACACATCTTTCGGCAGCCCTTTCTTTCCCTCCTCTCTATCAAAGGAGTGTAATTTGTTCAGGTGCTCGCTGTTCATTCTCTCTCTCTCACTCTCGCTGCTTCAACACCCACATTGTTTAGCGCGTGTTCTCGCTGTGAGCCTCGGAAAGTTTGTCGTTGTGTGGATCACCAACGTGCTGAGCTTTCTTGGGGCTCCTGGCCAAAGCTCTGTAGGGTGAACAGTCAGTCACGTCATTCAAAGTAGGATCAAGTGAAGTTGTGAGAGTTGTTTTTTGTTTGTCATTCAAAGCTCACCTGAGGACAGTGAGGATGTTGAGTTTATGCTTCTTCTCAGATTTTATGTCAGGGCTGCACACACAGAAAAGTATAGTAAAGTTAATCTGAAAGCAAAATGCGAAAAAAATCTTATCTTTACAGGCTCACTAAATGTTTTATGTGAAGAGAGTATGTCCAATCAGCATTTGTTATTTCTATTAAGGTTATAATGTCACTGTTTAAACATGAGGCTGTGTTGATCTCACATTCTGCCTCTTGCGCCTGTCCCCACTCTTTCTGGGTGGTGGCATAATGTGTTTGTCATTTCAAGGAAATGTGAGTGCTTGAGTTGGCCTTTCACTGCCTCCAGACTCCAATAAACCTCACTCCTTGATTGTCAGATACAAGGTTGGGTGAACTTTGCACACCAGGATTAGATTACTTTACTCCCACAGGCCTCGGCTGGTATTGTTTTGATGATCACGCCCTCAGACAAGTGGAACTTATAGAACACAGTATCAACACATTTAGGGCTAATAATAGCGCTGCTGTGAAATGAGATGTTCCCTGAGACTGCAACCTCTTCTCATCCTCTTCAAAGGGAAAACATAATCTCTTTGCTCACAAGGGCCTTTGACTTGATGCCTGACGGCGCGGCTTTGGTTCTGTGCTCCAGCTCCACACTCACCTGTGACGGCAGAAGTCGGTACAGGGCTGATCTTCAGGATTGGCGCAGGCACAGCGGCCAGTGGACCTTCTGCGTCGAGACAGAATGCTTCCCAGTCCGTAAACTGTTGTCTTACTGCAGAGAGAAAAGAAGACTCAGTGCCATGTTCATGGTATAAACACAATGCAGACTTTGCTCTTTGATACATTATTCTGTTGAAACAGGGAGTTATAATTCACTGCTTGTCATGTTGTGTTCTATATTTTTCTGACCCAGATTCTCCACGAAATGACTTTTCTCCTCCTCACCTGGGCGTATTGATCCAGATGATATCCAGGTGGCAGAAGTAGTGACACTCAGAGTCCAGCGGGCTGCTACAGGCACAGCGCTTGGTCCTCACTCTTTGTGCTGGGACATCGTTGCCTGAGTCCACCTTCAGCTCATTCATCACCGGGAGACCCAAACCTAGCCCAAGACAAAGAGGCGCTCACTCAGTATACATCAGCCACAGCTGAGCCAAATCAACATGACAGTGGTCCTCTCTTTCTTTATTCTATTCATCTTATTGTTTTATTTTGAAGAGATGAAAACATAAAATAATATAAGACATATATATTTTTCTCTTTTTTTTGTCTGCTAATAACCATCACTCCATGTTTGATGGGAGGAATCATTTCTGGGTTTTGTCATGTTAAAGTCATGGGAAGTCCAACGACCTAAATGACAAAACAAACACTCAACATATCCCCTATTAGCTTAAAAAAACAAAACAAAATATGCATAAGTAAGTGTTGGGGTTAGAGTTATGGTAACCCTAAAAGCACTGTAACATACACCTACTAGTTGTTATCACAGGGATCAAACACAAACTCTGTCAACACTGAACAGAGGCCACTGTTGTGGGATAAAAGGAGCCTATTTGCTTTTGGGCCTGCCAAAGCATGCATGCATGCTAACATGCAAAGATGGCCACATGGCTTTGTACAGGCTGACTGATATTAATCATATTGTACATGTAAATAGTGAGCCACAGTCTGCAATCTATCTCTTAGACACCAAAACTGTTTTTTTTTAAAACATTTCTTTAAGCAAAACTAATACAGTTACAAGGATGATGTACAGATGATGATCCAGAGATTATGCACATCCCTATGAGACAGGATTAAAAGACTGCTGTTGTTTTTAGGTTGAATTTTAAACATAAACTTACCATCCTGCATGGAAGCCCAGAAAGTGATGAAAAGAAGAATGGTGGTGTGAGTCGACATGGCTGACTGTAGATGGATGGAGTTCTGCAGAAAGACGGTTAGACAGTACAGTTACAGCTGTGTTTCCAATGTGCTGCTGCTGCTGTTGCTGCTGCTGTTTGTCTGCAGGTGTCTGAGCTCTGTCACTCTTATACTTCTCCTCTCCTCTCTCTCCCATGATGTCATGGTAAAAGCCCCACCCACAGCTGCTTGCCATGGAGCCACACTGTACAACCCCAGGTGTTTGAACCTGTGACACATTCCAGGAATATCTGCAGCCTCTTCGTGACACCACTGTCACCAGCTGAGTGACATTTAAGTCTGCAGTTTGCCTTTGAATAAAGAATGGTCTCTTTCCTCTGGCAATACATGAGCTTTGAGGAAGGGTTAGAGGGATTACCTAATATCCCTAGAGAGATGGATGCTGATGAATCCTGACATGAATGTAAAAAAAAAAAAAAAAAAAAAAAAATGGTGGAGGACAAAGACAATGATGATGTGGGAACATGTGTGGGACAAGATAAGAGAGGAGATGCAATGATATTCTTGTGTGGAGTGGAGATGTTTTGAATAGGGTTTTCCCATGGGCACTTTCTCCTTGGGAACAAAATGAATATAAAATAAAATCACTGATATCCAGACCCGTATATGCAAATCAGGACCAGAGGCTGGGATTTAATGCACTCAGCTAAGGAAATTATGTGTTGTTGCTGATTTTTGTTTTGTATGTTTCTTTGTTTATTTCTTTGACCAATCTTTGTGGAACATAAAATTTATGGTGTGAATCTTCATCATTTAAACAATTTAAGGATCTTGACGTAAAAATTTCATGGTGATGTCATCCATGAGTTTATGCAGTTTGGTGGTGCAGCTCTAATGGCGGAAAATTTGAGAAATGTTTACATTAGCGTTTCATTTAACATCCTAATAAAATGCTAACATGCAATGTGTAATAACATAATAATTGAAGTCGCAACATGGCAACGAGTCAATTTAGAGTGATATGAACTGTGTAATGCATGACATCATCATTCCACACAATGACTGATAAAGGCACAGAGGTGACTTGCATAAGCATTAATGATAATAAATAACTCAAAATCCAAATACATATGTGGGATGGTTTGGTTGCTGTGGTGTTATGTGCTCTAGTCATTGTAGTTTAATAAAACTGTCATGAATGCACTATAATGGCAAAAATGTTACTCTGCTTTGTGAAATTTGAAAATTAATCAGATTGTTTTTACATAATTAGTTAATAAATAAGATGCAGGAGTTATAATTCATAAGCTCTTTGTAAAGTTTGGACTTTTTCACTCAGGAGCTGATTAACATTTTAGAATAATGTAACAAAAGACAAAGGTGTCACCAGCTTTTTTTTTTTTTTTTGATGAACCTACAGGGGAGTGATCTGTTGAATCTGTGACTCACATAAGCTTTAGTGAGCTCTCCCAAGAGTTTCACTTTCAAGACATTATTGGTTTGGGTCACTCTCACAGGCCTCTGATAGTCAGTGTACAATACAGCAGTTACAGGTATAAAAGGGGAGCCTGATTTACACAGCCGAGTAATAGATTCTCAATGTATTGCACTTATCAGCCTTATGATAAGGCAACACTTGCGATGGGTAAAATACATTTTACTGCAGTAAGACCACATCAGACCAGGTCCAGATCAAAAACCACAGCATTTAGCCAGTGTTAAAGTTTTACCTTAAATGTCTATGTACAGTTGGACTGGGTACTCAGCTGTGCAAGTTAAATTTCCTTTAACTTTCCCCTTAGTGTCAGAACCAAAACAGGTTTTGTCTAGTTTCTACAAATACAACTCCAACTGAAGCCAGTGCTCCTCCATCACTCCAACTGGTAGCCAACAAACTGTCCATATCAACCTAAAAGGTGACACTTTTTTAGCTGTTTGATGGACAGTTGCCGTGCATGAAACTCCAGAGCTGACTGAATTGATGAATCACCAGCCATTATTCCATGATAGCTGGTGAAGTCCTACACACAGATAAGCAGACTGCTCTTCCCTGTCCACTGTCTGTCAGGCTTCCATGGTCAAATCCCACCCACATGGTGCCCAGTGAGCCATGCCAGAGTCATGAAGATAGCCAAATGGCAGCTCTTACTCATGTAAATACAGTACCTTCAGATTACATATCACATTAACTGTCATCATAATTCCCCACAATGTGATAATCAGTGTTATCTGATGGTGAAAGAACTCCTGTGAAAATGGAAATGTGGAGTACATGATGTGATTGCATTTCTGCCTCTATACAAACTGATGATTTTTGACCAAATGAAACATGCAACCAATCACTAATTAACACACTCACTTGTGATTCCTTTGTAATCATTACTGTAAGAGCAGATAAAACCTATTGAACCTATTCATTTGTCATAAACTCCTCAGTCGCCAGTGTTGACTTGAACACAAAGCAGCAGAGAACAGAGACAGAACACAGTGCTGCCACTGACATACAACACTATTGTTTACAATACTTAAATACTTTTGGGACCTTTAACACCCATCACTTCAGTCTGTCGCTAAATCTTTCCCTCTCATCCTATAAGATGAACAGTTAGATTGTTCAGTCTCTCAGGATTTTTCCAGTGTCCAACACATCATCTGCCATGCTTCCGGTGCATGCATTAACCCCCCCCCCCCCCCCCCCCCCCCCCCCCCCCCACACACACACACACACATAAAGATGTGTGGAATGTGTCACGTGGTGATAAAATATGCCACACACACACTGCCATCATGATAGCAAAAACATTCTTGCACCAGAGGTTAGAAGTTCAGTTCCCTCAGGAGTGCAGATGTGCCCCTCTCCACAGGCATCGCATCACATTTGTCGGCCCCATCACTGAGAAGATTAACAGAAAGAAAGCCACAGAGACTCTTTTTTTTTGAGCCACATCCCTTCTTTGTCTTTGCTGACTTCTGCCAAGAAACAGGTGTTTATTTTTAATCAGAGATGTTAACTCCTCAGTTGACTCCTTAAATATATATAGATACACATATACACACACACACACACACACACACATACATACATATACATACATATATATATATATATATATATATATATATATATAATATATATATATACCTATATATATATATATATATAATCTCCTACTATCTCTTCTGGCTCTGTTATTGTGAGCATGTTCTGGGTTTTGGAGAAAGAAGATCCATTTACTTACCAAACTATTCTCAATACACAGAAGGTCTCTAAAATTACAAGTGCCTCCTTTTATACCATTTTCTATGGAGGGTCAAGTCACAGCAACTATCAACCTTTTGCTTCTTGTCAACACACTTGCCTGCTGTGCTTGAGTAAGCTTTATATAATCCCTGTCTTGCTGTTCTGGTAAAAACACTGCAATGCAAAGGACTAGTAAGAGTGAAATAGACATGGGGATGGGACAGGAGAGGGTGGGAATGATATATTTTATGTGTATATTGTTTTATATTCCCTAACAAACACCTGGGGTTGCATGTGCAGCATGACTTTGGCCTTTTAAGTGACACTCCAGAGTCATCAACAAGTGAGATATCACAAATATGGAGGATATAAAGTCAGGAGGAGCCTTAAATGACTGTTTATATAATAAAAATGGGTGTTCTCAGGAAGCTGAGTTACAGAATGAATCCACATTGACCCATTTAACCTGATGTTTATAGCCATGGAATCTAAGTTAATATTGGCACAGGAATGATAAGGTGAATTGCTGACGCAGATCGAAACAAGACCTCTGTAGTTGTGTGAAAGAATATCTCCTGTTTCTAACTGTCTGTCTGTCTCAGCTGCATAGCAGTGAAAACTTTCAATCAATACCTCAGGAGTTTGTGACTTACTGTTGACATCTAGTGGCAGCACTAAAGACAGCACAGACAGGAGATGCTCCCACAAAGAACTTAGGTTTAGTACAGCATGAGGTTTTATAGTACATAAGCTGACATGCAATCAAGTCATGGGGATTTATATAGACAATTTTTACTGAGATTTGAATTACATGGTGTGTGTTCAGATACTCACCAGGTCTGAACTGAACTCAACACCCTTGTGAGATTTTGTACCTACTTGTTCAATATTTCTGTCCACCACCATATAAATGACAAAATTGGAAACATCTCTTCACCTGACATCAACCACCTATAGACAAGTCCCTTTTTGAGATCTCTCTGTAAAGACTTGAAATAAAATATATTTCTTTAAAAATCTTACTAGAAGTAAGACAAAGGAAAATAGTTTCTAAAACCCTTGGAAACACACACATATATATAAGAAAGCTGCAGCTACTAATCAGCTCACTGACTGAGCACACAGGGCACCACTGTAAAACTGAACATACCACAAACTGCTGCCGAAGAAGCTGATCCAAGCTCAGACCATAATGTACGACAAATAACCAAAATATCTAACAAACACCAAAGAGCTCAAAGAGCATATACCACAAATAACGCCATACACAGTACATTCACTGCAATACTATACTCAAGTATCTGGACTGAGCTGAGCTTTTAGTCAGAGGAATGACTTTTCTTTTATTTTGAAAATCTGATAGCACAATGTATACCGTGAATACGGTGTATACACTGTGCTCCTCACACGAGAAAAACTATCATGATCACACTGTCAGTCACTCGGAGCTGTGTCTGAACAATTACATCACATCAAAATGATGAGAGAGAAGATTCTTCACAAGAGCAACACGTCTGAATGTGAAGTCCATGTTTTAACTTTTCAACATGGACTTCACATCTTCATTTAAGACTCTTTTAGTTTTAAACATTTTGTTGTGACCAGACTTTTTTGGCAACTTTCTTTTTATGGCAATTTATGTCAGCTTTGTAACATATCTGACTGAATCACTAGGTTCTGTAAATTATGTGTGGAAGAATATATGAGCTTGACAAAAACATTCACAGTTTTTAATACTTAACAATACTTAACTCAAGCAAAAAAAAAAACAAAAAACAAAAACAAAAAAGCAAAAAAAACAAGACTTTCACTTTTATTGGAGTAATATCTGGCCAGGAGCATCTATACTTTTACTTTGAAGTAATGAAGCTCTGTACTTGGTCCGTCCTGTCCAATCAGGCCATACAGTTAGTTATTCCTCATCATAGATGTTTTTGATATAGTTTTGATGTTGTCTTTGTCCATGTTCCAACTTAACCAGTTCAGTTAGGTTGACCCAGAAGTAATTTACTGTGTTGAACATTTTGTACTAAACCTCCCCCAGTCTTTTTAAAGAAGATGGCATTCAAAGTAGTACTATGGTTTAATGAAAGAAAGGCACAACCTGAAAGGAGTCAGGTGCATTTTGTTTTTTATTTCTTCAGTGACTAGAAATTTTGCTGTGTGAAATCTGCAGGGCACTTGATCCTCCAGTACCAGCCAAACCCAATCCCTCTGTCACCAATTCAAGTCACAAGAACATCATGAGAAAAGACACAAATGTAACAAAAAAAAAGTTATTTTCCAATAACAAAAAGTAAAAAAAAAATTGAAACAATGATCATTGTCATCAAATAACAATAAATAAGGAGCGCTCTTCCCTGTACAGAGATATATTCTAATCTAAAATCTTTCATAATAAAAAATAGATCTTCAGTGCATTTCCTCTGACACGTTTCTGCTGCTCCTTCAATATGTCTGCAATGCAACTCTCGCTTACCCTGGCATAAAAGCAATGGCCTTTATAAACAATCGAAACATCAAATATTAACCCTTCTGAAAAACACAAAAAAGCAGATATAAAATTTCACAGCCTTCTCTTTGTCTGTCTGTACTGTACATGTCAAAAAGCAAACCTGGACAGAAAAGGCACAAGTAACTATAGTTTGAGTAATACTGGACAAAATCTGGACAAACAAAAATGGAATTATTTTTCAGTAAAGATTTTGGTCATTTACAACTTTATTCATATTCCTTTTACATATATTTAAACAGACATTAAGATTACCGGTATCAATAGAGATACAGGAGGGATATATCACTTAATTTCCCGTTCACGTAAATGGGATATTATATAATGGTGTGTGTGTGTGTGCTTGTGTGTGTGTCTATATACATATATATGTATATACATAGACACACATACATACTGTACGTATATACACACATATACATGTATATGTGCAATTTATATATAGAGATTTACAGAAACATTATTTTCACAAAGAAAAAAGTGCATTTTTATAACAAACCTGAATGTTGCCAAGGAACAAACATTTAAGTTAACAATAGTATTGAAAACTGTATAAAAACAAAGCAATAAAAAACAAGACTAGTGTAGCAACCAATAAAGCAAAATGGGATGCACGATGCATCAAGGTGTAGACACTGTGTTAAGTGCTCTGGTCTGTTCTGGCTGAGTCTCCTTTAGCTCCTTTCTCCACCAGATTGTTACCAGATGGTGGCTCCTCCCCCTCTGGCTGCTGTCCAATGACATGCGACGCTACAGGGGCTGCTTGACTGAGGGCTGCTCTCCAACAACTGTCTCTGACGCAGCGTTCGGTGGTCTCAGTAGCCGGCCTGTAGGTGTGCGCGGAGCTATGTGAGCTGCCATATTGCTTTGAGTCTGTGGTCTCCAACTCCGGTTTGGAACATGTCAGTGCTGTGCTGAGACTGCACCGCCCTGACAGGCTGGTTCCTGCTGCCTGGTGCTCTGACCAGTGGTCTCCAGGAGTCCTAAGCCCTTGAGTTCTGGGGGTCCCGCCCCAGTATGATTCAAACCTGGCCAGAGACGGCCCCTCAATGGGGGGAGATGTTGGGGATGATGGGGTGGTAGGGTGGGACCTGGGTCTGGCCTGTACCATTTGGATTCCTCCGATGGGGATCATCAGATAGGGGACCTTGGCTTGTTGGGAGTGCATGGGAAGATGGCTGAAGATGTTGTCTGCTGCTTGGTGGCCAGGGCAACTCTCACAGGTAGAAAGACGGAAAGGAGGTGGAAACAAGCTGGCCTCTGGCAATGTTGGCCCTTGGCCTGCTGTACTACTTTTCTCCTGTAGGGGGGGCAAAGACTTCATAATTACATATTATGAACTCGCTCTGCTAGTACACAAGGTACTGTACACTGAGATCTTTCTGGGAGGAGAGTGCAGAGTGGATCCGGTCTGATTAACACATCTATGCACACCTAGAATAAAAAAGACTTACCTGTTTGACATGACTACCCGTTGTACTGGGACTCTCCCATGGAAGATATCCAGCAGTTCTGTGCTGTAAACCAGGGGCGAGGGGGGGGTCCAGGTTTGTGATGACCGGTAGCAGCTGGGCGAAATGGGACGAAGAGGAGAGAGGGGTCTGATAGGAGATGGTCCTCTTTCAGGAGAGGGTGAGACATGTCGACTGGGTGAGGACAGCTCGGTCCTCGGGGAAAGGCTGTGGATGGGTGAGGACAGTTCCAGACGAGGGGAGAGGCTGCGGCTGGGGGAGCAGCTCTCACTGCTGGGGGAGAAGGCTCTTGGTGATGCCTTCCAGCCTCGTCGAGAGAACAGTGCTCTCCTGCTGCCAGGGGAAGCAGCCCGTCTGCTGGGCCATACTCCCCTCGGGGAGCTCCTGACCGGGGCTAGGACTGGGGCCTGTAGGGGGCTCAGGGTCAGGGGTGCCCTGCTGAGAGTGCCGACTGCAGCTGGACCGTCCCCCTGTTGATAGGTGGGTGTCTGACGAACAGGAGGATGGTGGGTCGTCATGGGATGCAGACTCCTCTTCCTCTTCCTCATCATCATCGTTATCATCATCGTCCTCAGACTCCTCCACATCAGAGAATTGATGTTCTTCCTGCTCCTCAGAGCCGCACGCACGTTCATCACTTCCTCCTGCTTGTGCAGACACAAACAAACCCACACATTCTTTAGGTCTTATCTGTTTACATAAAGATAATGAAACTCCTTTACCGAAAAGAGAAAAATTCTCACATTTATAAAGAGAAAAACACATTGACAAAACAATTTTCAAGAACAAGCGGAGAGGACAGAATTGAGAACTGAATTTTTCTGACAAACCTCACCCACCACCGATCAAACCAATGTTATAAATAGACTGAGGATGAAAAGACTGGAATTTAATTGAATAGCACCATGCCTCTATTCACAAACTATCTCCACAGCCTTGTGAATGGAAAGATGGTTTAAATGGTGTGTCCTTGGCTCTGGTGAGTGTAGTCTGTCAGCAAGAAAGAGGCGGCAAGAGGAGGGCAGTAGAGGTAGGTAAGGATGAGATCGTGAGGCGTCGGGCTTTGACAGGGGCGGGCACAGACATGAGTGTTAGAATGGGTATTGTCAGGTGACAGTAACATATCCTTGAGGACAAGGTAAACTGTGGCATGCTCTGTATTCTTCATTTATTTAAAAAAAAAAAAAAAAGTTACACTCTTTCTTATGCAAGGCCAAAGGGAGAAGAATAGAACATGGTGTTGCATAAGCTGTCAGTGCTGAGCAACTACAATTCTTCATAGGCACAACTTCATCCTGCTGTGTACCAATATTTCTCTGCAGTGGCAGGGAAATATGTAAGATTGCCTCCCCATCCCCTCGTAAGTACCTGTTTCCTCACTCTCAGGCTCGTCCAGTGATGACTCAGATACTCCCATTGCCTGGCATTTTTTCCCATGAGCCTTTGACTTCATGTGTTTAGTAAGGTTTCCTGGGGAAGAACAAGAAAAGCACATTAAAATAGCTGTTGGCTTATTGAAGAAAAGGAAAATTAGTTGATTTAATGGATGATGGATGGCGACAGATAGATAGATAGATAGATAGATAGATAGATAGACAGATAGATAGAAGACAGATAGATAGATAGATAGATAGATAGATAGATAGATAGATAGATAGATAGATAGATAGATAGATAGATAGATAGATAGATAGACAGATAGATAGATAGATAGATAGATAGATAGATAGATAGATAGATAGATAGATAGATAGATAGATAGATAGATACTCTCTCCTTACCTTTGGTTTTGAAGGCAAAGTTGCAGTGTTTGCAAACATAAGGACGGACATCGGTGTGTGTTCGGATGTGCTTTTTTAGCATGCTGGGCTTCTTACAGCGAATGCCACACTCTCCACATATGTACTTTCCCCTGCCGCGGCCTCGCACATAAACATACTCTTCATTGGACTTATACCTAAGACAGAGCAGACAGATAAGAGGTGTGGCTGCCACAAAAATCACAATTTAGGGTTGCTTTCATATATAGACCTGATTTCATTACATGGTAGAATTTAGCAGCTGACTGCACAAACTGCTGCTTGGTTTCCACAACCAAAAATATCAGCCTCTTTAGCTGGTAAATGCTCCACAGCTAGAAGAGAACTGTTACTGTCTGCTGTTTGGTGGTGGGTGGGTAACATACAGTGGTTTTTTCCCTGAAAACAACTGCATGCAGCTGGAGGAAACAAGGTTGAGGACAGTGGAATTTGCAATGTGAAGAACCAAAACAATGCACCGTGAGATGTTAAATGCTCTGTGTAGGACACCATTTGTACATTACACAGTCATTTGGCCTATTGTTCTTATAAAAACATTCATTAATGAAGCTTTAACTAAAAAAGGTTGAATGAGGATGTGGGTTTGTGTGCAGCACAAATATATGCACACGTACATCAGTGCACACACACACACACACAAGAAGCTGGGAAACAAGGCTTTCTTTATGGAGGCGGGCTGGGGAAGCCCCACCAAAACCCCAGTAGCACTGAGTTCCTGGGCTGTTCCCTCCACTACACCCTGGGCACACAGAGAATACCAGCTATTCTGCTGTGATCGGGCGGCCCTGCCAACAACAGCAGCAGCATAAGAGGGGGAAGGGAAGCCTGGCTATGGCCGACAACCGAAAATAGATCCTATATATAAAAATCAAGCAACACATTTAGTTCTAGTCTATAAAAACGTTGTTTATACTCAATCCTGATGTTTACCAAAAGGCTATTTGAGGATACACTGAACCACAGACGTTTTATATCCGAATGAATTGTCCTCTATGAAAAACTCCATCTGCTCTCAATACTCATGAAGAGATGTACAGCCCATTCTGAATTGTAAATATCCGATGCGTTTAATTACAGGATGTGCAACGCGTCCACGAGAACCCAGGTTGTGAATGCTCCCTGTTGTGTAACAGAACCAGCGATGGCAAATCATGACAAACTGCTACACAACTGTAAAATAGTCTCAACAGTGACATTAGGTTTGTGTTCATTGAGGGGGGTTGCTACTGTTTACTGGCATGAATTTCTTAGCTACAGCTAAAAATACCTATCCACATCTCAGGAAAAAAACAAGGCAGGAGCTGCACTTCACACACTGAGCAGTAAATCAGCAGCACGTCTCTCAGTAAACCCAACTGTCAATCTGTCGAGGCTTGTGCTGCGGCTGTACGGCTGCTGTGGCACCTTGGTGAAGAGAATACCACTTCCAACCAGACCACACTAAATTTCAAAGAAGAAAACTGAATAATGGTAAAAGACATTACAGACAGTACTGAAACATTCTTCAGTCACAATTTGGACCGAGAGGAATATTTTCATCTTTTAGACACATGCTGTAAACTCTGCTCACAACAATGACCAAGTGTTATTAAAACTTGGCAGTGTGGACCCCTTCCACCACAGAAATCAGAACGCACCAGGAGACAGTTCAGCTCACAAATTTGGGGTGACTGTGGCTCAGGAGGTCAGAAGGGAAGGTCAGTGGTTTGATCTCCCAGCTGCTCCAGGCTGTGTGCCTAAGCATGCTTGGGCAACCCCATGTTGCTCCTAATGGCTCTGCAATCAGCCATTTGTGAGTGTGTGCATGAATATGCGAGTAAATGGGTGAATGTGGCAAATAGCGTAAAGCACTCTGAGTGGTTGAGAAAAAAAGCTGCCTCGATCCCATATCTGATTCTTTAGCTATGTAATGGTAATAAACTCTAGAAACTCCTGCACCTCTCTTTCTTTAAGGACACTGGATCAGGAATGAAATGTCAGTGGAAGAAAACCACAGCTACATCCTGCATATTCATAAAAAAAAAAAGTTTTCCACTGTGTGGCACAGTCAAAGTGGTTTCAAAGTGTTGACAGAAGGGAGATAGGGATAATGAGTCCTAACAGAGTCAAGGTACAAAACATTCAGCTGTGTTGTAGAGTGAGTAGCAGCAACATTTTCATGCAAGGAGGAAATAAAGCAGGACATCAAGGGGCACAAGTACACAGGGGAGGCTGAGGGGGAATGAAGAGAAAATAATACATGGGTAAGTAAAACTGGAAGAGCAGCCAGAGTGAAACAGGCAGGGCGGATAGAGGGAGAAGGGCTGTTATGGAGACAGAAGACGAGGGGTAGAGGGGAGAGAGCTGTAGGCTGTGATGAAAATGTACTTCCTGCATGTGCGCAATGAGCGTCTGCAAATGATAAAGACTGGTAATTAGTGCCTTATCTACTGTTAAGCAGACAACTTGTTCATGCTCAATCTGTGCACACATGAACACAAAATGCAGGCCTTAATGTGCAAGTGTTGATGCACAGGCGCAACTAAAGACACACACACCAGCACCACCACACACTTCCTAAAAATCTGTAATATCACCTCACTAATAACTTTATATTCCTTGTCGATCCAAAAGTAACCCAAAGCTTTCTTTCTTATTAATCAATTCTCATTAATATCATTTTTCCATACAGTTTTCCTCTGCCCTTTTCTCTTATCTGTTTCTTCCATTTCTTTGGTATGAGCAGTTAGATACAGAAGGAGCTGCTGAGGAATTGTTCAGCTCTAAACACAGTAAACCTGGAAAGAAGGAGACAAGCTGCACTGGAACAGATCGCTCACACATTCGCGGAAAGCTCAAACACGTGAACACAGCAATGTGTACAAAAACGTGTTGAGGTTTGAAGACAAACACACAAACATGACAGTCACGGCTATGGTTCTGATTACTTGCACATTGCTTCACACTGTATCTGTGTCTCTTCTCAGTAACTTGTGTAACTGTAAAAACAGGTATTAATGAGATTCTCACAAACTAAAAGTGGAGACAACCTTTTCCCCATCTCTATCTCTATCTCTTTCTCTCTCTCTCTCTCTCTCACACACACACACACACACACCAAATTAGCACTTCTAAAACACAGACATCCATGCCAACACTAAGAGGAAAAAGCTTGGCTGCAGGTACAAATGAAGTCCCTGCGGGCTCCACTGCCTCCCATCTGTTACTGTAATTCTCTGTGCAGCTCTCTTGACAGCTCTCCATAGTTTTAGTGTTTGATGTCGACAGGCATTGGTTTGTGACAGACAAACAGATCACTTGTGTAATGAGGTGCTACCGTCATTCCCAAATATTGAATTTTGAATTAAAAGAAGTGCATTTCCACAGAGTCACCCTTGTGGTTCTTACCCGCCCTCAAAGATGCGAACACGAGAAGGCTCGCCCTGTTTGGAGGTGGAGGGTCCTTCCTCTTCTCTCATCTCTTTATTTTCCTCCTTCTTGGGCTGTTGCTGATCCTTTACGTCAGTGAGGGTGCTGGGTGGGGTGGCATGTATCTACACTCAAGACACACAGCAAAATTCAAAACAACTTAAAATAAAATCATAACCATTTTCATTTCAAAAACAAAACCAAACAAAAAAAAAAAACAACCTTCTCCACTGGTTTAGCAGTAGACTACTATAACATTGTTGCACTCATGAGGAACAGTTAAAAAATTGATGCAGCAGAGCCAGAGATATTGTCATTATTGTTACCCGCAATTCACCTCTGCCTCTAACAGTCTGGTCAGAGATATGGGTGTATTGCTGGTAGTCTGGAGCCTGTAGCCTCAAGCAGAGATGAGGAGCAGGCTACAGAGGTCTGGTTGGCTCACTTCTCTCAAACTCCACACCCCCCAGATCAGATATTTTTCATTTTCCAACTCCTGCCTCAAGTGATATCGACTCAAAATGTCGACAGTTTATCATATTTTGCACAGCTCCCTCTGGAACCTTTTCCACATATCCAGTGGTACACCCTAAGCCCTGTAAACAGCGTATAAAATAGGTGGAGTTCCCCTTTAAGCACATAAAATCCACGTATGAGTTAAAAATAGTGTCTGAGTCAAAGTTCAGTGAGGGTGTATTGTGGTTATGTTTACCTCTGACACACGTGGGGTCCTGCTAGTTGTAAGAGCCAGTTTGCCTTTGGCCGGGGTTGGGGCTGTGGCAATGGTGTAGGTCTCTGTGCTGTGCTTTTGTTTGGAGCAGAGCAGAGACAAGACAACCTTAGTGCTGAGCCCAGGCAGGTTGGGGTTGTGAGCACTGACGCTCCAGGTAGAATAAACTGAGGTGCGGGGATCCCTTTGGGCAGATGGGTTAGGTTTGACATAGTTTAGGTAGCACCAGTTGACTGAGGTGGAGGTGTGTAGGCTGGGGAATGAAGGGGTGCTTGGTCTCTGAGCCCCCTCCTCCACAGGTGGCACCTCTTCCTTTTTTTGACTTGTCTTCTCAGTCGACTCCTCCTCCTCTTTTTCCTCCCTGTCTTGTTTCCTTGGTAGTTGCTCCTGCACTCCCTCCTCTTTCACAGTTGTCACCTTCGCCCTCTCCGCTGTTTCTCTCTCTCCCTCTTCCAGTTTTCTCCCAGTGTCTTTACTTTCTTCCTCCTCTCTTACCTTCTCCTCAGCATCCTCTTCCTCCTCCTCTTCCTCTCCTGCCTTATGCTGCTCCCCCTCCTCTTTTACCCTTTTCTGTTGACGCTGAGCCTCTGTGCTGAGCTCCAGGCTGGCTGCAGGAGAAAGCATCCGTTTACTTCCTCCGGCCCCCAGCGGACCGTATCCCTCCCCAGACCCTGAGGCCAGCTCGGCAGGCAGAGACAGGGGAAGAACAATGTCTGGGGAAGGGACCTTCAAGTAGGACCTTTGCAGCTTTTCCCGCTCCACCTGGCCCATAACAACCATCGTTGTGCAAGAAGTTGGTTCCTGTGGGCGGGTGGAGGCCAGGATCTGGGACAGGGTGGTATACATGGCACTGGCATAGGTAGGTATATGAGTCTGTAGGCGCACTGGCACCACAAGGGACACTATTGGTGTGAGTTGTGCCAGACATGTGGCAATGATCGGCCTTGGATGGTGGTAGGAGATTGTTACAAGGGACTGGTGGGTAGGGTCAGAAGACAGGGAGGAGATAGAAGGTCTGCTCTCTGTAGTGGGAGGGGAAGGAAGATGTGTGGTAAGTCTCGAAGGGACAGGTAAGTATACAGCCTGCCCAGTTCTAGCCCTTGAAGAGAACTGGAGGGGAACTAAAGTTGGAAGCTGATGGAGTGGTATATCCAACTGTTCTGCCATGTGGATCTCTGCTGGGTGTATTTGGATGTGTGGAGGTCCTGACTGTGAATGTAAGAAGGCTCTGTGAATGATTTGGGTGGACAGTACTTCAGATATGGTTGTGGTGACAGGGAGTAGCTGGGATAGTGATCCCGGGGTGAATGCCTGCTGGCCTCTGGGGTGAAAAGGGAGGACGTCCTGACGGGGAGGGAAGATTTGTGGCTGTAACATCTGCAAAGCTTTCCCTGTGGCTTCCAGGCTGAACCGGGGACTTGCCTCAGTTGAATACGGAGGAGGAAGAATGGCATGGGAAGGCCCAGGCTTTGGACTCTCTGCTCTGGATAACTGACCCATGCTGGCCCCCTCCTCCTGCTCAGGCTCCCCTAAGGTGGCATGCTTCACAAGGAGACACTTTCTCCTTTCTTTCCAGGATGATGTAGACTGCTGAGGCGACAGAGACCCATAGTCAAAGGATTTACTTCTGGTCTCTGAGATCTGCTCTGTTTGCTGGGGGCTGGCTGGGGTCTGCTCTGAGGCTGAGCGCCTCATCTCCTTGTGGCTTTGGTGGTGTTGGTGGGAAACGGGTGGCACCATCAGCATCTGGGAGCTTTGGCTACTGATGGTCCAGATGGCGGGCTCGGATCTTGCTGGGTCCTCAAAAGAAGCAGAGAGGCTTGAAGCATGGGAGATGTTACTCTCTTGACTGGGGCTGCGAGACAGAGATACAGACTCAAAGCTCGATTCCCCAGAGGACTGGGCTGCCTCTGTCAGACGTAGTCTCTTCTTCTTTGGTGGCAGCTTCTCGGCAGGGAGCTGGGCCAGAGTCTGGCTACGCTGAGGCCACTGGAACTCCTCCACTCTCTCAGCCTCCTAGGATAGATAAGTAGCTTATTAATCAAATGCTGTATAATGTGTATATATATATATATATATATATATCTTCTTCTATATATGTGTGCTTGTGTGTGTATGAATGTACCAAATATAAAAATATAAAGCCAAATACTACAGATTACTTAAAATAATCATGTACCTTGGAAGAGGATGCTGTCACTGGTGGTGACACAGATGGCATGTCAGCATCGGGCTCCACAGTAACAAGGATCTCTGGCACTTGGATATTTGGCTGGCGGATGAGGCGAGATGTAGAGGGTGATGGTTTTGGCTCGGGGTGTTGTGTTTGCTGACTCTCTCTGAGGTCTGGTTCCTGACTTTCCATGGATACACTCTCCTGCTTCTCAAAAGAGCTTGTGTGTTGGATGACGGACACACCCTTCCTGTCCTGCTGCTGCTGTTGTTTTGGCTCAGTCTGTAAAGAAACACCTAGAAACAACAACAAATCTATCATTATATTTTATTGGTATGTTACTTTTGAATGATGACATGATCTGCTCACGCAGGAAAAGTTTAGAATTTTATCTGCTATTACAGGGTATATAAACAAACCTGAGAGGGCCTGGCTGTGCTCTGGTCTGCTTGGCATGGAAATGAGGCCTGCAGAGCCGCCTGACATGGCTACAGACCCCGGGCTGGGAGGGTCTTCTTCCAGGCTCTCCTCTTTCCTCCTCTTCCTCACAGCCATTGCCAGTGCCCGAAACTTGTAGTGCATCATCATCTGCGGGCGATCCTCCCTACATGGTTTTCTCACATCTCCGCTATCTTGTTCCAGTTTTTGCTGTCCTGGACAGACACCTCTGTGGGCCTCGTAGCCTTCGCTATGTTGGAAGTGAGCCCTACATGCTTCACATTCAAACAGGCTGGAAGTCTTTTGCTGCTGCTGTTGCTGTGGCTGCCTGGCTAGTTCAGTGCCACTGGCAGAGGGGGAGGAGGTGGGACCAGACTCCTCCAGCATTACCTCAGCTCCCAGCGGGACTTCTATGGCAGGTTGGCGCCTCAGCATACGCTGGGCATGGCCGACCCTCATCTCTGCCACCACTGCTTGCTGCTCATCGAATGACTGGCAGAGACGGTAACCTCTGGGAGACATGGTCCCAGAGGTTGAAGGCTCTCCTTGGCTGGTAGATGATGGCATTGAGTGGCTTCTGAGCAGAGGCACTGATGAAAGCTCCTGGGTACCTGCTGGATCTGCCTCAGGATTGTGGAGGTGCCTCAAACCACTGGGTCCAGGGGTTTCTCCTTTGGGATCGAATGTGTAGGTATCTTTGGGGGCGGTAAATTTAGGTGATTCCATGC
This sequence comes from Caranx ignobilis, assembly GCA_021432705.1. Lineage (NCBI taxonomy): Eukaryota > Metazoa > Chordata > Actinopteri > Carangiformes > Carangidae > Caranx > Caranx ignobilis. The sequence goes on along the minus strand of MU270012.1, from coordinate 6,611,369 downwards.
TGCTCTTCCTGGACAGAGATGAGCGTCTGGGCTTTACACTGTCAATCTCACTGGTGTCTACTACTGCTTCATTGATAGTGATGAGCTTTGTAATATGTTCTATTACTTGGGTTTTGGGCACACCGAAAGGAATGCTCTTTTCCTCCGTTCCCGAGGATGAGGAGAGTGAAGAATGAGGCTGCTGCTGATGAGGGGTGCGCTGTTGCCCTCCCAGTCTTCCATATTTCCCCAGAATAATTTCTGCATACGTTTTGGCACTGGCACTGGGAGGGCTAACTTGGGATAGGTCAGTGCTGCCTGAACCAGAGAAGTAGCCAGACTCTGTGCTGCCTTTACTACCAGGGCCTAGAGAAGAAGATGAGGTGGAGAGAGAGGAAGGAGGGTCATCTGGAGAAGCCATGGGTCCACGTTTCCTTTCACTAAGCCTCAGTGCCAGCCTTTGTTTGACAGCCTGGGAGTCCTCAGGCCTCTGGGTCTCCTCTGAGCTTCCCAGTGCCTCCTTACCACCTTTCCTCTGGTGGCCCAACATCTCCTTAGAGGAGGACTTTCTGTGTCGGCCCGTCTCTTCCTCAGACTCGGTGCTTTCTCCTTCTGAGTGTTCCTCAGGGTCTTCTCCAACACCACTGCCCTCTGGTCCACTCAAACTGGGCTCATCACGACTGGATGCCAGGCCTGCTTTTATGCGATGGGCATGGGACTTGCGGTGCTTGTACAGGTTGCTCTTGGTTTTGAAAGAAAAGCCACAGGGGGCACAAGGGTAGGGTCTTTCTCCTGTATGAGAGCGAATGTGTTTCTGAAGAACGCTTGGCTTGGCACATGGACGGCCACAGTAAGTGCACACATATTTCCCTGGTTTTGGGGTTTTTTTCTCCCCTTTTCTAGGTGAGCTGACCCCTTCTTGGCCCTCTTGGCTGGACTGAGGTGGGACCCCATGACCATGCTCACCTCGGGTGGAGGAAGTAGAGCGGATGGATGAAGTTGATGAGGAAGCTGAAGAGAAGAAGCTGCCTCCCGAGGGACCTGGGTTGTCTGAATGCTGCCATGCTACTGCTTGCTGCTGCTGTAACCGAAGCAGAAGGTCGGTGCGTTTGGGCTGACGGTTTTGCAGGCGGCCCAAGGCTCTGTGCACAGGACGAGGATTTGGAGGCTGCTGGGGCTGCTGAGGTGGACAAGATCCTAGTGAGGATTCAGCTGTCACATGCTGCTGCTCTTGCCTTCCAGAGCACTCCTCATCAGCCGGATGGCTGGGCTCAGCCTCCATAGAGTGGGGAGGAGGCCTCACAGATACGCAAGGAAAGGCTCTTGGAGCCTCATGGGGCTTACCGCATGACAGCAGAGAGGTTAGAGTCAGGGGAACAGATTGGGTTGTAAATCAAAACGGAGGGCCTTTTGCAGTTTGGGCCAAAAGTTATTCAAGAGGACCAAGTGAGGCATCATTAAAAGGTGCCCTGAAGGTGCATGGATGCAGGTAAACATGGATCATCTCTCTGTACAAAGCAGCTCTGCTTCTTTCCAGTCTCAGCCATTCTAACAGCCCTCCCAAGGTCTTCTCTGCATCTCCTTTGTTAGTTGTCAAGTGCCTTAGCCGTTCAGCCTCTGAATGCGTCTGCAAGATCAGAGGGGGGAAAAAAGGAAGCACTGAGTCATTAAAGTGGAAACATATTAATACATGCTTTATATACTCTAAAACGTTTTGTCACAAAGAAGTATGGCAAAGGACAGTTCTCATATTCATTACTTTACACTAATAACAACAGAAATGCAAATATTTTCCTCAATAAAAGCAACAAAACAAAGAGACATAATAAAGAAAGGTCCTGCTCTGCTGTCTTCAGCCAACCTTGGGGCTCATTACTGGGTACTCAGAGACAGACACACAGTGCGTTGTGGAGATGACATAGACCTCTTGACAGTCTAAGAAAGAATTAGGTTGGTAGAGTAGATGGTCAAAATCATTAGTGTCTATTTATCAAACAATTTGAAAACTGCTCCCATATATGCTGTGGTGACAGTCAGGGTTATGTTGAATGGTGTCAGTGAAAGTGAAATCTCTCATCTGTCCTGGTTTGTGTTTTGAAATGTTAGGTACAGATGATGCTGTTATTGTGACACTTTGAAAAGACATGATGATCATCTGGTGTGTATCCGCATGCCCTCATTCCCTATAAACACTTGTGGATCTCCATAAAAGTGGGATAAAGCCGAAAATTCTCGTCAAATCAAGGCTCCCATTCAAAACAGACATGTGTGACACAAATCTGACCAATGACTGGCCAACTCTGCAGGAGTCAGAGCAGCTAAAGGCCAGCCAGGCAACATCCACAGCACAGGCACCAACGGGAGAGACCACAGTGTCAGGGCAAGGAGTCATAACAAATGCTGGAAATATAGCCTATGTTTATCTGATCTGGCAGTAAAGCTAAAGGAGGCAAATGGAGGGGAGCTGTTTTCTGGAGAATAAGAGGACTTGACAGCAACTTGGTCTCAGTGTAACCCCCCCCCCAACACACACATACACACTCTCTTCTGTTATATATAACCACCAGGGTGCAGTGTTTGTGAAGGGCCAAGACAAGAGTGGTCGGTTGCCTGTTGTGAAAGGGCACTGTGAAACCCTCCATCAAAATTGCAATATCGCCACTCACACACTTGCGAGAAAGCTGTGTTTATGAGTATAGCTGATCATCATGAAGACTGGGAGATGAGGCGGCAATAAAATCTCTTGTTTTATCAAGATGTATGTTCTGCAATATTTCCTACTTACTACGAATCCTGCACTCTGTCTCAACTCGAGACAAGAGATTCTTGTACTGCAGCCAATCAAAACACATTCTGGGAATGGATGGGGGCAAACATAACATTTTCACTGAGCAGCCATGCCCGACCGCTGACAGTCCCAGCAAAGGCTGATCCAGAGTATCAATCATCGTCTGCTCGCAACCCCCTGACTCTGTCAGACTCTGGAGATCAGTGCTTACTGAAGGAGGACACCCTGTGCATTCACCAGGCAGTTGTATATCTCTGTGATGGTGCAGACAGCATGCACCATCTCTGACAGCACCAGGAACGAACCAGAAGCGAAGACAAAAAATGGAGGGAGGGCTCCTATTGCTTTGCACTGCTGCAGAAACTGACGGTGTGGAGGTGAGAGAAAGAAAATGCCGAGGCATTCTATAGCCATCCATTAGATGTATGGATTTGAAGCGGGAGTAAGACAGAGTGCAAGATAAAGTTAGAGGAGGTGGGGGAGAGAGAAAAGACTTAAGCAGTGATCCAGTGGCTGAATAAACAGGCCCAGCAGAAAACTGCAGCTCAAGGTGCCAGCGGTGGCAAGGCAGCAGTGACAGTTTTTTTTTTTTTTTAATGAGCCTCACTTGCTCTCTCCATATGTCTATAAAAACACTGCACAGCCAGCCTTCATTAGAGAGACAGTGGAGGGAAAAAAAGGGAAAGAGAATCACTCTTCCTCAGAAACAACTTGACATATTCTCAGCTCCATCTCCACGTTCCCTCACATCTGTTTAGGGCCGATCATCTGTTTAGTGTGCATTTCCCCGAGCAGACCAGCCCTTTGATTACAGCAGACTCACACCATCACCACTCAGCAATTAGGCAGCATAACAAACTGAATCAACACCATTAAAATTCACTTCTCTGTTTTCAGCTGTCTGCACAGGAAGACTTTTGTATGGGGTGGCAGCTGAAGACTTCTCTGTCTTGAGCTGAGGAGCCAGAGAGACACATGTTACTCTGCAGTGTTACATGTGGAGAAGGGAATAATGTAGTTTACAGAGGAGAAACTTTAAGAGTATTGTCCTTTACATGACATAAAGAAACAGTAGATAAAACACAAGTTGATGTGGGTAAAGATGGGTAAAAAGCGAGTGGGGTCTGGCTGTTAAAGAAGGATGATGCCCAGCATTGAAAACAGAAGGACTGAGCAGGAGGGAAAGCACAGAGAGCAAGACAAATTGTTCTCCTCAGCCCCTCTGTAATAAATGTCTTTGTTCATGTAGTTGGTGATCAGAGTGTAAGTTTAATGATCTCTGGCATAGCTGCTGATGCAGCCCTTAAACAGGGCGATTAGGAGGTTTTAAGGTTGAGGGAGAGCACTGCTTACATTATTCATGGCAGTCTAGACTGCCAGCTCTGAGCGGGGAAACACACAGTCAGGGCCTTGCCAGGAAGATGAGGAAAAGGAATGCCTACATTAAGCCAAAACACACACACACACACCCTACAGCACACATACAGCGTACAGTACTACTCTCCGGAGAGCAATACCCACTAACGCACAGCAGCCAAATCCACTCTGACAGCCCTGACCAGCCAATCAGCTGCAGTGCCCTGAGGTGACCTACGCTGGTTCCACTCAGCCAATCCTCCTGCTGTTTGACGAGGGGTTTTCCTTTCTCATCGTCCACATTCCACGGGGATGACTTGTTATCAACAGCGCATGTCACACAGCGCTTAAGTGCACAATAGCCTCCTATATGCACCTTCAGGAAACAACTGCTTACAAGGGGAAATTGTAAGACTGTTGGTACACACCGTTTATGCAAATTTGTCTAACCTTATCAAAGTAGGTGGGGCAAGGCCCGTCTTCACCTGATCTATTTTTAGAGCTGAGGTGTGAGCAGGAAGTCACTTATGCAGCTGTTAGATGGTGTTATGTTCTTCATGACGGGAGGTGTCAAATCAAAACCACAGAGCAAGGAGGTGACAGATCAGACACACCCCGGCTCCTATAATTCCCAGTCGTCCACCTTCAGTCAGAACCAGTGTATGATAATTCACACAACAGTCTCATGGTGCATGCAGTGATTTGTTGTGTGAACTACTTTCGGGTGATGGTGCCTACAATGTGATTAACAACTGGTCCACAGAGAGAAGAAGACAGGATAAGTGAAGAATGCGTATAGAGATATGAGAGTGTGTGGTGTGTGTGTAAGAGTGTGTGTGCCTGTCTACATGTGTGAACATGCAAAGGGGCTTTGTCAGCAGAAACAGGCACTGATGCAAGTACCCAAGGGAGCCCTGACACACACTCTGGAGCTCACACTCTCTCTCTCTCTCTCTCTCTCTCTCAAACACACACAAACACATGCACACAGAGTCTCCTTCCATCATCTTGGCTGGGTCTATTAAACCCAGCAGTTATACTTCTAAAAGTGTATATCCCATAAACAAACATTTAGTTCAGCTCCTGCTCAATAAGAAGCACAGGAGCTTTGCAGCAGTTTTACAGTTAAAACTTCATTATCATGCACAGGAGAGTGTGGCCGGCAGACGTAGTCTTCATTTCCTCATCAATACCCAGATGTATTCATGCAGCTGGTAATGATAAAAATATGGGCTAAACATTAAATTACCTTGTGCCCTGAGAACAGATAAACCCTCTTAAGTGCTTTTTAAAATATCTGCTGTCTTACTGTACCCCCATCCTACTCCCCCCACCCCAAACACACAGACATCTCTCTCTCCCCATTCTCTCGTACTGGCGGTAGCCTGGTGCAAGTTCCCATGGAAACCAGCCTACTCTGGGCAACGGCAGATGGAGAGGGAGCTGGAGGTCTAAATTTATCTCCCAGCATCCTCTCTGACTTCAGACGCACACTGGCAGCAGGAAGTGAGGAGGGGTAAATGCTTGGCCTCTGCATGCATGCATTGACAGGCTGGCATGACCCTTGACATCTAACCTCCTTTGATTGACAACACATTGATGTCACAGCAGATGAAAATGTTCAGCGCTGCCTGCGACAGCTTGAACCACAAACGCAACGCAACACAACGTCTGATACTGTAAATGAAGCAGAATTCTCAAAGTTTATGGAAAGTTGACAATCTTTCCTGCGTGAGCACCACCACCAGAAAAAACAAAAACAGAGCTGTCAATCAAACTTGGGCCCCAAATCCTAGACAGCAACATTAATCAATCAAAGAACAATGGGGAGAAAGAGTTTGGGTTGGTAAATGACTGAAAAAAGCAACCCAGACGGCAGTACAAGACACTAGATAGAGCATAAAACCTCAGAGGCCAAGACTCACACTCACCCAGCAATATCACTGCTGTCAGTAGGAGCCGCGCGCCAAGGAGGACGCCGTCTGAAAAAACACCACATACCAGAGCTCTCACTCACTCTCTCTCAGCTCTGTGCGGGATGCATTGGGATCGCTGTAACTCCGAGTTGAGATGGTGTAGAGAAGGATTTCACAGGGCTTTGATAAGATTGGCAGCTCACAACCGTCGCAGTGTTCACTTAGATTAAATACAAGCCAGTGCACTGCGGGTCAATAACCGGCCTTTAAATCAAACACGAGTGGCATGAGGGAGTCGGGTATAATACACACCTCAGCGGCCAGAGCAGACTGCACTCGAGAGTTTTTAATAATACCCCTGGCAGAGGAAAATCTGCTCCTTCGGTGACATAATCAACTGAAAAAACAAATTGACCACAACTCGGTCTAAATTGCAGGTTGCCGTGTTTTTGTGTCCAGGAACTTAACGGATGGAAATGATCTTTTTTATGTGGTCACAGAGTTTGACAGTTTTAATTATAGAGTCCAAATCTCCTCACTTTACCTGTGACTGGAGAAGAACTAACCTCAGAACCCCTGATCACAAAAACAAATCCGCAAAATTTCCATGAACTCTGCGAAATACAACTTCAAGGAGAGATGCACAATAAACGTCATCAACAGAGTTTTGAGCTGCAGAGGAGACTCTTACCAACTTTAAATGTCCGTACAGTTCAGTGATACCCTTTGGGATGCTAAAACATCTCAGGTATGTTGTCCTGAAACCAGTGAAAAACAGTCTCTGACACTGACCTTTAAGAGAAACTTTAAGTCTTTAACCAACAAAATACTCCACTGGGTGCTAAGGCTAGGTTACAATGTGCCAAAATGGTAACTTCTGCAATAATAAATGATCCAATGCATTCCCAATGAGTAGAACCCAGCTCCAATAACTATATGACTAATTTGCTTTACCTGACAGCTAAAGTAATAATAAGGAGGGAAAGAAAAGGGGGAGAAGATAGAGGAGAGAGAGGAGCAGGGAGAGAGAAAGACAGAGTGAGGGGAGGGAGGTGCAGAGGGAGGGAGAGAAACAGACAGAGTTTAGATTACCTGACAGAGCAGTCTGGTCTTCCCCCTCAGAGACGCTTCACAGGCACTGTGAGACAAGCAGGGAGAGCCAGAGAGTGAGAGCGGATATGACTGTTTGAGTGGGTGTGTTGCCGAGAGAGAGGGAGAGGGAGAGGGGGGGGAGAGAGAGAGGCTGGCGGTGAGGCAAAAAAAGGAGTGATGGAGAGAGAGGGAGAGAGGAAGATACTAAATGAATGTTTCCACTGTACAAATGTAAGGAGAGGAGGAGGGAGATGAAGTAGCGGGAGGAAACTAAAAGCGACTCATAATCACGTAGCATGAGTAACAAAAAAAATTGCATCATTGTCTGTAGAGCCACGGTAACAGCATCAGTTGCCATGCTGCTTATTGCCAATGCAACTAAAGTGCATGACAAACCAGGGCAGTGAAACCAAAAACATGCACCTAATGTTGACTGCTGCTACTTAGACTCACACATTCAGTGGTGGTGGTGGTGCATTGCTGATAGATAGGATTACAAACAGGTCTTACAGGGGGGATTTCCCCTGCAACACAGAACCCCTGAGGCAATACCTTGCAATTATCACCTCCTTATCAGAAAAGTCTTCTCATTGTAGTGGTGCGTGCCGTGAAGGAAGAGAAAAAAAAACCTTAAGGCTTCTCCCTGAGAGACAAACGCTCTGCCAAACTGAACGCGTCTCTTTACGTACACCACCTTCCAGTTCCTGCTGGAGTTACACTGTGCTGCATCTGTAAATGAATTCCAGAGTGGCATCCATTCAAGCAAGCCCCCGCATTACGCAGAACTCAGGCTAGGCCTATCAGCAGTGCAGCGAGAGAGGGAGAGAAAGAGAAAGAGAAAGAGAGAATTGAGAATGAACGGAGGTCCTGCTGTTCCATAGAGCTTTGCCTCACTGGCAGAGCACAGGAAGTGTGAGTCACACACTCTAAAATAAACACACTCACACAGTGACGAGCCAGCACATAGAACGAGCGGATGGCTGGGCTACTGATCAGAAGGCAGGCAGAGGGAGCATGGATCCTCACAGGCCAGCGACACGTGGTGGCCTGTTGGGACTCATAACCAGATGACAGGATGGAAAGGAAAAGATGGTCCTCTGCTTCTCTGATTGTTTTTTCTTCTTTTTTTTTTTTACCTCCTCTTGCTTATTTACTCTCTTTCAAATCTCTTTCATTTTTGTTTTCCTCCCCTCTTCTTCATGTGCCGTTCCTATATTGTCCAAATGTCCCCCTATTCTTTTGCCTTGGCTCTGCGTTTCCTCTCTTATTTTATTTGGTTCCAGTCAATAGGAGTGTTGTTCACGACTTGGTGATTACCCCTGGCTCCGTGTGCCTGCTGGCTGACTGCTGCAGGGGACTGTGCTGGCCTGATGCTGGGCTACTCTCACAGGCTGCTGGCTTCACTGGCCAAGGCACTGTATTGTGTCTGCCTGAATGTGCTCATTGTCACCCTTTACAGCGCACACCTTCTATACTGTACTTCCCTGTGAGGGACCTTCACCCATCCGTCATCCCTTTGTCCTCTGTTTCTCAGACTGAGGGATTCTGACGGGAAGGTGGTGGGGGGAGCAGAGGCCTGGGAACAAAACTGCCACTGTAGCGATGATTGACAGGAAAGTTGCTCTACACAGACGTAACGATTAGCAAGGCCGGGGAGCTGGCTGCAGACACACAGACTGGTTAAGAAGCTGGAGATACAGTAGGTGATAAGTTGTACTGCCTTGAGAGCAATAACAGAAAAGATAATATTTTCAAGACATTAATCAAAACAGGACATGCACCATGTGATGATGCTATAATAACTGGTAACCATATGCTACTCACTGCTCCCAAGCATGTCAAGCTGACATTATGCAAAGCTGTTCTCACTTACAGTAAATGAAAACAAGGGCTCCCCTGTGGTATGGTCACATGAGGCAATTTCACGTATAACACACACATATATATAATGCAAAGGCAAGCAACACCTAAAATGCAAACATCATGCTTTATAAGAAACTTCATGTTGTTTTGGAGCAGCCACAGACTATAATTTAGACCAAATGAGTGGTTTGCGCATTTACACACAACCATACAGATGACATATTTTTGGACTTTCATCCCATAAACTGCAGACACAGGCAGTAAAATGGGCAAATATGGGAGTATTCAGAGAAGGTTGCCTCTGTTCTGAGGGCAGATTATTTCAGACGCGTGGTCTTGTAAACTGACCCCCCTCTGTCCACATGACTGTGGTATTATGATAGAAACAAGATCCATTTAAAATGGGGAGCCCACCTACTGTATAAAAGCCATTGTGGCTCAGTGTTTTTCTATCTGTTTGCATTTATTTGGACAGAAAAAACAGGGTGCAAAGAATACAGCCATCGAACAAAGTAGGGTGAGTCATCTGGGACAAGCATAGCAAACCTCAAAATCCAGTTATTACACGAATAAATATAAGTGGATCATTATTTCCTTATCACAGTCGACCTCAAAATAAAACTTTCCCAAAACTTTTAAAACACATCTTTTCCTGTGATATAAAGTTTAACCTCCCCTGGAGTAGAGCCACAACACCAGTTTGATAAAAGACCATGAGAAGTAAAACATCTGTTGATGGATTTGACCTGCTCGCGACACTAAACTGTGTCCAAACACTAATCTGTAGCAAGCCATCAATGTGCATCTAATGTCACCATATACTGTAGAGCTAAGTAATGATAAAGTACTGTGAATACCAATATTATAAATGTCCTCCAATACTGATACAAACACAGTCTATGCGGACTTTGTAAACTACTGCAAAAACTCCTTATCTGCCGCCATGGTAGTGATGTGGTTCCAGGGACGGCAATGTCGGTTGGGTGGTCTACCACAACTGAAAGGGTTTCATGAATTTGGGACACGTTTTCATCTTGTCCTTTGAGAATAGATGTTGTAACTACCCCTAATTTTAATCGAGCTCCAGCAGTCAGCATTTCGGTTCATTGTCGCCTCAGCTGCACATTAGCTTTAGTGCTGATTAGCAAATGTTAACAGAGATCGTAGGCTGCTACCTGCTTTGTTAGCACTGTCATTACAAGCATAAGCATTTAGCTTAAAGCGCCACTGTGTTGGTACTCCACCAACAAAGCCACTCATTCTTCTTCCTTGTCTAGTGCCTGAATTACCCACTATGCAAATTGACTACCAACAGTTTGTTTGTAGATAGTCATGCTAGTAGCGACTAGCGCAGCTTCAATGTAATGTAGGGCTGAGCCTCGAGCAGAGATCAGGAGCAGATTGTTTTCATTTTCAGAGATGTAGCTTTAGCTAACACTCAAGTGTCATCACTTATAGTAGTCACACACGGCTTTAACATGTGTAGTATGACCTCCCAAACTGGCAAACCTTTTAGCCTAGAGCTGCTTGCATGGGCTTCAATGACAAAAATATTCCCACATTCAATTCAATACCTTAAACTGGACTGACTGAACACATGGGAACTTTGCCTGGACAAAACTGAATTCAAAATTAGAGATTGCTGAGTAATGATGTTTGATAAGCAGGTCTTGCAGTGTATTAGCATAAACCCTGCAAAGCAAAGTAGGCTTAAACCTTGGCTTAGGAACTCAACTGTACATATTACATCTATTTTTACACAAACCAATGCAATAGTTAGTAAAGCACAGTCTTGGCCTTTCAACCAGTCAGCTAATGGAGTGGAGCATGCTAGTCTTTTGTTAATGCCAATCGATGTATCCTCAGCAGATGCGATATCTGATCCTGTAAAACACTGAAAGACTGACCACCTTCTGTTTCACTCAGAATCTTTTTTTTTTCTCATGAGGGGTTTTTCTCTGCCTCTCTTTTTTCTATTTCTCTCTTTTATTTCAGAGAGACACACAGAAATGCACTATTCCTCCTGCGCAGCCACTCTCTCCTCATTTAGTTCTCAATTTCAGCCTCGCAACACACTCTCATTATCTTTTCCTTTTCCATGGTGCTGGAGCATTATTAAGCGCCACTGTCTTTATTGGCGGCAAAGTAAACGTCATGTATATTATGAGGAAGGCTACCAGGAAATCATGTCTCCAGGGTTGCTCTGGGTAGTGATTATGGAAAGTAACCCAGGCCTGAACAGAGTTCCCGATTGGAAAGTGATACCATGCATAGAGCTGATATATCATTAACAATTTGCAATGGTAGCGTAAACCCAGCTATTACAGTTGTACAGTATTTGTATTTTCAGAGTTTTAAGAACTATGTTTGATTCCCTGTGTCCATGGCAAATGTTATTGAGACCTGAAACAAATAAATAAGGAAGGGCAGAAGTGAACAAAGACCTAGTTGAGAGTTACTGTAACAGAAGTGAAAAAGATACTGTGCATCTGTCAGAGATATTTCATCTGCCTTTGGACGGCTCAACGCCAAATATCAAAGCATAGCGTTGTGCAAATGAAATAAAAGGGTGACAAAGCATAGGGGGTGGGGGCTGGGGTTGGGGGGATAAATATAGAAAGAGGAACTGACATTTTCAAAAGCTGTCCTCCCTGCGCCCACAAGTTTCACTGATGCGTGGATGTCAAGATCACAGTGCAAATTCTCCCACGCAGCTTACTGTACCCGTCGTTCACAGTCGACTGCTTCATATTTGCTCTCTCAGTCGTGGTGCAACTGAAAAGAATGGGCTAGAGGCAAACCTGTGATAAGATGAATGTCTACAGGTAATTGACTGGAGAGGGGACAAGCACACAGCTCATTAGTGATAAATCTATATGATGAAAAATACCTTTATACCTTCATCGTGTGAAAAAGACCAGCTTGGATTTTTTGCACGTTTCATTCAGGAAATAAACGCTAGGAAGTAAGTTTTCTTTACTTTTTGGTTAAGGTTACAAATAAAAAATTGCAAAAATCTGCCTCTAAGTATTGGTCAGTTTTACAAAGGTAATCATTCTGGTGCAGTTATTACCGTTTCTGCTTAAGTGATCTGTTTTTCTATGAAGTCACCCATGTGGATTCCTCCCCAGTGATAGGAAAGCCTGTGCTAGTTCCTCTTTCTGCAGCTGCTGCTGTGCTGCATCCTGTGTGAAGCTGCAGCAGGTACAATGAGCGCTGCTGTAGCGACCCAGTGCCATGCCTTATCTGCACATCTTAGTAACCTGTGACTTATGTTAATCTGAGCTGTTAAGTCGGAGCTGCTGGTGCTTTTAGTGCTGCCTGCACAAACACAGACACAGGGAAGAGTCAACAGGTGGAAGCTCAGCCTGAGTGTGTTCAAACATGAGGACCAGGCCGCAGAATGTATCAACACGGCCTCCGTCCCCCCCGCCGCCCTCCCGCTCCTGGCCTGGCAGAGGGGCACCCTTCTGATCAGGGAGTTTACTCAAACCAGGCCAGTCCAAGTAATTGCTACCCACAGTGACAAACAACTCCATTCAGCCTAAGTGTCGGTTTACAGTTTACTCTCCCTCCTCTGCTGTGAACCCCTGCTGCCCATTCTGCCCGGTGCCACGCTGCCTTTGTGGCCTGTCAGCAAAGACTCTCCTCTCCATCAACGCCTCGCCAGCCGACCTTCAAACCCAACGCATGTATACAAATGCCATGTGCTACAACCCACTGCCTGTTTGTGCGTTTGTTTCTCTGCAAGTGGAGGTGTGCATGAACGCATGCGATAGAAAGAGAGAGAGAGCGCGAGACAGAGAATAACAAGATAGAGGAGAAAAACAGTGTGTGCAAATGCGTAGGAGAGAGACAGAGACATAGAGAGAGAGACGGCTCTTGTATATAGTTATCCACAGTACACAGCACCGACTTACGGGAGTGACTCTATCTGCCATCTGAGACAATCTTATAAAAGGGCCATCAAATGTGTGTGCGGCATGCAGCCTCTATATCTTGAGACCGCAGCTCTGGGGCTGAATGAGACAGCTCATCAATCACACACGACAATCAAGTGCAGCTAAAACAGCACCTTAGTAAATCTGTGTGCATGTGACGGGCTGAAATGCTGAATCTACAGAATGCCAGAATATACTCAACCATAAATTGCTCTTCATGCATATACTGTAGGTGTGCGTAAAGATGGATCTGGTTGTTTCCTTTTTGATGCTGTACTTTGTATCCGAACACAATCCCTCAACACTATGAACCTGAATGTCTCCAACGTTTCCTCTGATACACCCCCAGTGGGCTGGTTCAGTTAGAACTTGTTTCATCTCTGATTCAGCAGTGTGCGGCTTTTGGTCAACTAATATTTCTGCCCCCAAACCAAATGACTTCTGAAATATAATTTCCATATATAAAAACCAAGTTTTTTATGTTACATATGTTTGGTAGTTTTCCATAGTTTTCCAGTTTCACACAGGGTATACACTCTTTATTCGCTTGTTTCTGTACTTAGGGAAATATTAAAAACACTAATGCATTAATTTACATTAAATTCACCCTTGCAGTTAATTCTTTAGAAATCTTTCCTTTCGCCACAGGAAAACACAACACAAGCTGCTAATGACAGATCAATCAAAGGTTTAATGAGTACATGTTAAATCATGGTGCTGCTTTCAGTGTGCTCCTCTTTTTTTTTTTTTTTTTTTACAGTGAGAGTTGTCGGCAACATAGAGCTCCAGAAACAGTGCCTCACTGTACTATAAACACACATTGGAGAAGGATTAAGATGTTGAAACAAGTGTCAATACCTGCACACTGCTTAGTAACAAAGCACCAGGGACAAGCAAACATACGCTGTCTTTACCAGACCTCTGACTGCAGAGAGAAAGGATTTGTTGTAAGAAGAAGCTCTCTGCCATGACAAGTTCTGGAAGTCAAACACAGCCCACTCTGCTGCAAACCAACTGGCCCACTTTGCGTTATGAGACAGACAGAAATGTGTCACTGGCTATACTCATTGTTGCTGGGAGGTACAGTCTACGCTGGCCACATGGGAGGGCCACACACAGCCACAGGGTTCCAAGGTACATTAGCAAACCTGTGCTCTTGCGAACACACTCTGCTTCTGAATGAGATCAAATCATAATGTGGGTATGGAGTATATAACAGTCAGCTCATAGATGAAGATCATTTCCCTCCGCCTCTGACCACCCAGACCTTTCAAATTGCTGTGGAAGGTAACAGAGCCCCGAGGTCACATGACCAGCGTTAGGGGAATTAGCGATGCATTCCTCCAGCTGTCATCACCTCGTAGAGATCTGGTTAGGGAGAAACCTGACTCCAAAAGCCGGCTCGCCACCGCTCATCCGACCGTGCCGCTCATCTTCTTGAGCTGAATCCCCCTGCCTGTGTGAGCCTGATCATTTGAATACAAAGCAGAGAAACAAAAGAAGTCCTTAAAATAGAGATGCCGTGGCTTTCAAAGAAGCATACTGCAGAGACAGAAAGAAAAGGAGAGCGAGACAGGAAGAAAAACAGCCAGATGAGCAGCTTTATGGCAAGAAAGTGAGACACTGTATTGATGTTGGAAAGGTGGCTGGATCCATTGATTTCCTGTTAGTTGTTGCCCGGCTACGTACGGCTAACTTGTCATCCAATACAGGTTTGAGCAGTGTTCCTGAACGTGCCCTAAGCTGGGATTCACTGCCTTCTTGGATCATTATGTTACCACAGAGAATGTTTCCCCACTGGGTACGTATAGTGTAAGAGCTTTCTATCATGCCAACTTACTAGGTAACAATGCAATCTCAGTGCGAACCTCAGGTACATGATTTGCTCACCTCAGACTGAGAGTTGAGTATCAAACTCCTCCATGATGAATTGGCAATTATCGGGGAAAAAGCTCTAATTATCAATTTTGATTGGACGATACTTGTCCACTGTAAAATATCCAGTAAAGTGCACAAGTGAGACCACATGCCAATTAGTTTAATATTACACTGACTTCATCTCTCATCAATCTCAAGGAGGCGCTTGAGGGCTGCTTGTCAACCAGGGTTTCTGGCTAAAGAACAGAACTTTTAATTATAATTTCATGATGACGTTTTCTAACTGAATGAAATGCCTCACATTGCACTTTGCCCTGGTTGCCAAAAGCAGAACCATCAGACAAGAAGCACATCCCAACCTCTCACATCTTACTGTTGAAATGCAAGCAATCACAGCAGGATGCACAGCAAAAAGGCGAAACCCAATGCACCAATGTGACAGACATCAAACTGGTTCCGGAGCTAGTGCCTGACTTAGCACCAGTTCTTTTCTTTTCCACTGCCTAAGCACCAGTTCATGGTTCTTAAAAGTGGTTCCAAGCAAGTACCAACTCTGAGCTGGTCCAGAGCTAAGAACTGACACCGATGACGCGAGGGGCTGCAGTCAGTTGCATGGACTAAAAAGAGACAAATGGATCCTAAAAACAAGCAGCAGTGGACCGAGGAGGAGACCAAGTGCTTCCTGGCACTGTGGTCTTCATCCAAAGTACAAAACAAGTTGGAGGGGGCCTCCCGGACAAAGCCGGTGTTTGAGAAAATACAGCAGGAGATGGCTGCTGCCGGCTACGATCGGACTTCCACGTGAGTGTCACTCAGTCACATGATGACGTTTTATGCTGACGTAATGATGTGGCTCTGACTTTGCTCTTTGCTTGTGGAAAAGCAAACTGGTTCCTTGGAGGCACTAGGTTAACCAGTTAAGCACTGGCTCTAGCACCGGCACAGAACCAAGACCAAGGTTCTTTTCAGTGGAAAAGGGGTAAGAGAGGCAGGTGTGTTACTGTGCAGAATTACAATGGAAGGAAAATCCAATGGGCTCGACGCCGTTTAGTTTCACACAAGAGGGTGATGTTGAATGATCGAATTCAATGCAGAGTCCAGGTATAGGTAACATCAATCAGGGTTTTATGTACTGTCATGTTTTTCTTTTTCTTTTTTTTTTTTTTTACCTCTCTGTGGGAGAGCATTTGTACCACCGAAATATTCAGGGCAGGAACATCCTTTTGTGCATCCCAGGGCAAGTTTTTCTGACACAGTTTCATTTTTTTGAGGTCATTTCAATAGTTTTCATGCTCTGAATTCACTCCCTCTGTGGTCAGCAGGGTCCAATTCACTCTGCACCAGCTGATTCAGCTGTGCCTGGAGAGTGCACCTCTTGTACAGATCTCGGTCAAAACACAATACAAATTCTCCAAATTGACAAAATATGAATTTGTCACAGTTTTGAAGTAGAGCAATCTTTCACATTACCATTTTTTTACTCACCAGCTTACTGAGTGATGTGAGCAACTTCACTTTTATGGAGTCAAGTGTTTAGACATCATTCCTGATTTTTTTTTTTTTTTTTTTTTTTCAGCTTTGCTAATGTAACAGTAAACTGAGGCAGACTGAAACCACACTGGTGTTTGCCCAAGTCATAATATTGTGAGGAGGAAAGGCATGAAAAAATAGGTGATTCATGAAAAAAAAGGACTGACTTTATATCTGTGGGGTCAGTTCTTCCCGATCCTGATCATTAAAAACAGGTTCTGAATTCCTGCTGTACATCCAATGCAAATAATATGACAGACATGTGATTCAAGTATATTTCCTGAAGAGCTGAAGAGTAAGTGAAACTTGGATGGCGCTCGTGGTTAACAGGCTTGTCAACTGACTTTTCTGTGGTCAGGAGCCGCAGATTTAGACTACTTCACTTCTTCAGTTTCTCCAGACAGTTACAAAATTATAAAGTTGAGTACAGTCAATAAAAACTTTCCAGTACTCCACAACATCTTTTGATCAGAGAACAGTTGCATCAGTGGCGGATACAGAACGTGACTGATGGGTGGGCCTGAAAAATTCTGGATGGGCCTGACTTATTTATTCAAGCGACTTTTGACAGCGCATATGCATAACATGATAACACACACACACAACCCTACACACACACACACACACACCTGCCTCTTTCCTGTCTTTCTGCAAGTAGTGGGCTGCCTCTCTGTTCCTTTGAGCTCCCAGATGTCCATGGATCTGTATGGGCTTACATCTGAGTTCTCAACAGGTCGGGCAGTCCGACCAACCCAATTAGATGCTTCACCCATGTGACGGGCCACGCCAGGTTTTAATAATACAGGGATAATCATCGCACACAAGCTCAACCATAGACCACTGCAAGCATAACTAAACAATCCCGAGTGGCTTTTCTAAGGTTCAACAGGTAGATCACAGATAAACTCGGCTGTCAGATATTAAAAAATGGTGACTGCGTGGCGGCTGCTGGCCGTCCTGGACTACCTGCCATTCTGTGATTCTCCAGAACACACAGATAGCCAGTCCGCCTCTGGCATCAGTCATGTAATGGAGAACGATTTTTAAAATATTTTTTATCCCCTTTTAAATGAGCATGAAATAACTAAACTGGAGAAAGACATTAAAACAAGAATATTATTTTGTCATGAATCTGATAGGGTGGGCAAGCTGTCAATCTGGGTGGGCCTCCGCCCATCCAGGCCCACCCATAGATCTGCCACAGAACTACATTCAAAGTGGAGGAAAGATGACATGATTGAAAATGATTGGTTTTCATTGGTATAATTAACAAGAGCTAATTAGAGCTTTCTGTACATTATACACAAGTTAAATATGATTTACTATAATCAAAATGACAAAAACACAACAAAACAATTCATCTCCCTCCAGTACAAATTTAACAAATACAGCAAGTTCTTAAGCAAAACCTAAATCAGACTTCCTAACATTTCCAACACATTTCTCTGGAAGAGCAGAAATGTGTTTATAGACCATTTAAAGAGCAGATGAGGAAGTCATAAGCCTGAACCCACAAAATTTAAACAAATGGCAAGAAGTGCCCTCCAGTGAGCTGCTAAACTGAGATAGGAAATCTAATCTAAAGACCAATAAAATCTAATCTGGGGACTGGTGAGTAGGATAACTTTCATTGTTGCAGCAGTCCTGACTACAAATTGTAGAAAAACTGAAACTGTGCATACCTCAAAGTTAAACAGCATCTGAATAAATGAAAGCAGTACTGACAAGAACGAGTTTCACAGCTGAGGTTTGTGATAAAGAAGATGGAGATGAGGACGTGTGGACCAGAGTTGACTCAGTGAGAACAACGGCTGCATTTTATGATTTTAGGATACCCCTATGCACATATGCACATACACACACTGGCACCCAGAAGAAACACAAACTGTCACAAAAACAAGCAAAATCACATTAGACAGATCTTGGCAGACCTGGTCTCCCCGGCCCACAGTTTTCATTTTGCTCGTTGTGGTCTGGCAAGACTCAACAGGCCCTTGGTTGCAAGAGACGCCATTTCACGTAGGTTGTAGAAAAGATGATGGACAAGTCTCGCCTTCATTCAGACATCAACATTAACCCTCCCTCAGTTTGGCTGGCTGTGGTGCATTGGTCTGTATATAATTACAGGTGACTGACGTGAAAAAAAACACAAGTGTTGGATATCTATATGTGACCACAGCATATGATACATTTCAGAAAGTGGTAATAAAATTATTCATGATGTCAAAATAAAAGTAATATTTTCACAATAAGAGTCTACAATAGCTATACTAGCAGCTATGTGAGGCTGTAGATATGGCGGTTGTTTGTTAATGCTAATGCATGCTAATATGGTCATACTGAAGTAGACTGATAGTAGCAATTTAACTGATTAGCGAGGTACCAGCTGACAGTTAGCTCTCTGCAAAAGTGAAGATGGGGTTCATTACTTTAGTAAAATACAGTATTCAACAAATTTGACATTTTGACTTGACGGTGGTGCTGGATGAAAAACCACAGGATCATTAAAGTAATTTCCACCCTCTATGTGCCATTAAATGTCCGTGGCAAATCACAGAGTTTTCCATCCTGTTTGGATGTTTAACTCAAACTCAGACGTGTCAACCTCACAATAGTGCTAGATGGAAAGTCGGGGGATCATCATGTGAAGAGCACAAATGTTTGTACAAACTTTCAGGACAATTCATCAAATAGTGACATCTGACTCTGGAGCAAAGTGATGGGCCAACAGAATCACATAGCCATGGCTCAAAGGGCTGACATTAGGTGGAGGATAAAACAAATACATAGATAAATATCATGCTGGGACTAAAGGCCTAGTCTGGATTCAGAGGGATAACATTTTCATAAATCTTTATACAGGCTTGTTTGAAGACACAGAGTCTAATGCAGCGAGGACTTGGCTGATGAGAGGCAGAATACAATATAACACACTGTTCACCATGAAAAACTGCACTGACGATAATCTGATAACACTGTAGTTACACAGAAAAGCAATAAACAGTGCATTACATACTGACTGATGGGATGAAACCCTGATACTCTCTGCAAAGCAAAGTGCTTCTTGTGAGTTTTACGGCAACTGTCGAGCGAGAAGGGGAACAAATGTTCAAATAGAAAGTTCGAGGGAAAACACTTCAGTATCTTTCCATCCCTGCGGACTCTCAACCTGGTCACTGATAAACAGCCCACCTATGACTCGTATTGCCGTGATGCCAATAACAACATGACCAATGATGCAAGTCATAAAACACAACTATGACCAATGAAAGACAGACTGTTGCTGGCTTAGCAACAGGGACAACTCGTTCTCACAAGACCAGAGAGACCATCCATCTCACAGGCTGACAAAGAAACATTATTCTTCCACACTGACAAAAAAAAATTCCATGGAATTGAGCTCAAGGCATTAAAGCACGATTTACAAACTTGCACTGCTTGTAATAAAGACAATTTTGCCATCATGTAACAACACACGGGGCAAATTTTCCTTTTTTTTTCTTTTACTGCTGGAAAGGGCTCTGTGTCTCATGCTCTTTTGCTCAAAGACAAATTGATTTCCCCACCCTCCCCCTCCTCCCCCTCTCCCTCCTCGCTTCTCCAAAACTCTCACTAGGGTTTTTCCTGATCTCCCTCTTCTGTGTAATTTAGGCACTCCCACAGTAATGGACACCCTACTCAGGGGCAGTGAGTGGGAACCCAGCCCCGCTGCTCCAGCTACTGTACTCACAATGAATCCCAATCAGCCTTTCAGATGGCTGCCCACACACTACTACGGCTCTGAGGCTCTTTTTTGGTAGTGAGGCAGAGCGATGTTTCTAGAGAACAAGGAGAACTGGCAACCATCCCCTTGGCCGGTCACATGCTGCCAGCTGTGCAGCTCCCGGTCACCCTGTGGGAGTGGGTGTCGAGGTGAAATATGACTTCCGGCCTCAAGCCAGGGATGCACCATGTGCCCACCACTTCCCTCTACCCACTCCCCTGCTTTGTCGCTGTCCATTGCAACCTGTCAATTAGCTGACACCTGGGTAAGGGGTTGGGGGTTTCTCAGAGGATGAGCGCAATGCCATTAAGCATATTAGGTTTGCCGAGCGTTGATGAAAAGTCTGCAGTCACTTAGCTGGGGTTGCTCCCTTGCACTGTGCTGACAGCGCAGAGCTGAGGGGGGGGACTACCTGGGTGCAAACACTGGGACTGCTGACTGTCTGAGGTTGTTGAGGACAGCAGGATTACATAATCGCAAACACTTACACCTCTGACTGAGGAAGAGCTTGCCTGTCCTTCCCGGACTAAGCGATAGTTTTTACTTATGGCTGCAGATTAAACTCCAGAATATTAATTTACATACAAATATCCAGCTCATTTTAGCTTTGGGACATGTTTGACCCTGCACAGGGCACAGGACACAAAAGTGATGTGATGGAACTTGACTTCCTAGTCTTAACTCCTCTTTCCTCAGCTTTGCCTCAGTACTCGTCCCACCTCATCCATCCTTTCACCCCAAAACGTGATGAAAACCTTGCTTTTAACATCCAGCAGTAGAGAATAAACATGCAGCCCTGTGATGAGTGGCACATGCTTTTTTCTCCATCATCTGTTTATTTTCTCAATTACGCTGGGTGAGTCTGTGTCAGCAGCTTTGGGGTTTTGCTCTGGCAAGAGCAGAAAGGGGAGAAAGTGTGGAAGAAAGGGGCAAATATTTTCCAGAGGTGCTGAACTTTCTGGAGGATGCAACGGCACAGATGATGCCTGTGTGAATGCCAGTGGAGAACCAGCCTGCGGGTTGATGATCATTGTGATAAGTGCGGGAGAAACGTTGAAGCTACTGTGAGGACAGAACGACCACAATTTCAAACTGTTCTCTCCTCCTTCTATCTTCCCAACTTCCCCATCAGAGCGATCCATGCGGAGCGTCGTCGTCGTCACCTGACCGTTCATCTTCAGCTATTAATCCACCGTGGCAGTGTGACAAATGTGACATGAGATTGCTTCACTAAAGCTGTGATGCATTGTGGAGCTTGAGTCTGCCTAAGATGATTCACCTACTGTCACGCCTTTTGTTTGACTGTGAGCCTGGTAGATCAACTCAACAGTCTCATCAAGGATTATTAGGGTTTTCAGACAGACGCCTAAATAAGCATAGAGGGTTGTGCCCTTGAACCAAGAGTCAGCAAAAACTTACCTTAGACACTAAACAAAAGAGTACTGGCCTATATAAACTATACACACACCATATAAGGACTTGAGGACCCGAGAACTATCCAAGTTAAGTGTTGAGATTTTATAATGGAGCCATGCAGCAGCAATCTACAACTAAAAACAAATGTTTTAGCTCATTGAGCAAGACAAATGTGAGCGTGTAAGGTAGGTTCAAGTTGTCTGTAAACTGTGATAGATGTTTACAAAGGATAGTTTGGGTGATCATTTCACTGTTCAACTTTGTTTTCTCTTTTGAAATAATTTGAAAAAACAGAGGGTTTTTTTTTTCAGTGGGTCTGACTGTCTGACTGTTCCTGTGTGTTGCTCAGCTCGACCAATGTTACGCAATTTTGAAAAGCTCCAAAAATGAAACGAAGTGGAAACAAGTTTTCCCTCACTCAAAATGATGCATTACATTCTACATCAGACTTACATTGACCATTTCTGAATGCATGGGACATGGGCCTCCTTAAGATGTGACAAAAATATTAAATGTATTACACAACTCAAGAGTCAGAATAAAGTACATCTAATATATTTCTCATTTTGCAATCTGGTTACTTTTTAAGTGGTTAATAGTAAACGTGCACAACAGTATGGTCCTAACAGTTGTTATTTAATTTGTTGGTTAATTGTGTATATACTGTGAAAGCTCACCTGCAACATCCAGGAAAGTCAAACTACCCAAACTCTGTCTAGTCAGACTCAACAGATGTGAACCACTGGAATAAACTCACTGACTTCTGTGTTTATCTTCCTTTGCTTTCTGTTTTCCGGACACAGCTACTGTTTCAGTCTTTTTCCCTGGAATAAAATCTGAAAGTTTATTATCCAGTGGGGAAATTTCCACGTTTGCTCAATTTAATTAGCCATGTGTAAAATGTTTTTCAGAACTAAACCCCTAGAGTATTTCACATGAGAATCTGTGAACTTTTGGTTTAACAAAATCAAACAATCAGAAAGGTTTTTACAGTCTTTTGCAGAATAATTGGAGACTATGAAAGAGCTTCCCACTGCTTTGACATACTGCAGAAGAGTGTAGAGAGATAGGTCTGGCAGAGCTGGACTAGAATATGACAAGCACCACTCTGATTTTATTGAAGTACAGTGGTAGCCTGTGTTCTGTCTAGACCAAGCTAGGAAAGTTGTCTGTAGGAATGCTCATGCAAATATTGACCTTCAATTAGGTGAAACAGACGCCCTCGCTTAGGGGCCGCAATATGGAAGCATCAGCAAAAACATTGTGCACATAAACAGCAACAGAATATACATAAACACGCAGAGTCGTACCTACACAGTGTACACAAACACATCTTGTGTAAATACGCCTTCCTTTGCAGGGTGAACTGACATCAAATGGAAGACAACTGCAGAAGCCTGAGCTTTTTAAAAGGTACTTTTAACCTCAAACAGGATGTCAGCTCAGCATCAGTAGCATCACAAACCCACAACAAAAATGAACCGTTCAAGTTGAACACAACACACGCATACAAACCAAAATCTCTGGAGTTATGTGCCCTTTAATAGGATGAATAGCAAATGACCTTCCCAAGTGATGGCAGTCGACCACACTCCTGCATAATTAACAGCATCTAAAATGAGGTGTTCTTTATATGACCTTACCTGCCAATGTCAGGGCACAGCTTGCCTACAGGGGCTCAGCATTAAATAACAAATGCACATGAATGTGCACAACCCACACCACATATACTGACCAACTTTTTCATCAGATATTTCAGTGGCAGCCATGGTTTATGGACATTTCAGGGTATGACCTAAAAGACAAAGAAGAGCATGCCCCAGAGCTCTCTGCAAGCCTACACACTTCATAGCACGAGGGCTTGCCAGGTAAGAGAGCGTTCCTCAAGGCTGAACACAGCACACCACAGACTGACAGCGCAAAGACAGAAACAAAACAGATCTGGATTCTACAAGGGTGTTCACAAGGTTTTTAAAGAGTGCAGCTAAAGGAGGGGTTTTGGGGGGGGGGGGGGGTCCCAGGGTTAGTTCAAGCACTGTGCTTCAGCAGCAGTGACATGGCTAAGGAAGATTGTGCTTTAGCATCACCTGCTGCCTTGATTTGCTCAGCAGATCCGCGGTAAAGGGTTGGAAGGATTTTCCCCCAAAGCCCTCTTACCCTCCCACAGAGCAGAAATCCCCTCCAATCCTCACTCGCAGTTACTGCAGGGATGCCTTACACACTGAGACAAAGGAGTCCAGAGATGGAGAGGAGAGGAGAGGAGAGGAAAGGAAAGGAAAGAGAAAGGAGGAGAGAGGAGAGGAGATGAAGAGAGGGGAAAAAAAAGGAGAAAGAAGTGGAGGACACAAGAGAAGAGAAGTAAAGACATGTGAGGTTGGGACTAGGAGAGGGAATCTAAATACAAAATACAAGAAGAGAAAAGAAAACTAAGGAGATGAGCAAAAAAGAAAACGAAAATTAGACGAAGGGATCCAGGAGGACATACACGTCACTTGAAATGTTAAACTATAAAAACCTATTGTCCTGTTTACTTTCATTTTCCTTAATCCTTGCAATGAGACTGATCTGTGATCTGATGCTGCGTGTGGGTGTGGTCAGAGAGGTACCATGGGACTCAGAGAACAAACGCAAGTAATTTGGATGAAGTGATATCTAGTCGTGAAATATAACACCTTGCCTGCATCACTGATCAATACGCACACTTGGGATGTATCCATAGCTGATCTTTCATGGCAACGCAGTCCTCACCAGAAAGTCTTGCGCCTTGGTTTAAGGTTTAAGGTTTAACATGAACTTATACAATAATCAACGATACAATGCTGTTTTGAGTCTCATCGTGTTTTTCAAGCAGTCATCTGCTTCACGTGAAGTGTTACACAAATCTCACCAGTGAGACTCTGGCCAAACTCTTCCCAGACATACCTGCGGTGAGCAGCACAGAAGCTTACAATCACACTACAACAATCACTATTACACAACATTGGTCACTGTGGAAAGTGAACACATGCACTGAAATACCATCATTGTTGATAGAAGGAGAAAGCAGATAGAGTGGAACACACACAGAGGAGAACAATAGAAAATGTAAATCTAGTCAAATGTTCATATTATGGCCTGGGGGACATTTGGAGACATTGTGATGTGATAACGAACTTGTGGCCTATTTTGAAGGAGAACTGCCATTACAAACAGCAAAGCCCCCCCCCCCCCCCACTTGACATTCCACTTGGCCACCGACTGTGCCGAAGTGGGTAATGATTAACTCTTATGAAGGGAGTGTTTGAATGAGTAACCCCTCTGTTATGTGTCCTCTCCCTGCAGTACCTGCCCAGCTGTACATGTACATCATCGTCTACATATATCGTTACATAACCAGAGCTGACACACAAAGGATGAGGGCAGGAAGGCACACTAACATACACTTACTACAGTACTGACTCTTTGCTGCCTGGCAAACACTAGGAAACTCTATCTCCATTTGAAGGGGCAGCCAACACACTGGCCTGGGTGAGAGGTTGAGTCGAAGCCAGATACTGATATGCCCCCCCCCCCACTCACTCTGCTCTCCCTCTCTCTTGACACACACGCTGACCCAGATGATACAAACACACAACCACTGACTGCTGTTCGAGTAAATAACAAAGCATTTCTGGATGCATGGGATTCTGGATGCACGCAATAAAGTTATTAGGCTAGTAGGGCATTCGTGAAGTTGCCAGACTGGCGACTCCTGGCCTCCATTTTGCAAATTGTATATGTGTGTTTGTTTGCGCAAATGTGTATCCAAGGTCTTGTTCCTGGTTCGCTCTGGTCTCTCAGCACTACAGTGGGTGTATTCTTCTCTGGTGCTCCAGAGAACAGGATTAATGACCAGCAGCAGGAACATGAAAAGGTTGTGTCCAGCCACAGTATCTTACGGCCTGGGAGTGTGTGTGTGTGTCTCTCACTGTGTGTGCATGTTTATTTTTCTTTCAGGTGACTGATAATGTCATCTGTCGCTCAAAGAAAGCTAAACTTAAACATGCCCATACAAGCTGTTTGATACCTTGTGTAATCTGTTGAGCCAACAGTTAACAGTCACACATTTGTTTGCATCGCAGCATCGTTTTAACGCCTGAGAATTTCACATTATATCATCTCTCTTATAAAAAGAAAGAAACTGCAGATCATCTCCTGATCCTTTGCTCCAGTGCCTGAAGGTCTTAGCGGGGACTCCATGCGACCCTCTCCCTGCTGATGGCATTTCATTCATTTAAATCAGCAGCGTTGCCACCTGCGAGGCTGGCTCAGTGTGTCAGAGATGGAGAAGTGGAGACAGTATGCCAGGTGAGTGTGTGTATGTGTGAAAGCAGGGATATATTGTATAAGGTGTTGAGTGGCTCTGTGTTAATTGGCAGAAAACTGCTCTTTTCCATCTGGAGTGTTGCTTGTGCCAGGGGAGATATAGACACACACTCAAACCTGCCTGGCTAACTGAGAGAAGTCTTCAGTAATCAGTGTTACAAAGTTGCATTTTACTTTTATTGTACCTGAACAAACTCATTGCGCAAGTCTACAGCTGTGATATTGAATGCCAAAGCTCTTTGTAAGGAACTGGCATTGCTAAACTGTTGACTGCTATGAAAACAGGTTCTGCGGCTATACAGATAATGGCACATTCATTTCCAGCCTTAATACATGGTAATTATTCTTAACAACCTACTAATATTTATACCAAATTACAATGGTTTAAAAATATCAGTGTAAATCAGATTAGCGTCTTTTATCCCAATCCACGTTGGAACCATAAATGGTAATCCCTCAACCCTCGATCTAATACTTCAGGATGTCCAACAATCTTGGAAATTTTGTGAGGGAACGGAGTGGCGCTCTCTTTGGTTGCCTGCTGAGCCAGCTCCTTTCTTCAGCCAGCACCACAAGTGGTCTTGATCCCGGCCAGAGCAGAGAACTGTAAGGCTGCCACTTTGTGCTGATTCAATAAGAAATAATTGCATATTGGCCTCTCTCCACTCATCCCCCCTTTACCACCACAGCCTGACACTTTACTGTATTTCTGTGCTGTAAGTTGCTCTACAGACCCAGAACTGGAGAAGGAGACTGCAGCACTGCTGCTTTTGTTGCATTTTAATATCCACATCACTCTGGACTCAATGCTGAGCTGCGTTTACCAGCGTCTTAAAACCTCCACTCACATTAAAATAGCGCAGACAGCTGTGCAGCCACTGTTGTCTTCATCTACATATCGAGCAACACATTTGAAGTGCTAGCCTTACCTCACACTTCCTGCCAAAGCGGCATAAGAGCTGCAATGAGTGTAATGACTCACTTACATATAAAATAGATGGATAGATGGATGGATAGATAGACAGACAGACAGACAGGAAGAAGAATTGATGGAGAATGTATAGAGGATGCTATTTGCATTATAAACCTGCCAAACAACTGTACAAGTCATTCATCAGGGCTGTATGCAAGACCATACTATAATAATATTGTCACTACCTTTCAGTGTAAATGTGAAGCCTGTGTGGGAAGTCTGATAATACATGAGCTTAAATAACAGAGGGCTTTAACTTGGA
Source organism: Caranx ignobilis (assembly GCA_021432705.1). Classification (NCBI taxonomy): domain Eukaryota; kingdom Metazoa; phylum Chordata; class Actinopteri; order Carangiformes; family Carangidae; genus Caranx; species Caranx ignobilis. The sequence continues at coordinate 6,584,268 of MU270012.1, read as the reverse complement.
GCAGAGTAGGTGTTACTGACTGAATGGCTGCCAAAATAAACCTGTTTTGGTCACAACTTAGTCCATCTATCATATAACAGCGGTTCAGTACAAAAGCATGATGTCATCCTCTAAAAATCTGGCAAGTGTAGGTGTAGCCCGTGAAAAATAAGTTCACGGGCCTGATCTGATCTCCAGTCTTCAATGTGTGTTCACAGCCTGGGTGAGAGTGTGACAGTCCGCACTGTTGCTCTCCTCAACCGGTTTGTCATTAAGGACACAAGGGGTGAATGAAGGTATGATGAAGCATATGCTGTCAGCTGTAGCCGCGCGCAGCGCCCCCGTCGCTGTTTCAGCCTTAAAATGCTGCGCGTAGCTCCGATAGTTCGGACCGCGACAGTCCAGCCGAACCCCTCCGAACCGAGCGCTGCCGGGGCTGCGGCGCATGCAGCCCGTCCTCCCTGTGGTTACCCTCCGTTTATCACTAAAAATACACACCGAGCCAACTCAACTTCATGACACACACACTCTGTGTGAAAACACGGGTGGGATCCTGCCCTCAACTTCACACCACACCACACCACACCACACCACACCAACTCCTCCCTCCCTGTGACAGCCCCCCCCTCAACGACACCATCGAGCCCTAAAGTCATAAACAGGCAATAATAATCAGGTTCATATTTACCAGCTCGCTACTGTACGGTCGCTGCAGCCATTTATCCCGTAGTGAAAGGGCCAGAAGTCCGCATTTCCTGGATTGTGATGCGCTGGATCGAGCTGCTCTCGGCGCCCGCGTTCCTGGGGAGGGAGAGCCGGAGGGACTCGGGGTGCTTCCCACTGTTGTGTCAGACCGGACAGCGATGCCACATTCAGCTGATCGCCACAACAAAACAACATCTCGCCCTACGCAAAGCACACTCAGCTGCTCCGCACCACTCCGCACGGCAGTTTCGGCGGACGCCGCCCCCCACTCCCTGCCTCCACCAGTGGGGTGGCACGCCGAGCCCGCCTCATGAATAATCATGAGGTGGCGGAGCCGGCGATTGGTTGAAACATGCAGTTCCTGGTTAAGGCTATTAATTCCAATTAGCCAGGCAACCTCACGCAGTCGATTTGATGAGAAGAGAGTTGTGAAGTGATGTGGGTGATCATGCACCCCATGATCTGAGCCTGCAGCTACAATATTTCACCTCCACACATTTACACTACTTCCTGATGTAGGCCATCCCAAGAATGAATAGCCAAATGTCATAAGTGATGCTGACATAGCATCACACACAGCAGAGTTAATAATGGAGGTCAGGATGAGGGGCCACAAATCACTGAACTCCTCCCAGATCAAGTGAACGTTTGCAGGGTGCAGAAGAGTTTTGCTTCCTTTTTCGCACTCATCTCTGTGTTCAGAGTACTCCTGCTGCTCTGATGACCCCGCCTCTCTGACCCCAATGATGGTCAGATACAGTAAAGGGCAGTGAGTGGAGCAGGCCTGACTGTAGATGTGGCTTGGTAACCAGCAGATCAAATGGTGCTCTAAAGGTCAGTGAAGATCAGAGCTCACATGTGGTGGCGACTTGCGGCACACCTCGTCTTTTTAGCTCACACATCACTGTCACGGCACACAGGTAGAGCGCAGAGGCATAAAAGCTCTTCTAAGAACAACGAAACAACCAACAACAAACAGCAGCTGAACAACTCCACGTGTCATGATGTCTCACAGAGGAGGACCTGATGTGGAATAAGTAACATTTTGTCCTCTCTGCACAAGAGTGTACAGTTAGACCCTCTTCTTTTGTGTCTCATATTTTCAGACCTGCCTGTGCATCTGCATCCCGTGTTGAGAACAGTACCGCAGCCAAAATGGAAAAGGGAAAGGAAAGGAGAGGGAAAGTGGGAGGGGGTTGGGGGAGAGGTGTAGAGAAAAAAAACAAAAGAGGAGAGGCAAAGAGAGACAGTGGGAGGAAGTGAGAGACAGAGCAGGAGAAGGTGGAAGGAGTTGCAGGGACACGCTGTGGTGTGAGCGCTCCGTACTGCTACAATATGACTCTGACAGGCTTATGTAACCAGACTGGCCTGGCATTTGGCTCACAGCAGACGCCGGCTGCACTGACTGTTATATAACTGCATTAGCTGCTCCTCTGAGCTGGGGGGAGCATGCGCACAGGAGAGCCCTACACACGCACACGCACACGCACACACACACACACACACACACACACACACACACACACGCACGCACACTCTTTTAGACTTCTCTACTTCCAGCTCAGGACAGAGTGACTGCATTGCACTGCAGACAGAGAGAGGATGGAAATGATTGTATGCAATGAGGAAAAAGAAAAGAAAAAAACACTACAAATCTACTGGAAGCTGATCTGTTTACCAAAAAACAAGCCCATCTATTAGTACCCACATTTTTCTTGCTGGAGAGAATCTATGCTGACAGACATCAGCATCCTCTGCTCCCATCACCCAGCAACAAGTTTCCCATCCCGAAAAGCCTAATTGGGGCTTAATGTTGGGTAAATGTTTCCAGTGCACATGCAGTATGCCAGCAGGGCCCAAACTCAATTAGCTCCCCTGCATGCTGCAGATAATTTAATGGGCCTGGATCCCACTCTTAAAACCCAATTACACCTCAGACAGGCATTTCCACTCATTCTGTCAAAGAGGTGATCGGGGATGCGCAATCCTCTCACCAAACAACGCTTATCCAAAACTGAATCTGGCGCAGTTGTGCCATTTATTGTCCATTTATTGTAGTAACAGGCACTGACGGAAAGCTTAAATACTGTGATGACTTATGTAGAGAATGACCTTATTTTTGACAAGCGAAAGTAAAATGCAGCTAAACGCTGACATTTCCCAGTTAACGTGGGAACAGGCGAGTGGAGATTAAGGTCAGGGATAACACTGCAACTGATAACCATTGTTTCAGTCAATCTGCAATTAAAATCCCAAAATGCCTAACCAAGCATGGCTGCAGAGCTACACTAAGTGGTTCATAATCAGCACTTTACAGCCTCTGATCTCTTATTACAGCGACAAATTGCATCTGATGAAAACAGAGGAAATGAAGGTGGGATTTATGACACCGGAGCCAATGGCCAAAGACGGAGAGTGTCTTAATCTACCCTCGGAGAAAAAATCGAGTTCACATTTGTACACCTGATGATAACAGGTGGAAATAAAAGTGCAATTTATGACGCTTAGCTAATTTGTTCTCAGATGCTGTTGGCTCTGTTCAGAGGCTGTTAAATTTCAGATGGGGCTAATGGAAGAAAGAGTACAGTGCAAAGAGTTGTGAAGTCTCATGGAACTCAGCTCTGCTTTTGTACAATAAATACTTCAATCACTTAGAGAAGTGAAGAAATAAAGAGGCAAGTTTTAGAGTTCTTAAAAGGGTAAAGAGTGAGACTGCATTAAGGCATGGCTGCAGCGATAAAGACGAGACAATTCAAATCAAGACAGTTTGCCTATCTTGTTCCTTTTCCATCACATCTGTTGGTTTGCTGGTCAGTTTACTATAACGTATGTGTCCTTTGAAGATGATGATGGTTGCACAAGACTCAACAGATCCAACCCCCCTCCTTTCCACCTCCTCTGCGTGTCTAACCGATGAAGTGAAACCATGTGTCAGGACAGTGAGTGGTACAGAGACAAGGCAGGACTTCCACTTTACAAAACATTCACGCGCTGTCGACAGAGAGTTTATACAATAATCAAAAGACCTGACTTGTGACTTTCTTTGTTGAAACTAGGGAGTGTTTGTGAGGAAACCCCACGCTGCTGCACAATGGTCAATCTGCATCAGTGATTTTTTTCTAGCAGGGTTATACAGTTGCACTTGATCATGTACCTGCACTGTGTCCTCTACCGTTTGACTCAATCTGTTGCTGCCCCCTATTTGTTTTCTTTTTCTACTCCACAGTTGTTTCTTTTTTCTCTTACGGGTTCATGGCCGCGTGCCATTTTCCCCAAGTCTTTGTTTCGTCCCGCTACACAACAGGAAAACTAGATTTCAGTCTCATAGCTACGCTGTGACACAATCCATCAACTCAGGATTGTCTCGGACAGGCAGAGAGGGAGGGGTGGTGTTGTGAGAGGGTGGAAGTCGACAGGAGGTAGTGTGTCCTGAGCAGTTCCAGACAGTGCCAACTGGATTGAGTGACTGTAGCAGCCAGAAGCAACATGTCCCGTCTGCCAGCCAGGCAAGAAGGAAATAACACAGTGGAGGCTGGAAGCACTGGCGCACACACTGCTCTGTCACCGTACCAGCACAGAGGACAGGTCACATACATTTACTGCTTCAACTTAGTCAGGGAAAAGAAGTGAGATCTGGTAAGAGCTGTACTTATCTAGTGGGACCCTAGTAACTCATAGGTAAGGAAATCTTAGGTATAATCAATAATGTTGATGCACTTAAAGCCCCCTAAACATAAACATAGTAATTACCTCACTGGTAAGTAAAACATCATCAAATGTACACAAAGAGGGGCTTCTGTCATGGTTTTAACAAATCATTGAGGTTTTACACTGCAACGCCATCTATTTGATGTTTGTCATACAACTGCAAGGCTGAAGACTGAAGCTCCAGCGAGACAGTTTAAGAGTTTAACTTTTTCATCTTTATTGAAAAGAATGTTTTTACATTAATAACAAAAGTAATTCGTGCCATAGGCCTATGCCTTGTGGCATGCAATGACTGACTCACCACAATGTGTAAGGCAAGGCAGAATAAGCACATGTCAGCATTTGTGATAACCTTTTTTTTTTGAAATGCCAGACTACAAAAAGGCACTTACATGTGTTATGATCTAACAGTGGCAAATCTGTCTAATCACCTCTGATAGTGGTGGGTAATGGTAAAATGTAAAACACCTTTGACATGTTTGGTAAACAAAATTAATAAAAAAAAAAAAGATTCCATTTATCACATCACCTTGAAAAATCCTTTCACAATATTCACATGCAGCCAGAGAAACAGGAAGTCTGATTGGTGTGTTGGTGTGGAGGAGAACATTTACAGAATCATACCAAAAAGTATTTTCACAAGTACAAAATATACTCACTTGAACTCATTCCATTCACACAGAATTTGAGGTAACTACTATATAATGCATAAAATTACTTTAACACCAGTACAACCATCAATATACTATGAAGCTCAATACCATTTATTAGCAACTTATCGTTTCTGACTGTGATTTGCAATCTGTTATTGTTTTGTACGTTACAACATTTAAAATCCCTTTCTCATAAACTCTGTAGCACACTCTGCAACATTCCTGAAATAATGGCATCTGTGAGAGCTCAGGTGGTGAGGGGTTCACGCCATCACCTCCTGAACCGTATTACTGCACATTGCATGATGCTGACTGCTGTGGATCAATACGTGCCTCCCTGCTGCAAATAGACTGCTATAGAAGTACAGATCGTTACCGTGGCTGTACAAGGCCAAACAGTCAGATGTGGAAAGGCTTAGCACCGCAGATTAATTACCTTAGGTTTAAGAAGGCGAGGAAGAGCTGAGATTAGACTGGTAGTATATGAGGACTTCTGGATCAAGGTGCAAGGACATAGATTTGCATACTGTCTTGCAGCAAGGGGGAAGCCCTGTTATGATCTGTGGGGTGTGTCATCCCAAGTCTTATCTAACTCTAACACTCACCTCACTCTGGGGCTCCTAAAGAGGGCTACCCTGGGTGCCCCAGCAGTAAGCCCAAGTCTAATCAGGTGGGGGACTCCAGACCTGGCCAATCAGAGAAAACTGATCTCATGGGCCTTAAAAAGGGGAATCTGTACATGAAGGGTCTGAGGTATTGAGAAAGTGCCTTGTTGCTTTGTGATAGTCCAGTAACGGAAATTCAGCCAAAGAATAATGGAGCTCACACAATCATGCCACGCGAAACAGAAGGTATGGAGTAGCCTAACAAGGTGAGCCATTAGCAAAGAAAATACCTTCTTGTGGCTTAAACTAGTGTCAAACACATTTTCCCTTTGAAGCATCTGTAGTGATTAAACCACTCAATAAACATACTGAGAGAAGTAAAATAGAAACACAACAGCAAAAACAGTTATTTGGAAAAGAAAATAACTAATTTTAGGTATTTCCTTTTTAAAATCCTTCCTATTTCCCTTTAAAGCATCCTTCAAACTGCCTCCTACATTAGGCAAGAAAACAAACTAACTAACTAAAATGAAAGGTGGAGACAAATACAACCAAAAGACAAAATGTGCTCAGCTGAAATCCCTGTCAGGGAAGATAAGAGGGGCAATGAGGGTCCAGAGGTAGAGGCCAAGACCCAGCCAGCTGGAGCACATCTTCACCCACACAGCAGGCATAGTGCTCTGCATGGCCTGAGTGGTGGTATCTGGTCTGAGGGAAGACATTGAGAGAAAAATACAATTTAGAGAAACTGTCTTACCTATTTTTTCAACCAAAGGTTATTGATCAGTGGAGTGCTGTGGAAATATTCAAGTTGAGCTGAAATAATGACAAGTTTCAGGTGAAGTAATGTGCCCTCTGGTGGCCAGAGTTGAGGCCTACAATGCCTGAAACCTAATGATTTCAAAACATCTGGCCATCTTAGAGGCACAACACAGGTGTTTTATTTTTTCCTGTTCATGAACTCATTATTTTAACCGGATGCTGACTGTAACATGTTTGTGTTTTTAAGCACTTTTACTTCCCTATTAGAATTCTTCCCTTCAGTAACAAGTCAAACTGTCCAAGCTTTGAGCTCCTGTTACACAATATTTAGTAGTATGTCAAAGAGAGCCACTTACTGGTACCAGTTGGTGAGAGTCATCATGATGTACAGAGAGGCCAGACAGAGGTGGAAGTGGAAAAAGGAGTAGCTGTAGGTGACTCCCTCCTCCTCATTGTCCACAGCTCTGCGTATACCATCCTCTCCCACTACACCCTCCCCTCCAGCCTCTCCTCCGCTCTCCTCTGTCTGCATCAGCTTGTTTACCTGGGTGTTGCTGGACGAACGGATACTGAGGAAGACAGAAAGCAACATTTTTACAAAAATGTAAACAAAAACTAGGAGTAGAAAGTGTCGTTTCTGACAGTTTCAGCACTGCTAAACCTACCTGGCATAGAGTGTGCAGAAGAGGAAGATGACCAAACCAACAATGCCCTGGGCATCCCACCACTGCACTTGTCCTGTAGTGCTGTCACCAGATGGCACAGTGGTGCTGACATTTGACACTAGACTCAAAAGGCTGGGGTTACATTTCCGGTCTTAAAAAAAAATAAAATAAACACATACACACAGCATTAGATGATTTCTACACTGTAACATGTCACATAAAACATATTACTACACAGTGAGCCTGTTTACACTTTGACATATCATTGCATCTCAGAGCATCTGGATTCCATCTTGACTGTAAATTCAAAATTCTTTTGAAAATCAACTCAAATTTGCATTTGACAATATTACTAAAACAAAAGTAGCCATTTCCCTGTTAATGAATACTTTACTCTGACTTAACACTGAACTAAGTGCTGATGTTTTGCACTTATATACATACATATGTTTTTGTTGGTCTGTCTTATGTTATAAAATAAGGAGCTGGATGCCTATGGTATCTAACAAAGGTACAATATGTCTGTCACATTCATGAAATCTGAGAGCTCTCTGAAAGGGCAAAGACATGTTTGCTAACAAAGCTGAAATCCAGTTCTACATGGAAACTTGAGATGTGTTTTCAGTGTCACGTGTAAAGAGACCTCAGATCCCTTTATGTGCAGATACAACTAAAGCTAATGCATGACAGTAATTGTGCAGTCTACCAAAAGGCAACTAGAGCACTAGCTCTACAGTCACCACAAACATGTCCATCGTTATCGTTTACTAGCAAACGCAAATCACATGACATGAGATAAGGAAGGTATACTCGCTAGCAGTAAACAATGCAGCTCATTGTTCCCATAAAACGCTAGGGAGGACTCACCCATGTGGTCAAAATGCTGCAGCAAATAAACAGCAAGTGCACATATTTTAACAGCATTATCACATCTGAGCATGAAACCAAAAGCTAGTGAGGAGAGCTGCAACTGTGGAGTGACACAGCAAGACACTCACTTGGGTTGTTGGTCATTGCAGACCAAGTGACATACATAGTGTAGAGGGAGATAAGTGAAGCCTGGAGCAAACCAGAGTGTGGCTGAGCTTCCTGTGAGAAATAAGACAAAACAGAGGATTACAAACTTTCATACAACACTGTGTTTTCTGCTCTAAATCCACCATAAAATGCAGGTTTTTCATCCAGCTCAAAAGATGCTTGTGGATAATTTATTCTTTGACTTTAGTTGAACAAAGTTACAACTGTTTGTGAGGTGGAGAGAACTGTTACTGGATCAGCAAGTAATGTGCTGCTGTCAAAAAATTCTTAATAACTAACACATCACAGCTGAGAGTGTGAAAATTAATGTACAAAGTACTGAAACATAATTAATTCATAATTACAGTATAAATTAAAACTCATATTGATATTGCTTGGAATGATCTGGAAATGACAGAAAGGTGTGGCATATAAACTCAGAAGAGGATTTCAAGATCATCTTTTGGAGTTATTTGGAGAAGATGGAGATGAATAATGGTTTGAAATTTGTTGGTGTTTTTACGTGTATCTGTATTCATGTGGATATGGCCCAACACTGGCCCATACTGTACCTGTATCTTGGGAAGGATTGAGACAATGGAAATAATGATGCAGAAGATCAGGTTGAGGCTGATGAAGACCTTGTGCTCTGTGCAGTCATCTGGTTGTGTGTAGTAAATGTAGAAAAGCACCACAGCAGTGATAGCCAGGGCGTAGTGGAGGACAGTGAAGGACAGCAAGCCTGTAATTTACATAACCACATGTTACATTTCATTGCTTAAAACCACAAGTATAATAAAAATGAGTTAATGTCTTAGACAGCAGACATCTGTCTTCTAATCAAGACACAAGACCACGATAAAGGATCCACACACTGTTAACTGCTCCATCCAATTAAAAGGAGTAACATTTCGGTCTTCATCATGCATTGTCTAAATTTGACAGTGCCCAATAAAGACCATTTCTGCCTCTTGCCTTGAAGTGTTTTTCCTTTTAAAACAGCATTTAAGAGTTCCCTTGCATGTGGGTGCTTCACACCAAGTTTGGCCTCTGTAATTTTTTGACAAATATATAGCTTAACAGTAAAAGAAACATCTCTTTTCTGGTTAATGTTGTACCTGCAAACCAGCATTTGTTGTCACCATTTTCAGCGTTCTCTACCCACACCTTGTTCCAGGAATGGGCAAAGTCAATGAGGAGAATAAGTTGGATGATTATGAAGATGAAGGATCCCACTACTCCAAAGTAAAACCACACTGAAAGTGAAGAGGAAAAGTCAGTTTCCTAAAACTAACTAAAAACTCACACAGTCACAAAGTCAGCTTTCTGTGTGCTCGAGATGAAGTTGAAATGCACTGCAGTTTGTTGTAATTTAAAAGAATGTGTTAGTACCAGTATGAAATGTTCCATCAGGGATGAAAAAAGCTCCCACTGTTATTCCAACCAGGATCAGAAACTTAAAGAACCAGAACCTGGAAAATAACGAACTCACCATCAGCACAAGAGAGAGATGGAAAAACCACATTCACATCTGAGCCCTGAGCCACTGAGATCTATGTAAGCCAAAAAAGCACTTACCCATTTTGAAGAGCTGCGCGTGGGTCTTTGCTGCTACGTACGCGAATCATGATGGCGGAGAAGAGGAAGAAGAAGCAGGTCATGGCGAAACACATACGGTACACAGACTTGTAGCCCACGAGGACATCGCAGTTGGCCTTGTTTTCAATACCAGGTATAGTGGTTCCTCCTTGGCAAAATCCTGGGATCTATAACACCATAAAGTCAGATTCAAATAATTTGTAATAAATATTACCTAGTCCGTATTTACCAGAAGGAATGTATTTTAAAAAGAAACTTTTCACACCGAATGATAAATGGCTCAGATTTTTCCAGTAAAAATATTGAATTATGAAATGACAGCAGTCACTGATCTTGCAACACATTTTAGACATTCACTCTATGCAAACTGTAACCAGAGGATTTAAATATGTCATCACAACTACCTCCTGTTTTTGATCAGATATTAGTCAAGTCAGTACACACCCATCACACGAATGTTACAATATAATCTCACCTTGCGGAGCTGCGTTTCCATTCCAGGAAGAATCATAATGACAGACACCATGGTCCCCAGCAGCAAGAAGAAGGAGAAGACCAACCTCGTGACAGTGGAGTTATTGGAGGAGGGACAGCAAGCACACAGAAGGCATGGTGCTGAGCCACACAGACAGGAGGCCTACAGGAATAAATGAGGGGTGTGTGTGGGAGGGAAAACCAGAGAGAATTAAAGCTTTGGGCTGGACAGTCTTTTAAATATTCGAGGAGAGCTGAAATGAATGTGGGCAACTTTGGCAGATCGCCATTCATAAACATATCTTGTTCCATTAGAGATACAAGGCTGCTGCAGCATCAGTAATTGCAGCAGTTAGTTTCCAATATGAGATTAAAACGGATCTACATCAACCACACCTCAAATACAAAACACAATCTACAGTCACGAGCCTGTCATTAAGTGAATCTAGGGCAGAACGATCCAGTGGCATTTATGACGGTCACAGGTAACTATGTAGCCCACACAGATAAAGATAAGAGTCCACCTGATTTCATCTATTAGCTATTTACACTGACCTTGCTAGCCCATTTGAAGCTAAACAGACACTTCTCTTATAGCAGCCTATTTGCCAGCACATATTAGTTATGTGCCAATAACTTGGCTACCTGGGTTACATGTTTACACAAGTGCCAAAGGCCCATTCTAACACTTCCTCTATTTCTATTTTCCTTCGTCATTCACGAGCTCGCTAAACCACTTTTCTTAAAACGTTTGAACTAGTATTTCTCTCTGCTTACAAAAAGGATATATAACAGCAGCGTTTTACCGGAACTGTCACGTAGTTGGCACTTGACCGATACAGTTCGTCGGTTAGCTAACGTTAACCTCAGTTTACCTCATCTAGCTAAGAGCTACGGTAAGACTCTTGTCTTAACGTTAACGGCCACAAAAACCTTCTGTTGACATTAGAGATAAAACCCGTGTCGGTGATATATACTTACACAGCTGGCTAAAGAGCACAAGGCTAGACAAGCTCCCATTTTGGCATTTAAGCGCTGAAATTTATGGGACCGTACCGACGCCTCTCGCTGCCTTCAACAATAACAGCGCATACAAACAATCGGATGTTGCTCTGCAGCTTTTCAAAATAAAAGCTTTAGCTCTTCATTTCCACTTCATTTTTCAAAAGGAAATTGTTTTAATCAGAGTAATTTCAGTGCATAACCCAATGCTGCAAATTTATGAATGATAACCTATCATTTGTGTGGTTAGTGGATTAAACTTGTATTGCAGCAGCCTTTATTTCCAAAATGAGTCCAGGTCTGCCTGGTGTCCAAGGTGGATAACATGATGGCGAATGTAGGGACTTTGAAACCCACCATCTGTTCTCTTGCTCAGCATCCCAGGAGCTGAGTGTCTGTTCTTTAAAATTACTCAGACAGCAAAAGGGAGACTGTCAGGTGCTGACAGAAGCCTCTTCAAAGCCCTCGCTGTTGGTAGTGTACCAGCACAGTGGGGAGCCAACAGTGGTTGGGTTATTAATAGTCCCTTTAAAACCTAACCTGAAGCATGCAATAATTTGCCAAATACGCACATAATTTAATAGCAAGTTGAGGTAATGAGTCCTAGTATGCCCAGTAAAATTAATGAGCTTGGACATGTCTCAGATGATCACCTAACAAAAACACAACAATTAATCAGTATTATATTGACTTTATTATACTTGAAAACAAACCCATGAGAGCATAGTCATAAATAGTCACAAATATGCAACATGAGTGGGTATTGCCGTTTATTCTTAAATGCACTGTATACAATAAGAATCCTATGGTGCTCACAACTCTATCTATGAGAGTAGACCACAATTTTCATCTGAGATGCACACTATACCATACCTGAGGCTATAAGTTATAGCTGAAATTTGAATGAAGTGAAAATATTACCATAAAAACATGTTGCTAGAATCACTTTTTTAAATATGATGGTACAGTATTTCTTTAATATTTATATGCTATTTGAATTACAGAGCAGTCAATTGTGCACTTTTTGTCAGGTTGATTCCTCTGTCCAACACTAGGTAGCAGCATTTAACCAGCATTTTACATTCGAGCTGTTCAGTTTAATGAGCTTTAATAAACTGTACTTCACATTGGAACAGATTTGTCAGCAGATGTTCTTAGACATGGCATGATAAACATATCTCACATAAATATTTAGAGCTTACTTTGACATATTTCCTACACATCCCTGCACTGGCAAAAAGCTGAACTGATGAATTTAACTAATTTTAAACTAGACGAGTCATGAGATGAAAGGACTGGAGTTACAGGGAACGTTTGGGGACATTGTTTTTCTGTGATTTAATGCTGCACGTCTCAACATGCCACTTTGTAACAGACCAGCAGCAACAACAGTCAACTCTTATCTGTCAGAACATATCAGAGCTGTTTGTCTTCTTCTCATGACCAGAAGGTAAAATGATTCAATAGATGAATCTAGTGGCTGGATATACAGAGGCGGCAAGTTAAGTCAAAGCAATTCTTTATATTGTCAACCAATCTGTGCAATTTCCATCTAGCTGTTAGTTTAGGATGAAAGACAGTGGGTCTGTTTGCACAGATTAATATGAGGAATATCTGTCAATATATATTCAGTGCATTTTGTTTAAATCTACACTAAGATTAATGTCTGTAGATGTGGGTTGAATACCCACATCCACAGATATTATTCAGACCCTTTCATGCTGCATGGGCAATAGCTGGGCAGTAAAACACTGTAGCTGTAGCTTCTTTTGCTGTAAATGTGACACTTTTAAAGCTTTAAAGCTTGCATCACTTCTCTGCAACACATGCACACAAAGATTTTCTTTTGAACTAATCTTAAAGACAGACTTGGGTAAAATTTTCAGAGGTTTGGGAGGGCATTTGAAATATGGAACACTTATTCAGACTCTAAATATAATCTATTTTATTGCAGCTTCTCACCTCAGATAAGAGTAGGGACCTTCTGGGAGTGAGAAAATACCACATACCTTAATTACCCCCACATTTGATATAACTCTGGGTTCATGATTTAATATTAGACTCAGTGTCCATTGAGTATAGTCAAAGGAAAGTTGAGTGACCCCAAGATTCCTTGAGGATAAATGGAAAATTGGTTTCCAGAAAAATGAGGTAAGATTTCAGTAGTTGCTGTAACACTATTTTGTGGGGTTTAAGATAAACCAAAGTTGTTTAAGGCTAGCTGTAACCAGCTTTGTCCAGAATGTTCTGGTTTAGGATCATCTGTGAGAAACATCCTCCCTATAGTCAGTGAAGTGACTGAAGACATACAGACTGTCAAAACAGCAACCTTAAAGTGTATACAACCAGTCAATTAATCTATGTGTCAAAATATTACACATGATCTGGAAAAATTGCTCTAAATTTATTATTCACCTTTATGCAAACATTTTCTCCTATTCTCCTACTATCTCTCAGCAGCCACGGTTCTCCTCAGAAATCAAATACTTTGTGTTTCCCTTTTCAGTTTGTGAAAAAGAAGATAACTCTAGATACTAGATAGTGTTTTTTTTCTTTTTTAAGTAAGACTTTGTACAACAAACCTCAGTCATCCACTGGCAACTTTAGCCACTCATCCTTTTGAGTGTAATAAAGTCACCTCTTTGTTCTGGTACTTGCAGCAATTGCCAGCTGATGTCTGCCTCTCCATATTCTTGCTTGCTTGATGCGGTGCCCAGGATTAAAATTTTGCTCTCATCCATCACTGCTGTTTCATCACTCACTCTTCAGAGTTTCTTGTAGTTTTCCCCTTAAACAAGAGCTGCAACAAAGAAAAAAATGTTAGGGGAGAAGAAAGTTTCTAGTTCCCGATATTTTACTGGGCAATAGAAGAGTGAAATGCAAACACATTCAAAAACAAATCTAAACAACACCGAACCTGGAAAACTGACAAAAGTCAAGTGATGAAACTCAGTTATTAGCTTAAACTTGGCTCATATGAGACGCAACATTAAGGACAGAGTCAGAGAGGAGAGTTTGTTAGTATGAAAACAGCTGAATATAAATAGGTACATTGCATGAATGAATCCATTGCCATTTAATGACCCACAGACTTTAATATAGTTTTGAGCTACAGTATGATGAAAATCTCAATTTATTTTCAGCTACTAATGGCAAGTTCTGGAAAAATAGGAGTGTTGAGAGAAACACTCAAATGGACTGTAACACTCTGTTGGGGACTGAGCTGAAAGGCATGAGGAGTCATAGGTGGATCTGGAAAATAAATATATAAGGTTGTCTTTTTAACCCCAAAACAAGAAAAATGATTTACAAAACAAACTTGCAATGCAGTTTTGGGCCCATAAAAGTTAACTGACCTCCTAAACTAAGACCAGAAAGGGAGTATGTACTGTATAGTGGCTGATCGGAGAAGTTAATAAAGGTTACAAAGTGATAAAACTAGGTAAGAGAAAAGAAGAATTTAGGTGAATATCATAATAGTGTGGGACAGCATTAAACATCAAATCAGCAAAGGAGGATAACACTAACCCATAGTCCACAACAAAGGAAACAAGGAGGGAGCTAGTTTATTCGGACTAACAGCACTAAGACATGAAATATTTGAGCCTTTGCTGTAATAATGAGACATGGATATACAGGCCTACTAGTTACCCATCTTTAGAAATAATATTAAATATTTGTAGCAGGGGGAGGGAGGAAGTAAAGCCAGTGGCATTAAATAAATGAAAACACACGGGTTTATGTGCATTAAACTTCATGTAATTGTACTTACCAGTCGGGTCCTTTTCAGTGTAACATGTGGTGGGTCATATATTTATGATTTTTAGTGAGTTTCGTGTGGAAAAACAGTTTCATAATCTCAGGTAAACGCGTGGTCTCGTCAGGCTTGTTTTGCCATGGGGCCATGCCAGCTCCTTGGCCTTATGTGAGGTTTTTTTTTTACGTCTCCTGCTCCTGGCGCCCACAGCTTCATACGCTGCCTGCCATTGGTGGATTCGGGCCAATGAACGCAGACGTCTAAGGTGACGTTTGGTGTCAGCGGGTTTTTGCGCGAAGGTGCAGATGTTGGCGGTCTGAGAGTCTGAATAGAAAGGAGAGGAACAACCAGGCTGAGGTCTGCTCTTCAAGCTGAGGCACTTGACGGTGAGAACAATGGCTTTATGCAAATGTTGAACCAGGCTCTCAGACCATTCAAGCAAAGAGTTTATAGAGTTAAAGGTCAATTTGGGCACTTTTAGCAACATTATGAATCGTGCTCTGCATCACTGGAGTCAAATAACGGACTTTGTTGTTATGGCCGCAGTTCAGTGGACCATACTATATCTATGTTAGGAAGGCAAAAAACAAAAGTATTGTGGTCATGTTTTTATAACGTTTTTCCACACACACATTCAGCTAATACATTAATTCATACAAAGTTTGCTTGAGTGAGGTTTTTGTTTTTGAGTTGGTGTTATGTAACGATTTCCTTGCAACCCCACTATTACGTTTAGCAAACAAAATTAAGTGGTTTATTCAGGTGCTTCATCTTCATATTTTATTGAGGACTTATATTATTCTCGTTCTTATTTTTCAAAATCATTCATTTTGTGTATATTTACTCAGTTGTTGTTGTTGTAGTTGTTGTACATGATTTCTACGGCCCCTCCCCCGCCATTTTTAACGTATGTCTCAGAAATGCACGTATGCACTCTCTGACAGTGGGCATTCACAATCACCGTTACACACGGTCTTTATTTCATGATAGACCCTTCCACACTGCGACTTTGAGTTGACTGTATAAGCTCCAGCGAGGTGGATAGAGAACTTGTTTGGCCTGACAAGTTATGTCATGTTACGGTAACCGAACAGATTATGTAATGTTATAATTTTACTTGTCAACTACACAAAGCCTGTAACTGGTAAGATAAATGATTGCATATACATGATAAAATGATAAACAGCATGAGAAACATATTTAGTTAATGGGGAAAAAAAGAAAGATTTTTTTCTATGAAGTGATGTTTGCATGCTTGATCAATTATCTATCAAAACATGAATTATCAGCTCCATTGATGCACTGCTCCTCCTGCTGAGAGGACCTGGGCATGCATGAAAAGTGCAATGACTCATTTGACCAAAGTAAAATGAACACTTTTCCCATTGTGTGCAGTTAGATGTGCATTCCTTGAAGCTAATTTCTGTTTTTCTTTCTTTTTAAAGGCAACATTTCTGCTGAAATGGCAAACTGTGGAGGTACGTGTAAATTATGAAACAGTTACTGTATATGGAGAGCTTTTGGGATGCATAAATTCCCCAATCCCAGCCAACATAGACAGTAGAGAAGAACTGTATACAAAAGCTAAAGCAGAAAAGCAGTATAAAAGTAGGGCAAAGCAAAGTTTTATGTTTCTGAAACCGACATATGCAGGATTCAAACACGTTATTCAGCTATACAGCAGTAATAGGAGTCCTTTGATGTGGTGAGTGCAGCACGTTACAAAACTGGTGTCTACAGCAGCACTCACTGTTCTTAAAAATGCTCTTTGTTTTGTCACATCTTGCTTTCAATTAGTTTCCACTGGAAAAATGCCGCCAGAGCAGAGATTATTATTCTCCTTTGACCTCTTTGATAAAGCAGTGACCCCTAAAAAGGAAGCAGGGGGCCAACTCAACATCCTTTACCTTCCCTCAGTCAGGCAATGAATCTCAGTTAAGCCACTAGCTTCCATCAGTTAACTTGGAGTGTCCACAGCCAGTTAATTGAACACACTCCAGTGAGTTAACTTTTTGTTTTAACTCATTGTCTGACTGAGGGTCATGTAAAACAAATCAAAACTGACCATAATGTAAACTAGTGTGGACTGAAATTTCCTGTTTTGCAGACATTAAGGTGAAGGAGCTGAACAAGCGGGCATCAGGTCAAGCATTTGAGGTCATCCTGAGCCCCTCCACCCCAGATCCCAAGGCAGAATTTCCACTCTCCCCACTTAGAAAAAGGGAAACATCGTTGGATGAAATTAAGAAGAAGCTGGATGCTGCAGAGGGGAGACGCAAGGTATCTGCAAGGACATGAGCAAACACCTACTTTGAAAATCACTAACTGAGGTTGTAGTTTCTAACACTTTAGCAGTTTTAGTTTCTAGCACATCACTACAGATGTTCTTTGGTGTCATTTTGTCAGAGCCACGAGGCTGAAGTGCTGAAACACTTAGCTGAGAAACGAGAGCACGAGAAGGAAGTCATCCAGAAGGCCATGGAGGAAAACTGCAACTTTAGCAAGAAGGCAGAAGAAAAACTCAATCAGAAGATGGAGGCAAACAAGGAGAACCGCACGGCACGCATGGCAGCTCTCAATGAGAAGTACAAGGAGATGGTAAGCTCTTCATATTACACCAAACATATCTTCATGTTCAATGGTGATTGAAAAACAAGTAAGCCTGATCCATTTGTCCTTTAACATGCACAGGAGAAGAAGATTGAAGAAGTGAGGAAGAACAAGGAGCTGATGAAAGAAAGAGAGCATTAATCAGTTCATGTCCTGGAATACAGTTTTCTCCAAAGATAAGCTTTATTTTTTTTAACTGACAGCAGCGTGTTGTTTTTTCTTAGGTTAGTTCTGATTATGCTGGTTATGGAGTAGATTTGGTGTGAATATATTGTAGTCTGAGTCTCACTTGTAGATTTCCTTTTGGCAGCTGGTTGAGCACTGTTTTTTTTTTTCCTTTTTGGTATGAACTATATTTTTCCATTGCATTAAATTGGTCCTTATGTTATACTGTTAAAATGCATCATTAATACTGTTCTGAACTTTTATAATGCTGGAAGTTTGAATATGCTCTTTGATACCAAGGTTCTCCCAATAAAGTTTGGATACATATTTCAAGTTTTTGTCCTGGAGAGTTGACAAATGATGTCATTATTCAAACTGAAGCTACAACCACACTACACACAGGCCCCTCTGTATTATGCTCAGTGATACTTTGACACTGCTGACACCTAGTGGTAATGAGGTCATTTTAGTGATAATTCTGTAATGGATATGTGTACAGTAAAATATCTGATTCCTAAGAGCTAGAGAGATACATTTCCTTTTTTCTTGTCAAATAAATTCATCCAGATCTAGAAAGTATTTTTTTTAATTTGTGAGGCACAAAGGTTTCAATGCCTCTGATTAGAGCAAATGTTTTGAAGTCACTGTTTAGAGCAATTATTTTATTTCTAAGGGTCATTGGACGAAAAAGGGTGGGACACAGTTCAGCTCACTTGTTTGTGAGTGAATTGCTGCTCCGTATTTGCACAGAAATGGCCACACCCAATATACAGAAACACTAATGATGTCTGTGTCTCTTGGACCATGTAATATTTCCATTATGTAAAGTAACAACAAGCGGCCTCTGAAGAAATAAACATTAGAAACACAGAAAAGAAAAAAGTAAAAGAAAATTAGAAGATTTTGCAGAGACAGCTCCTGGATGAACGACCCCACAGCTGAGCCTGCATTTGGACCAAGAGCATTCAGCATCAGACATACCATGACACACATCTACCACCTACTTCCACAGAGACAGAGGGGCAACAGTACTGCATATTAACCAGAGTGGATTCAAGTGGATGAACAACAACACTGTTTTACTTCCCTTCCCTGCGGTCCTAATAGAAGGAGGTCATTCTGAGGGAGTATGAGTAGGAAAGCTGTGGAGGACAGGTAAGTGGTAAGTGATGTTTTTAGCACAATTGATTATAAATGATGTATTAGCAATCTCATAACTGATGCAGAACAACAGAACAAAAAAAAAAAACATGTAGGTGGACATTGTTTCACAGTCCAAGTCAAAACATTTGAAAACTGCTGATTTGCAAAAGTGAACGTAGCTTGGAAGGTTGATGGGAAACACCAGCCCATCACTGCGGTAACTGATGACTCATTTGCACCAGTGGGCATATTGTATGTTCAGATTCACATGAACAGCATGTCATTGGACTGCAGGAACACATGCTCTAATCAGCACAAGACAGAGTGGGTAGACAAAGCTGTAATGTTACACTTGTATGCAGTCACACCCTCATGCATAAGCAGCACATGGGCCTGACACTGAGTGTTACAAGCTGTCACAGTAATTGTGTCACAGATTCTTGCATGTATGCATGTACTTTCAACCTGCATGTTGCCCTTGTGTCATTGCTTTGACTGGGAAAAAGGATTTCTAATCTATTTGCTATATTGAACGGGCACTGGCGTGGCATTGTGTTTATACATTAGGAATGTAATTACATTTGATTCAAACAATTCATGTTTTGATGATTTAAAGTGGTACAACTCCTGAGGTAAAATTTTAAGATGATATGAAAAATTACTGACAATTAAAACTATCCTCATTATGTGCACTGTGATATACTGTGATACACTGTATTTGTACTGTAGTTAAAGTAAAGTAAAAAGTAAAGTTAAAGTTAAATACGCAAGACAACAATGTAAACATCTGTGTTTGTTGTGCAATTTTACACATGAAATAACCCATGTTTGAATACAGTGTATCCCCCTTCATTCATGTTTAGCTTGTTTTTCAGGGGGTTTTTTTCACAATTTTGCGGTCACAGTGTAATAATGTTTGTTGAGGTGTGGTGTGTACAAACGTGGACATAGTTGTTTGTGTTTGAATCGGTTTTGCTATGCATACAATTGCACACACAGTGCTACACAATCCCATCTTTGTCGTGTGTCTAGAGAAAACTGCTGGACTCATCAACCCACAAAGATGCTTGTCCCATAGAGCACTTCACCACGGTCTAACAACACATGGGACAAAGACTGGCTCCACTCCAGCGTCCTTTCCTCAGCATGCATGATCATGACTTTTGCTGGATTTACAAATGTTTACACAACATCATTTTATCTGCTCAATTCCACCACACAAACACAATGTCCTGAGCTTCTGAAGACACTTTTTGAGTGTATTTCATGAAGTTGACCTTATTCGAGTTAAGACACAGATCATTCCACAGTGGATTTAGTTTATAGCCATGAGGGCAAAATATGACCTATACTATAGCAGACAGTGCAAGCCAAAACTACTGCTTCTACTACTACAACACTCTCAAAAATTCATCTCTGCTGGCAATATACACTGAGTGGGAGGGTTTCAATCAGGAAACAATGCAGATCTTTCAGTAATACTGAGTCTAACAATGGAAACTTTGTTACTGAGCGTCAAACAGGGGAACAGCAGGAGCCATAAAACTGATGTGACCACAGCAGTCAAGCAGGGAAAGTGCTGGTTTTGATAACCAAATGAGCTCCAGTTGGGTAATCGCAGTAACTTGGAAGGAAGCCGTGAAGCCAAATTAAGATGCACTTCATGACCTCACATGATACCGTGCCTCAAATACCTTTGTTACAATACCAAGCATGTGTGATCTAGGCCTTAGGTGAGAGCAACATCAAATAAGCATGATCACTCTGTAAGTCATCTTCTGCAGGATGGCAACAATTTGGTGTTATTTGTGTTGTGCCAAATCATAATATATATTATCTCAGGGCACTTGACAGGGGAGTGGTAACTGCTGGGTTTCTCTCAGCAGTTGCCACAGAGAGCAGCACTTGATGGCGGGGGGGAGGAAAAACTCCCTTTTAACCAGCAGACACCTCCAGCAGAAGTGAGGTTAGGGTAGGGGGGGGCGAGAAAAAGAGCAAAGAGAGAGGAGAAAGAAAGAAACTGTATACAGTAACAGTATTTACCGATATCATACACATACCTAAAATAGTTTAATTAATCGTTAATTATGATGCAAAATAAGTAATAACAGGCTTTACAGCTCAGTTAGCCGATGAAAGGAATGGCTTGTATAAAATGTGGCCCTTTAATCATTAACCCTGGTTAACAGTTGTTATCATGTAGCAATCAAACACAGTGGTTCAAAAAGGACCCCTGTGGTCCTTACATGAGTTCTTAGGGGTCTCCAGCAAATCATAAACGGAATGATTTTGAGTATTTTGGTCACTGGTCTCAAACATTATCTGTATTGATTCATCTAAAAGAAAAGGCCTCATGAAATGGGGATCAGAGGTCACTGGAGGAATATGACATGTAGAAAAGTCAAAGTGCAGAATAACATCTTTAAGAGGTTAATAGCATTATAGTTATAGATAAATATGGAAGATATATTAAGTGTGTGAATACTGCAATAGGATAATCAGGTCAGATTATCAGTTATCGGATCAATGAAGCATTAACCATTAGCATGCCATGACTTGTAATCTGTAGATGTAGCCTGCAGGTTACCAGTTTGCTACATTATCACCTAGTGTAAAGATAGTCAGCAGGCTGGGCGTCCAGAGACCGTATTTGATAGAAATGTCTCATGGGAGTGTGCCATGCCTTCATCTGGCAGTGGAAGAATTTCTGTTCTGGGTGGGCGGGGCCTCCGGCCGAGCGGCGGCAGCCATTGGTCGGCAGCATGTGTGCGGCAGCAGAAAAGAGCGGCGCCGTGCTCGCTGTTTGGCCGGAGGAGCCGCCCGTCAATCGGCCCCTGTGTCCGTATCCTCTCGGCAGCTGCGCCGTGAGAGCCGCCTGGCGCTACTCTCGACACGGTCATCCTTTATCCGCTCACCCCCCCTCCGAACAATGTTATCTATGTTCCGCACGCCTGCAAATCACCCACTGACTGCTGCATCTCACACTTTGGATTGATTCTACCATCTACAGGTATGTTCATTTTTAATGGTAGTGGTGTTTTTGGGGGGGAGGGGAAATTGATGGCGATTTTTCCGTGATCAAGTGCTATAGCGTGGAATAGATTCAGATGCGCCTTGAACGCACAAACCGTCAATTTTCATGAACGTGCAGCGGTATGTATATGTGTTTTATTCGTCTCTTAGCAGAGCACTGCTCACGAGAGGATGAGGCAAGCCCTCGAGCCTCTCAGGAAGTGTTGATGCAAATGTATTTCGGACACTGGCTCTTCAGCTTCAGCAGCCGTGTCGATCAGGTGCAGGTTTGCTTGGAGGGGAATTAACTGCAACAGGGCCATACGCTGCAGGCCTGAGGTCTAAAACCACATTTTCAAACCACCCTTCCTCAATATAGTCGAGCATTTTCCTTTCCCTATAAATATTTTAAAGGATTGCCACCGTTCTTGGGAGGCGGAGGGTGTGGGTCGGATGGGGTTATGTTACGTAAGCTCTTCCCATTCATCACTCCACGCCTTTTCCTCCTGATCCTCGCTCGGCCTGCGTTCATCCCACTCAGCCTGATCTCTGTGCGAGGAGGATGCTCGCCGCATCTCTAAGAAGTGAACCCAGGGAGACCTGAAGTGGTCTAATCAGGGAAATGCTTAACCAAGGAACTTTGAGTCACATTTCCCCTCATCATGTGTGAGCCAGCTAGGGTTAAGGTCTTTCCTTTCCTTCAGGGCGAGTCCTAAGCTAGGTTTGAAAAGGAGGAACAACAAAGTGATTATTATCTTACCAAACAGGAGATGTCAAGAGGTGATTACATACAAATCGCCCTCAGGTCAGGTGGGAGTCGTTTACCACTGCTGTTGTAATTTTAAGACTCATCCTCTACCATTTATATTGTCACAGCTAGCACTCCTGACCTGATTGATATTATGAAATGAAATTAATGATGGAGGAGTCTGCTCCTGCACCAACATTATCCATAATCACTCACCTGTTAAAACAACTATGCCCTGTGCTGCATTAAACCTTTTAAATTGTACCTACACTGTAAGCATGGTGACAGCAGGTTTGACTATGTATCAGGTCTTACACTTCCTGTCATACGTTTCATAATATCCTCATTTAAACATTGTTTTGTTGAAATTCATACTCCAGTGAATGACGATAAAGAAAACAGACCATTTTCAGGGATGAAAAAATTGGTGAATCTACAGTTTTACAGCAGCAATGGAAGTAAATGAAGCCTCTGAAGTGAATGTAAATGGCTCAGTGGCGTCCTAACATTTGCTTTTGACTTAAAAACCCTCTGTGTTAGAACAAACTGTTACTACACCCTCTGATGCATGATTAGTATGATGCTGTACAACAGGAAGTGGTTCTCGTGATACGGATAATGACACCAATATTGGAAATGTCGTGGTACCACCTAAAATACTGAATCAAGTATCAGCAAATACACAAGTCTATGCGCCGATCACCTGT
This sequence comes from Caranx ignobilis, assembly GCA_021432705.1. NCBI lineage: Eukaryota > Metazoa > Chordata > Actinopteri > Carangiformes > Carangidae > Caranx > Caranx ignobilis. The sequence goes on along the minus strand of MU270012.1, from coordinate 6,560,957 downwards.
GATTGATTAATGAACTTTACAGTTTCACAGCAGGATGAAAAAGGGAGTTTTCTCAGAAATGAACCTTCTTCACTGCTCTAAAATACTAGCTTACTCACCAAGTTGCATTTTGCAGCTGCTGGCAACTGCAGCAAGGAAGAATTGATTCCTGGTAAATGCTACAATGTTAGCCGTTAGCACAACGTCAGCCATTTAGCAATATTTTACACTGGAAAGTCCCACCAATGAAAAAGCAACATGTACATTATACAAGACTCAAATTTCAAAGCGTGGTCCCGGTGTTTGGAAAATTAGTATAGTATAGTGTAGTGTAGTGTAGTATATAGTATAGTAGTTGTTAGTGATTCACATTTTTTATGACTGGGAGTCAAATTAGATGCTCTGTAGCATTCATGTAGCTGTTAATGTTTTACCAAGGATATAACCCAAGCTATGCCATAAAAGAAGATTTATGTCCATTCTGGGTTACCAGTATACAGCTGTTTATTATTTTCATACTGATCTACAGTGATATCAGATTAGTGCTCTGAATGGTACAGGTTCAGCTACTGGAATCAGAATGAGGAAGAAAGAAGGAAAAAGGTATGGGAACTTTGCTATAGAGGAAAAGACAAGTAAGAGTGGAAGACAGAGTGGTTGGTCAGGGGTTCATCTTACAGCAACATAATGACCCAAAACATTAGAGGAAGAAAACAGACATTGTCTTCAAATGATGGAAGAGCAGCAGACACAGTGTCCAGACTGAAACACCGTGGAGCTATTTTTTAATACTGTAACATACTGAGAAACGATGTGAATTTCAGTCACAACTGCAAGAAAGATCACAGTCTTGGAAGCAAAGCCCGAGAAACCAGTCAGATACGCTCACTGCCACCTCTCTTATCTGTAAGAATCCATGGTGTGTTATTAATTATGAACACATAAGGGTGATTCACTCCTGCGATTGGAAACACTTAAAGCTGAACTAATCAATATTTCTGTTGTTAACAGTGAATCAAATGATGTGTGTAATGTGAATGGGGTTAATCAGTGTGGAAAAAACGATTATCACTCAACACTGCAGCTCATCTCTACAGAGCCTTTTAGTCTATGGATGGATTATTATTTTGTGTTTTGCCCAACACAGTCCACTCTAACCAAACAAATGTGATAATGATTCAGTGTTGTACTTTTAAACTGGTCCCACTTGGCCCTCAGATGATCTAATAGAAAAGCTTTATGGAAATAAGTGTCAAGTGTTATTGACTTAAGTGTTATCAAGTATTTAAGCAGATGCCTTTGTTTATGGATTAATTATTTCGTATGATGTGAGAAAACTGTTTCAAGGTTTCACAGAGCCCCCAGTGGCTTGTTATGTTTTACCAAGGGATCATGTAAAACAGGAAACAGGAGCTCTGGAAGCTGAGAGTATTTGATGTTTTCTTTGATTACTGACTTAAACGATTTGTTGATGTTCTGAATTGTTGGTGATCATTCTTCTGCTCATTGATCAGGGTTAGAGCACTGCACTCTGCTTCGCTAGTTGCAGTGTTGCAAGAGTGAGTGTCACAGTACGGTCTGTGAGCATTTACATACGCTTGCAGATGCACACAGTATCTGACGGCATCTGAAGGCTAGACAGATATTGACTTAACTGACCGTTCGTTCATTCTGTCTGCTCCCCCCTTCCCCTCCTCCCTCCTCTCGTTTTCCAGTTTGCCATGGCGACAGTGGTGATGGAGCAGATCGGTCGCCTGTTCATCAATGCGCAACAGCTGCGTCAGATCCCTCAGCTGCTGGAGTCAGCCTTTCCCACACTGCCTTGCACTGTGAAGGTGTCGGACGTTCCCTGGGTGTTCCGCGAGCGTCACATCCTCACCGGCTACAGACAGCCGGACCAAAGCTGGCGCTACTACTTCCTCACGCTCTTTCAAAGGCACAACGAGACCCTCAATGTGTGGACCCATCTGCTGGCTGCCCTCATCATCTTGGTGAAGTGGCAGGAGATCTCAGAGACGGTTGATTTTTTGCGAGACCCTCACGCCCAGCCTCTCTTCATTGTCCTCCTGGCAGCCTTCACGTACCTCTCCTTCAGCGCCCTCGCTCACCTCCTCTCTGCCAAGTCCGAGCTCTCCTGCTACACTTTCTACTTCCTTGACTACGTGGGGGTCGCGGTCTACCAGTATGGCAGTGCCCTGGCACACTACTACTACGCCATAGAGAAAGAGTGGCACACTCGTGTGCAAGGGCTCTTTTTACCCACAGCAGCATTCTTGGCCTGGCTCACTTGCTTCGGCTGCTGCTATGGCAAATACGCCAGCCCTGGGATCCCCAAGTTTGCACTGAAGCTCTTCCAAGTGGTGCCCTCAGCCTTGGCTTACTGTTTAGACATAAGCCCTGTGGTTCACCGCGTCTACAGCTGCTACCAGGAGGGCTGCTCCGACCCGATTGTGGCATACCATTTCTATCATGTGGTCTTTTTCTTAATTGGCGCCTATTTCTTCTGCTGCCCTCACCCAGAGAGTTTGTTCCCTGGGAAGTGTGACTTCATCGGGCAGGGCCACCAGATCTTTCATGTGTTCGTGGTGGTATGCACCCTGACGCAGATCGAAGCGCTGCGCACAGACTTCACAGAGCGTCGCTCCCTCTACGAGAATCTCCACGGCGATCTCGCGCACGACGCTGTTGCACTCTTCATCTTCACTGCCTGCTGCAGTGCTCTTACCGCTTTTTATGTACGCAAGCGTGTACATGCCTCTATCCACGAGAAAGAGAAGTAACAACAGAATTGAGTTTGAAAAAAAAAGTCTAATTTATTCGACTCTGTAGTGACCATTAATTAAAATAATTCTGATGTTTTTGTCAATGAAAGTTATCAGTTTGTGACAGTGACTTATGACCATGTCTTCTCCGTGATTTGCCAAACTACAGTGAGCTATAAAAGTGATTTAAGGTGGTGTTTTTGTGACTTTCACTGAGGAAAAGGGAATCTTGTAATTTGTCGGCAGCAATACAGGTCATACTCAGACACTACAATGAGCCCTTTCATCTTTGCTCCGCTCTTTTATCAGTCTGCAAGGTTTTTATTTTAGTCGTAGTCTAAAGGAATGTGTTACTTTACTGTACAAAAATACACCTTCTGTCAAGGTGAGCAGAAAACTAGAGACCGGTTTCTAAAGATGTCTTTATACAGAATCATATTCAGAGTAATCTCACTGTCTTCATGAAATTGTAGCATTTCAAATCATGCAAGCCTTTATTTTTACAGTCTGCAGTCACATAACACTTCTATGTGTTGCAGTGATAGTGATATTTCCAATCTAATTTCAACATGGTAGATGCTCTTACCTACCTTCTGACTCTTAATATTTTTCTTCCTTTTGATTCTGCCCCTCTCTTTATGGATCAAAGCAGGATTTTTTTCCCATTACTTTTAATTTATCAAGGCAAATGCAAATGTTAGAACATATTCTAGGAATGTTGGGAACCCAATTTGAATACCAAATATTGTACCTCCTAAAAAAAAAAAAAAGAAAAAAATGGCATTTTTTTTTCTATGGGTGATACAATGAAAATGAGGCTGGCACTCAGTACTGGTAAAGAGATGGATGGTAGATTACTGATGTATTTTGTTTGTTGTGACAGTGTTAATCTTTTCTATTCAAAGGGCTGGAACTTCAGCTTTTGCCTTTTCACCTCCCATGATATCAGTGCTTTTGTGTGTGTTGTTTTTCATTGTTGGATCAGATTTGAGTCATAAAAAGCTGTGTCTGACTGGTGTTCTGCTTTTGGTATACTTTTGTTTTTGTATTATGAATATGTATGTGCCTCTACGCATGTCTTTTGGTATATACTGTGGATATTAAGTGTGTGAATGTCTTTGAAAGCTTAGCCTTCCACTTCTTTCTTACCCTGTAAATAAGCTGTATTTCTCTGATGAGTCGTTTTGCATCACATTTTCTTTTTATCTAATGCCATTCAGACATGAATGCATTTTATTTTCCTGGTGCAATATGGCACACTCTTGTTGTGCTGTATCATTTTTAGAGTGTATTTTATGTTCAGTGTCCCCCTGCCTATCTGATTTTATTGGTTATGAATACACCATTTCATATTGCTGCATTGTGACTCTGAAGAGACCCTTTATTTTTACTTTTTTCTTTACTTTTGTTATCACACAGATATGGCTCACTGGATGCTTAGATTTCTATCTTGCAAACTTTTAAATGTCAGAAATGATCTATATTCATTGCAGCACTCTCTGTTCATGATGGTGTTTAATGTGCCAATGAATCTGTTATTGCTTCAGTGATGGTACTACTGAAAGATACATTCAGAGACAGACTGTCAGAAGTGAAGAGTTGATTTTCAAATGATGTCTTGACCTGAATGGAAACATGTTACTGGTGAGATTTAACCTCAACTCCCCTAAATATGAACCTTCTAACTGCTGACGTTGGCACTACTGACCTGGTCTCATCATGCACTGCCTGAATCAACACTGTACATACTGTAGCTGACAACACTGGCTATGTTTACATGCATGGAGGTGTATGGTGATGTAGATATTCTAGTTATGTTTTAATTCTTTTTTCTTTGTTGAACTGTCATAATTCAGAGTGACCTGGGTGGACACATACTCCAGCTCAGGGACACCTCGTAAAACAAACAAACAAACAAACAAACAAACAAAAAAAACACTCCCCTATTGAGCAGGGCTATAAATGAGTTGATGACAACACTGAAATTGTCAAGCACGAGACTCATTTTGCACATGTGGTATAATGTTTGAGTGAAAGACTTTTTTTTGAATATAGGCTGATGATATCCAATTGGCAAATGAAGCCTTTAAGTCTCTCACCAGCCCTGGCTGTGACCTACGGTTATTGCCCTCATCATCAAAGGGACCAAAATGATTAAAACTGGGATTATAATTTCTCTCTGCTGTTTTCGAGATAACTCAGTATAGTTCAACCAGGGGAGGGAGCAGCTGGAATGTGACCAGTATAAAGATCTTAACTGGAATATGCTACCTGTGTGTGTGTGTGTGTGTGTGTGTTTGTGTGTGTGAAAGAGAGAGAGAAAGAGAGTGTAAACGTAGCCTCTGATGCCACCCAAGGTTTCCTTTTAGCCCTTTATGAAAGCAGGGTGAGAGGGACCAGAATGTCTTCTGCCTCTGAAAATATGTGTGGCTGCTGACTGTACTAATATTCTGTGGTATTTAAGAAAATAAAGTGTTCCAATAACTTCAGGCTCTCCTCTTCCTTTTGTTTTTTTACAGGCAACTCAAAGAAAAAGCCTCACTGCTATTTTAATATTTACATACCACTGAGTTTAAAGAGGTGAATTATTTGACTTTGACTGAAAACAATCTACATGAGTTGTATTGTGTTGGGATTTCCCTCTTACATTTCTATGTCCTTTCAATTTCTGTAATTTCAATTTTTTTGGTATAATACGTTTTTCAGAGTTCACTACTTGGAAAAAAAGTTTTCTGTCATTTTTAATTCACCTGGAAACTACCAGAACAAAAGTTTGTAAACAACCAAGTTCATAAAATTGGACAGATTCAAACTCAACATGAAAATTTCAAATAAACCAAATACTAAAAAAGTTGATTGAAAGTTAGACCTTTACCCAAAGACTAAAAGGAAGAGAAAGAAACTCAGGGGATTGACAGGAAATTGTTGGATTTGTAGCTCAAACATTTTGACTTTACTCAGAAAATATGTGGAAACCCGCTGCCAGAAACCATTTATGGTTTCACACAAGGTGAAAATAAACATGCAAGTTGTATTAACACAGAGCTTTGATTGGATGCAGGCAACAAATCAAGTGCAAATTAGGAGTGAACTTTAGTTCACATGAATCATTTCTTTCCAGGAGTCTGAAATTAAACACCTGAACACACAGCAAAAACTAACAGCACAAGTGTTTTTGGCTAAGATGACAGTACAATAATATCTAAATCATGTGATATTGACATCAAGTAGCCGTCTTCATAACCTCTCAGGTCAAGAAGCATTGAACAAAAGCTCATCCCACAGTCCGTCATGTTTTTGTGTCCCCAGAAACACTTCCTCACAACACTTCTGTGTTGAGTTTTTTGCAGCATGTTTCTGTATTTGCAGGTGTTGTGAGATTTTTCAGTGCATCCACTGTTTGATGAAGTTTGAATTTGCAGCGTGTTGAGCTCCAAGGCTTCCTCTTTTAATTTAATTAGTGTATCAAATACACTATGTAGAAACAAAATAACAAGATAAGAAATTAAGCAACACAACAATTAAATGCTTCAACTTATTTCCTTGTTGACACTTCAGACTTACTGCAGTAATAACAGACGTCAGCCACAATACAGAATGGTAACAATTCAAAGCTGTTTGGAGGAATATGAACACATAACACCTATCAATATCTGAAATACACCTGTGAATGACTGGAGACAGAGACAACCTTGTCAAACACTGATCGACCGATTTTTTTAGCATTAGCCACGTGTGCATGCTAGCACAACTGAAATATTAATTTAAATGCTAACATTATGGCTGAACTGTGAACTTGGTGGAAACACCATAAGAACAGACTTGATATATTTTAATCAAATAAAGGCTCAAAGTATTGGAACTCACGTTTGTCATCACACACTGCAATTTTAAATTCATCCTTAAAATGTTTATAAAGAAAAATCTTTTTTGAGACTTTAGATTTGCTTACGTCCAGAACAGTTTGTTGATCCTCTTTCTTTGTTGACAGTAAACTGCCTTCAATGCAGATTTATCTTAAACCCATAAGGAAAGCAACACAAAGTGATGTTATATGGCCATCAGAATGTACAGTATGTAGGTAACTTTACTCTCAGACCCCTGGAAGAATTATCAGCCTGGACTCTATTCGTGAAGTGTAAAATGTTAGTAAATGTAAATAATGGGCAGTAAAGACAGGACTACTCTAAAATCTAGTGGTTTCTCAGACACACCTCTGTTAAACAAGACTATTTGTCATCAGCCCTAGACCACCAGAGGGCAGCCTTGTTCGGCAAGACAGTCACAGTTTGACAACATTAGTAACAAGACAGCACACTGAATGGATTGTCTCACTGAGGGTAAACCTGACTCTGAAGAGATATTTGGGGGTGAAAGCTTATTCTGTGATAAAAAATCATGCATATGTTTCTGAATGAGTTGGAATCATAACCATGTTGTCAAAGAGTTTTTATTAATGAAGAAGTTAATCTCAGAAAGATATTACCTAGACACTTGTGGTAAGGGTTAGTTGGTAGTTAAACATGAATGAGGTCTGTTTTAAAACGTTCTGTGAGATTTTCAATGGCTTCATTGGCTGATAATATCCTATGTATAAATGTGTATGAAAGTGTTAAGCAGATGTTAATATCTAATTGAGATACCTAATGTGTTTCAAAGGTTTATAGAAGGGAAGGAAGCAAACCTTTATGAGACTGTTGGCCTATTTACTGCTGCAAGATGACAAATGCACCATTGTGTTGTTCCCAATCTCTCGGCTTACAATGGCAAACAATACAAAACAGATGGCTCTCTCTCTTTTCTAAAGTACACAAGACTAAAGTACTGATAAGCTCGAAATTATTTTTTTCTCGGACAAACACCTCTAAATGGCATCCAGCCAGGGAAAGAAAGTTACATCACCTGGTTTTCCTCCGGGCAGACAAGCACGATCGCTCTCACATCGCTCTACGTCTTCCCACAGTACTGACATTTACTGGAATGAATCTTTCCATTAGGGGGCACAAATGATCTGCATATCTTTACAAATGTATATTACTAATGTATCACAGCAGTTTGAAATGAACTTACAGGTCAATCAAGACTGTTTCTTTTCTTTCTTTCTTTCTTTCTCTCTTTTTTTTTCCAAAATGCATTTTTATTGATAGCGATGCCCTGCTCTTGATAGACTTAAGGATATTCATTATGGACCATCTGCAGTAACAGCATACTATATAAAAGGATACTTAATTATTGCTGTATCATTTTACTTCATGGTCTGAGAATAATACCACATGATTAAATGTAATGCCTTTAATGCATATGCTCATGCGGGTACTGTAATTGTGATGGTATCTCACTTACTCTACAGCCTAATGGATGATGCATATACTGTAGTATATGCATGTTATGTATGGACATGGTGGTTTTGGCACTAACACATCTTAAGACGTGTTTTTGTTTACATATGCCTATATTTATGTGTTTTGCTCCTAGATCTGACTAAATGTGTGGAGGGTTGTGTGGGTTTACAGAGGCGCTGTTTATTATGACTGAGCTCGTTCACATTTTCGTGTAAGATAACTCTCTCATCAAGATTATCCCTCCGTCTCTCTCCAACAGACACCACACATACACACACACAAACCCATACATAACACTTATACCCTGACTGAGTGGAAATTCATAAGCTGCACTAATTAGAACATCTCTAAAGTACATTTTCCAGTGATGGAGAAGAATCATTGAAATTTAAGGCAGAAATGAGCTCCTGATGTATCTACCTAAGATTTGATTAATTCACGGTATTACACACTCAGACAGTCTTAAATCAAATGCCAGAGATAGTGATAATTGCCTTACAGCCTGCTTCCTGTCCTCTAACTATCAATTGCTTCCCCAGACTCCATCAATTTTCATACGGCTGTTTCTGGAGCAGCTCGTCGCCCCCTCCCTCTCCCTCCCCTCCCCGGCTTCACTCGTGTCCTCCGTCTTGGTTCCTGGTTCCTCTCTCTCTCTGTGACTTGCGCCGTTATAGCTATTGCTCCTCTCCATTCCCCTTTAAATGCTTCATTTGTTTTGTATGATTTGTATCAAGGTTGCCAAGGTAATATTGGGTGGCATTGGTCTCCTATCGTGTTTTGTAATTAAAGGTTTGACTTGCTAGAGGGACCAGCTTTGTTCTGAGCTATTAAATCGCCTCCTCTTTTTGCCAGGTGACAGGCAGCCAGACAACTTCTTTTTTTTTGTCTTTATGTTTTTTTGATGAACCTCTTCTGTGCTGCCAGGTATTTTGTTCCCACTTCCTTTGTTATTGTGGCATTTTCATATGGTCTCGCTTTGGTTATTACACAGAGAGAAAAGCTGAGAAAATCACTGTGTTATGAGGGATGTAATCATATGAAGGACTGAACAAAGCATTATCAGCCTATAAATTAGAAACGAATCAAATTGGAAAATGTGTTACTTGTCCTGCAGTCCCTGTCATGTATTCATAATGGTGCAGAGTCAGTGCATGTTTCTGTAGAACGACTGTCAAATAAATCTCTCTCTCACACCTGATTTCCTGCTCCCTACATAATCTTAATTACACTTCAAACAGTGGTTTATTAGAAGTATTAAAACATACTGGAAAGACTTTGAAATGTTGTTGTATGTATTTGGTTCCTTAGATCTAAAATGTTCCATTAGTTCAATGAGAAGATTCTTCAACTAAAATCATACTAAATCTGTTATCATTCTAGGATAGATCTGGGAAATGCACTTGCCTTGCCAAGAAAAGATTAGTGCTACTCTCATATCTGTCCATTACATATGAAGCCAGAGCCAAGAGACAGTTGGCTCATTGTAGCTTAGCTTAGCACAGCTTAGAATAGCTACTCTGGCTCTTAAGGTAACAAGAACACCTTCCAGCACCTCCGAAGCTCAACAATTAACAACTGTTTGCTCAGTCTGTCCAAAAAAAAAGTGTCAATCCTCAATCTCACAGGTTTTATGGGGGATAAGAAGTCACACACTTCATCCACAACTTGTCACCTGACCAAACAAAGAAGATATAACAATGTGAGGTGCAGTTTATCTCTATTTTGTATTTTTTTCACTTTTGGATAGAGTCTGGCTGCTCCCATTCCCAGTCTGTGTGCTAGGCTAAGCTAACTGGCTGTGGGATTATAGTGGTATCATCCCTTTCACTGTCACAAGGTAATTTTCTAAAATGCTTCATTCTTCTTCTTCTTTTTTTTTTTTAACTTGGCTTTGTTATGGGATTTTAGGTTTAAGTCAGGAATGTACATTGTGCCGACTAATTAACATACAGACGATACTTATAATTAATAGGCCCTTCCATAGCCTACACTATACTTGTCACTCAACCCTCCTCTTGTATATTGCTTTCTTCACTGCTTTGAGTGCCATTGTTTTCTACACTCACATCTAGCAGCTCAAATGGGTTTTGCACTGTTTGATTTTTGGCAGTCCCAGAAATCCCAACAGTGTTTGTCATCAGTCATACAGTGTATATTCAAGCAGAGCAGCAGTGCAGTACACAGATATATGCTGAAGGAAATGGAAGCATAACATATAGATCTATAGTGCTGATAAAACAGGCTCCGCTCCAGCCAACAACTGTTGATTTAGAGTGAATCCTTCTTAAGTCGCAGTGAGTGTGACATTGTAAAAACAATAATGAGGCACTGGTTCATTCAAGTCATGTTAAGTGTATTTTTTCCACATAGCATGCGAGGACTGGCCTTTGTCTTCATGATCACATAAACATGTCCTTGCTGGCATGATATATACTGCAGCCACTGTTCTGCAGCACTGTCAAAATTGACTACAAATCTAATAGATTCAGCCTGTGCCAAAAAAAGACACCTCTTGTCCCCTCTTCATCTTTGTAGTTGCCTCTGCTTGCTTCACCAATCAGGTCGCCCACTGATCGGGCCTATTCATCATGAGCTGGTTGAGGAGATACTGGAGGCTGGTGAAGGTGAGGAGGGAGCACGTATGTCCTATCTGAAGGTCTCTCTCTCTTGCTAAAGCCCGAAGCTGCTCTTGGATAATGAATTCCATCCACCTGCCCCTTCACCTCTCTGTATACAGCAGGGTTACACGCTCCCAACACATTATACCCAGATAACCAGAAAGTGGGAAACTTTAAGAAGCCTGGACATTGTGTTTTTCTCCCAGCAGGCTTGTGCTAGTGCTGCTTAGGGGGTAGATAGACTTGTTTAGTGGGTGTTGTTGTTTGAATAACCTTTCGCTCACTCTGAGCTGAGACACAACAGCCAGTGCTCTGTGTTTCTCTCACAAACACATTTTACTATAACTCAAACCTTGTGTTTCTTCGCCATCTGATTTCAGCTCATGTTTGTAGTACACTACCTTTATTCTCTCCTACTTCTACATACCATATGCTGAAATAGACAACTTGGATGAAGCTCTTATGTTTACATAGTAAATATGTCACCAGTTATGCTAAGATTAGCTTAGCATGAGGACTGGAAAGACCTTGGCCTGTCTCCAATTCAATGTTACAAAATCCTCCCACCAATAGTTCAATAACTTACAATTACTTCCTGTTCAACCTGCTGGTTTCCTGGCAACAGAAAAAAGTCTATCATGTGACCGCGCATTAAAACCACAATTAGTGACCTTTAGAGATGCTGGTAGGTGGATTTTCGTTGCCTTAGGAGACAGTCAGGTCAGAATTCCCCCCCAATAGCCAGTTTTTGTGCGAAACTCAGCTAAAACGTTTGCTGACTTTAGCATCATATTCACTGCAGCCATAGGTTCTGATATTTTCCGCAAGAAAATGAAAATGCAAAGCCTTTCTCTCAAAAAACTTTTCATTTAAATGTAGATGGCATGGAGACAAAAAACTGGGACATTAAAATTAAACTTATGTTAAAAGGTTTTGGTTTCTGGCAGTTTCACTGACATCCATTTGCTTTTAGTGTAAAACAGTGAGGGGCATTGATTTATTGTATCCAAAGTAACAAATCCACACTGCTCTATAAAGATGATATTGCGCATAGTGTATGTATTTAGTATATATCATGGAAATGTGGTAGGCATCATCTGCATATCTTATTGAATAAATTATAGTATTCATGATTGCATGCTTGTGAAAATGTCAACCTGTGATCCTCTCACCCAGTGTATCTTTTTCTGACTCTCATTGTGCCTCACAGAGGAGTCTTTATGTTCCAATTCTGAAAATCCATCACCTGGTGAAGAGTTCCCTCCTCCCCCTTCTCTGCAGTATGAGTTTTCTCAAAAGACTCCAGATGGCTTGGGATCCTTTTGTTGAAGCCTATCTATACGCTTCCACTGCTCATCTCTGTTCCTTGATATACACTATTCAATCACCCACCTGCAGCACTGGTTTCAATTTTCTGAGGAAAGTGTTTGAACAAGCTTTTCATCCTTGTTGCTATAGGAAATGAGGAACAATTTCAGGTCACCCCACAATCACTACTTTTAGCATCCTTACGATATTCTATACAGGAAATCAAGACTTGTTTTAAGAGGGAATGATGAAAGTCTTGGGCAAGACAGGACAACGCTACACAGTACAGTAGATGCACAGAGTTATCTATTCTAAGTTTGAAGCGGTAACTCTGAATGTAATTCTTGGATTATGCAATTGGATGTGCTTGGTTTTTGTTGTGACTTTTTTCAGGGATTACATCCACACTGAGGATTAGTGGGGAAATTGTTAAATTGAATCTTTTTGGGTAGGTATACCAGTGATGATAGAGGGAAATGATGCTATATGGTATACTGGCTCAGCCTATCTGAATAGACTTGCTCTCTTTCAAAGAGCAGAGGACCCGAGAGCCGCTTGAAAATGCCAGCCCTCTCTGATCCCTTTTCTACAGTCTAAACCGGCTTATTCAGCAACAGATGAGCATTCTACTGAGACTGATTTTGTGTGAGATGCTATATGCTCTAAACAGAAGTCTATCAACACCCAGGATCACTAACCCAGCAATATATATAGAAATGTGTGTAGTGGCTGTAATAATGATAAATATCATAAAGCTGATGCCCTGAGAGATAAAAATGCCAAAGAGAGTCTGCAGCCAGACACTCTGTGAAAAGTAACCATTCACCCACAGCATTTGCTCCATAATATTGCAATTCAGTGTCATTCTGAAACAATGATGTTTTAAATCAGAGCATGTCTATTTGATTTTGCATATTTTCATTCACTGAGATATCAGGTCGTCACTTGTGGCAAATGCTTTTTCAGTGTCAGAGAAAGAGAGAAATAAACACAGACACTCTGTGATGGGGAAATCTGGGAGCCACAGGTGCTAGCCAATAACTCCAAGATGGCGGGTTCGTGATTCAATCCTTGTAATAGCTTAAAAAAAAAAATCTTGCCTTCTCCAACTGACCCACAATAATCTCAGCCTCCAAGTACTTGAGTACACGTAGCACATCCTTCTTATCTGTTGGTGGAGGTGAGTCGGGGGTACTAACAAAAGGAGTGTGAGGATACATATAAAAAGTAGAGGACCCCCATGCCCATGACTCTGAAACAATACATATAATGTGATGAGTGTATCTTGACAAAATCTAAATAGAAGTGTCTGAGGGAAAACAAGGAATGGGAGGAGGCAATTGCCGCGGTTTGGCGCTCCCAGCTCTGTGAGTCGACACGGGGCTGATAGATGGCGCTCAGGGTGACAGCACCGGCACAGTAACTAAATCACGGAGAGGCGGGGCAGGGCTGATAAAAACTCTGGGACTGTCACACTGTTTCTGATTAAGGTTTTCTTTCAGCCTCTCCACCGTGAGAGAGCAACACTTTAAAAGTTTTTTTTTCCCCTTTAGAGATGCTGGAGGGAGGTAAAAAACTTCCCTCTCATCCCAATTAACCTGAGCATTAGTTCTGTGGGACTATGGGAGTGTTGTGTGTTTAAGTTTTTCTCTTTTTTATCTAAGTAAATGTTGATTTTTGACTCAGCATTCAGGCAGATACAGTAGGCTGCAGTTATTTTGTTTAGATGGAGTAACTACTGCTTAGGGGCTAATAACCAATTAGATGTGTCGGAAAGTATTCCCCAAATATATATTTAAGCTTTTTTTTTGTCTGTGAAAAACAAACTGTTGTATCACTGCTGATGAACATAATTCAGTCTGGCTCCATTCCCTTCACTGCCAATTTTGAACATTAGTTATGGTGCTATTTAGAATTTATTTCAGCACCACTTTCAAGTCCAGATAAATCACGTTGTAGATTTCGTGAACGATTGACTATGTGCTCCGTTCAAATAGATGCCTGCAATGAAGATAACAGTGGTTTGCATTTTGGTTGAGACTCAAGAGTACTCTAAGAGACTATGCCCTTGAAGGGGACCACCGTGTACTTCAAGCTGTGTGAAGAGCATCTCTTTGTGGTTTAACGAAGCACACACCCACATGCGCTGGTGAGTCATCTCCTTCTGCTGCTTTTGACAGCTGGCTCAACAACTTATAGCTCAGCAAATGAGTAAACTCACTGTCACAAACCCAAACTTGGCATTTGAATTAATGCAGTTGTTAATCTGAAATAGTCATATATCCTGTATTGTTATAGTTTATTTCCTCAATGCAAAGAGTTTTTCCTCTCCATAGACAGATGAATATCACACAGCATACACATTTGTTGCGGCATTTTCGTGGATGTGCACTCAAATGTAATGTGAAAAATGTGCAGAAGTTTAAAATTCAAAACAAACAATCTGGTTCTTACTGAAATTACTTGAAGAAAAATGAACCAAAACAGTTTAATGGCCCATGCTGTTCATCAGGAAAGGATCTGTAATGACGTGATGTGAAATTACATTCATTAGCAACAACTAAACATTAAGAACAACTTGAATCTTTCTAGGATAAATATACTGAACCTCGGAGTTGTCAGCATTGTTCAGTCTTAATTTCAGTTGTGTGGAGGTGGCGCGGATGCGGCCTTCTTGTTTAGTAGCATGAGGATATAAATACAGTTATCATCAGGGCAAATATGGGACTCTGATTAGTTTATCTATCTTAGATTATCTTATTTTATCTTATCTTAGCTTATCTTAGCATAAAGGCTGGAAATACCACTGAGTGAAACACTGGTTGGCTCTGTCCAAAGGTATCAAAGTATGTTGTTTCTTAAATTTCCCAAAATGGTAAAACAAATCATTGAACTATTCAAGCTCCTCTCTCTGGAGGTGCTGAATATCACAAGTATATTGCATATAATGTCAAATTATAGCAGAACAGAAATGCTGTCTTTTGAGTGTGACTGAGATGTAAACAGTGACATTTATTTGAACATCAGCAGTTCACTCGCCTGCAAACAGTTGTAAAATACTTTCTCCTATTATCCAGGGATCTTTTCAAAGTCTGAAAAACTCAAGCCAGAGAACATCACTCTGGTTTTTAATCAAAGTTTTGAAGAAATTCTGCATCACAAACTGAAGGTGAAGAATTTGATCTAGTACTTTGTGAGCTTCACCCACACGAGGAGCTGAAATTCATGATATCTCTGCCTTTGCTGTTCCAGCTTAAACTATTTCTGATTTTTAAACTAAGTCTCAAAACAGACAGTTGTTTCTTTTATCTGGGACCGTTCCACAACCTTAACCTTGAGCTTATTGTTCCTGTTGCTGGTGCACTCCTATCAGTTGTAACAGAGGACAAAGACAAATATCCGATATTGTTGCTTTAGTTGGAGGACTTGTGTTTTTTGTGGATGAAATCTTAATGTAGAAAAATGTCTTAAATTGTGGTGCAGGCCCGTTCAGACTGTGTCCATCACACTGATGGCCAATATATGTCGGCACAGATGGGAATACAGTCGGAGCACATGTACGGAGTGAATATAAACATATCAAAGTCAAGTGAATGAGAGGAAGAACAGATGCTGTATTCATTTACTCACTGTTAATCCAATACTGAGCGGCATGCCACACACTTCTCCCCGACGGTGCGGGGGTCTGCCGTAATAGAATTGGTATTCTTCTGCCGACACAACTCTCTGGGGTAAATATTTATAGAGGGGACTGGCACGAGGTGATAAGGAGTAGGGGTCCGTTCATGATGACACAGGGGAATTTAAACAGAATATTTAATCAAGCACTAGTTTGTATCTCTGGGACAAAAACATTTCAAAGCTTTTAACGGCACACGTGAAAGCATTCTGGCAAAGGTCAAGGAGGAATTGTGCAAACTTTTCCTCGCCCTGGAGCGGCATGCTATTCAAGGCTCTTTTCACAGGGCTGTAATAATCATAGACAAAACAAGGCATATTTGTTGTCCCAGAATACGATGCACTGGGCTGCCAGCGGAAAATACAAAGTTATCTGAATGCACACACAACATGCAAAATAAAAACTAAACCTGGGGCTGCATATTCTGATATGGATATATCTCATACACTGCTGTAAATGGCGTTTTCCTTCTAAATAGCTTCTTTTCTATTCCTTCACCCGGCTGTTTTTGTGTTTCTGACTTGACTGACTGCGACATCCACTGTGTGCAAAATGGATGGATGAAAATAACAGACAAGGTAAGAAAAAAAGCTGTGATAATAAACACCTGTTCTGTGTTGCAGTCAATTGCAATGATTTCAAAAACTGTCGTTATCTACATTATTAATCCATCCACCATGAAATGCTCAACATGGGAATCATTGTTCACTGCGATGTCGGTATCCTTTTTATTTTAAATATGATAATCATTTTTCAGTCTTCACAAGGTGTGACAGGAAACACAGGGCCGGGGTGTGGCGGTGCAACAGGAATCAATACATCATTCACATAACAAGTCCCCAAGCGCCCGTATTCACGGCTGAACAAGCCTGCAGTTAATAGTTTCACTTCCAGTGTAATAGCTAACTGCACAATTGGAATCTCAGTGTGAATGGGGAAGATATCCAAATGACTGACTCTGAGAAGGTCATGAAGGGCGGCACCGCGTTGAAAAAAAAAAACACATCGAGATGACATTACTTTCAACACCTGGGACATAATGTTGACTAATAATGTTGACACAGACACACACATACACACACACTGCTCTACAAGGGCTGAAAGGTTGAGAGGCTGTTATTTTAGGTTGATTACTATCTAATCAAATGATTGCAAAACATAAAACCAGTCCTCTCACGTTTGTTTCCCATTTGTTTAAGAAAATAAACTTTATTCTGACCAATTATAGTGCATGGTCCAATTATGATCCATATTTATATCCACCCATTAGATATATCCCCTATCTGTGTAGCATTGTGGGGGGGCTGGGGTCAATCCTAGCTGACTTAGTATAAAGGTGGGGTGCACCCTGAACATGTCGCTATAGGTAACAGGGCTGCACAGACAGACAAACAACGCACACGCTCACATTCACACCAATAGGCAACATACTGTAGAGTCACCAATCAGCACAATGTGTGGCCTTGCTGTGTGGCAAACCACTGTGTCACTGCTTCCCTGATTTCTATCCAAAAGGTTTAAAACATTTAAATATGTGTAACACATCAAATTGCATAAATTCAACTACATCCACTCCACTAAGCTGGTTCTGCCTTTTCTTTCTACACAACACAGCAGCAACACAAAGCTTGGTTTTTAGCTTTGTTTAGCTCTGGTTTTATATTCACTACTTTCACATATTACACAGTTATGTCATTTCAATAATTCAAATTAGTATCATGAACAAAGTGTCAAAAAGCAATATTCTGGTCTTAAATCATTTTTACTAAATGTGTCGTTCCTGTATTTCGCTTTTTAAGGGCACATTTTCTCCAGTGAAGTTTAAATGAGGAAAATAATACATTCAAATAGCAGTGATGTGACTCCCAGTGCATGTTAGAACGAGAGAAGTCGAGACTGAGTATGAGCTTGAATTTTTTTTTCTCTCTTCTTTTGGAAAGAAGATGCTTGGCAGCAAGAACCCTACTGTGACAGATGGCTGAGGGAGGTAAGGGAATAGAGGAGAGCATCAGATCAGACCTGACTTGATATTGAAGGATTGGGGGAAGAGAGTTTTTGAAAGTGAGGATGGAAAATAGGCGATGAGAGGAGGGATTGTAGGATTAACTCCAAGCATGAATCATATAACTTTAATGACAATTTGGAGGGTCATGGACACAGAAGTCTTTCTAGTGGCTTCACTGAGTTTCCACAAACACAAGTCTTAGTGAAGCACATTGTGATGCTGCATTCAGTTCTCAGTTCTCTCTCTCGTTGAGTCTGTGATAAGCAGAGTTTGTTGCTCTACGTCTTAAACTTAGGTCATTCTTATTAGCATGCAATTAAGAATTGCTTTAGTTGTGCAAAGGACACAGCAGTTTGATATTGCAAAGGCTTACAGACAGCTCCCTGCAAATATAATGGGTAAGACTGGGCAACATGACGCCTTTCGCTGGCTTAATTAACCCTGATCATGCTTGTATTGTGCTCCGGTTAGTATAAATGGCACTGCTAGGGAGGGGGCTGCAAGTACAAATGAGTTGATGAAAGCATCATGATGGGTGGGGAGACTGGGGGGACACAGAGCAATGCATAGCTATTAGTGTGCACAGCCAAGTGGAAATGTCAGAGAGATACGGAGAGAGAGGGAGACTGTAAAAATATGTTTACATAGATACAACAATACTAGAATGGGTGTGTATTTACTGTAAAACTGTAGATCAGAGGTCTTCAACTGGGGGTCTGTGATCCCTAGGGGGTCTGCAGCGGTACTGAGGGGGGTGGCAAAATTTTTGGTTGATTAGACAATTATTATATTTTTTCATTTATGTATAAAATAAAAACAATCAATTAATCCAAATAGCTTGTCTGCATGATTACAGTGCAGTTGTCAGACACTGTTGATATTGGCCTTGGTATCAGTTAACAAGGTCTGCTTCTAAATGGCAGTGGCACAGCCACCCTGCTCAATGTACCTTAAAGGGGACATATTATGGAAATATCCCTTTTCAGGGCTCTTTTCAAGCCAAACATATATTTGGGTGTTTGGCTTGCCTTCCGGACCCCAAAATGTGAGAATTGACAAAAAAATCTGTAATTTGCAGGCTCCTTAGTTTGAAATACATGTGGTTTTACAAGCTGTTCCCTCGGTTGTCTTACAATGATGTCATTAGTTTTCAAATTTGCATAATACCACCTCTACCTGTGAGTACTGGTACCAGTAGAAGAGGTGTGGCGGGTCAAGCTGGGGTTCATTTGCATTTAAAGGGACAGGCACTGAAACTAGCTGTTTTGAACAGGGCTATTTTGAGCGGATGAAAAGAGTGCCGTGATGTTTGATGTCACAGACATGTCTTTAAGACACCTGGGAACTATTTTAATTTCTGGAAAAGGAGCATAATATGTCTCCTTTAAAAACATGAATATATGAACCTAAAAGCTTACGTTTGTACAAGGCACTGGGCTCAGTTTAATATAAAAATAATATTTAAAAAAACAAACAATTTTATACAGTATATATAGTAGGGGGTCCCTGCTCAATCTCTCCATCAGTTTGGGCGTCCTTGGCCTGAAAAACGTTGAAGACGCCTGCTGTAGATGATACTCTGTCAGTGGAAAGTCTGAGACATCTAACAACAGTGAGAGGCTCAGTAACACACACACACACACACACACACACACACACACACACACACACCTAAAACTATTTCCCCCTGACATATTTCTTGTTTATTTGGGAGCATTCTCTCTCAGTCTTGGCATGGTGCTCTTGACCCACAAGCCAAGCTTAATGAGTTTACTGGTTCATCTGTTTTTCAACATTCAACACTTAACGCCATCTGTTGTGCTCGAGTACAACCTACCCGCAAGTCCAAGCTTTCCCACCTGATTCTCAAGCTACGCCGTGCCGCTCCATCATCCTCTTATCCTCTCAGCCCTCCTGAGGGACTCTGTGTTTTTAGACACCCAGTTGGTGGGGAGAAAGTGTCCAATCTTCTGCTGCATTGAGTATTCAATCTTGTCTTTTTTTCCTGTCTGTCTGACTCTCTCTCTCTCTCTGATGATCTTCTCTGCCTTCCTGAGCTTTATCTTTCAGATAGGAGCAACAATCTGCATCATCTTCCTCCCTCTGTAAATTGTTTTTTCCACACCTCCACTGACTTGTTGTAAGCCATCAATATGATTTAGTGAGCGATGCTTCACTGATTTTGGTGTCTCTGTGGTGAATCAAAGGGAAAACTAAAAAGGAGGGCAACACTATGAATATGTCTTTGTCTCGACTAAAATATGAGGTGCCTTCCTGGTTTTGAAGACCGAGAACAGACTTAAGGAAGCAGGAGAGTGAGTGGAACAATATACATACATATATGTACAAATATATCATTTCAGTTGGTGAATACATTGCTGAGACGTTTACTGAAGAGGCTGGCTGGTATTTATGGATTGTTCATTTGTCTTTTTGTCATTTATCTAAAAGAAAGTGCCACGTTTCTTCTTAATTAATTCATTTATTTTCCTTTCACAGCTCTGTTTGTCACCTTCTCCATTAATGAGTGAAAATTACATATTGAATGTGAATTAAAGCGGAGGTGGGTGGGTGGGGGATGGGGGGGGGGGGGGGGGGGGGGTGCATGACTTCTGAAAAACTTAGAAAAGCAACTTGCTGTAACCTGCACTAACCTTTGCACAATAAGACCTTGGAGTCCACTCCAATTGAAGTCCAACCCATAAAAAGTCTTCTTTGGTGGCAGCTGAAATATATGCAGTGTGGAGGAGAGATCTTTGAGGAGACAGTGGCTTTGATGTGCATGCAAATATTTTTGTTTGAACACCTCCTACAAGTCCTGATCTCTCCGAGGGTGGTCATATCAGTACAGGAGAACTGCTATTTGGATAACGCAATAACACAATGTCCAACCCAATGATACCACATGAATTTATCATAAGGCGTAACCCAGAAGCCGCCTGTTTGAAATCTTAACACTGAATCCCTCAAAGACATGATACGCATGTAAACAAAAGCATTGCCTCGGCACAGAAGACTGGAACCTGCCATCACTCAGTGATTGACAGGTCTTTGAATGCAGGCGCAAGTCAGCAACAGCAGACAACATCTAAATATCTTTTTTTCTGAGAGAGAGATGCAGTAAAAGGCCAAAAGAGGTTTTAGATCAGACCACATGGTTTTTCTCAGAAGACTGACTTGCTCAGCTTCCTGTGGAAAACCTGATTTGTGAGGACCTCAGGTTGTCTTAAAAGTAGAGAAAGCTGAAAGTTCTGTCTTGAGTTTGGAAGCAGCGGTTGACAAAGACAGTCTCACCAGATGATGCATTCACAAACTGTTTTTGAGTATCACAGGATCACATGATCTACCTCACCAGCTGTGGGAGACAGTCTTTGTCAAAAGCTGATTAAAAGGAGAAATGATTTCGCTTCAGTTGCTTAATATTCTAAATTAACGTTCACCTGCTATCTGGTCCCAGAGATTTCAACTGCACTTAATGGCCTCCATCAGAAAAAAAACAAATTACTCAGATACTATATCATACGACCTAAGTTCAAAATTTTGATTACATCACGATGATGTAGGATAACCAGATTCCTTGTATGTCTGCACATACTTGGCAAATAAACGTGATTCTGATTCTGAGTTTGTTGTATTAAGCTTTGAATTATGTTGTGACGTCTTGCACTGAATTGTGTTGGTTCACCTTGTACACCGGAGCTCTTACAGTGATTTAAAGAGTGTTCAGTTTTTCACCACCGTTTTACCTCGGGAGCGTTTGGGAGCAAAGGGCAGTCAGATGCACCCAGTAATTCATAACAGTGTGACATCTGCTGTGCACAGTTAAATGGAGATCTGCCACTGATGCTAACTTTCCTATGCTCTGTCTTTCATACTTTCCTTTCAAGGCCCTCATTACCTTCCTCTGCAATTACTCCTGACAACAACTTGCATACATTAGCATAAATTCCCTGCAAAGCATTTGTGTCTCTTGTTAGCGCTGTGCAGCAATGCAGAGGTCATCCATTTCTCACAAGTGGTCTGTGTGTCGTACCTGCAAACAGCCTGAGAGGCAACATCTGACATCTATCAAGTATCACTCCATTTTGAAGATGGAAAGAACAATAAAGCTGTTATTAGCTTTTATCTTTATGTTATTTTAAAATGCATTGTCATAAATCCAGTCCTATCAAACAGTACTTGAGTGTAATTAAATATGCTGTACTCTGCAAGAGTGACTTGTCTTATGTGTCCTTGGTTGCCACAGGTGTTCGAAAATTCACATTCTTTCGTAGTTTCAACTCATCTACACCTGATAAAACATTCAATATGTGGAAGGAGGTTATACATAGCAGATCAGTATCAGTACATCTTTTACTCGTCATACTTGGCTCATTTGGAATCATCTGTGAATTTTATTTGAGCTCTGAAACTCTTTTTTATCCATTTCTTCAGAGGAGCAAAAAATAAATTCTGATGAACGGGAAGCAGAGCGATAGGTAAAGACTGTGGTCTATGGGAGAGACCTGTGAGCAGGCTGCTCCTTTGTTTTGTCTGTGTTGTACACTGTAATCTACATGGAAGAGATTATTTACTTATTTAAAAATTAGAAGCTGAAGCAACTGAGCAACAGCGAATCATTGTTGATGAGCCAGTTCTGTAGCACATGTACACATTAGGCTTTCCAGGATTAGGGTTAGAGTTAGTGTTAGCCCTATTGGCATGGGAAATAATGGCATCATGAGCAGAGAACTAAGTCCAGAGATATGGCCAGATCTCTGGCCATGGGAACTACCTTCTCAAAATCTAGTTGGGTGGTGATACTCAAAACGTCCTGTTTACATTTATGTGGCTAGGTCCCAGCGTATGAGTACAAGGCCAATGTTTTTTTGTTTTTTTTTAATTCAAATCATGGAGCCATTATTGGAGCTCTGCATTTGCCGAAACAGTGAGTCCTGATGGTTAGGGGCTCAGGCCTGACTCAGACCTGGCTATTCCTCTACTCAATGTGTAATAACTTCATGACTTACTCATCTGTGCTTCCTGTGGCATGTTTAGCTGTCTCTCTCACTGGGCTTCATTGACTGGCCTTTATTTTGGGCTCAGATGCCGGTGATCCAGAGACGAGCACTTACAAAACCTTGAAACACAATATTTTCTCATCAAATGTGCTCATCTATGCGGTTCCTACACTAAGTACAGTAATTATGTAACCTATAACTTACACAGTCAGTCTTTGGCTAAAAGAAAAAAAACTATGAAAAAAGAAAAGAGGCAGACCAAGCAACAAAGGCACAGACGTAATTGACAGGAACTAAGAGTGGAGCCATTGATGTCCACAGGCTCGGTTTCCTTTCTGTATCTGAATACCACTTGTTAACACTCTGAACTATTGTGGCTATTTCGGCAATGACATAATCTCTTTGAAATACTTACAGCTCTATTATGTATCTCCAGGTTGCAGGTTTCATTATGGAAAGCCAGCTGCTGTGCCAGTTCAAAATGTTAACAAATGCTTCAGGTTTCAGGCAGAAAGCGGTTCGTTTCTTTATAATATCAACCAAGAGTGGATGAGGAGGGTGGGGGGTTCAGACACAAATCACTGAAGTGCTGCTTATTACAAACAGCAAGGAAGGCAATTTTAACTGGGGTGGCAAGAAGAGACAGACTCAGGGACTTAAAAAAGATGTGGGATAGAGAAGAGGGTCAAGTGTTGAGGAAACTGGGAAGAAAATTGAAGGGCACAAGTCCCGAGGTAGATTCAAAGAAATGTTGAGATGCTTTGATATGCTCTGCTGACAGCTTCTTGCAGAGGACGGGAGCAGAGTGAGGATTTTTTTTGTGAGGGATATGAACTTTCAACTAGTGGAGTTTAAACTTGAGACTGAAGGTTGGGCTTACACCCCTTCGACAGCAGGTATCCATCCTGCTGAAGTATCACTGAAACCCTGCTAGCTCCAGCGATTATGTCACTTTTGGAAAATTGGAAAATTGGAAAATTAATTTTTCCTTCAAGGGCTCAGCAGATTATCACAAAGACAATTGCTGCTGATTTTCAAATTTTCAGTGACTGACTGTGTGGCAGAATGCTTGGTTAAAATAATTAAGGTATTCGTGTTGTTTTCGAGAAAAAAGTTTCCTGTCCAAATAATGTGCACAGATGTATAGCCAGCTGGCAGGGACTGTGCACCGAATCTACTGAAGGCAGGAAAATCAAAGAGGAGCTGAAAAAAAAAAAAAAATCTCGAAACAGAATATTATATTTCACAACAAACCCAGATGAACAGCAGTCACCCACACCCCAGTGACTCAGCTAAAAAAACATGCAACACAATCTAGGGACAATACACCTCCATTAGCAGGTGCGTCCCTTTATAAGACCATATGTGACACTGCTCTCAGGCAGATACGCTTTCTCTGAGCAATAATGGCAGTTCTCCCAACTGCACATCTTAGTACATGATACATGAACAAATTATAACCCAAAGCAACTGTGAACACTGGGAATATTAAGTTCGGAGGCAGAGAAGCAGCCAATTCTTCTTGTTTTGTTGTAATTTTTACTTATTACACAGTTATTAAACTTGTGCCACTGTTTTCTACAGCCACCTAACTTCAGGATTGTTTCTCACAGATTAAGTCTGAAAATCAACTTAGTAACAATCTCAAGTTTCTATAGCTCGACATTCATCCAACCTAAACCACCATACAGGTACATCTACTAGCATTGCACAACTACTAGCATTGCTCTAGACGACTTCAGTACAGTCCTCTATGGTGTGCTGTGAAACTTTACTCACAAGTTAACAGAACTGCCTTTGAACTGCCAACAGAGGGAACTGTTGAAGTTTCCACTCGAGCCGCCATTCATGCCATCAGTTGTGGTCCAGTTGCGACAACCTGGCTGCAGCACCCTTTTTTGGTTTTAGTTTACTACAGACTTAAACACATTATTGCATCATTCAGTGGCTAAAAGCTGACTGCTTTTGCACAGCATTTATCTTGTTAGTTTTGGCTTCAGCATAGTGGTGCTTTGAAGGAGACAGAGCAGCGTGAAATGCTTCATTTGAGGGTGGATGTGCCCCTTCCTCTTCACAAGTCTAATTACCTCAAAATAAATAGTTGCCCATTCCATGGGTCACAGTTGCCACGGTGAGCTCAGTTACAACATTTTTGTGCCTCCTGGAATCCATTGTGTTTGACCATGAAACCAGTCTGCCCACCTTAACCTTTTAGCTTTGAAAAAGACACTCTCTGGCTCGGATGAAAAACGGCTCATGGGAAATGAAAAGGTGTCAGGAGCTCAGGAGGCTAAAATGAACCTCTTTTGTTTCATCAGGACACTAGTCTATGCAAAAAACATTGATTACATGTCAAGGAGCAAAGATAATACAAAATGAATCACTAATTATATTTTCTGTAAGCTCCAGATCATTTTTGCTAAGACAAATCCCTCATTATATGTGATAACACCTACTTCTGCTATTAGCACCATCCCAAGTCCTCACCTCCATCCCTGCACTTAATTTATCTTTACAGTCTTTTAAAAATCTCTAGCTCTTTAATTGATTTGCACTTAGAATATTATTTCAAAGGTATATCACACATTACATAGCATACAGCAGATGTAATTCAGTAGCTACTGCTGGTGTCTAAAACCACATTTATTAAAAAAAAAACAAAAAAAAAACAGCATGTGCTGCAGCATCTGTCAAAGTGAGTCCAAAACCACAAGTCAATAGGTTGTTGTGTATATCAGAAAACATCCAAACAGTTTTATAAGTCTGGGGGTCTGACTCGGGTCCGTATTTGCATAATGAATTCCTTTGTTTATTATAAACTTGCACGTTCATTTCACCAAGGACCATTAAACAAGCACAAAGTAGTTAAAAATGTGGAAGCTATGGTGTGGAATACAAAATTAAAATGCAAATGTGGCTCAATCGTGATCCACCACGGACCAATACGACACCAGCCAAACAGGTAGTGTGCACTTCAGCTGTGGTGTCTCTCTACAGCAACAGTGGGGGAGAAGAGGACCCTGAGGAGCAGAGCCAAAGCAAGATGCAGATGATGACACTTGATTTCCCTTCATGAACGAGACTCAGGTGGGCACTGAAGAGAGCGCGGAGGGAGGCATTGGAGATGATGATGATGAGGAGTGTGTGTGTGTGTGTAGGGGGGGGGGTGGCTGTATTAACATGTGGAAGATCAGATCAGCACTATTGTGTCATTAGTAACTTCCTGCACAGAGACTTTTGAACAGCTACTTGTTAACTTGTTGTGAACACAGACAAACAGGCAAAATTAAAGGTCAGGTCGCTGAGGATTTGCTTGTTCACTCTGCATACATATTTATCAGACTGTGTGTTGTGTGTGCAGCATGTGATTTAATGCACACACACACACGCACACACACACACACACACAGGGATTGAGTTTACCCTCACCATTTGCAATGCACCTGTCACCTCCTGCTCTGCCCATTTATTGTGACCTAGAAGTATAATGTTATAAATCAGTGAGTGTGTTTATATCAGAGGAGTCTTATAGAGTGTGATAAGCCTGAATTTGTGGGAGAATTATCTTTCCCCAGCTACATGGTGATGTACCGTTGTTTCTGGGCAAGTTGCCAAGACAACGTGACTGGAGTAGAAGTGTATGGCAGGCTTACATAACCGCAAATCTGAGTCGGAGCTGTGTCAATAACCCCAGAAGCAAGACTTGAGCCAAAATTGAACTACTGTCCCTTTTATCTTTTCCCTGCAATGTTAAGCAAGGCTGACTTCAAATTGAGGAGTTTTTTTTTTTATGATGAGTTTGATAGAACAAGTTTAAATAAACTCTAGATCAGATGGTGAACAGGTGAAGAAAACTTGAATAGAAAAGTGATTGGTCTGTCTACTAAGGGGAAATGGGACATCCAGACTAAAGCAAAGGTGCTGTCTTTTGGACTTACAGATCCATTGTAGTTATCCAGTTATTGTAAAAGCCTTTGTAGGAGCCAAAACTGACAATTACAATGATACATCTACTATTGCAACAGTCTTTCCTTGTTGTCTATAGTGTGCCTGCAGTTAGTGAAATAGCTCATTTCATTTCATCAAGCAGAAACTGTAATGTTGAAAATGAAAAAAACAAAACAAAACACAACAAATGTCCTCTGGAAGTATCTCAGAGGGACTAGAACTTTTTGGTTGGAAACTGAAGACGTGAACCGATGTGGGGAACCTAATAATTAACGGTCATACCCAGTTGACTTGATGCCAGCCCTCAGAGCCTGGAGTTGTCGACAAAAACAAATCATGTGAGTCATTAAATAACTTAATAAACAGAATAAACACATTTGGTGTGAGTCCATTTGAAAAGAGCAGTCCTAATTAATTTTGTAAATGGCTAATTGACTTAACATGCTAGTAACGTCTGTAAGGATGTCAGTGGAAATATTAACATTAGCATGTACTATCACAGTGTTGTTCATCTGTCTGTTGGCCCTGTGAGAGACTGGCCACCTGTCCAGTGTGTACCCTGACCTCACTCTATGTTATCTGGGATTGGCTCCACCCTGCACACACGAGCGGTACAGCCAGTGGATGGATGTACTATCATGTCCACATGTCACAAGTTTAGGTGTAATGTTTACCATATTCATCACCAGCACATGTGAACATACATGAGCATGCAAGAGTTTAGTCTTAATTACTTGTTAGCATTCATATCATCAAGATGATGGTACCATTAAAATAATATGCACTACATTAATTATATTTGGGTTAAATTACATTGAAATACTCTCTTTGGCTAATGTGAGGCATGTTAGTTTACTGCTCTGTCACGCCAGGAGAGAGCCAAGCTTGCAGAAGAATCTTGATAATTAGCAGCAAAGACAAAGTACAGCTGAAGCTGGATTCTCATTTGTTTTACAGAGCAAAACTGAAAAGAGACAAATAAAGAGAGAAATGTTAACCTGCCGTTTGTGCTACAAGAAAATAAATCCAAATCACATGGATCTATTGTCTCCGAAATGCAAACGTGAGGATTCAGAGAAAAAGTCACCACAGTCACGAGGATTCATCCTCTGGGCAACATGAACGTCTGTACAAAACTGCACAGCAAGCCATCAAATACTTGATCATTTCAGTCTGAGCCAAAGCGGCGGATCAACATTGCTATCCCATTGCAACAGACAGGTGGCTAGAATGGCAAATAACTAGGCTGCTGGTGCCTGAACCGACTTCTTCTCCCTTTCATGAAACAAACTACTCTCTGTCTATGAGATGTAGATCGTGGTTCTCTGAACTGTTTCTCATCCTGTAAGTGGGTGAACACTGCTGAGCCCTGACCCAGTGTGTTGGCTCTGCTGTGTTTTGTGGAGGGTTGCCTGGGTGAAGTGTTGTGCACTCCGTTGCATCTGTTGCTCTGCTGATGTTTACGTATGTGATCCTTTGGGTGAACTAAGCATTGCCCATGTGTGTTGCCAGGTTTATGAAACACCAGTATGTTGTAGTTTGAGTAAATCTTTTGATAGCTTTCAAAGACAGCGGGCTCATAAGGGCTATTTGAGTTTTAACACAGGCCCACTAGGGGTAACTGCAGGCTCTCAAAGCCTGTTGGATGTGTTTCTCTTCCCTGGTGTTAACCTCTGTGTTTGTTATTTTCAATGCGCAGTGGTGCAAGAGTCAGTCTCTTGCCCATTTATGCTCAAAGGGATGGGGGGTGGGATGGGGATCAAACACAAGGTTCCACTCTGTGTAGATGGGGCTTTCTGTACACCTCGGATTTAAGGCTCCCCCTTCTTTTATGGAGATGGTGCGGCCCATGAATGCCAATCTATTGTCATGCAAATCCACCTTTGTGAAACCTATGTTATTGTTTGCTTGGTTGATGTGTTTCATGAAGGCCACCAAATCACAGATTTTGTGTGTGTGTGTGTGTGTGTGCATCATCCACCTAGCTGGGCTGCAGTGTTCATACCTGTGTGTGTCCTACCACTTTTTCTCTTCACTTCTCCTATCCTGCAGGATACACAGCTGAGCTAATACTGCAGCCAATGTATGAGGCACTTCTGTATTTCTAGCATGTGGTGTTCAAGTACAGTGCTGCATTTTCCATGGCCATGTTATTCAAAGTTCGGTCCTGTTGTAGCTATCACAACCTCCACAGCTTTCCATTGTTGTTGTTCTTCTTCTTGTTGAAGCACACATGAGGAGCAGTGCAGGGTTTTACCACACTCTGCTCTCCTCTGTTTCCACTTAAATTCCCCAAAACCACAGAAGACAAATCTAATCCACAGACCTTATTTTGTTCTTCCAGCTAAAAGTTTTCAGACAAGTAGACAGGTACTTGGCTTGGCTTTACCTTATCAAATGAATGCCTCTGACAGCTGGTTGGAGCAAAGCTGTACTTTTCTATATTACCTGCAAGAAAAGAAATGTGTTTTCTTTATGTTGGAAGGCCATGACTGAGTTTCTATAGTGACTGTGATGAACCAATTATCCTAACTGTTGGGATCTTTATGTGCTCTTTCTTTATGTGCTGTCACCATTAGGATGATGACGTATCCCATTGTGTTCATCTTGTTTTTATCTCCACTGTTGCTTTCTCCTCATTCACAAGCAGGATAATTATTTCCAGGCCCCTTTCTGTTGCAACTAAGGTTTTCTTCTCTTGTGTTGTTTGTCAGAGGTGGTTTGAGGTTTATAATGCCTTCGTTTCAGACTTGTCATGTCTGTGTCAGAGATGTTGTTTTCCTTACAGTCTGGCTCCTGTGGCTGTGATCGGTACTCTTTCAGTAATGCTGTGCAAAAGCCACTCGTGCCACAGGGGGTATTCATTTTTAGACCTCCCATATTTATCCAGGACATTGAAACGGACCTTAATTTCCTCAGTTTGGTGAACAAGGAGAGGTGTATTACTGACCTGTAACAGTGATAGGATACTCAGTCAAGGGCAAAGACAAAGAGAAAATGAAAGGGTCTTAAAATAATTCCTCTGCGTTGACATTTGGACAGTGTGTTGGTCTGGATCGGGTAATTCACCGTCTTTTTAAATATGAGCTATGCTGCCGACTGCCTCACGCCTTTCATATTCTCTGTTTGGACAATATAAAACACACATCTTATGACTGACTCTCCACAGCAGGAATCATGTGTGGCAAAGCCAACAGATCAGAGAGGGAATTCAAATTTTATTTCCAAAGCGATTTTCATGGTGCAAATACAACTCCTTCAACAACCCCCTCCACCGCATTGTCATCTCCCCCTCGAGCCCAACGAATCTGTTTCAAAATCCTCCCAAACATTGGACTCACAGTCCCTGGCGCTGTTGCCATGGAGGCCACCTCAATATCAAGTTTTCCTCCCCCTAATATGGTTACAGGCTTTATGAACAGCACATTTCATTATGGCCCCCCAAACTAGATTAAAGCTGTTTTGCCCTGGAACAACTGAGGGCCTAAACCAGCTGTCATAGTTTATTAGAGGGCGGAGCTGGGACAAAAGCAAGCTTTGGACCTTCTGAGATGAGTCTTTATTGGACCGTCATGTTTATCCAGCCTTTGCGAGCAGGGATACATATATTTCCAGGTCTATGAAATTATACTTGCCGATTTCCCTTCAGTGGTGAATATTAGCTCTTTATTTTTAGTTCTGCTCTGGCTGTGCTTTGTATGAGCTGACAACTTTTCTTTCATCATTAACAGCAGGTTCCCAGCACTTACACTTGCATGCTATTATCACCAGCCCAAACCATTACAAACCATCTCTCATGACTTTCCCTCTCGTCATGCTTACCATCCTCCTCTTGCTCCCTCGCCTTGTTTCTGAGGAGCTTTTGCCTCAGCACTAACACTAACAAACATAAAGCGCGCAGAAACAAAAGCTTATCTGTCAAACACTGCCAAAATGAGCTCCCACACACTAAACAATGTCATAGGCTGTGTGTGCTGCGCACTGCTGGATGGCCAAAATATGCTATGCACGGGGCTGGCAATCCAGTGGGCGAGTAAAGTACAATATATTGTAGTAGGTGGCTCTTATGGAATTCAAATGTTTCATACCTCGAAGATTAAAGAGGAAGCTGATAATTCCAGTTTAGAGACAGACACTCAGATTAAGTCTCTCTCTCTCTCTCTCTCTCTCTCTCTCTCTCTCTCTCTCTTTCTCCCTCCCTCACCCCCTCCAGCTCGTTGCATTTTAGTGGGCAGCTGGAGCCTGCAGGAAAACACAGGGTGCAGAGAACTCAGCTGCCGCTAACATAACAGAACTCAAACTGCATGTGAAATTCACAGTGGAAGGGTTCTCGCATGGGAGAAAAAAAAAAAAATTATCAGTTATTGTCTGAGCCTGAGACAGATCTCTGAATGGTCATAGTGCTTCTCATTTGATATTCCCTCTTCTGCAGAGACTTGCTAATCAATAAGCCTATCAAGCGTCTTATCTTTCAAGGTCACAGGCACCTAAAATAGACCATATTTCTAACGCTCCTCTTCCATTTTTCATCACTGTGATTTTAATGGCATTTCTTAAATTTGGAGGTGGTAAAGTTCACAGGACATAACGTGCCACGTACATAATCTGTATTCCTATGGCACCCCTGAGTGTCAGTGTAGATAGTTATCAAACATTTTCACACTTGGGTGAGACTCTAAAACCGCCAAATGAACCAGGGTCATTTATATTTTATTCAGATTTTAATGACTTGTGAGCTGGGGAATCCTCTTCTGAACGTTTTGATGAATATTCCATGTCAGCGGATACATCATTTCTCCCAGTAATGATTTAACCAAGGCACCACATGAGAAAAAGAACATATATCTTGCTGTTCTCCAAATCGTTGCTGAGTAAAATCACCTGCTGCGAGAGTTTACACACCAGAGGGATTTTTTTTTTTTTTAAATTTTGGATAGAAACAGACTGATGTGCATAAGGTGTGGAGTTAATGCAAAGTAACTGTGAAGCTCTCTGATTTCTTTCTTTCAACGAGCAGCAGGGGGAGCTATTGGGCCAGAGTCAGAGTTGGGAAGTTGGTTTCTTCTGAACTCAAAGCAGGAGCTGAGGGTTCTCTCTTCAGATGTGGTGTATGAGCTCTTCAACAAGAAAAACACAACTCCCTTTTTTCTGCAGCTAAGTGCTCACAGCACGCACATAATAGTCAAGAACAGATAAAAAAAAGAGAGAGAAAGAGAAAGGAATCAATTCAACCGCATTCTCTTTCACTCTGACAGAGAAAAGCATGTGCTGGAGAGATTTGCCAGCGTGCCCACCTCTCTGAGCACTCACCAAATTCAGTGTCACAGTTTTAAATGCCGCTTGTTGTGTAGTGCATAAGGAATAAACCAAATAATAGGCCACAATGCTGCCGTCGCTGTCACAAAACTGTGAATTCAGCAGCTGAACAATATAGCTGAACCGTCCATTTCAGAGTGATCTCGAAAATAAGTCACCGGCAGGAAGTATAGAGAACAGTCTTCACTTTGCCAACAAAGATAAACACCTGACTCAAAAAAACAGGCTGCTCTGCATCTTCTATTGTTATGCTTGTCTTTCTAAAGGTTAGTGCAGCAGCTCTCATTACATGGAAGTGCTTCAGTACCAGTTCACGGCTTATATTTGGTTCGATTCTCCACTTTTTTCCCCCCATATCTCCCTCTCTTTCAGCATCTCACTCTATTCTCCAGATGTCCGATGTGAAGGACCGTGTTCATGAAAAAGTGATGCCTGTCACTGGATACACTCCACATAGTGCTTTGGAAAGAAGTTTATCGCTCTTCTTTCTTTCCCGTCCTTCAGAACTTATCGAGTATAAATTATGTGTAGCCTAATGTGTTTTTAATGTTTAGGGCAATCTGAGCCTTTCAAACATATTCTAAAGGGATCTTTGGGGGAGCGTATGAATTCTGGTATCAAAAGTTGTTAAAATCCAGTGAGTTCAGTTCAGTGAAATGCTTTTGGTTTACAGAGTGCCTCTTCTTATGTTAATTGGTCCCTGTGAAGGTATCCTTTTAAAGAAACATCAGATAAGTGTAAAATAGATGGAAGAAAACAACTAATGCATTGTAAAATTACAAAACTCTACATATCAGAAAGAATCTGAACGTGACAGGATGGGCTGTAAATTAGATCTACATGGACCACCAATAAGATGACACACAGTGACGGTGACCTTTGACATGACAGAGGAGCTTCGAGGGCTACTCCAAGGTTTTAATATTACACGATCTGGGGACACAAGATGACTTTTAGACTTGCATATGGATCATACTCTAGAAATTTTGGATCCTGCATTTCCCATAATGCAACCCAGGTGTATTAAACCTTTTATTAGCCCCTTCCTGCTCCCGTAAATGATTCAAATAACCCTGATGACATCACTGTGAAATAATTGGGGGCACTTTTTAATTTTGGAAAGCTTACATGCCCATTTAACATGTAATTCAGTGCATTTCTTTCAAAACATTTCACCTATTGAAAATGAATAAGAAAACTTCTCTAACAACTATAATCCTGCATCCATTTGACTTCAGGTAAATGGTTTAATGGAGCTGCTATATGCCAGTACGTGGGAGTGACACACAAAGGATTCGTAAAGAGGTTCATAAATCAGCTGAAGATATGGCTCGGTGTGACGACAAACTGACTATCATGGCTTTGTTTTGGTTGTGATGTTAGTGTGTGAATGCACTCTGGGCTTTGACCATCTGGATCTTAAGCACCAGCGTGCTCCTTAGTGGCTTTGGATTCCATCCCTGAGCAGCTATTGACACCCGAGAATGGCAGCTTTATGAGCCAGGAAGTTTGCGCCTTTCTTCTCATTGGAGGTAAAGAGAAAAGAATAGATATCATTATGAGACGTGCCTCATTAAAAAGGAGGCTAATGGCTGCTCTTTAACGCTGAGCCTGGGCTGCCTCTGCAGACATCAGTGCTCTACACTGATTGCTACTGCAGCCTCAGCGTCACTTAACTTCACATTAAATCGGCCTGTGCTCTGTCTGCTTTGAACTCTGCACGAAGGAGAAGCCAGTCAGCAGATTAATGATGGCAAAACGACCTATTCTCTTTCCCTTTCTGTGGTGAGAAGCAATGAGAGATACTAATGCCTGGAGAATAGAGACTGAGCTCTTGGAGGCTTTTGTGGAGTGAATGGAGAAAGCAAAAAGGAAGGTATTATTTTAACCCACGAACCTCAAGACTTCATGATTTCTCCTATAGCTGCTCTTTCTTTCTAAGCTAATACAGCTGCGTGGAACATTTCTTTATATATCAGGAAGAATTGCCAAGCTCATACCATTAAATCAGGTTTCATGGCGATGCTTATGTCAGGAATGCCTATTTTTCCCAATAAACAGCTCTAACTGCATGTGTGTCACTGTGCAAACTGCACACATAAACCTTCCTAAAACATCTATTTGGAGACAACAGCCTCACAAAATGCTAATACACCCTGAATTTTAACTCAGGCTCAAATCAAACTTCTTAACTGTGGGCAACAAATACAAAATGAGCCTTGAACTCAATTTATAGACTCCACAGTCAAAATTAAGTTAATGCAAAACTTATTCTCTGAGAAGATGGTGATATTTATTCTGGGAAATGCTCCAGCGGTGGCCCAGACCATTATTTAAGCACCAACAGAACAAAAAGAAAGAATACCAAGCCACTATTTCATATCCACGATTATTTTCTCTCTCACCTTGGGGGTAGATTTGACAGGAATGAAGGAGCTCACACAGTGATGGTAACTGAATCCTTCCACACGCTATTGTCTGTCTCAGTGAGGCAGATAGCCATGGTCTCAATATTGCATAGTGTAATAACAAGGTTTTTATCAAAGGTTAGAGAACACCAGTCTGGTCATCAAGATGCTGCTATTCCATTGTGTCCAGGTTTTAACACATTTTACTGATGTGACTGAACAGTGTCTTTAAGGACATGTAACCGTATGTGCCTGTGTACTAACTAGACAAGTACAGAGATTCATGGCTGCAACACAAAGACAGAACAGATCTAAAGGTGCGCTTTCTTTCTGACATTTAATGTTTTGCTTACAGCAGACCCAGAGATCTCTCTAAATGCCCTTGAGCATGACAGCAGGCACCACAAACATTTCCATCACACAGTGGTGTATGGTTCCTGGCCAATGTAAAGGACAGAGGAGTTACTGTCTTGTGACCTCCTACAGGGAGACGCCGAGGAACCAGCGTTCATCCTCTGAATAATAATGCTGAGGACGTCACTGAAACAAACCCGGAAACAAACACATGACAACACAAAGAACTGTGACAAATTAAGCAAGTGTGATTGTGACAAATGGCCATTTCTCAACAATGCGTTTTGAAAGTAATTATATTCAAATGAATCTGTCATCTGCAGCCTGGGAGATCATCTCCATACAGTGGCTTGTTTCTCTTTCACATGGCTGCACTATTTTATTGTATTTTTCCTATATACTGCTGCTTGTAATATTTAGTGAATAAGCTGTTTTTGGTTGGTTGTGATGATTCTGATGTCAAGTCACAACTGGTTTAAGATCAAGTCACAACATTAGGCCCACTGATGTCTACTGCACTACATATATAACATAGATTTTTCGACTGAATATTGCGATGTTTGACCACCTCCAGCTTGTTCTAAAATCCATGGAGAAAATGTATGTCCCTGCTCTGAAATGTCTCATAATGGAAATCCTATAGATAGAGGGCAGCATTATATGCAATGTTATTCACAGACTGTGTTTCACACATTAATTGGATTCCTGAACCATAACAGTACAGCAAACACATTATGCAATCCACTTTACTACTGTATCTCTTGAATTTTTTATTGGTCTTCTATGCTCACGCCACCTCGAATCACTGAATACAAGACAATGCTAAATTCCAAACTGTCGTTATGTTTTTGATCACTCAGGTATCTCTTGTAAAGGGACTGTGGTCTAAGAATCTAAATAGAGTTGAGAAATGAATGGAAGTGACTGCATTAAAGTGAAACAGCTCAATGTAGAGCTGTAATAAGGTTCTGGCAAAATATCGTGCACATGAGAGGTCAGAATGTAAATGAGGACCTCATCCAAGCTAATAGCGCAGTAATGAGCTTTACCCAGTAGCATGTAAGGCTTCCTAAAGATTTCCCACTGGTGAAACTGTTAAAACTCAGATTGGCCGTCAGTGGATCTGTGGAGTCTGCATTGCTTTGATGTGGTCCACGATGACGCTGACATAAGGAAATAGTATAAAAGACCAAACAAACATGTTCAGACACCCACACAGCTGTGGGTACATGAAACTGTTTATGACCATACATATATATGCAGTGAGGAAGAGAGAGAGAGAAACCAAAAGGAAGGGGCAGGAGGAGGGCAGGAAAGAAAATGCAGAGGTGAAGGCAAGAGGGAGAGATATGGAAGGACACTGCCTGCGGGGATGTGATTCTCTGTTTGCAGTCAAGCTGTCTTTATGTGCTTTTTTTTTTTTTTTTTTTACATAATTCCACCAATTGTTATCAAGCATGTCCTGGGGCAACACTCTGGGTTGGTTAACTACCCAATATATTGTGTAGTATGTACACTGACAGCACAATGCTTTTGCTTTAACAATGCTGCAACAATGAATATGCTAACAGCTCCTTTTCTGGAAACAACAACAACAACAACAACAAAAACTTGTTCAACTGAAAAGGCTATTCACCAGGATGGTCTGTGTGTGAATGGCCTGGGCTGTGTGCGATAATCTGCCCTTTGGCAGAGAGAAAGCAATTTCTCAACAGTTTCCTTAACCAACATGTCCATAGGTTGCACGCCTCCTGACCCCACTGTACCAACAAGAGCATTAATATCAATTTGTGTCACTTCATTACAGTCTGTCATTATTTAACATCAGGACTGCAAATTCTTGATGTTCCCCTTGCTATGAGCCTAAGATTAAAGCTCTAACGACCACTCCCTCTTCTCATTAGAAAGCTCGCCCAGATCCACTTTTCATCTGAGCCTGTCACACACTCAGACTCGCCTGTCAGCCAAATGAAGATAGAGGAACCCTCAGAAAGGCTTTGTGCCCCCCCACCCACCCACCCTCACCCCGCATTCTTCAGTATTTGGGTTGTTTTCTTTCTTCATCGCAGTAAGTATTTGAATGTATTGGCATGTGTGTGGAAGTATGATACATACAGTCATCAGAGCCATGAAGCCATGTGGATGGGAATAATTGGTGACATAACCTTTTGGCAGTTGGACCCATTTTCCAGGACAAACCATAAGAAATAAGCCTCTGGAAGATGGCTGAGCCTAATCAAGTCACTGGTATGTGTCTCTCAGTGACTCTAACCCTGCTAATGGCTAAGTCCACAATAAACACTGGGACATTGTAGTTTTAATGCGAACAGTCTTTCCTTTTCCAAGGTTCTGATGGCCTTATAATTTAAACTCTAATCAGATCGCTCGGCAGCGCTAAGCACCGCAAACTCAGAAAACAAACATCTCTCAGAGGCGTCAGCTGTGTGGGTTTTCCAGATAATGATCAGAGTTTTTAAGCTGCGAGTGCTGAGTTACTCTGTCCAAGTGCATTATCGTCCTGTGGAAAATGTGTGTATTTATGGCATCTCCACTGACACGGTTTTTAATAATTCAGTGATTGCCATATGTAAATTATTCGGTGGAACCCGCGCTTCTCAACAGGAGGAACAATTTGAAAGATGAAGCTGCTACAGGCATTTTTAAGATGAACAACAATTTCAGAGCAAGAACAGTATACAGAGGTGTTAAAATATTCAGCATCCCCCTCAAACAGTCTTCGCCACTCTCTGCCTTATTGTGCTCTGATGGAATATATGATCATATGCAGTTGATATTGGTGAAGGAGCTGCATAATACTAAGTACTTGAAGGTAATGTCTTTGCATGAAATACTATTTTCACCCAATAACTACTAGTGTGCACTGATATACTTCATGGGGGGGGGGGTGTTTGGTCAGATGTTTTTCCAGGTCCAGACCACAGTGTAATGCCAGAAATTAAAGCCCAGAGCAAATACATAAGGCTGCCTATACACACCGGAGACCAAATTCGAGATTTGAGACTTGTTGAAAATTATTATTTGTCCCAAAAAATCCTCAGGTGTGTTGTGTCAATACAATTATTTCACTGCTCTCAGTTGAGTCTGAGCCTTCCTGGTCTGGAAGTGTAAATATCAAACACATCTGATTTCAATCATGTCGGATATTTTCCGGTCCCAGATCTGTTACCTCCAACAGAAATCCCTGCAGTAGCCAATGAGAGAGAGCAGAGCAGGATTCGCCATCGACTGGATGCGAACACACACGAGGACAGCCAGCTGGTGATGTTGGTTGTCCACATTTGATCACACGGATTTTTGTGAGATTTCATATGTGGGGAATCTCCACTGTGAAATCCTTACTACAAACAGCTGGTCTGGCCGAATCGTCTAATGAGTGTGTCCAGAGGATGATAATGTTAAAAATCAGATGATAGTGTCTGTGGTTTCCAGCATTTTAAAAAAACAGCTGATACTTGAAAATTCTCTAGTGTGTAGCCTGCCCAATCAAAATCTTAAAGAAATAAAAAGAAGTCGAGGAATTTGAAATCCTAAACTTAATCAAAGTTTTTGACTCATCCAGCAGTCACACACTCTCCTGCAAATGCAACACTAATGCAACACTGCTGATTGCTTTGCCTTCACCTTCTGCCCACTTCATCTCACACCATCTCTCCAGGGTTTCACTCTGAAGACTGTGAAGCCATCGTCTATGTCTGTTCTTCACTTGTTTTGATCGTTTACCCACCTATATTGTCTTCCTGTTGTCACTGGCTTCTATTTGCCTTTATCTCACCGTTATGATTACAACATACAGCACTATGTCTGCAGTGCATGACTGTCCTAAAAATGTATCAAAGGATGTAGGAACATGGTTTGTTCCAGCTGAGCCTTTGTACAGACAGATGTTATGTAGGTCATCAACAAAAGTTGGGGAAGCTGCAGGAACTGTTTGCAATAACTTCCAGGCTTCAATTACTTCTACTGCTGCAAGACAGGTACAAATTCGTCATCCTTGAAAACAGACAGTTTTCTATCAAAATACACCCAGTTTTTCAGTTTTTGGTGACCTTAAACTTTTGTACCATTTTTGGTTATTCACTGGGCTTGGACTGCTGAAATTTCAATAAAGTGGAGAAACGGCTGTGTAGTAAAATTTTGACTGGTAGTGTAGATATCTCATATCACCCACAAATTTCCGAACACAAGCGGGTGTTTTAGTTCTCTATTTTGCTTTGCTGGGTTTTGTAATAAATCACAATTCAGAGACCTCTGCCTTGAATCAATACAAAGCGCCACGCCAGCACTATCTCTGCCTTATTACAATATGGCTAGAGTCACTGGAAATGAGTTCCCAGCAAGTGTCCCACTAGTTCTTTAAAAATGCATAGGATTAAGAGGGAATGGTGTGCTGCAGTGTCAATCAAGCTCAGCAAAGTGAGTACAAAAATAATGCTTGACAGCTTCTACAGACAGTGCTTTCATGATATTGGGTGCACTTTCTTTCTTACAGTATATATGTGTTGGTGGACCGGTGGTCACGGTCAGTGGGTGGCAAGGTCATTATTTATTACCACCAGAACAGAATATCCTGTTGTAATTTGACCAAGTGTGGGATGAAATGCACTGTGATACATCATGTGCTGAATAAAAGGAATTTAAATTCAGGTTTCTCTGTTTGAATGAGAAT
The DNA here is from genome assembly GCA_021432705.1 of Caranx ignobilis. Classification (NCBI taxonomy): domain Eukaryota; kingdom Metazoa; phylum Chordata; class Actinopteri; order Carangiformes; family Carangidae; genus Caranx; species Caranx ignobilis. Next base: position 6,521,551 of record MU270012.1, on the reverse strand, counting down.
CAAAGGGCTGTAGGCTTTTCAACATGGATTGCAGTCTCTTAGCTTGTGTGCGCATGTATGTTTTTGTCTGTCAATGCACTTTACTTGGACAGTGGCTCTGACAGCACAGCTACTTGTGATGAAAGGAAATCCCTGGTCGATTCATGTCAGTGATGTGAAAATGCTCAAACGTGGTTCCTGTGTTATCTGCACTACCAGCTGACACCCAGCACATAAAACATGGCCATGTATCACTTCAGAATCAGGGTTTGTATCTGAGGGGAGGGGGGCAGCAATCAAACAGCTTATAAACCTCTGTACCACGAGCCCACAATAACTGCGGATAGCTTCCATGGATTTAGACTCTTTGAGGCCAGAGCAACAGATGAATTCACTTTGGACTGTTGATCAAGTCGAGTTATTTCTAGAATGCACCCTGTAGGTTTGTGCATAACTACAAGTGGAGTTGAAACTGCATAAAGATGACAGAAGCAGCTGAGAGAATAGTAAAGTAAAAGAGAACTGAAATGAGAGTTTATTTTGTGGTAAACCCTAGGTTCAAATTCCCATCCACAAAGTGAATATGTCTGCAGTGATGTACCATAATATTTTATGTTCTCCAATATGTTATATTTTGCAAAGCTGTTATTTGACTTCTCTGAAATGTAAAAAATCCACCATGGATTTAGTGGTGTGAGACCAAGAAGTAATTTTTTTTCCAGACTGAAATATCTCAACAATGACTGATGGATTTCCATAAAATCTTGTGAGTCACGGTCCCCTGAGGATACATCCTAATGACTTTCCACCTCGTGCCACCAGCAGGTTGACAGTTTTAGGCTTGAGAGTACTTTCCCAATAGCTGCTGGGGGGACTGCTATGAAATGTGGCTCATACATCCTCGTTTCCTTGGGATGAACTGTAATCACTTCAGGAGATCCTTTAACTTTTCATCAAAGTAATTAGATTCAAATCTGAATCACCTACTGTCTTGTGTTTGTCCTTGTTTGTGGGTTTTTCGATAAGTTTTCGACAAGTTTATAAGTTGGTTTTTTTGTCTTGTTTTGTTTTTTGTTAAAGAACTGCAACAAATTTGTGTGATGCAAAACTTTCAGCAGCCAGATGGGAATGAATGTGTGTACACAACAACCGATCTTTGATTCCCAACATTTGTCCGAGGGGTATTGTTTTTCCAACCCAGTTCAGATCAAATCGCACTCGCTTCTGAAAGCCTTGATAGAACAACTGAAGCCCTGGTCCAACCTTAATCAATACAAAAGCTGTTATGTTTTAAACTGGAGTGAAGAAATAAAAAATAAAAAAATAAACTACAAGCATTCATGGAACTCCTGCTCCCTTGCGTTCCTTTACTATTTATATTTGTCAAGACACTTTCCAGTGTCTGGATTCTCACTGACAGGAAACCTGACTCCCACAGTCTGTACGACAACATTTATTAAATGTTTATGATTGGATGTTGTGACATGTTGACGCTTACAGTACTGTGAGGTTATTGATGATCAAATTAGCTTGAGCATTTAGTTCTTTTCAAATTAATGTTAACTTATTCCAGCTGAAAATAGATGGTCACACTGTGAACTGCTAGCAATGGCACATAGCTCACAGCACCACTGTACCTCAGCAAAACCTCACAGAACTGACAAGTGCAGCGGCACCGGTTCTTGGTAGAAGACTCATCTTTTCATTGCTAACATTTGAAAGCAGGATGACATTTAAATGACACATTTCAATAGGTTCCAGATCTCAGGAAATACAGATGCCTGACTGAGGATTGAACAGGGCAGTGCTGTCAGTGGCCCATCTACCACATTGTTTTTATGTACCCTCCATAGGTTTAGGGGAAATATATCTTCCCATCTCAGTTCCCTCGGTGGATAATGTTGACATTTTCCTAAAGGTTAGAGCAGTGACGCCCTCACGTTACCACTTGTGTCCATTTGCTAAATGAGATCCACAAATGTGAGAAGAACAAAAAAGGTAAAAAAGAAAGGGTCCATCTTTCCATTCAGCTTCACCCTCACTTCAACAACAATACAATCTAACCAGAGTAGAGCCTATAGTTTGATGTGAAGAGCTCCACAGTTAATGTCACATGTGAAGATAAAGCTCAATATAATGATGAATAAAGACTTAGTGACGTAAATGCCTGAGTTGGTGGACAGATTGCTATCTAATACATATACACTTCAACCTCACATGTTCATGACTTGATTTGATGCTTAAAACATGCTTAAAACCATAATGTGATAACTAACAAAATAGACTTTGTGAGCCAGAGAATAAAAGAGACAGCACAACAGAAGGACAGTGACTCAGTATGGTGGTAATAGATTCTTCAATTAAAAATAAAGCAGAATTTAAAAGTTGGTTTTGGGCAAAAAGCTTCAACAGATGGGGCGATTAACAAGTCAGGCTGAAGGAATAAAAAAAAAGGAAATGGCAACAAGGATGAAATCCTTAAATTTTCTAACAAAAGAAGAGCCAAAGATGATGATAAATAGGCCAGAAGATAAAGGAGTGTGTGTTAAATATGCAGCGATTAAACATTTATTGCCAGCTACTCCATTCTGTTTTGTTCTCCACTGCAAACTATGAGTTAAAGTCTTTTTTTTCTTTCAGAAACTTAGAACCAGACACCAAACACATACCCAAATAAATGTAAATTCCACACTACGACGGGCAAAATCACATTGTGAATTATTCAATCTATATTGAAGCTGAAGGGAATGTTTCGAAACAGAGACAAGCAAAACCTCAAGTAATATAACACCTTAAAAACGGTCTGTCTTTCAGCCCTTATCAGCACAGACTCTCACTTCCCACCACTATTTCTACTCTCAGGCTATATTTAATTTCCCCTAAAGCGGGAGCAGTAACTCATGTTCCCTGGGACTGAATGGTAGTAATAAAAAAAAACGTTCACACTTTACAAAGTAGGTTTGTGAAGCAAAGTTTGGGACTCAGTTCTCTGTGGCTCAGTGAAACGAGCAAGTATTGTTCCAAATTACTGAAGGTTTGTATGAGCGAGGCACCAACCTCAAATCCTCACTTTCATTCACTAGAAATCCATTTGGTGACTGCTGAGCAGCCAGGCAGCCTATTTATAGCTCCCACTGCACTGGCCTCTAGCGGTGGAATCAGACAACTCCTTGCTGCTACGCTCTCACAGGACACCTTGTGTGTGTGTGTGTGTGTGTGTGAGGCATGAAAAACAGCTCACAAATGGCGGCAAGCCATGACTGCTAATGCACAAAACAAAGTTAAAAACTAGTGAATTATTTGGCGGTTGAGCATAACTAATATCTCATGCAGAGGAAACAGCCAAGCAACACAGGAGGTTTTTAAGTCGAGAGAGAGGCCGACGTCTCTTGATGCAGCGGAAATAAAGTCAAATGTGGAAATAACGAGAAATAAACAGCCGCCATCACAAGACAAATTTATCCTGTAAATGTGGTTTTAGTGTAAGTGATGGAAGTAGCTAGTTCTCTGCTTATTGTGGTTTTGGCTACTGATGCAAATCACCCAGAAGAGTGTTTCTGCCTTGCTGTTATCCGAGTTTCAATCTTGTATTAGCTCAGCCCCACAATCACATTACACCTAATGCGTAACTGTGAGCAGTGAGGTCATCTGTCGTCTTTCTACAGGGTGTGTGTGTGTGTGTGTGTGTGTGTCAACAGAGCATTGCTTCCCTCTGTCTCTGTAAACTCATTTTAATACCTGATGCCTACAGTGCATCAGGATGGAAAAACAGTGCCACAGAAAAGGAGAGAGGGATGATTTCTTTTCTCAGCCCCATCTGGCAAGATTTTATTTCCAGCTATGGGGATTTGAAAAGTCAACGTTCACCAGAAATGCTGTGAGATTCAGGCTTTTAATGCAGTTTACAGTTATTTACCTTCCTGCAAACAGATCCCACTAAACCCTGGTATCCTCATTGAGGGGAGCTACTAAAGGATGAGTTAGCGTCATGCTGTCCACATAGACTTTGATTTATTTATTTATTTATTTTTAACATTGATTTTCTTTGGGAAATATTAAATAAGTTGTTGTTTGCACTCATATCATTCACATTAATTTCAAAACTCCATAATCTGAGATGCATGAGACATGATAAACAACACAGATATTTCTCCTGTCTTTAATTTACTGCCCATATGCTGCATTTGCTTGCCTTCAATCGACAGCATTAGTCAGAGAAGTGCTTCCTCTACAGCTCTGAGTTGGGGCAGCTGGAGTTCATGAACTCAGACGCACGGTAAAACAGCAAAAGGAAAAACGAATCCCTATACTTAAACAGATAACTGCTCTCAGACTGACTCAGCTCCTGACATCACCCTGTCACCATACAGGTTTGCGGCTTCTAAAAGAGAGAAACCATGGGCTCATTTATTCTGCCAACAAGCTTCTCGACATGCGCTTCAGCATGCTTAGTGGTCAGTCTGCTGCGCCTCCCGGTGCAAAACAAACACTGTCGAATGGATAACAGAGCCTTGACACATGGGCCACAAAGCCACTAGTTTACACCACATTGCTGTAATGATATGTGACATGGTAATGCCCGTGGGGTCTGTTGGCTACCAGGCTCTATCCTGCCAATAGGAAATATTCACACTGTTTTACCGCATTCACTTAAAGAGGGTTGTTTTTGTGTGTGTAAGCGTGCGCACACTGGAGGATAAGAGCAGCCGCATGAATGAATAGCTATGAGGAATGTAAGATTGACATTGAGTGTTTAAGACAGTGAACCATCTGTATCACTCTGGCACAGACCAGTCCTCCGTGCTTGTATGGTACTGAACTTGACCTCTATTGGTTCTGTTGTGATTGGGCTTTTCATTGAGCCAGCAGCTGTGCAACCCACCAGCGCTCAGACCATAACAGGAACAAATGACTAAGCACATAATGACGGCTCATCTTCATGCCACTTAGACACCGTCTGCTGTTACAGTGCACAGAGAGCGAATGTACAGTGTGTGATGCATACGGAGGACTGTACCAACACCTGCTCCTCAACACGTTTGACATCATTTCTTTTATTTTTCATTTCAATAGACTGACTTCAACCTTGTGTGACTTCCATTCTGATTCTGTGGCAAAGGATAGAGCTCCTTCCTGCAGTGCAGTGGTGATACCAAACATGAACCCATCACTTTCACCATTCATTAAACTGACAAGTTTTGCTGATGTTAGTACTGCCTTTGTTGACAGTTACCGTACATAATAGGTTGATACCACAGACTGTCGACATGCCGCTGGAACCAGGAGGGTGTTAGCTTAGCTCAGCGTAAAGAGCCAAGATTTTTCTTTGCAAACACCTCTAATGATTTCTGTGTCAACAATCCGTGGCATTTAGCACATTATAATTTGTTTGTTTCATTTTCACGAAGATTGAGCGTCAGGTGTGGTTTAACAGGAGGAATTTCTAAGTCAGGTCTTTGGACTCTGGAGAGGATTTCTGTTTTTGCACAAACATCAAAAATGATGATGATCAAACTCTGAGCAAAGTAAGCAAACAAGCCCATGACACAAACTGTTCAACTGTTAACGCAAAACAACAACAAAACAAACACCTTCCCTTCATTAACACATATTCTCACTCTATTTCCAAAACATAAAACCACATTTATCATGCAGGTTTGCTGATATCACTGATGCAAAAAAACAACAACAATGAGATATCTATGGTACTATAACACTAATTATTACAACCAGAATGTCAACAAAGGAAATCTATCTGTCTTCTAAAGAAGCCTGGAGTTGTATGGTACAAACTAACACCATGTGCTGAACATATTGTATCTCATGCAACCATAATCTTTGTGTCGTTCCGTGCAGCTCCTCCCTCCTATTACCTGAAACCAGCAAATTAGCTCAGAGAACTTGTAAGCTACAGATTGTGGAACAACAGCATTAGCAGCTGTTGTTATCTCTTCAATGGAGCATTGACGAGAGGTTTTCCATGAGTTATCTCAGGAGAGGCAGCAGAGCACAACAGGGGACATCAAGAATGACACTGTTCATCCCGGGTTTTCATTAAGATCTCTGCAGAAAAGCTGCGCTTTGCATGGAATATGAGTCGCCTCCCCCTCGTCCTATCATGTACTGAAGCACCCGCCTCCCACTGCTTTTAGATTAACTTTGTACTCCCTCTTTCACTGTTGAAGCAAGGCTTTCATATCATCCCACCTGGCATGTTGTTAACTCCTTCAGCTGATAAATGCAATTCACAGCTTCCAGTCTTCGTAATTCAGCAATGCTGCACGTCGCTACGCCAAGTGAATAAATTAGATTCAGTAACACAAAGTAGCAGAGAAGAAGACGACAAACTTGAGAGCAGAAGTTTGTGAAATAGACTTCGATCAGCGCTTATCTCATCTTTGATTCTCCGCACTCTGCTCTGTTTCAGTATTTCTAAAAGATGTGGCTTTCACAGATCAGACTTCCATTATTCTCTTCTCTTTGTTTTTTAATGGCAGTTGTCACAGATAGACATTTTAGCACAACTCTTGATGATACCGTTTCATCTGCATGACTCATATATTGCTACTTTCCTGTGCTGTACTTCCTGAACTGGGAATGAACTCCCCTACATGATCTGAAATACAGAAATGACTAAGCTTGGTTAACAGTGAGTGAATCATCATATAACATGAGCCTGGACAAATTAGAGACATGAACAAAAGAAACATTTTACCTCAGGGAATCATAGAAAGTGGATGCACTTCCTCCAAATTAGATGTCAGCTTTAATGTCCAACATTGCTGCTCTCAGGACACAGTTCCAATAAAAATAAATTCTCATATTCCTGAAAAAGCATCCAGAGGTGGACTGTTTTTAGTGTTTGCCATCGCTCTGCGTCTTTGGGTCACTTAATACTGATGTGTTCGACTGCACAATGATGGAAGATATTTATCTACAGTATGTGGCTCTCTATTAAATGTCATTTTCAATTAAAAGTGTACCACCGAACATTATGGCTCCCTCATCATATTTATGCTCTCATCCGTCTGCCTTTTCATCACTTTAAGGCTGAGGATGATTTTGCTCTATTAACACTTAACGCACAAACTATTAGAGGGCTTTTACATTAAGACCTCCTGCTTGCTGAGGTGAAGGAGGGACGGTTCTTTATGCTCTGTCATTTGTTCAAGCGGGTAAAGTCTGCTGTCACTGGTAATTAGACCTCAGAGAGCCGTATAAAGACCTGCGAGAGGGAGTGATTGAACAGATTGCCTGGGCCCCTGAATGTGTTTGTGTGACACCATAGGGATGTATGTGTGTGTGTGCGTGTGCGTGCATGTGCATGAGAGAGAGGAGGGAGAAGCAGACAGACAGACGGGAGACAGGAAAAGCAGGAAGAGAGGAAGCCATTATCCAATATGAATTTCCATTTTTCTCCTGCCAGCCTTCTGTCCGTATTCCACTCGGATGAATATCCCACTGATAAAACAATTAGACTGAAAGACAAAACACTGGTTTCAAAGGCATTACTCATGGTTGGCAGTTACACATTTTCCACTGTTTCACTGCATATTTCATATAGACAAAGTCTTTAATTATGTACTTATACAGTTCACATGAAGTATTTATATGTTACACTAAACTGAGCAGATAGCACTGTAGCTGCAGCTGCCTTTCTTTATATATATATATATATATATTTTACAGTAGAGAAGACGCCAAAGGAAATAAGTTCTGTGAGAAATTGTATTAAAACCTGTTGTCTCAGCGTGATTGCTCTGCTGGACATCTATGTCCATTTCCCTCTAATGACAGCAGCCAGAGGCTCTTCCAGGCTGCCTGGCCCCGATGACACAGGATGTGATGCGAGACTCCTGTTGCATTTGTGGACAGGTCGTATTTGTCTCAGGAAAGGGCATCAGAAACGGCTGGGCCAGTGATCTATCCAAACTCATTTTCCCCGCTGGATATCCTTTCACTTGCCAGCTGGAGATATGGCAAACATCAGATCGCTAAAGAACCCACAGCTACTTTTGTCCACAGCTGTCTACTGTCCAAACAAACCAAATGACGGAAGCACTTGGTTAATTACTTTCATATTTAAAAACATCAGCTCACAAAACAAGACTCTGCATATTTTTACGGGCTCAGGCTGTGATTGTGCACCGTCTCATGATTCAGACAGAATTATGTCTCTGTAAGACAGACATGATCCCACTGCATAAATGCGAATTATTAACAACATAAAGGAAGATATGAAAGGGAGAGGTCCGCTGGGGAAACCAGCGCGAGGCCAAGGGTTTGCGTTCTTCATCACAACGGCGCAGAAGCGCATGTAAACAGGCCGCAGTGGGAGGCCCGCTGAAACGCTGGAAAAGTAATTTCCTTCTTCTGTCCCTTCTACCACGAGTGCCACCGCAGCTCCAAGCGCCCCCTGGCACATTGATTCAAAGATGAAGGGGAGCTTCGGCAGCAGCATGATCCTAAACGCGATGACACAGGACTCTGCGGCTGATTCTTTGGACAGGTGCATGCTGGGTGATTTATGTGTGCGTCCTCTTGTGGGTCCCCAGGAGCAAATATTGACTGTTTATTTCTCCAAGCTCAAGGCAACAGGGAGGCAGCAATTTCTTTATTTTTGGACCTCAGATAAATTGAACCCCGCAAGATGCAAACGCACCTGACAGGGAGCAATTTTTTTTTTTTACCGGCTCACACCCACGCCCCCCACCCCTGCAAATGGAGAGTGAAAAAGAGCAACTTAATAGCGAGCATTATTGATTTGTCATTCCTCCTCTCAGACATCTATACACAACAGGGACATTTCAATTACATAGGGGCTTCCCGCATTGCTTCTCCATTCAGCCCCTCGCCAGGACAGGCTACCTGCTGGTGATCAATGACGGACACACACCAATATCTCTGAATGTTACAGCGGTTATATAGATTCATGGTGTAGTCCACTCACAGGTCCAAGTCTTCACCACTTGAGTCCACAATGGAGGATTAGGATAAGTGGACCCAACCAAAATTAGTATTTTCTATATATTATTGGATGAAAATGATTATAACTATTATTTGTCAGTAGCATCCTGACAATGTAGATTCAATGCAAGTTCTGTATAACCATAAGTCTGACACAAGGACAATGTGAAGGTTGAGCTTCACCTGTGTCATCAGTGACAAACATAAAACAATGGCAAACGTGTAATAGAGCTTAATTGAAAATGCATCCTTGAACTACCCTCTGAGGATACAAACAAATACATATCTATATAAATATACACACAGAATACTCAATAATCTAACATGCTCAACACACCATGTTCCATCCGGAGGGTCCTGTTCTTCCCTCTTTAATTTGCCCTTTACTGAGAAACGGACTGCACGGGTTTTTCTCAGCAAAGTCTGCTCCTGGGGGAAATTGTGTTATAGTGTTATCGGTGGGAGATACACGGGCTCAGTCAGCCTGAACAAACAATTATTGTACAGAGGGCAGAGCCAGGCTGTCCGGATGGAACCAGCTCCATTCTTATATTACTGAATCCAAAAGTAATAGAGTGAGGATTATACATTATCGAATAATGAGGATCAGAGAGAATTGGTTCTTACTCAATATTGTGTATTAATATCTCAACCCCCCTCTGTCTCTTTCTCACCCTTGCGTGTGTCATCCTCTCTTTGTGGTTATTGTATTTTCAGATACACGATGTCCAATGGCAGAAATACTTTAACTAAAGAAAACTGAATAACTGAACACAGCTGTGTGTTTCTCCTACGGTTCTGAACATGTGACTCTTACCCACAGCACTGGGGTCAGAGTCATAGAAAAGCCAGACATGCATTGTTCATTCAATGGCCTGATAGCTACTTTGATTCAGCACTATGGATGCATTATGTTATTTTGGTAAGAATCTCCCATTTACTTACTCAGAAGCGAGAATAACAAAAATGAGTCAAATTACACTCAGCAGGTTTCCTTTTATCAATAATTGTGTTCCTGGAGTGTGGCATGTTTTTTCTTCTTTTCTACCTTTTTTTTTTTCGTGGTAAACACCCCTCTTGTTAATCAACAGAAGCAGCGCACTAAGTTAGCCAAGCACCTCTTCATCATTAATATTATTTGGTCTCATCCATATAGACATGGCAGAGTGTTAACCAGTGGCTCTCTGAAAATTACTTAATCAAATCCTGTCTGTTTTCAAAAGGACTGAGATAATGATTTTCACGGCAAGATGTTCACATGGGAACAGTATGTTGCTCCTGCACTGGGTATTTATAACTTCCAGCAGAAGCAATGGAATGAATGAAAAATCTACATTATTTAGTGAAACTTTGAAACATGCACCCACACTGTTCAGCTTTTGAAATGACTAACATGTATGTATTTAATGAAAAAAACAAACAATTTCTTTCCATGAGGCATTTGTAACAGGGGGCACGGTTGTATATAATTCAAAGCCAACAGAGACAACACGATACTGTGTGACTGTATAATAAGGCATTAGGTGCTCATGGTCTAATTATTAATGCTGAATAGGAGAATTAAACTAATGCATCACAAAAGCAACCATTAATGCAGTTCTATGTTCACAGACATGGAAGACAATAAATGATGCACCCACTACAGTACGTATCTTCAGATGGTTCATTGTTGCCATTAGCCAGCAGTAAACACCTTCAGTCCATTTTACTTTGTTCCTGGCTGCATTGCATTTCCTTCCAATACCTTTTAGAATCCTTTTAATTATATTTAAAACCTTTAATGTAACTACCTAATATATCTTTTGCTCTTTTAACCCCATGCTCAGCAGCAGCATTACCACAGAGACATTAAATGCTCAGCAGTCTTGTTTATATCCTGCTTTTATTCTATTTTGTGGTGTGTATTTGTAAAGCACTTTGAAACTGTGGGTTTAAGTGCTCTATAAATAGTTTCTCTATCTTTTACATTAAGAGTTAAATTCATTAGTGTTCACAGTACCTACTAAAACCAAACAAACAAACAAACCAAAAATTCCACAAAGTGAATGTTATGGAAAGATTTCATTCTTTTATTTTTCAGGAATAGGCCTATTTGACAGAGGAGGAGGACGCTGACTTAACAGATACACGCAGCCAACCACTGCAGAGAGATCGCTCACAGGAATACGTGACAGTGACAGATACCGTCTGGCTCACAGGAAACACGCAATGCACGGACACGACCTCCTACAGAGCATCTGCTTCATGTCTCCATCTCTCTCCACATCTCCACGTCCTATCATCTCATGTAGCTTCTGAGGAGGCAATGTCAACAACCTGCATGAATCATGATAATACATCTGCAACCAGTGTGGGATCCTGCTGGCCATCTTTCATCTGCCAGAGCTGTGCTGTCTGTCATTTCTGGGGGTGAATCTTCAGTCCTGTCGATTTTACACCCACTCTGAAATGATTACATTTCAGGAATAAGCCACTCTATTTCACTCTGCTTGAGCATCAAGGTATTTCTCACCACTAAGGAAGTCTGGTTAAAAAAACTACAGGTTATGAACTGCAGCTTATTAAAAACTCTGACTATTACAGTGACAGAGACAGAGAGCACACAGTATGCACACACTTGGGCAAGTAACCTTATAGGTAAACCAGCACCTGTTGAGAGCTGCTCTCCAGTCAGCTGCACTGATCTGGTTTGGGAATGATGGTTTGCATATCTGGTTGAGCTGTTTGTTGAACCATCTGTGCAGTTCACCATTACAGATTTTGTGCTCGACTTCATTCACAAGCTCAAAAATATTTTGCTTCACAGCTGAGCTCAAAATTGCTGTTAAAGCATGAACTGCATGAAGCTGATGTAGTCGAAAAGCTGATTCATTAAAAAAAAACACACACACACTTGCAATAATTGAAAAAGGAGTAAGTAATAAAAACAGTAGATTTCTATCAACCCTTTGAATGCGTGAACGGAGGAATGTTTTTCACATCTCGCAAGCATGGCCATTTACCTTGAATTTGATGATAAAGACAGGTAAAGCAGTGGAGAGAGAGAGACAGGACGATGTGCAGCAAACACTCATAATAAAGTTTGTATTCCAATTCAGTGCAATACAATCTTATTTTTAAAGCGTAAATCAAAACAGAAGATGACCTAAGTGGGAATGTGGATGAGAAGACCACTGTTGATTGTTATAGTGAAAATAATAAGAGCAGTAATAAAAGCAGCTCCAACTAATATTGAAATAATGATTATTGCTTCGGCAAGTCTGGATCCTGCAGCTCCCAACTCACAGATATCTGCAGTTAAAGCCATGCAGCAGTCTGATAAGTTCATGAGGATTCCACACATAAACTGTCAAACGCATTCTGGTTCGTCAAATGTTCCCCAAACCCTACGACTATGTCTTTAAAACAGTGGAGGTTAATTTGTAAGACCCACTATTGTCCTAGAGAATTAGAGAGTTGAAGCATGCACAATTACAAGAGCAAGAGCTGGAAAGCAAGCAGAACTGGCGAAGTCCCGTTGTCATGGCCAATCCATTAAGTTTGTGGCTTAAAACTTAAAACTTGTGTGTAACAGCAGATTGTCCCCCCGGTGGCTTCCTGTGAGTCAAGGAGAGCTGAAGTAGATAAGCCTAATGACTCCTACACTTCAAAGCAGACTCATTTAAATATTAAATTATAACACTTCATGAATTCAAAAAAAAAAGTGAGGAAGTGCACGGGGATAGTTCTCAGCAGCAGATGTTAAAGATGACAGTGAGTGCAAGGCCAGGGAGAGAGAGACAGGAGCACATAGAGGGAAGAAAAGAGAGCGAGGGAGAGGGTAGGAAAAACATAAACACGATAAACACTAATTAGCTACTCTAATTGAAGTGTACCCTTAAAGTAATTACTAGGCAGAGGAAGCAGTATTTACATTCATAAATAATCCTGACAGCATGGGGAGCCATTGCTGGAGGAAAGGCCCTCTTCTTTCCTCTGGGTCTGGGGGGAGGTGGGTTAATCTGTCAGTCATCAACAAATATCATTTGATCATACTGCTAATGACATTGTACTGCTGTTGATTGGTAAGCTTAAAACAGTGATTGGATGCTCTGAAATCCAACTGCCGTGGGTATATTCAAAAGAAAAAACCTTTATCCTGCAGTACACAAGCGGTTATTGGAATATGGATCAATGTCGTCTCAAAAGCATCCTCTGAGAAATTCATACATCCTCCTGGAATAATCTCCTTGTAACACTGTAACTGGAACCTCATTCTTGTACAAGACTCAAACAGCTATGAAGCCTCTACTACAAGGCATCGTAGGCTACTTCCCACCATGGCTTTTTGCTAGTGTCTTATTACTTTTTAATAAAATAAAGCTCTAAAGCTACAGCTCAGTGGCCCAGTAGGCAGGGGAAATGTATTAGACGCATATTTCTGTCTCCTTCTAATGAGCCCATTCATTTACTCAGTGTAATCATAACACATAGCCCCAAAGGAGGGAAAGTGAATTTTTTATTTACTGTTGTTCTTTAGAATAATGTTCATCAAGAGCACATATGCTAATATGTATTACACCGTTCAACATTTTTGTCTTTTCCAAAAGTTGATGAAGTGTGAACCTTTCCTGTCTGGTACGAATCACTGCACACAGTGACAGCACCTCCCACCACAGACAGACCAACAACGAGACAAAGTCAGAGAAGGAGAAAGACACACACCTCAGCTCTCCCTCACATACCCAATGTCCAGTTTGGATGGAAATTATTACTGTTAAATGAGCAGAGCCAGAAAATCCAGAGATGACACATCAATCAAATGGCAGTGCAGGGTCTTTGTCTCACACATCTTCCTGTCAGTTAGTCAGCCCACCAAGACCCTGAGGATCTCAAAGTGCTCCCTCAGTAGAGGAATATCATTCTGTGTACCACACACGGTGGAGAAAAATAGTCACTAGTCACTGCCTGCCACACAGTATCAAGAAACATTGCTGTGCTGCTGATAGTGACCTTTTCAGGATACCACACCATTTGGTGGCAAATCGAATGAAATGAGAATGTTGTTTCTATTTTGCACATGTTTTGTAAAGGAGGACCTGTGCCAGCTACATTTTGTTAAGTGTAAAAAGAAACACAAAACTGTTCAATTTCAGACATGTGTTCGAGTAGCATCACGTATTCAACTGAATAAATCACAGCAGTCTTTGTTTCAGTGACCTCACATAACACAGTTATTACTTTGTGAATAATAATAATAATACATTTTATTTATGAGGTGCTTTTCAAGACACTCAAAGTCGCTTTACAGGAATAAAAACAACAAATAGGAACAAGTAATAGCGAATTAAAACAAACACACAAACACATCACACAGATTCATCAAAACATCAAACATCAAAACTCATCAAAACAGAGAAAACACATTTGAATACAGATTAAAATGATATGATGATGATAAAATGAGAGGCCAGAAAGATCAAAAGCAGTGCAAGTAGAGATATGAATCTGAAAATACTAAATGTTAAAAGCAGAGCGGAACAGGTGAGTTTTGAGAAGTGACATGAATGAAGTGAGGTCAGTGGTTTCTCGGCTGTGTTTGGGAAGGGAGTTCCAGAGGGTGGGGTGTGTGTGTGTGTGTGTGTGTGTGGGGGGGGGGGGGGGGGGGGGGGTCTCGGTATAAGACTTTGAGGGATTATTTTCAAATTTGGTACAAAAGTTTCACTTGGACTCAAGTCTGAACTGATTCAATTTTGGTGGCTAAAAGGTCAAGGTCAGAGTGCGACCTCACAAAACACTTTTGAGCAAGTACGACAATCTTTCACACAGATGGTTAATATTTCATAACTCTGGATAAACAGGGATGTAATCTAAAGCTAGTCTGACTGATTGAGGCATACAACCATGAAACAGTATTTGATTCGCAATTTTATACCACCACAAAATAAGCTTGATAATTTAATGTCACTTGTATTGCAACACTAAAGGGCTGATGTGTAATTAACAAGTGGGGACCAACATGGATGACTATTTACAAAATGCAGAGATCAGTCAACTGTTTCTGCACGTTTTGTGCCTTGGGGATGAGATGATGTGCCAGGATTTTAGTGTTATTTCAGGACACGCTATTGAAACAGATGCTTTGCTGGTGGCTTTAGATGTTTTAGATGCTTTTTCTCCAGCATGTGGTCTGTATATATATATATATATATATATATATATATATATATATTTGTACACACACACATATACATATTTATACACACACACACACACACACACATTTGCAATCATCACTCACTCATCACTCACTCATCACTCAACAGGTTTGGGTTAAATGATAAGACTTTGTTCAAACCAACCCACTGTGTGTTTTTAACAGTGAAGTAAAAGTTCCATTATTTTTTAACCAGGACGTTTTCTGAGTGCATACTGTGATTTATTCAGGGAGCAAATGTTTCCTTTGTAGCTGTAAACACAAACAAGGGCAGTGAATGATGTTGTTAGTTTTACAGGTGTTGGGTTTAAATGTTTTTCTTTTTTTGGCAATTCGATGGACATATAGGAAGCGTTTCACAGAGAGTGGAGAGATAGACTGGAAATGCAGGGTGAAAGTGGGGAAAGCCATGAGTCAAAGATTTTGACCTGAGAGATGGAATGATAAGGGATCACCAAAGTTACTATAATTCATCCATAAGGCCAACAATGTCTGTACTGAATTTCATCTGATAAGTGCCGTGCAGACCAACCACAGGATGTCAACATGCATGCAGCTCACATCACGTAGACTTCCCTTCCACCCAGAGGAAAGAACAAGCAGACTAGTAGCAGTGCATTGCAGACAGTTTGCATTGTCTCCATGTTGACTGGCAGTCGACTAAACTATGTGACCTTCATGATTTCTTGAGGACTTTGTTTTGACGTATGTGTTTATGCACAGGTTGTCATGATGGGAACAAAGAGCTGCAGATTTTCAGTTAAACTGATTTACAAATTCTGGCCGTCTGCCATCCCTCAGTTGATCGGTGTTTGCCCCCCCCCCCTCACGTGTAGGAACAAATTAAAGTGTCTAATTGGAATTGTTCTCATAGCTCTGACGAACAGCACAACGTGTGGGGTTGGGCCAACAAGAAATAGTCCCCCATTAAGTTGTCACGTATCAGCCGGGAAAAATTGCAGGGGGTCTGAATATTATTATATTTTTAAATTAAAAAATGTATGCATCTGTTGTCACACACAGAGGAAAAGCACTGGGGAGATGATGTCCTGCTGAGGAGCTATAGGAATCTGAGACATGCCATTAAACTTTGTAAAACAAACAAAAACATTAAATTAAAAAAAGAGCATATACTTTTATTTTATTCTGAAAAATAAATTACATTAGGCCGTTTTCTTTTTTATTAATCTTATAAAGTTACTCAGCATTCACCAATCTGTGTTAATATTTAACATGCCATGAGTCTTCAAATGGTTTCTAATTAGCTCCTCCAGAAAGGCAGCAATACAAAAAGAATCAAGTGGAAAAGATTTGAAAGCACCACCAGGCTGAGTTGAGATAATGAGCGGTAAGGGATTCTTCAGAAGTCTGAGGAGGAAATGAATCCGACTCAGTGGGAACTTGGTTTTCAAAGCTACACTTGGGTGTGCGGAGAGACCATAGAGGGAGTGAGAGGAGATTTAACCTGCAGTCAGGTATCATTGATAGACTGTGACCCACGCACATTATACCTCAACATATACACAGAGGATTAGTTAACCACAGAGGAGAGAGGGAGCAATTCTCAGCTTACTAACAGTGATTTGGGTGCTGGTGCTAAAAGTTTTATGAAGCATGACTTTAATTTTCTAATCTATTTGAAATATGACCCCCACACACCCCACACCTCCACCCCTCTCTCCATAAGATCTGTGTGAATATGTGCACTGTGCTGGTGTTTGTAGCTTCAGCACATTTACGACAGCAGCTGTTGCAGACTCACAGGTTTCAGGTTGATTAAGAGTTTCTTCTTTCACTTTTAAGGGAGCCATCGGTTTCAGTTCATTTCAGCTTGACACTACAGTATAATCAACAGACAGTCGACCAATGCTTGAGACAGTCTTACTTTAACTTTTCCCAGTGCTTTATGAACTTAACACTTCTTTTTACATTTAGATGGGAATAAATAGTTGATGTAAAATGTGTTCTCTCAAGAAGAACTGGAACAATGGGCGCAGGAAGTGATTTCAAACCTTGGCCACAGCAATTGTCGGATCATAAACAGATTAGTTTTTCAGTGGGGATTTTTGATGACCTGCTGGATGCAGTCTTCAGTTATCTGTAGGGCACAGGGTTGATTCATCATACTTCCATTATGGTTAAAAAAGATGGAAAGTTAGGATGTGAAACGTGGGATTAAGATGCAGACGATGTAATCAGAGTGACATGGCTAGAGTTACGTCATTCCCCATCTTTTTCACCTCTCATTTCCTGTCAGCTTTCTACTGTTGCCGTTCTACAGTACATGTATAGTCACATACAGGTCCATTCACCTCACATTTATGTCTCTTGAGGTCCAGATGAGGGACAAATGCCTCTCCTGTTTAGGGAGTGAAATCGAGCCAGCTTTGGTCAGATTTGGGTTCAGCTTTGACTGTGCTGATGTGATGTGAACAGCTGGTACATACTGTTGTAATAGGAGGCTGCCGATTCAGACCTGCACCCTAAGTTATTTCATTTTGAGTTTTTCTAGTCTGTTAAACGCAGCTCCAGTTTGTTCTATCCTGCACCATCATACTGTACATGTTTTCTCTCCCTCGCTCTTCCCACTTTCTCTCTCTACCCATTTCTCCAATGTGAGTGAAGCACCTGGTGGCAATTACAGTCCTGACAATAACCAGAGGGACCTGAGGAGCACATACAGACTGCTGTCATTTGCCAAATGCACAGGAGTGCACTCACTCCACAGCATGGTTATTCTAGTTTCTTATTTTAGTTACTGGACTTGTGATCACCAGTGGCTCCGTTATTGGTTTTTGTGCAGTGGCCCGCTGCGTGGCTGGCTGCCCTTCTTTCCTTCTCTTTGGCCATCATCCCCACACTTCTTTTATTCGTTATCGAGTGTGTTTTCATGGATTTGAGTAAGCTGGTTATGATTGGTTTTTTGAGTATCCTGTTTTTGTGTTTGTGCATGTAAAAATCATATGCCAATCTCAGAAACCAGGATACAACCGAAAACAGGAAACTGTGGTGGCATGTATATGCCTTATCCCAGTTTCATATGTCACTTAAGTCACACAGTCGACTAAAGATGTCCTGCTCATTCCCTGAAAGTCTTCCCTCCACTTGGAACATGTAAATTCCATTAACACGAACACATACCACCATTCATGGCTGCGTATTTTCATCCACCTCGCCCTCGTCCTACATGGTGGCTGTGACAGGCAGACATCGGCCAGAGGTTGTCGCTCTCTTCTTCCGTTCCAGTATAAGATGAATGAGCCTTATTTGCAACACAATCTCAGCATTTAACAGCGCCAAACCCGCAAGAAGCCGCAGTAGTCTCATTTTTACAGATTTCAAAATTGCTGCGGTTTGTGTTGTAAAAAACAAACCCCACAGCTGCCTGTGCAAAGAAGATGCAGTCATCAGGTTTCTCTGTGTGCATGTAAACACAGCATCCATAATATGATCATAACCCGGATATGGCTTGTAACCAGGATACTCAAGTCCATGAGAACACATTCACTGAGAACATTTTTTGCTATAAAATAAATTTCATTATAGTATAAAACTACACATTTTATACATGACGTGTTTGTAAGGCCTGTCTGCAGAGGTGTTTAATTCAAATCTGAATTTATTTTGATGCAAATTTACATTCTGATATAACATAACCCTGTTTCACATTCTCTGTGACACTGGACATATGACAGGGAGACTGTTATTTGAAAATGCTTTTTTCCTTTCAGGGGAGATCTTTTACATTTCCACACTTATGAATATTTTTTCACACTAACAGTATGCTAATATATGTAAACAGAGAGGAGAAGAAAATAAAATAATAATGTGAACACGCTATGTTCTGTCAGCACGCAGCCTCTAACAAGGTAGCTTCATAGATCTCAACATCTGACAACTTAAACATAATAGAGGGAGGAAATAATGCAGCATCTCTTCACAGAAGAGAATTCCTGACTTTTTCTTTAATCTTAACACAGTTTGGTGTCTGGACCACAGGAAATATGCTCAGCGCAGTAAGTGAGAACTTCATTCAGGTGAAAAAAGAAAAAACTGCTTTTAGTCAATATGCTCCACTGATGAGGCAGCAGTGATATTTTCTACAAAGCTACTTTTTTAAAAACCTGGACCATCATTCCTTGGTTATGAAGCCATTTTATTCCCCAGATATATTTTAGATTTAAGGGAATGTAGCAACTCTGCAGCTTTTCAACAAGAAGACGCAACACGAGAGATGAGTCAGTTTTTAAATCACTTATTCAGAATTGAAAACTAAGGGAGGACACAAAGTTACTACCCAAACTGTCATTGCAAACCATTACATGTTTTTTTAGAGTTGGTTCTGAGTTTTGCATCAACCTACGCTTTATTGTGGTTCAGTCAGGCAGGAGACGAGGAATGGATTTAATAAGTGAACACACATTATGCAGTTCTGAGTGAGAGCATGAGTTGAGATTCGGTGTCTAGACTCTAACCCCATCAGTTCCTCCAGGAATACACCAAGCTCAGCACTGAGGAGATTGGGGAATGAGAATTATTGAATCCACTTACTGAGTCAGAATACTAAGAACTACCATTTTTAATGTGAGCGCTGTGCACAAAGCGCCATGTGGCCATCGCCTGACAAAGCACCTCCAGCCACTGCAGAGACTTACATAGATAAACTAAAACGCTGCACGTCCCTGATTTGCAGAAATGGACTCATGTATGGAGTGGATGTTATTTTAATTAAGTATATTAACCTAAAAATTCACAGCTGGGAGCATTTCTGTTACAGTGGGTGTAGATAAGCAACAGGTATGGTGCTGGTATAAAGACTAGCACAGAAATATTTAGGCGAAGACATACCTAGTGTGGTGTCAGACCAAATGACATGAGATTCTTTACTTCGCATAATGCACCTCAATGGTGTCTTATGTTAAATGTACCAGGTATGCACTGTAGGCTTTCTCCTAAAGCAAGTATGGCAATAATGTCAATGTCGATAAGTTAATGTGGAGTATTTTAACAAAAACTGGCAGTAACTGGAGTGGAAAATATAACGATAAAACAAAGTATATATATAAATATGTGACACAATATTCTCAGTGTGATTGTGGTTGTTGAGTCACATATGATGATCCCAAAGTGGAAAATAAACTGTTGTTCTTGTTAGCAATTTTTCACGACAATGTAAATCAGCAGAATTCAAGCATAAAAATTCCATGTGCCAAACAACAATCAGTACAAAACAGCCATTCAGGAGCCAAGACTTCACTCTCAAGCAGATCTGTGGGAGAGGAATAAAGCAGCAGCATCGGCAGTCTCATAGCTACACACATCAGCAAGCACACAAATGCAGCATGCTTTGTGGAAAGAAGAAGCTCAAGGATTACCAGGATGAGGACAATAAGAAGCCTACCCTTCTGTGCTCACTGATAGCACGCATTGTATACATCACAATGAGTGATACGCACTAGCCTGTACACAACAATTCCTTTATTCAATATACCATTTGAACTGTCGACTGATGTTGAGTTTTGCATTTCTTACACTTCACGTCACTAACTAAAAAGGATGGGATTTCATAAGAATTTAGCGATTCAGATTCTATTATCGATATTGCTTATCGATCCAATTCCTTATTGATTCTCATTGGGTGAGGGAATAAAAGAGAAATGGGTTTGTTTGCATGAATGGTGCTAACATTAACAAAGTAGACAGGGCCTGCTTGGAGAGAGCTGCCAAGATGGCCTGACAGAGCGTTTGGGTTTTTCTTATGACAGCTGTTATTGACCACTGGGGCCTGTGAAATGATGTTTCCATTTTGTGATTATCGTGTGTGGGTTTTTTTCCTCACTAGTTAGTTCTTCATATAACATTCATTTTTACATGCGGATCATGAGCGAGCAAAAGATAAAGAGAGAGAAAAGACACTGGGTGCGCACCAGATTTCATGTAGCTACTGGCAAAACCTGACACAAGTTGATTAGACAGGACGAGAGGAAAAACACAAAGAATATACATGTATATGTCCAGTTTTAGTGAGATGACAAAATATATGTGCTGCTAAATTGAAAAGTTTTTTTTACTGTGGCAGATTCTAACCGGCTACCAAAGAGGACACTCACCGGACAATCTTTTAAATCAACATGGAGATCAGAGCAGGGAACAGCATTATTTAACCCTAAGAGGCCAGTTAACGCGTAATGTCAAGTTTGATATTCAACACTAATCCAAGGGGGTTAGGGTCAATATGGAGCAATAATGAGACTGAGGCAGACCATATACTTTGAAAGTTGTGTGTAAGGCAGGACCACCTTACAGGTAGCCCACCGATACGTCATGGTACTGGAGATCATAGTTACACTGTGCCATCCTTTTACCTCATGCATGAAGACTGGGGGATTCTAGATCTAGATGATCAGATTGTCAAAACCAAGCCCTCCCCCCATGGGGCATACAGGATGTAAAGGTTTTTTATGTCACACTGAGGGAATACTGAAAAAAAGACAAAAGTACTGTGGCCTGGAAATGACCAGGGAGCAGAGAGGGTAGTTAAACCATGTCATGCTTGACAACTCAACAGCTCGATTTCACAAACATTCCTCCAGGACGGACAGAGCTCCCAGCTAAACCATGCCAGACACTTGCTGATGGCATGTTGTATGTGGACAAATACCATAAGAGGACCACCCACTGGTACTGACAGTCCTGATGGGTGACTGTCTTTACCCTCAAAAACCCCATCTCAACAAAAATACGGTTGCAACTCTTGGTGTCCTAGGGTGCAAGGTGAACTCTGTGTGTGTTAAGGAATTAAAAAAAAACTATATCACCAAGAAACTGGCATTACTCACTGCTGTGTCACGCCATATTGGCCACATGCTGTTCGCCTAACCAATGCTGCGAAAAGGAGAAGGCACGTGTGAATGCAGACAGATTTAAAAGTCCTTCTCTGCCCGCTCAAGCAAAACAAACTCTCGACGTACACTTGTTGTGGACTGGGAGGAAAATTCAGTCATTATTGCAAAGAATGGCAGGGTGATGATGTGTCATGTGTCATTTGTGAAGCTGTGGATTCAGCCAGAACAAGGGACATTGGCGATCAGCATAGATGAAGAGAGGCTGGAGACTTGACTTATTGAGACGCAGCCAGCAGAGGAAATTCCTCAGCAGGAAAGTTGACCTTAGAGATCCAGGTGAAAGTCAGCCCATCGAACAGACTGCATCATTTAGACAGACAAATGTGAAGGTAAGGTAAAATATGAGACGTCCTAATGTGAAGGATTCTATAAAAGCAATCATATTAGTCTTGTTCATGGTCACAGACGTAGCCCCTCACTCATCAATGTCCAACATCCCCAGATCAATGCAAATAACTGGAGCTAAAAGTCGTTATACACCAGTGGTGTATGCATTTTACTGAACTGTTCCCTCTGCACACACTGAGCTGGGAAATACAGCTTAATCTTCTCTAAGGCTGTAGTGTACCCCACCAGTCATCTTGGCCCCCATGCAGGGCATGTGATTGAACTCTCCTGGGCGCATGTGAGGTGCAAGAGGCATGGAGTGCCAAGGTCCAGAAGCCACCCTGCGGCCTCCAGACAAGCAGGGCGCAGGTTAATGAAAACATCAAACAACTCCCTGTGGAGTCCAGATGAATAGAAAGCTGCCAGGACGATTGGGCCCCCCTCAGGACCAGGCCTAAAAAATGATCCAAACAAACAATAATTGGCTATTCAAGTAAACACAAACAGCACATTTGTGGAGGACAGACAGCGCACAACACTTCATCTTCTTTATGCTCCAACAACAAAATGGAAATCTAACTAATGGCATTATTTCCTACCTAGCTTTTAAAGATAAAAGATTACTTTCCCCCTTAGAGGAAGAAATATCTGGGGGATTTTTCATGCAAATGTCTGTTTAAAAAAAAAAAAGCCTCACCGTTCTGACTTTTCAGTCCATTATCCTCAGCATCTAATTTTCAAGAGAGTGGCTGCATTTGCACAGACACCCCTAAAGTTGAGATGAAAGAAAATATATTTGTGTGTTTCTGTGCTGTTTTAATAGTGATACTGCAATGTTCAGTTAGTGTATATTACATAAAGCATTTCGACAAACGTAATCTCATGAATAAGCCCTACTGAATGTCCTCCCACCATATCTGTCCCACTTAATGTGAGTGTATCGTCGAGGCACATAGAGCTACACTCATTTGCACTGTGTATACAGAGCATGTTAAGGAACATTATTTGAAGTGCTGTATGAGCTCTATAATGAAGAGTGTTGTGTGAAGAGTGAATGTGGGCAGTTTTATATATATATATTAGCATACCACACTATCTTGTTAAAACAATTTACAAATCAGATGAAAATAATTTAACAGTCGGCCTCTTCTGACTCACAATAATTGCTTTTCTATATCAAATTATGACAAATATTTTCATTGCAAAATCTCTTGCCCACAGTAATTGCAGAGATGTTCACTGATGTCATTTATTCCATCTAACTTAAACATTTCTTTCAAAACCTGCATGATTTCCAGTTTCTGTGTCTAAGCCCCTGTGATGGTTCCCAAGATTATAATACCATTATATCATGTGTATTACATACAAAAATGGGTGCTATAATTAGTATAGGGTGCTATAATTATAACTAGACCTATACCTCGGGCCTTAATAGTTCTAATTTTGCATTTTATCCAACATGCCTGCTTTAAATCACACAGTACGTTTCATCATAAAACTACTCCCAACTAACAATAAGAGCATTTTAAGCAAAGATCTCTAAATATGACTTTTCTCCAGAAAAAAGAAATAGTGGTATCACCACATCATAACCCTTTTCACTGAATATATTTTAACATGTCACAGTCAAAAGTTGTAATGAGTGATGATGACTGACTGTTTAAAGGTCCTGACACTGTTCAGGCTGGTTCAGAACTGTCTGCAGGTGTGCGTCCAACTACCTGTTCAGTTTGCACATAAGAAATGGTGGTGACAGACTGGAAATAGCATAAAGAATAAATAGCATAACAGACCTTGAAAAGTTGGAGACGTGGGTGTGTGGAAAAAGAAACTGAGTGAGCAAGTGAACTGTGAGGAAAACAACTTAAACGCTTGTTGCTTTATTCAAGACAGTGAAAGGAAATAAAATTGTAACATTCCTCAAATTCAAACAAGAAACAACCTTATGTGCCATATTTTCATTTTGCTTGCTACACTGTTTCTACCACTCAAGGTTTGACGATTACTCTTTTTAATTGCGTTATCTTCTTGTGGCGTCCTCCACCTCTCTAAAGCTATAATAGCAGCCAACTGAAAAACTTCCAGCGCCAGCTGTTTACCACATTATCTGAACAAAGGCAGTGAATGGAAAAATTGATTATTTGCATTTTCTTTTGCTGATTGTGGTGAAATTTGATTTCAAAAAACTGAAGATGAAAGAAAAACATAACTTTAAGTTTGAAAATTAAATATTGGATTTTTTTTATTATTCAATAAGTCAACTTTTTTTGTCTTGATGTGTGCTCTTTATTTGTGCTTTATTAATATGACTACATATACAAAACACTGAATGGGAACTGAACTTGTCCTTAGAGAGTTTTCTTACACAGCAAACTGTACTAATGCATTTTGATTAGGTGTTTATTGTACATCACATGGGAATCCTTTAATAAAAACTGAAGAGTATTAAGAGGTTATTTTTGTCCTTCAGAGTGATGCAATCCTGGATGACATGGATATATGTTTTCCACTGAGGAATATGGTGTATTTGTTATTTTCTCCCAAGTGGGGGTTAGCATAAAATCTGAGATCACTCCATGATCACTCTGAATAGTCAGATTAAGTATGAAGAGAGATATATTCAAATTTACGCATCCCACTCACTTTTTGACAGTTAATATTAAATGTGTCCTCCATTGATATGCAACTTGCATTTTCTTTCTGCTGCATTTTCAAAGGACTCTTAAACCGTCTGGTGATATTCTCTCTATAAACATTCAACGAAGGCCTGATTACTTCTGTGAAGATAATATCATTTTTATCTCTACTTTTCCCCACATACTTTTATGCCATTCCTGAGAAGGTCACTTAGCGAGACTCTTGCGAAACCTACTCTGCAGAGGCACAGCAAGACGTTCACAGGGAGCAGACATTATTAAAGTGTGGATTATCACTTTCACCTTGTGGCTTTACCTTGGGGATAATTTTACACTGCCCTCTGTGGTTATTGGTCACTCTAGATTGTATCATTTCATTCGACTAAGTGGAAGTCAGTCCGGAGCATTTACTTCAGACCCCTCAGCTGCAGAGGAATTGGCGAGTTATGTGCGCACAAAAAAATCTGTCCGTAATACATAAATCAACCCTGCAACACTCGTGCAAGACACCTTACTTTCTCTTAATTATCTCCATTAGCGGCCGCAGCATCTGAAGCATGTATCACTGTCTTTCGAATCGACTCAGCGGATTGACCAGGATGTGAGGAGTGACTTCTAATTGTGCATGGAGAGTGTTTCCAGGCTCATGCAAGAGAGGCAAAATAGATGGCTTACAAGAACCTGAGCAGTGGGACAGTTAAGAGCAGTTTGTTACGAATAATACATAGAAGGGTGATCAGAAGCATGTTGACACGTTCAAGATCCCTCTCAGTTGTCAATAATAACCAGTTAGTAATTACAAACGAACAGATGCAACAGATACAGTCTTGTCTTTTTATGGCTGAAGAGGAAAAGTGCATGACATCTCTTTCTCCCTTCGCTGGTCAATGATCCATCCATCATGGAGCATGGCAATCAATATGAACACAGAAGCTTCAATTTCCAGTAGTGCAGAACTGACTGCAAGATTTATTTGGTTAATTAGCTGGAAGAAACAAAACAATAAAAGATGCAATCACACCTTGTCCTTGTTCTCCTTCTCCTTGTTCTCACGTTGTCTCTCCATTACATCACAGGCTTAATAATTGCCTGACCCCTTCTGCGCGAGGAGTACAAGGAAACATTGATAACAACGATATAAGACAGAAAAAAACTGGCCAGTATCTATCTCCTTAATAACAGACAAAAGATGTAATTTTGGTTGTTTATGTAATGGGATGATTATGATCAACATCATCCTATTAAATGATGACGTAAAGCTACATTAGTAATGGCTTGAGTAACGTGACTGTTCTGTAAATGCCTTTGCCTGTGAAAAGACAGGACTGGAACATTTTATGTGAGAAGCCAATTAGATGTGTACAATGACGGATATCCAAGTCATTTTCAACTCTGCATATTGGGCTTTAGAATCTTATACTGTCAGGAGAGGATTAATGTATAATTTCATTTTAAGATACGCACATGGTCACCAGAGCTGACGCTGAATGTTTTAGGATCCTGTGTTACATTGGATGCCTGTTAATCCCTCTCATCTTAATGCAAATAAAAAGAAGAAGCCTATACTTATTAGGAGAGGCTGACTTGTCAAAAAAAAAAAAAAAGTAAATGTCATGGTATGTGTCCTGTCTTGTTTTGAAAGTCCGTGTCGTCTTGGTGTTACTTCCTTTGTGTAGCTGAGTTGTTCCCTGTTTTATTTTGAAGTTCCTGTCTTGTCTTCCTGTGTTCTCCCTCTTGTGATTACCTGTGTCTCACCTGGGTTGACTGCACCACCTGTGTTTTCCCTTGTGTATTTAACCTGAGCGTCTCCCACTGTCTTTGTCGGATCGTCTGCGTTTGTACCTCATGTTCCATCCCTGCATTTTGTCCTGCGATTCCACCTCATGCTGTGTCCTGAGTTTTTCCCTGCGCGTTGCTCCAAGTCGAGTGGAATAAATAATTATTGTTTTTGCCAAACTGTGCTGTCTGCCTCTGCATCTTGGTCCAGTTCTTCAAAACCCTGACAGTAAATGAATATAAAATATAAGGTCTCACTATTTGGCATAATAAACAAGTAAGTCTGCAAACAAACTGAATCTAATGTGGTAATAATGATAATCAGTGCCTATTTCATTTTTATCTGACCTGTATCTTTGTTGCCATTTGGAAAATTGATGATCTGTGTAGTCCTACATTAACAGTTTTATCAACAGCAACAATCCATAAACACAGTGTTGACACACTATCACCTTAGGAAATTGCCTGCACCCAGAGGAGACGGAGCAGCTGAACATTTATTTGTAGTTGTTAATTATGGTTCTTTGTTTGGTCTCCACCAACTTCTTCAGGAAATATCTGACTAGGCACTCACTGATAATATTAGCTAGCCAGGAGTTCATTTTGAGTG
Organism: Caranx ignobilis; assembly: GCA_021432705.1. Classification (NCBI taxonomy): domain Eukaryota; kingdom Metazoa; phylum Chordata; class Actinopteri; order Carangiformes; family Carangidae; genus Caranx; species Caranx ignobilis. Next base: position 6,494,155 of record MU270012.1, on the reverse strand, counting down.
ACACTTTTTGGTGTTGGGTCTGTAGTGGAAAGTGAAAAAGTTATATCTCTCTGCTATAATAAGGACGTTGTGTACATTGAGCAATGAGCCTGAAAGTGTCATTGGTCAAACACATTAATATTTTCCGAGCAAGCAACCTTGGCTCTCCACGTTTGTCTCTGAGCAGCATAAAATGAAATATTCTAAAATCATATATGACCTCATCAGGTCAGGGTGGATTTACTGAGCAAAAAAGGGTTTCACTGGTTTTCATTTGACAATGACCTCAATCATCATATACTGTTAATAATGATATTTTAATTGGCCAAACCTAACTAGTAAAAAACCTCATACTGCTCAACAACAATTTAGTGTGGAGGATTGATGCATTCTGCATTTAAACTATAACTAGAAGCTCATTCAGTTTGAGTTAGTTACTCTCGCATTTCATCTTAAACTTAAATATGGCAGTCGGATTAACTGGTGTTTGGATAGTCCCTTGGTAAACAGGAGTTTCACAGCCAGAAGCCCAGGCTTGTTTGGATCAGTCTGACTGCAGTGGCACACATCTCCACATCATGACAGGCCTCTCTGGAGCAGTGTTTGCATCTCTTATAGCACCAAGGTGACTTCTGCTGTGTGCTGCTATGCTAAATGCAACCCTGTGATAAGATAAGAGAAGGGCATAGAGTTACTGCCCCAGAGATACAAGCTAAAAAGGAACAAGCTTAGTAAGCACAGCAGTTAGGTCCTATCTAATGCCTGTGTGAGAATTTTCTGTGGTGTCGGTCTATTTGCAGATTTGAGATAGTTTCTCCAGATCTATCTGGGAATTGCATTGAAAAAAAAAAAACAGTATGATGCAATGTCAATCAAAAGTGTCAGTTTGGTTGGAATTTTTAGTTAAAGAGGAACTATGCAGGATTTTTACCATAGCTATGCTACATAGCTACACAGCTTCGGAGTAATTGTGATGGTTAAATACATGACTTGTAACTTGTTACAGGGAAAGTGGAGGCTCTCTGCCTTCCACCGAGCGTCTTTTGGCTGAAAACCAACCTTGCAAGATCAGAGCCAGCGGCCCAGCTCTCGCCTCAGCGGCACTGCCACACAAACACGCCACGTAACCCGTAATCTCTTGTTTATGACGGATAAGTCTACACAAACATACACGTCGTAACACTGGATATGATAAATACCGTTATCCACTGCTCTTTTGATTGCTTTCTCGCCGGCTTCATTGAAAACAAATGCATATGGCCTGGAGGAGGGTTAGCAAAACAGAGGAAAAGCAACTTGCATAGTTCCCCTTTAAAACTTTCCACAGTTTGTCAATAAGAAACAAAAATATGTGTTGAATGTGCAAGGCTCGACAGCAGAAAGCTGAGAGCAACACAAACCTCTTCTATGTCTCTCAAGTTTAAGGTAAGTGAGGGATTGTGTGAAACGATTAGAGTGGCAACAGTGGAATGAACCTTTTCTCACTTGATAACAATTCCTCCGCAGTGTTTGGAATATTTGGAACCTCTCCTTGACATGGAAAAAAACCTGAAGCCCTCTACTTCCAAATATCTCAAAGTTATATAACTGTATTAATTCAAAGATTTTTCAGATGTTGCACTCCACTTTAAACATCAGCGTCTTAATGGAATAACACATTGTAATCCACTATATTTGTGTTCAGTTACATCAGCTTGTTGATGTGTTTTGCAAAGCAACAACTTTGCCACTTTATGTGGGACTGAGACAGTGGTTTACTGGGGCTTGATCTGATACTGATGATGTAACACATGTGGACTGAGGGGATGTTTTATACTGAGGATGGTTTGTTGCTCACCAATTTACAGGAATCACTGCTTCAAACCACAAGCCAGTGAGACAGCAAGAATCCAGTTTAATCCACGAACAATAAACCGGGAGGTCTGATGTCTCATCGTCTCTCGTCTCTCCTCCCTCAGTTTTCACTTTCTTATTCTGAATTTACAACAAGAACAGGAAATGCCAAAAGCAAAAGTAACAGTGTTGTCGCTACGCCTTTACACTAGAACAATGCTCATGAAGCAGAATTTGAATTTTGCCAGGACTAAAGGGCGTTTCATCTATAGACCCACTGGATACTCCTGAAATCAAAGCTGAAGGAGCATTCGGTTCGCTCGCATTACTGTCGTCGTACGGAGGGGCAGCATTCCTCACTCTACGCTTTGAGTCTGTGTCTGCCAATGGCTGGATGCAATTTTCAGCCACACAGCAGGGAGTGACTGGTACAGTGGCTGCTGCCGGACGGGACACGTTAGCCTCTGCCAGACAGCAAGAATATTGCTCAAAATTGCCAGCAGTATAGCACAACTGTGTCAGAGGGTACAGTGCAGTGCAGCTGCAGTCAATAAGCCATCTGTCTATCGGACCAACCCAGAACAGCCTTTTGTGATGGAACATTTTGTTCTTGTTGTGAACACTGTGTCTGGGATGGAGGGGGGAAAAATCAGTTTGTACTTGGAGACGAGCGCTGCCTTGGTCTATGTAAGTGTGGATTCCTATCTAAGCAGAAGACTGCACTGACAGCCTGCTATTAATTATATTAATCACATGAAAAGCAAGGCACCCGGGTGCATTAATCTAATTTGATGATGTTTGAAGGGCTTGTAGAAATTTCACCCAACACATAACCCTGAGGATCTTGTGGTCTGTATAACCTATATGATTTAACCACTTTCACCACCAACAAAAAGTAAAAAGGTTAAAGCAGATAGATTAATGAATACAAATCAGTCAAGGTTCTGTCTCATACTTAAGGAAAAAATAACATAATGTGATGCTTCCATCAAGATGCTTCATGAAGGAGAAAAAAAATATGCCCTTTTTGTTGCTGTAATGAGTAGTGTGACTGAAATTGCCTGTAGACAGTGTAGACAGTGCTGTCTACACTTCTTAAACTTCTTAATGTTACTCTGAAGTAATGACTGCCTCAGCTTGCAGCTGTTTGTTCCTTGTCTGTCTGACAGAGGTGTTACATCAGATATATTTAAGATTGGACCTTGAGAATATGACGCATCTCCTCACTGCACGCCGGCATTTTCAACATCACCATGATGGAGCCATGAAAGCTGTTTTTACCGGTATTATGCGAGGTGACATATTTGGTAGTCTTAGTTCCAGGAGGGTTGTGCATCAGTCATGAGGGATGACATGTTTACCTTTCCCTTCGTCACTTTGGCAGAACAATGTTGTGAGAGCAAAGGGAGCGGGGAGGGGAACTGTGCTGACAAGCTTTAGGCAAAAATCTTACGTGAACTTACAGTGCAACATCTTTTCTTTTTCTTGTCAACCCTGAACTGTTTGCACCGATTCAGATTTCAGCATTCAGTTTGAAGGCAATCTGCAGGCTTATTTAAAAGAGAATTTTGATCTTGTCCTTCATCATTCATCGTGCAGGGCTGGGTGGGCGGCGCTGGCACAAATTACAGTGTTCCCAATTTGTGGTGTCTTTTTCTTGAAAACTTAATAAAATGCATGTCAGATACACAAGATACACATATACAATGCAGTAATAAGTCCAACATCTGACAATGGTGGTTGAGTGGTTTAGATTATATAAATCCACTAAGTTAGTACACTCTCGAACATTCACACCATATAATTAAAGATCTGCATAGCCTGTGTTTCAGGAAAATACTTGAAAGAGTGATAATGACAAGCTCGTTGACTTACTAGTGGGTTTGGTGTAGTGGGTGCACCATGTCAGAAAAGCAGTTACCTATCTTTACCTCTTCCCAGTGAGCAAACAAACACCATGAAAGCAAACCTTGATGTCGAGATTGTGTTTATGCAATGCTGTGTGTGTGAATAATTTCTACAGTGATCAACCTCTTATTTTCACAAACAAGTCAGACTCACGCAGCTGCACAGCTGCGGAGCCTTTGTAAATCAACAAGTTGAATACTGTATTAGGATATTAGTTTTATTGTTTCTAGTGGCGGACTCATTTTGGTATGCACAGGTGCTTCTACAAAATGATGCTGCTATTTCGCAGTGGTGATGAATGAATGAATTGTTCAGCTGTTTCACTTGTTTTATCTATATTAAATATCAGTCATGTGGACTTATGTGCAGGCATTATGTGCATTTACCAGACACAAAAGAGTCAGCAGCTGGCAGGCACGTTCACTTTCAGTGGCAATACTCACTAATTATGCTTGGCCAGTACAGCGACGCCAATGTAGCTTCACACACATGCACATGGTCTTACAACTTCAGACACACCAAACTCGCATGGCTGAAATCCATTTTCCTTTGACTCAAACAAGCTTGTATCAAATCAAACATATAAACCAAAGTCCGGCTCTGACTTGCTTCATATTTAAATGGTATAGTACAGCATCATATAGCAGCTCAACTCGTGGTGCTTTTAGTGATTATTCTTAGTTTCTGTAGTTAATTATTGATCTGAGCAGCGTTTAGAGGTGTGAATAATTAACATGTCAGTGTTGGCCTCTCAGAACGGTAGCAATCACAGCAATATGTCAAAACAATATTGACATAAGTCATAAATTATGCAGCGTTTGCTCATTTAGGTATCCTCTGACCGGTTTGTGCTGCATGAGTAAAGAGCTACAGGCAAATAGACAACACAAGATGTGGAGTCTTGCACTACAACAAAACAATGGTATCAAGTCAACACAACACTCAGAAAGCCTCATATTATTCAATTTGAAAAACATTACTTTAAAGTAATATGCACACATGGCTATTATATATCTATACTGTTGAATGGTGTTCTTCTATTACCTTTCTGTCAGGAGAGCAGAATTTATAGTGCCACAGTGATGCCTCTCATTTCATGTACAACCAGCACATTGAAGACTCTGACACTGATCATTTATATGAACATCAGTGGCTCTGTGTGCGCCGACACTCTGCAGTTATCAGCACTGACAGTCTTGAGGAAGCTTTATCCTGAAATGGAAATCAAACAGCTCTGAGAGCCATCATCCTCCTGTTTGCTCCACTCCCGCTCCAGACAAGATTTAATAACATAGTAGATTGTTTCACTGTTCCAACTTTAACGTTATAAAATCTCTCTCCTCTGTCATTTTACACTTGCATTGTAATTACCGTGAAGATGTTAATCTTACACAACATAATGGCCACAACACAGTCGAACTTAAGTGCTTTCATTTTTTACTTATTTTAACTTTATTTTTTATTTTTATTTTATGTAAAAACATGTTGTCTCACTCTCGATAGAAATAAGTACGTTTATTGAGTTGGGGAGTAAAAACAGAGGAGTCTTATCTAAACTTATGTACTAACTATTCCAGGACTGGTTGATGCATCATGAGTAATCAATGTTGCCTACACCAAATCCAGTAAACAGACCTACACTGTGCATGTCAGTTTACTTAAATGGTGTATCAGAGGGCACTACTTGGCATTTACTTTCTCCCACTACTTCCTTTCCCTGTGGTGAGTGCTCTTGTCTTCTCTGAGTAGGTTGTGCAGTACACAGAAGTGGCAGTGTCAGATCAAATTTCTTTTTTAGAGGTTTTCTATTAGCAGCACGTCAATTCCCTGCAGTTCAACATCGTCTTTTCAGGCTATGATTGCAGCATTGTGGGCTGTGTTTCCTTTAGGAGACAAGCTTATATTTGACCTCATGTTGTGTTAATCACTAGTTCTACCCTTACACTCATGCAAATACAAGTCCCTCATTGTAAACTGTCCTAAATGGGTTGTAGCCGGTGTAGACTGAAATGTAGAAAAGGAAAAAAAAGAAGAATTGAAAGGAAAGGGCAGACCCTGCAGCTTTCCTCTCACAATAACAGAGAGCTAAACCCTTAGCAACATCAACAGTCACTCATTGCCTGCCTTCGTGAAGAATCTCTGTTAATCTCTGTTACCTGCCAGGAGAAGAACCAGTTCTTTCCATCTCTAAATGCTTCACAGATATTGGTGCATCTGTACAGTTGGCACATGCACCTGCATTTGTAAAAACAGCTAACAGGAATCTCTGTACTCTCTCTCTCTCTCTCTCTCTCTCTTTTCCCCCCTATCTGAAAAAATGTGTGACTGGTCTAAAGTACGAACAGAGCCAAGACGAGGTGTACACTACACATCTCATCACTGTTCAGAAATACAGTGTATATAGCCAAAATCACGGCAAAGTTGGTAACTTCTAATTTTGTGTATGCTGATTTTGTCAGATGACATCACACCTGTTAACTCACAATATTAGCAGTGCAGAGCAGTGTAAAGGCTTTGAACTGAGTGCTAGCTAACATGCACAGTGCGTGCCACACAAGTATAGTGACAGCTGTGCAATTATATTTGACATTTTACCTCTATGTTAATTGGTCAGAAGGACACCATTCATGATTGATTAACCATTCCTTACTTGTTTGCTTGTAAGTTTTCCATGAACTCTGCAGGTATTTAGCTACCAAAGCGTGGGTAGTCAGTCAGCTACACATGCTCGTATTTCTACACTTTTGGTTTTAGTATTTTAATGAGGGTTTCTCTGAGGAAAACTATGTCCACTGTATAGGTCTCTACTGCATGCCCCATTGATATATAAGAAGAGGAACACATGGTTCCCAGCAGTTTGCTGGTGCCAGGCCTGCTGGTTGTTGGCTGCACAGCTGTTTTCAAGAGTGAGGGGTGCAGGAGAGAGGCCCAACCACCTAACTCAACACACTGACATATGGACCGCCTGTCAATTGCAATTATTAATTTGATATTTCCCAGCCCCAGGAGCGTGGCACAACATGCTGCCCAGAGTCAGTATAATCAAATTACCGGAGCATAAGTAATGGCTGGCCATACACCACTGCTTCCCCTGACTCAACTTTTAATTCTGCCATGCTGTGTCTGTGGAGAAAAAAAAGGGATATGTTTGAACTGATAACTACAGACAGTCCTCCAGAAGGAAGTCTGTGTTTATTGCTTGCTCAGTGACATGGATACACACATTGTTTTGGGTGCAGTACTCATTGCTTTAGGGATAGATTTTGCAGTTGAATTAAATTTGGGCTAAGAATGCAATTCCTAGATGGGTCCACTTCATTCTCTGGCCTTCCAATATCCAGGAAATATTACACATCTGCCCCATCTGGATTAGGTGTTATGTGTTTTTAAAATAAAAACTATGGGAATCAAAATGAAAAATAAAAAGAGAAAAGAGGAAATAAGAAGAGAATAAAACAGAATTGGCTGAATCAAGAATATCAATGTGCAAAAGAGTGATGGTAAGAGTGGGTGGCTGGAGCATTGACACTGCATGTAAAAAAAAAACATAATAAAAAGTAATTAAACTAAATTCTCTTTGCATCTATAATTTGTTCTGGGAAATAATGTTGATTCTAGCAGCTTAAATGCTCCACACACTACTTTTCTCAGTAAGATTAAAATGCCTCAATAAATAGAAAATCAAATAAAGAAACAGTATGGAATACTACTGCAATGAAGTATGCATTTCTCATGTATGTATGTCATAATCAAATGAAAAACAGATTTCAGTTTTTTGTCTTGTTGGTTTTTCTTGGTTTTTCATCATGACAAATAAATATAACAATGGGTGTGTCCAGAAAAGGCAAGATCATGACTGTATCATTCTTTGATTACTTTATTATTTGATTAGTATTCCACTCTTCTAACAGGTGCTCACCGTATTTACTCATCTAGCATCCCACTTCTGGAAGAAGGTGACGGTGACCATTACATAAATGAGGCACGGTGGGTATTTCAGAGAACTCTTCACAGGACATCAGCTCCCGCATGTTAGCCTTGTTCTGTTAGATTAATCCTAATCAATATTAATTAGTGCTAATCAATGCTTTGTAATCTTTTTTCAGCCACAGAGGAGTGGAGCAAACTAATGAAATAAATGAAGTGCAGTGTTTGAGACTTCTGGTGCTGTACAACAGCTGCTTAATGAGTGTTTTTTTGTTTTTTTTCTTGTTGCAGCAGCAACAGTACAGTATGAAGTTGTGCTCAGGGATGAAGTGATTTATGGTTCTCTTTCCCCTTTGAGGGTACTTTCTACCAACTAGAGGACAAATATTTTTGCATTAAGCTATATGCTTTTTGATGGAATTTAAATAATACCCAACAAGGAAGACTAACAACCAGAGCCAACAGATTAGCCTGGGACTACAGCACATACACTTTCTTTGTGAATCACTAATACACATTTGACTGCCAAGGACATTACATGCAGACCATCCTTGAGGGAAAACTCCCCCTTTAAAGTCTTGCCTGCCTTCGAATTTCATTTTCCTGCAATAGGGTTTATCAATAATTTGTTCAAGCATGCCCTGCTCTGCAAATGGAGTGATGATTACTTGTGCAGACTTCTAATTGCCTTGTAAATGAGAGCAGAATTACCAATACATCAACTTGGATTCGATGAACTGTTTGTTTGTTCAAATCACTGAGTCTAGACGAAACAAAGTGAAGAACTTTTCCAAAGGGCCCAACTGCAATGTTACGTAAGAGAAATCGTATTTGACACAGACAGTAATTGGATCATAACAGTTCAATATCACTCTTGTCTTTTCTTGTAAGTAAAAATTTCCTTTGATGAGAAAAGATCAATATCAGGCCAATATCTTTAGTTGGTGGCTCAAAACACATGAAGCCAGTAACATCATTTTGAACATATTGTTTGTCTGTGAGTGTGAATAGCACCCTGACAAGGTGTGAGACCCTTTTCACAGCTTGTGTCTGTTCATATTGCTTGACATATTAGCATCTGTTGCCATGTGGGGTGTTTTTGTTGTTTTCATCTTCCTGTCTCTCCTTATTCCTCTTGTTATCAGACAGACAGACATTTTTTTCCACTTCAGGGGCATGAAAACAGGAAGCACCTTCACCAGACTGCCTGTGGGTTTACGAGAAAAAAAAAAAGGCACTGAAAGACCTGAGCGTTCTAGCTGGAACATAAATTGAAAAGTAATCACAGATATAGTATGGTGCAAGGCTTTATAAAGTAATATAAAGACAGAGGAAGACTTTAAAATCAGTTCTAAAACACAGCCAATGGAGAGTATAAGTAATAAGATGATGGGAACTCTTCCAGCACAAAGCTACATCCACTATCTTTTCATTTTAAAACAATGTTTAAAACAAGAACGGTCCAGACATGCACTTTAGCCCTGTGTCAGAAACAATCTGCGTTCATACTGTCACGGTTGAAACACATACATGTCTCGGCAATGAGCTGCTTTAAACAGAAAGCTGACGAAGCTGAAGCTCAAGGTCACCACTGTTATTTCATTATACTAACATGAAATTGACTGAAATGATCACCTGTCCAGATCAGTCAGCTATAGAATGAATCTTACAGGGCTTTTTTGTTTTGTTTTTTAATTTAGAAGTGGTGATATTATTTATATTTTCATTATTGCGTATGTTGTATTTTTGTTGTACTTGTCCATTTCATTTTGCAACATAAAGACGTTTAATCTATTGGATTAGCAACACACAGTATGTGTGTGCAAATTTTGTATGTGTGCGACTGAGATCTTGCCATGACTGTCATACTATTCTGCTGACTGACAGAATGATATTAACATCCCAAGAGGTGCAGGAGTCAGCCAGCAAAGACGTGGGTGTCCACGACTGCCACCAAATAAACACCGATGTAAATAATAAAAAATAAACACTTTGTTTACAATAAAACACAACACCTTTGATTTTTGAATTTTGAGCTATAATAATGAAGAGTAACCTGTCTTTATGTCTTTCACCTGATATGGAACACCTGACACTATTATTCATCAATGAGGCATGAAACCATTGACCATTGTATTTGGATACAGCCATTATTGAGTCAAAATGAGCCCCGAACAACAATCTCCTCTGTGTCTCATCTTGGAAAAGCCCTGCACAAACAGAGGAGGCAGATTTATGATTTCATCCAAACAGCTATGAAGGCGGTGCTGCCGCCTCCCAGATTCGTGGCAGTTCCAAATCCATGTGACAGTTAACAGCATTTCAACACCACCCACACAAAATAAACAATATAAATATACAGGAACGCAAGCGCCCTAAACATATCCGGAGAGGCTTTGATATCCATTTGTATTAGCAAACCTGAAAAAAACAGCTTTACAGCTACAGGGCTCTCTCAAGTTTTACATGAGTCCTCCTTGTTCCTTATTTCCAGAGAGGGATTTGTGGTCCTACACAGAAGATGGCAAATAATGGCAGGGAACTCCAACGTATGCTCCAGTGTTTCTGCAATTCAGTACTCTGCTGCGATTCATCTGTCTAAGTCAGAGTAGAGCCTGATTTCCTGTCTTGCGAGCACCAGGGAAGGGGGTCTCTTTTTAATGGAGGTGGCATTTGTCATTGGTTGATGTGATTGATTAAAGTGACGAGCTCTCATTGAACAGTGTTCCTCACCCATATGTGCATCAATGTGGGTGCAGATTCTTCCTCTTTGTCTGAGAGGTAAAGTGCTGCACCTGCACCATCTGCTGTGCCGTGCCAGGCCCTCTGTGCAAGTGTAAGATTTGAATTATTGAGATAGGGACATGTTGTTCTCTAGATACCAGAACCTGACAATAGTGTGCCGATCCAAGGATTGTTTACAACCCAAACCCAACAAGGTGCAGAAACATAGACAGGCGGGTTGAAGTGACTCTGTGATTATGCTACTGTTTTTAAATAGCAGCTTTACAGAACTTTGTAAGATAGGCTTTATTTTGAAGGGATAATAGAAAATCAAGGCTGAAGTATATCTTTTCTGTGCAGCATGTGAATAACCAATGAAAATATACATTTTTCTTCCTGTTGAGACATCACATTTCTCATACTCGTCTTTCCCTCCAGACTGCCAGTGAAATGTCTTCTAACGTAATTAATTCAGATAAGATCCCCTCTCCCTGCTGATTCCCGCTACGGATTCTACTGTTTGAACAACGAGGACATTTGAGTTGCGTGGGGACAGACAGGAGCAGGAGAGCGAAGGAGTTGATACTGTGATGGCAAAATACCTGTCAACTTTTGTCTTGATAAGGGGACAACAATAAGACAAGGGGACGGAAAAATGATTCATGACACTTTAAACAGTAAATACTGCTCAGGTAAAGGCTTTAAGTTGCGGTCCAGGCAAACATCTGTGGTGAGCACTTTCACTTATTGCCTGCTGCTGGGAAAAAAGACTTGAAGAGTTGTTCCTGCCCTCTTCCGTTGTAATTTTATGAATGTCTGTAGTTGTTTCAACTTTGCTTGATAGTTTTCACTGTACTAAGCGTAGTGGTAGGATTGACCGATTAATCTTATTTTCATCGTCATCGCGATATCAACATGCACGATTAACACATCACAAAAGGTTTCCTGACATGCAATGAGTATGTTTTATTTACAGGCGCCATGCCTTCACACTCATACCTGTAACCTGAGCCACACCATTAGTAACGTAACATCACAACAACAGGGGACTTCTGTCGGGTCCCTTGGATACCACGCCTGAAACACGTCCATGCAGTAGCATTTGTTCTGGCACGACTTCTCATGTTTGGTCGAGTGCAAGCTCTCCACGTCTCCACCACTACAGGCTTGGCATATGTACTACAGCGCATTGTGTCGTCTTCAGAAACACACAGGAACTTTATGGTTAATATGCACACCTGATGATTTGCTTATTTATCGCAAGTCATATCGTCATCACAATACTGAACAGTGTCATTGCACATCGGATGATTTGCTGGTATCGTACAGGCCTACAAAGTGGTCTCCCATTAAAGAAAAAGAAGATAAGTTGTGCATGTGTTGCACGTCTTTGTGTGTGTCTGTGTGTACACAGTACCAGGCAAAAGACTGCCCATGTGTGCACACCCTTAAAAGAGACGACGGCAGCAAAGGAGGCAGACAGAAAGCTGAGTGATAAGATGCAGGTTCAAGGTGACAAGACAGTGTACTACCCAAACACACACACACACACACACACACACACAGTTCACTGTATTCATAGGGACAAAATGTTTACGTAATGCATACAAGCCTTTTTTCTTAACCTAACCATAAAAAATAAATGCCTAATGCCAACCCTGACTCTAACCTTAACCAGGACTTCAGAAATAGTGTTTCTGGGTGACTCTGTGACGTCGCAAAGGCTTCAGACTCTTTGCTTTGCAACAACCGCGCTGACAGCAGCCGCATGGCACACCCTACATAATATAATACAGTTGTCATGAAGGTGGGAATTAGCATAGAGAGTGAAACAATTTTTGTACCAGGCTGTAAACACATTTATTTCTGCTATAAAGTTGGACATTTTAAGGTGAAATCCTGTGGGGACTGACCTGCTGTTGGGGCGGGCCTCAGGTGGCCGTTCAAAGAACTCTTAAGAATTTGTTGACACATCCCCACTCGTTGCTGCTTGGTCTATATGTTACAAAAGTGTAACGCGCACACACACACACACACACACACACACACACACACACACACACACACTCTCTCTCTCTCTCTCTCTCTCTTTTTCTTTCTGGTAATGCGACTGATTCTTTTGATTGGTCTTCGCTAGCAGCAGCTGCATTAGGAGCAAAACATGGATTGTGTGATAGTAGGAGATAATGGACACCTTTGAAAAAGCACATGTGAGATCAGTAAAACTCAGCAGGAGAGGGAGTGAAAAGAAAGAGTTTGTTCACTCACGATGTACAGTATGTACCTGCAGGAAGCAGATGATTGATTCAACGACCCCACAAAACAAATTATAACCTGCTGGAGTTGCCACTCATCGTATCAAAGAAAGTCAGGTAAATGGACAGAATGGTAGAGATGGGGTATACGTGAGAAAACTGAATGAAAAATTTCATGAAATAAAAGTCGAAGATGTTCTGGCCAGTGTTGCAGCACATAGTAGATGTTAAAACTGACACAACAGCACATTTGCTGATGATTTGACAGAGCTTAACCACATTGCATTTGCATAGGCTGGGCTGATCAATTGCAGGTGCTAGGACAAAACCCTTGTGCAATACATCACTCTGCACGAATTGATTAACTTCCCGCCTTTGAGTAACACACTCCACAGGAATGATGATACGTAGAAGCGGTGTGGCGCATTTTATCCGAGCTGAACAAACGTATTCAGACCATTTCAAGAGCACCAAAAGACTCCAAACGAACAACAAACTGATACTGTTTTGAACAGACAATGAGAACGGAATAGTGCTTAAAATCAAAGATAAAATCTGATCATGTCTTTTTAAAACTTGGCATTCTGGGTATTCTCACTGTTTCTGGCTGAGAAACAAACAGGCCTTTTACGAAAGAAAACAGAGGAATGATAAGGGAATTTTAATCACCTTGATTTGATTGTACTGGACATGATCCAGTGCTACTAAGCCAGCTTTCCATTCAGATAGGAGAGATCGATGAAGAGAAACATAAACTTTAAACTGAATTTAAATGTGTTTGTATATGCGTTCATAATGCAGATATATTACTGAACAATAACTGCTTGAACAGAAGAATTATGTTTTCCCTGTAGTATAGAGGGAGCCCCAAAGCAAAACCACACAGCATTTGCCTGTTAGTACTGGGCTGTAAATTGTCCCCCCTTAGAAAAACAAAGTGCTTTTTATCTTCACAGCTTGGGAGACTTTGCAGATCCTCTCCTGGAGAAGAGACAAAGGGCAACATGTGAAGATGAATCGCTGTTGCTCAGTCTGAAGACAGACTAGGCCAGCGCTGAGGTCAAAGAAAACTGCAGCTACAACACTAAGTTGTCAGTTCCAAACCAGTAGAGCCGTGGGGTACAACACAGCATTTGTGACAGATACTCTTTTGAATGACGGGGATCCTGCTTTGGCTTTATGTTCACTTCAGATGCCTGACGTTAACTGTTACCATAGCGACAGTGACGCGATGAAAGACATACTCTTTGAAAGCGTTGGGAATAATTTCTGATATCACTTCACATGCTCCATCTCCACTTCTGTAACCTAAAAAACGTGCTTGTGTGTCTGCCTGCCTGTGATTCCTGCGGGAACGATGTTTTGTTCCTTTTAATGCTTTTTAGTTTCTAATTAGCACAAGGGTTAATGTTTGGGGAACACTCGTTCCCAGCACTCAGCAGGACGAGATAAACTCCAGGCTTTTATTTTTCTCTCCACACAGCAGGTGGAAGAGCCTGATCAAACCAGAAAAGACATTTTAACACTTAAAGTCATACTGTGGCATTTTCAAATATTCCACCAAATTACCCCAAGATGATGGTTAATGGCAGACGATCCTTTGAAGTGGAACAAAAGATAAGCCGTTGATCCATGTCAAAGCTCCATCCACAAAAAGAGCATAGCTGAAATGCATGTTCTCTTTTCTCAAGATATTGTTACTGCTGCTTTAAATGATACCTCCCTATAATATTTCAGTTGTTGTCAGCAGAAATGGCAAAGGAAGGAAATGGATGTGTGATTTTTGTGGCCTCCCTATTCTAATCCAAGTTCAAGTAAGACTGTTTAACCTCATCCAGTGACCTCGACTGTTCTCGTCCTTTCACATTTTCTCAGCCTTGCTGGTTATTTGTGCTCGTACTGTCCTTCCCTAATTTCAATAAATGCATGCTGCCGTAATGAGGCACAGTCAGAGCTCCCCTGTTTCCTTTCATTTGCTGAGAGATCACAAAGCCAATGCATCACACAGGGGTTTCTAGCGCCCTCCCAGCTGACCATGGCTAAATGGTGTTTTTGCTCTGCTGAACACTAATCCTTCTGTCAGATAAGGCCCATTATAGCAGGGGTGTATCCAGCCCGCTTCAGTTTGAACAGACATTGAACCCATCTGTAGCAGACAGCACAGTCCTGCAGGAGATGGCAGTTCAATGGGGCTGTCATGTTTGTGCGTTCATAATAACGCAGTGTGTTACTCTCGCAACACAGTGGGTCATTCCTCGTTCTCAATATTGAAAGCGGGGGACGGATTCATTAAGGAGCCTCAGCAGCAGAACAGAAACTGTATGTTTGAAGAAGCTGCTGCTGCTCCACCACACCTGCCTAAAAGAATATGAAAGGTAGAATCAGATTCAGTTACTCTTTGTTATTTCATTCCCCACAATGTGAAGTTGTTCATATTTCATAATGGATCAGCAGTATGAAGGAGACACATGTATCAGCCATGTTGGCTCCACTGAGAGCGCAAGAACCGCTATGCTATTCTCCACCTGTGCATTTGATTTTATTGCAAAAATGACGTCTGCTCTCATGAAACTCATTTGGAAGTCAGCAG
Organism: Caranx ignobilis; assembly: GCA_021432705.1. Taxonomy (NCBI): domain Eukaryota; kingdom Metazoa; phylum Chordata; class Actinopteri; order Carangiformes; family Carangidae; genus Caranx; species Caranx ignobilis. The sequence goes on along the minus strand of MU270012.1, from coordinate 6,478,939 downwards.
ATCTATCATCGGCTCTGCCAGACCTAGACAGCTGCATGGAAATGAGGAGCCAAAACAGATGCACTTTATTTGCGCGAGAGCATAGAGGCATTGTTATTTTTCTCGCTGCGAAAATGAGGAGCCGGGCCCGGACGTTCAGAGCCTGAGGGGATGGAAATTTAACTTAGAAATGGCTCATATATTGAAGCCCACAATCATTGGTATTCTTTGTAGTGTGTTTTTCACTATTATGGTCGGCAATAGAGCATGTGTGATGCCATTAGATGATATTTTGTTAATAAAATCTCCCAACAACTAAATCCTGGGAAAGAAAACAACAGATTTGTCTTTTTTTATTGCATTGGACTTAATGGAAAAGTGACTTGCTCCTCACCATTCTTGGTTTTTTTTTTCTCCTTCGAGTGTGTTCAAGCAGGCTGTCGACTCATCTATGATTGGCTGTTTACCAGTTGTTCCCTTGCAACACCTACATGTCATGCAGTAACGGCGTGCTCACAGATTGACCACCTGGGGCACTGTGGGAGCACAAACATCAGGAGAGAAATTGGTTTCCTCTCTTCCTCCTGCTGTTGTGTCTGTTCTGCAGCTGCAGAGTCCTTATTGATGTCATCAAGGGTCTATTCTGTTGATCTTTCAAAGAGGTAACATCTTTCACATAAAGTGCAGAGGAATCTTGGGAGTATAATGTCATGGGAATAGGCTGTGGGATCGTAGGGAACGCTCAGAATGGCTCCTCCGCCTGCTCCCTCTCAACATCACACACATACTCATGCAGCGCCTCTGCCCCTCCTATCGCCTTGTATGCCAGCACTTCTATTTTGGTACGTTTGTGCAGTGTACAGTCTGATGGGGATGTCATTATGGGAGGCGTTCACCCTAACAAGCTTTTGGGGAACGTTAATAATTAATCTGTTTCTTTACATTAGAAGTGCAGTATGAGAGTTCAGAGATTGTTTATTTACATGTTGTTCCTCACAGACCCGAGTTGTGTGAAACTGTTGTTCTTTGTTTTAAGTGTCTGGCATAGCCTTAAAGACCATATAAGCTGCTTGTCTCTACCCTCTGATACAACACATAGAAGCGTCTCCTGAAATAGCTCCCCTGAGGCAGCAGTCGTACCAAAACTTTCTTATACTGGTTACATTAATAAACGTGCAGTTAAGCTTTCAGGGCCAGGATCAACTCCTACATATAATGGAACTACTATGCAGAGTATGTGATAGTCAGATACAAGGCTTTTTTGAATAAAATCTGCACCCCAACAAAATAATGCATGAAATGGCCCCTGGCCATGTGAATATTTTAATGAACACATCCTGCTTAAATATCACCACTTCAAACAAATAAAAGATACAATCAAAGGTCCTTTCATCCACCATTATCTAGCTCCCAGTGCCTTGACAGGCACAAGGCAGCAACCTTCTCCTTGGTAAAGAATAGCATGTCAGCTTTGGATAATCCATTCAAGTCATTTTGCCACCTTTTGAAAAAGAAACATGCAATGGCTTAATCTTCTCGTGATGAATAAAAGGTAAGGTGGCTTTAAACCAAAAATGTCAACAGAATGTTTAAAGTCATGTGATACTTCAATAAAATGCTATGCAAAGCTATAGTGTTTTTTGACAACAAGCATCTTGAGAGACGGTTTTTCAAATTAGAGCTCGGAACATGATGTTTATTAAATGAAGATATACTTATTGATTTGTTGGTAATGATGTTCTCTTTTCTGGGGGAAATTACCGTACTTGGGGCAGTAACATGCATGATCATCATCAGAATCATTTTCAGCATGTAGCATTAACCAATTACCAAAATGACTACAAATCAAGAATACAACTGTGCGTTACAGGCAATTAAATTCTGAATTGCAGTGATCTGACAGTATTACTAGCATGTATCTTTCTTTTTCTTTTTTTCTCAATTAAAGCTGAAGCAGTGTTTCCTGTCACATTAAATCATCTGTTCAGGTTTAGTGAATTAATGTATGTAGGATAAGTCTGCTAAATTAACCAGGAGCCGCACATTACATAAAGTAGAACATGATCTTACAGTGCATCTGTGTTATTTCTTTTTATTATGATTATTTTATAAACAAAAATACTTAATTCTTATGATTTCAGTTCACATCAGGGTTTTGACAGAGATGCAACCACATGACAGAGCATGAATATTTACAGAAATACGAGGCATGCTCATCATTAATATTGCATTTATTGAAATTGTAACAACATTCTTTTATTTAATAAGCTGTTGAAGTACAATTCACATCAATCATTATGTCAAAACAGAAATAGTCTGCAGGGCCTTGACGTGATCGCTGAATCAGGAGTTCCTCTGCACTGTGCTGAAGCCGAGGGCAGCTGTTGTTGCAAATTTATATTTTACCCGTTATCTTGAGATCATGATTGAAGTATCTCATTATCTCCATGTCAAACATTTTTGCTCATGATCATGGTTTAATAGCCTCATTACTGTGATAACATTAAATGGCTTTCTCAAAAATCACCGCTTAATTAGGAAACTGATTGAGGTTGCAATTTTCTGCGCACGCACCACAGCATAGCAAGTGTTTGTGTACTAGTCATGTTTGCATGGTTTTCTTCCAGGCAATCAAAAAGCATAGAAGTCAGGTTTAAGTGTGACTATAGCTGTCTCTGTTTATGTTTCAGTTGTGTAAAGGGCCTGTCCAGGGTGTACTCTGCAGTACGAGCTGAGGTATAATCTCCATTCTCCACATGATGGATGCACAATTTGCATAATTTGCAGGTGACAACAACAGAAAAACAGACAAACAGATATGTCAGAGTAATGAGATTATTAAGGAACCCTGTCTCCTAAAACCTGTCTTTTGATATAACAAAACTGCAACGGTATGTTTTGTGGTATCACTGACTGAATTATGTTAAGAGGGAACATATTTCTTTAATGAATAATGTGAAACATTTATGAGCAGCACAGTTGATTTGCTGCAACGTGGTTGCAATGAATGGATGACACACAAAGCACATAGCTGTCACAGAGCATCTCCATCCAAAGTCCTGTCTGTGGTTCAGCTTTGGCAGGCAATAAATAAATAAATAAATAAATAAATACTATGACTTAAGACCTTCCCTTTTAAACCACACTAAAAGCTTCTTTCTCTAACTTTAACCAAGTGTTGTGAGCAACTAACCGTAACTCCAAAATTGTTCATAATATTGTGGTCACTACAAACAGATATTAGAAGTTGACTGAAATATCAGATATGTTACAGTATAACAGGAGAATTAGTCATAGCAAAACAACAATGGTCAACACACTGACATCGAAAGTACTGCTTTTTTCTTTTCTTTTCTTTTTTATTTTTAACACTTTCCAGATGCAGTGTCCATAAAGAATACTGAAGGGCTCAGACACGTTCAGCCCCTTACTGTCCATTTATCCATGATAAAACATAAAATGCATACAGTAATATTTTACACACTGGAAGAGGTGAGAGGTCTCATATGGCCCTGGCCTCCTCCAGTTCAATATTTAAACTGTATGCCTCACAGACTCTGTGAATGTTTTCTCTCTCAAAAATATTCAAATATTGCAGTATTGAAATTGACTGGGGCAGAAAGGATTATTCCAACTTTGGAGAAAGCATGCTCTATGATATTTTAGGTAACCTGTTTCACTGAATTTAATCTCTTATCTGTGGTGGTGAAATTATTCAGTGAAAGGGGATTATGAAGTTTAATCTTAACAGGGATTTTCATGGTGAAATAAATTATTTTCCTTCCTTAGTTCATCAATATAAAATGATGTGGGGAAGGATTTTGCCACCTCCGGATGAGACAGGTATGAATGTAGATCTTCAACATCCCTTTGAAACACAACGGAAATCCGCACAGAGGCTCCACTACCCGTTCTGTTTGTATTATTACTGTGATTATTTCCTGCTCTGTTGCTTTTTTATCAGCTGTCTGTTCAGCTTAATCAGTCAAAGTGAAGATGAAACTATTTCTATGAAAGCTACGCACAACAATTCATTTGGTTTATTATGTGGTCAAGACTTGAACCTGTGCTCTGCATTAAATGAACAATTTCATAACACAGACTCCATTGTGATGCTTAGGATGTTCCTTAAAAACAGAAATCCTGCTTAATCATCACCTATAGTCTGCACGGCCCGAGAGGAGGGGCCCAATGTGAATGCTGTGTTTACAACCTGTAACGAACAAACCTACTGACTCTACCTTCGATAACTATTAACAGAAACTGTGATGATTTTTACTGGGAATGAAATGATGTGTTCATCATTTGAATGTGTAATGGTGTGAAATAATATGAAAATGTTCCACAGGCTGACTGATCTGTTTTTAAGCCTCTTACAACACATCACAGCCCAGCAACTGAGTCAACATTTTAGCCATTGCATAGCTTTGCCTTACTGTAGTGGGTTTGCAAAGCAGAACCGATAACATGAGTTGTTTTTTTGTTTGTTTGTTTTGGGTTTTTTTGTCAAAATTATTAGTTGATTTACTGATTTGGCTTCATGCATTATCAGATCACATGTCGGGGTCAAAACCAATGTCGTGCTCCATTATTCTAAACATAGTGCTCATAATCTTTTTCATTGCTGACAAAAAATCTTGTAACCAACATGCCATCCCTATGCATCATAAATCTGCTCTTGCCGATGCTGAACATCAAAATACTGTTTGTCAGAGCCTCTTCAAACCTCTCACAGTGCTGCGGTGGCTATGATCTGTATCTATAGCTGACACCCACAGGTTTCATTTCCAGCCCTGGCTGAGTTTGAAACAATCTTCCTTGGGGAACAGGGAGCTTTTTTCCAAAAGCCTGTACCCACACCCTTCCTGGACAGTAGAACAGTGGCTCTTTATGATGTTGAAAGATAACCTTGCACACGAGAGGACTACACTTCACAGTGTCCATGCTGGAAGCTATGCTCCTAGTCATAGCTTCCAGTGTCAGATAGCCAGGCCGATTTAACTCCCAGCAGACAGATTTTTTTTGCTGAAGTCTAGATTTATCTCTGCTGAACCTGAGAATTTTCTGGCCTTAATCTAGAGGCAGAATCAGGACAGCCTCATGAGCTCAGAGTCATTCTCTACGCACAGTTGGGGAAACATTTTAAAGAGCCCCTGGGGGAGATTCAACAGTTGGAAATCCAGCTCCTGGGAGGAAGGTGTTACATTTGGTTCAGCAGAGTAGCTATAGAGCAGACCATCGAATGCTCTTGCTGCAATCTGAATTGCTGCTAATAGTAGGTAATGAGAGACAGGAGAAAAATGGAGGGTAAGAAAAGGGGAGTCATTTTACAGAGATGAAAAAGGGGTTGGGTTTGTTGACCAAGCTCTTTCCAAAGTAGACATCCTGTGATCTCTATCCGGATTTTCCCTATAATCCTGCCTTTCAATTTAGCACCTCAGTCCTGTGCTCACTGAGGTAAACAACCTGGCCAGCCACAATTTCCTGTCTGCGACTTGTTACGCCCACCGCTGTCATGTTTCAACACAGATGGACGCATGAGCAAGTTGATGTGGTTTGCTTAAAAACATCCCAAACTAAGTGTAATTTGGAAACACTGAATGATAATGCTATTATTATTATATTATATTATATTATTACAGCACTGTCAACACTGCCATCAATAATAATAATAATGTCTGTGTTCTTCATTACAGTCATTTCGATACAAAATACACCTCCATTGATAGCAAATGTTTTTTCCCACTATAACATCCACTCCTCAAATGCAATTTACACTCATAGCAACTGAGGCAAGACTGAACATCATGTTTAAACTCTTGCAAGATTCACATCTTGAGCCAGGAGATAAGTGTTAGATGAGTGTGGTAATATTATGTTTAGTTGATTCTTGTTCTCTCAGAATAAGTAAAATAATTGAGGGCTGGGAACCTCCATGGCATGCACCAAAAGAATACCACTCAACTGAGGACAAGTTAGTTTTCTACTGCTCCTTGATGTAAAATAGTACAACAGATTGTCTTTGTTGACATATAAACTGGGAGAATAATGTATTTTCAGATAACTGTGGAAATCCTCCATAAAAGACTGACAAGGCTGAAGACTACCAGGAGACTCAGTCGCCAAAGAGGGCAAGGCAGAGCTCCAAATCCAGTGAGACAGAACAGATCATACAGTAAAAGTTGACAAGTTTGACAGGAAGTGATGAGCCACAACAGGAATGAGTACTGATAACAAAATAAAACAGGAAGTCCAAAAAACATAAAGTCAGAGAGCTGACAAAGAGTGCTGTTTCTTTTGCCTTTTTCAACAGCCTATGATTTGATCAATTTCTCACTATTACAATGTTTTTTTTTCCCTCCAATTGGTTCAGCTTCTCTGGCATCACCCACAGATGCAGGTGAAAGTCTAGTGCCAATCCAGGGATTAGGGTTCGCAGGCTCGTGATCAGTGTTAATGGCCTTATGTGTTTAAGTGGCAGCCTTGTGTGTCGCTCTCACATGAGGTTTAACGCTCCTGGTCTGTTTTTGCCACTCTATTGCCACGGCCTCAGTGTTGGACATTCTGCCTGGCGATCTTTGCGCCCCACATTTTGATAATCGTTTAAAACATAAAAGTCCATAGTTCATGTTGTTCATAGTTCTCAGTCATTATAGTTAAAATGAGTGTGCTTTTCCAAGAGCATCACTTATGTGGACAGAGGTTATTACTGGGGGAAATAAATATTAAGCATCTCACACACAAGTACTCATGATGAATAATGGAGGAATGGAGAATGTTCTGTAAATTATGTTGCACTGGAGATTCAGCACCCACTTTTCTTCATGAAATATATTTCAAGAGTTCAGTTCACTTTTACCTTCATCCACAATTGAATTATTTTATTCCTTTTAAATCATTTTTTGTAAATAGTTGCAGTTGATTCTCACAATGTAGTATTTACTTCATCCATTCATTACACTCTCTTCTCCAACTGTTCAGTGTTGTAAATGGCTGATTTAATGTAGTATTTATGCTCAGTAAAGATATTTATGAGGCTCTTCTTTTAGGTTTGCTGGTGGTTTTATGGAGCATATCTGGTATTAATTCAAACAGTAGCAACATGCACAGTATTGTAATCATACAAACACATTTTAATGGATTCCTTTGTAATGAGTTACAGGGCTATTTATACAGTATGTCCGCTTTAATCAACGACAGAAATAATAGAAATGTTCATTACATGTTGCTGTCCTTGAACACTGACAATAAAGGACAAACAACAAATTAGACCAAAATAAGACACGTTGGAAAAGCTCCTTATGTGTCTTGTTTAAGTACAAATTTTAATGACACTGAAAATATTGGTTCAAAGTTTCGTGTGGGATTCATAGTGAGAGGGACAGTAAATCTGGAAAAAGCATGTTCCCAGTACTCAAAGTATTCAAAGTAGGTTTATTTACTAAACATATTTTTCAATTACAATAAGAGTAGTTATAAATAAAAGTAATTTTCATGAGCGATACTACACTAACAACAGCTCCAACATCTGTCAAATCTTGAAGACACACTAACGACTGTTTTCTAATAAATACTTTAGAAGCACATAACAGAGTCATTGTTTCTGGGCTGAACTGCTGGTTGGCAGTGTGGCTGCCTTTCTGATTTAAGCACAAAACAACCACTTCATGACATGGTGAATCACAGTAATCACATATGTATCAGCTACCAGGATTGATGCATGAATGTCTGCTTAAGTTGAGGACTGAAAGCTAAAAATTAAATGAACAATCCTCCACATGAAAAACATTCTTCTAGACCAGGCATGTCCAAACTACTCCACGAAGGGCCGGTGTGGCTGCAGGTTTGTGTGTGTGTAATGATGTGTAACGCTTGTTTGATGTAATTGCTGATGTCACTGCTGCAAAACAGAAAAAAACATTTGATCACAAAAAAAAAAAAAAAAAAAAAAAAAAAACAGTGGGACACAGCAGGTTGAGTTTGTGGTTTAACAACATCTAAGTAAACAAAATGTTATGTTATCTTAACTCAAGCTATCATGTAGTCCTGATGGACACACTACCCTCTTACTAATGTATAATAATGCAGTAAACAACAGGAAACGACTGCATGACTTGTCTGAATTTACAGTTTTATTTGGTTATTTTTAAACACTCCGACAGCCTATACCTAACACATGTTAAAGGATAACGTTAGCACAACATAGGTGTGGTCATAAGTCTTGAATGGTATGCTCATTCTGGCTAGCAAAAAAAACAAAAAAGACAGTAGACTTAGCAAAGATTTTAAGGCAAACAAAATGTTGCAAATTAACAATTGTGAAACTATATTGTTTTACGGATTAAAAACATGACAGTTTCTAATTTCCTCGAATTGGGACCATACAAAATATAATCATGTTGTCATGTCTTAAAGCTAGCAGTTGAGACCATGAAAGCATTAGGAACTACTTGCCCCCTTTCTGTCATTTAAAGCATTTCTCCTGAATGCCTGTGAATTTAACTCAGAACAGAGCTGGTTGGCTACAAGAAAGCAAATAAACCAGCTCCTTTAATAATGAAACTATCAGCAGAGACTTACGCCAGGTTCTCACCGGCCGCGGAAAAGCCGAGAATAGCTGCGAAGTGCCAAGAAGCGGAGCCAGTTTCCTTTGGGCGCCAATGTTAACCGATGTGTTGTTCACACCGGTAGCGCTGTGGGACGCACCTCCGCGGCCGGGTCGTGCCCTGCAGCGATCGTTTCGGCGTCTGGTCTATTTTGTGCGTGAGCCACGAGCAATTGTGTCAGCTGGGCAGGAAGACAACAAAGAAACAATGAGAGAATCCGGTCAATTTTCATAATAAAACGATTTTCAAAATAAAACACTGTGATTGACAAATGCGATGATGTGTGTGTTTATATTGTCAGTATCCAAACAGATAGATAGAGAGCGAGAGAGATGGATGAAGACACACACAGCTGAGTGTGAACCTGAAATGTGAACTAGGAACAAACAAACAAACAAACAAACAAACAAATTCTGGAGCTTCTCTTTCTAGTTGCATGTGTCAAGCTGGCAAAACTGCATTAATTATATTTTGATCTATAATACTGGTGATTGGAAAAATGAAAGGTAAATATATGAACACAATTTCAATGAAACTGTGTTAGCTGTAATCCTATCCAATATGTGCTTCTTACTGTGTTTGCACTGTTATCAGCTTTTATCCAGCAGACAGAGACACACTATGCAAAGGTAAGCCAGGTCAGCACTGGAAAAGACAGGCACTGTGGGAGAGGCTCTGTGAGCAGGAGAGCACTGGATTTTCTGTCAGGATGAATTATACCCAAAGGACTTGTGATTCTAATACACACAGACCCCCTGCTTGTATTGGATGCTCATGTAAGTAGCTAGGGAGATGTTCCTTTAAAGCCAGCATGTGTATTACATGTTCCTCAGTAATGTATACCTTGTGCCTCCTTGTTTATTATTGTTGATTGATCATAAGTAATTTCTCCAGCAATATCTCATGAATTAAAGGGCAAATCAGTGTTACACAGATATTGTACTAGTCATACAGACCTGAGCATAAGATCCTACACTGGCCTCCACTGATATTCATGATCAGAAGCGGTGTAAAATCACGCTGTCTTTCATCAATCACTACCCAGCTGCTAGTTGTTCTTTCTTAATAGAGCTTAGATGTTCTTCCAGGAACTCACTGGGAGTGGGCCTGAACTTGTTGGGTGGAAGTACGACAGTGATGGAGAAAGCCTGCTTCACTGACATCTTTGTAATGGGGGATTTAAATTACTCCGTCTATTCAGCTAGAGCAATCATCAACCTTGCATTTGATATTTTTTCCCCTCCCTACCATTTCCTCTGCAGCAAATCAAAGCTTTGCTTATTTCAGCCTGGCATTCAGACCCAAGTAAATTGCAGGTGATGGTGGCTTTCAGCTGAATGATGTGAGCTATAGTTACTTCTACAAAGGAGAATTGAATTAAATGCATCCGGATTTAGCCATCACAGTATGTGTCATTTCATTTCTTGATTTTAACCAATTGTTATCTTGCCATTAAGTCAGGTTTTTCCCAAGTTATTTAAACAGAGTCTGTAAAGGTATCCTGTTTCGCTGTCATGTCATGTCAAGTTACAGCAAATTTAGTGTTGTGTTGCTGCAATATTTCTTAAGTTGCCTTTGTATTAGCACTGAATATAGGGTGCTCATGTCCCATAATAATAACTATAATGATTGTACAAATGAAAAATAACACAGACAATTTCTAAACTACATTTTGAACTGGTAAGCTTCATAGCTGTTCTTTGATTTTTTTTTTTTTTTTTCTTTTTTTGGATGTTAAATTGGAGGAAATTCACTTTCCTCTCGTAAAGCCAAGTCCTACCAAAAGCTCCAAGGAAACATGGCTCACCCCTGTAATTTCTGTCCCTTTAATTCATGAAATTAATAAACTTTTTCTTTCTCATACAGTGCAGCAAACGTGGCTGGCCAGAGACGCTCAGATGCTTTTGCTACATTCATTAGTGTCTTTCATGTGTGAGCTGATAACAACGACAATATTCATCTTGCTGGAGTCTAGTTTGCCTTCAAAGCAACTGCAAAGCTAATATAAATCACCTACAGACACAGCAAACAAGTCAAACATGCAAATTTTAGTCTAAGATGATAATTAACACTGAGAAAGAGAAAATTGATGATCTGTCATGGATGAATTGCTCAAACGGACAGAACATGTGAAAAAGGAAGGGAAGCCTCAGATTATACAGGGAGAAATGAGACAGGTTTCATTAAATTAACTTAGACAGGAATAGTGTGCGGAGGTTTCACTGACAGCTGATGAGTCTGTTGCTATAGATAGCTGCCTTGGTTAGGAACTGATCTTCTGTGAAGCAGAAGTCCCTCTTCTTTTTTTCTCTCTTTCTCCTTCACAGTCAGGCCTAAGCACCAGCATTGAGCTGCTGTCAGCTCAAACTCACACATAAGAGGAACGCACTCAGAGGTCAAACGCCAGGCTGTATCGCCTGTCAGACACCAACAGGGACCATCACCATGACAAGCAGAGAGGGAGGACAAGGTAATCTGCTGAGGGATCCAGACATCTAAATATCTTACGAGAAAATCCATACTCGAGCATTCATTTGTTCGTTCATTATCTGCAGATGTCTTGAAGAAAAATGGAAGAAGAATGCATAAATGGATATGAATCTGTCCATCAGAAAATAATGATATTAATGCCTTTTCAAGCACAATAATATTTTGCACATTGTACGATATCTAAATGATATAATGGCCTCATGAAAGCCTCAAAGTGATTGAGCCACATTCACCTGTCTGCGTTTAGTCCTTAAAAGTCCTTAAAAGCCCTCATGATTGAATCATCAGTGCAATGGTTTCTCTTATCACTGCATGTGCTGTTGTTTGATAAAGAGCATTAAGCCAACACGTATGGGCTGCTATTTTTTTTTTTTTTTTTAATCTCACCTCACAGCAAAAATCAGTTAAGTTTTTGAAAATATCACACCACAAAAGGGAACAGCCACCTCCAACTGTGAAAACAGGTAAAGGTTAAAGTGTTGGCCCTCCATCCAGTGTGCCAGAGAGGCAGAAGTATCTTGTTTATTCCCTGCTGGTATTCACACTGAATTCAAAGCCACTGGTATATCAGATAATTTGCCCTTTTCTCTTCTCCTGCCATTTGGCCCCATCATTCTTGGCTGTCTTATCTCTGACGGGAAGGACCAGCAACCCCCCCCTCCATCTTACACCTTCCATCTTCCAGCTCTGACCTCCAGACACGTCTGCCATCAACTCAAAGGCGTAAAGTATGGGCATAATTCTATAATTTTTCCTCCACAGTGAGGTCTACAATGTGGTCTTTCCTTTTAAAATTGGGTAGTGGAAATGGATCTTTAATTTTAATTAGACTTTGTGTGAAGTGTGAGGGCACAAATGAGCCAATCAATTATTTGTGGGAATTTGTGCTGCTTCAGTTAAAAGAAAACAAGGAAATGAAACCATTAAATCTATACAGTTTTGAGAAAGTTGTGTAAATCAATGCTGAAGTCAATATAATCAAATTGTTAGACATTTCCATTAATAAACACACACCATGAGCATGGTTAAACATGATAATCAATGTTACACTTGCTGAGCTCCTTAAATCAAGCAACAGAGTAACGTTGTGTGCTACTGTGCTCTTACAGCAGTTAAAAACATCAACAGATGTAAAGGAAAGTGAACCACTATAGTGCAGTCACTACCTGATACCTTTGCAAAAACTCCAGGGATCATAGCGATTTGGATAACAAAAGCAAGTCGTCGCAAGTTGATGGTCACCACAGGGCTCCAGGAGTACTTAGCTTTTATCGAGGCCATAGTCAAACCTGCCACCTGTCATTAACCAGCAAATAGCTTCAATACAATCAATGCATGTGTATTGAGAAGGTGTAGACCCACAGAGCAGACTGATGAATGCCATAAACATACACAGACAACAGTAATACACTGAACCTGACTACTGTACCATAACATTCCAAAGTGGAGAGTTTGCTTAAATGAATAATACCAACATTGTGCATCTAGTAAGAAAGCATTGCCTTTAAGTCACGTAGATATTCAGCACATGCAACAACAGGCAGCAACTGCAAACAGATTTCTCTTTTTTCTTATTCTTAACATACTGGCTGCAGAAAAAGGCAAAGATCTCTGTTGGATCTTTAACTTATTGCTCAGCAGTTGTTCTGTGTGTGTATGTAAGTACTGTACACTGAGATGTATGTGGAATGCAAAACCAGAGTCAATTTCCTTGCATGTGTGCACATACTTGGCCAATAAAGCAGATTCTGATTCTGATCTAATATTCTCAAAGCCACTCCCTGCATAACACAGCAGTATTTCTCATCATGTGCAAGGGCTCAGGTGCAATCATTATGTCAATTTCATATGACTTCTCCTTGTCCATGTTTCCTTATTTGTTCCCAAAAATACCCATCTCTCTATAAAGCCCCAAAATTTTATTCACGGGGAAACTTCCCAGCATCTTGTCATTAAATAACCCTGCATTGTTTTGAGCAAACCAATCACTGTAAGGAGTCCATTAGATTACAACAGTAAAGGCAGAAACACCCACGGCCATGGATATTAGAAGCTCATGATTAGTACCTTTGCTCGCCTGATTTTGCACTGTACTAGAGAGGGAGCCACCCCAGCTGTGCTTGACTTCAATATAATTAAGGGATAATGGAACAACAGTAATGTCTTACAAGCCAAGAATGGAGGCCTTCAGTCGATAAGAATTGATCTGCAAGTCATCTCATTAATGACTCGGGCTAAACCGAATGGTGGTTTTGTCTGAGAGAGTCAGAGCAGCAGACTTGGGTCACAATGAAAACCATGGGCTGCAGATTGTCTAAGAAAAGGCTGTGATACTATGAAGGCAAATGAAGTTTTATTTTGCTCAACTCATGCAAAAGTTAGCGATGTTACAGCGAGCACAACTTTTCTGCTAATTAGCTGCATACCAAGTGCTAGGTTCTTCAGCTCTATATATATTCATTTGTAAACAGGTTTATCAATGTGCTGATGTGCTGTCTTCTCCTATGGACAGCAGCATTACGAATTCCTGCACCATGTCATCAAAATAACCATTCAAACACCAGTGAAAATTATGCTAGAAGCTGGACTGCAACAAACCTGCATTTGCATACAAATGCACATGTGATTTTTGGCAGAGGCAACCAAGAGGAACCATCATTTAATGATTGCAGTTTGACATATTGTGTTTCTGCGCAACTCTCTAATCCTCGGTGTTGTAATTGTTGGAGGCATACAGGGTTGTCAGAGCATGGAAGGGCCTGATTAGCTCTCACCTTACACCAGTCAGCTCTGTTCACAGGCGCTTCACAGTGCTTTTAGTATTGCCTTCTCATTAGTTACACTGGAGACTCGAGCTGCTATTCCTCTATTTGAGCTGGTTATTTAACTCTAGGGACAGGCCTCTCCCTCCCCTTCACCCCAACACTACGACTCCTCTTTAAAACAGAATAATCAAACTAGCAAACTTGTGAACAAGGCCAGTCAATTCACCGCACAGATTGAACTCTCAACCATGTAAAGAAGAAAACAATCACAGACTCAAATCTGAATTAAACTGTCTCAGAGACAGGTGAAATGACACACCTGACATTTTTAGTTATTTCTACAAATTTGGTAAAGGAGGTCACAAGATGACAGTATACTTAAGCTTTTCACAAGGCTCAACTGGTTTTCCTTGTAGATAATGCAATTTTACTACAAATGTGAATAAACAAATATAAATGTAAGTGTGTGATTGGTGAAAATTGAGTCGCAGCCACTTAACATAAACAAAAATTAATCTTTATGAGTAAGTGTCACAGAGAAACTCAAGTCTATTAAGCAGCTGTTCATGAACTTTCAAACAGATCATGCAGCTGGCTTTCTGAAGACTTCCAGCACTTCTCGCTCATTTTGGCTGAAAGGCTAAACATCTCCAAGTAAATCTGTAACAAGGAGCAAATTCCACCAACATGATCCAAAGGTTTAGAGCAGTGGCTCCCCACCTTTTTTCCTTGAAGCCCCCCTGCTTGTCAAGACTAGCCCGCCCCCCGCCCCCATCCACAACCCCTGCCTGCACAGACACATCAAAAGAATAAAGTGACACAAACTTTTATTTACAAGAATAAACTGTTGTAGGATTTTGTTCCTATTGTCTTTTTTTGATTATCCAATTGGGTGTGTTGCTGGGATTTTTAAATTTTAATATGCACAATATAATTTTGATAATCTCACAACCTCAGGACAGACAAAGCTCTGTGGACTGGACCCCCTGATTTCTCTGTTGGGTTCTCTATAACAGTGAAAGGTCTTGACCTTACTGTGTAAAGTGCCTTGAGATAATATCTGTCATAATTTGCAAGTGCAAGTGCAGCAAGTAGAATAGGTTTTAGTAGAAAACTATTCCTGTCTGATTGCATGCACAAGCAGCTTTGTCAGAATTAATCGTTTCAATTGCTGCAAAACACACTGGAAATTAAAAATGCCACAGTGGACCTCTCTTACTTGTCGGGGCTACTGCAAAGGTCTTTTGTGACTCACTGCAGAATCATCTGTGCTGTGAGACTCCTCCATGATAAGTATGCAACTGCTTCTCGACTCTCTCTCAAAGTGCCTCTGCTTGTCAGCCTAAATGGTCAGGAAATACACAGCAGCTCATAGAGGCCTGAGAACGCTTCCTCTGAATGGTCACATTAACGCAGTGAACCCACAGACTCGCATTAGATCAGACAGTGGAACAGCAGCGCTCTGTAGTTATTGTGGAAAGAGCAGCCATCTCTGTCCTCTCAGTGTCTTTACCCACATGAAATAATAATGTCACTACTGCAGTGCATAGAATAGAGATATCCGGAGGGTGCAGACAGAGTTGTCACATGGCTAAACAACTCTAACTATGCTACTCACAACACAGACCAACAGGGAGAAGAGATCACACCATACCACTTACTGCTGAGGATATAAATCTCATGAAAACAACTGCACTGTGTGTGTTGTATGTGCGTGTGCATACATGCCTTTGTGCCTGTTTTCTTTCGAAGCTGGGATAGATATCAAATTATACGATTTTGAAAAAAAAAATCTTGGTGTCAGCGATTTCCAACCATTAGAAGGTCTACGACTGTTCAATAATAGATAAGGCTTAATGGCTTCTTTGCTGCTGCTTCTGGGTGTGTTTGACATGTACTGAGATAATGAATGTAAAAGAGTGCTGGGGACATGAGTCACATGGTTTACATCCTATTTTCGGTGCTGTAAAATTTCCCCATGTTTCCTGTATCCTCTGTCTGCCACCTGTCTGCGTCACACATTTGTGAAGAGCTCTGTAAGATGTTTAGACAACGGAAGCTTTAAAGAGGAACTATGCAGGATTTACCCTGTGGCTATGCTACATTTTCCCCTTAATTAAGCAGCTTCCAAGTAATTGTGATGGTTACATACATGACTTGTAACTTGTGGGATGGCATGAGGGAGTATGGAGGCTCTCTACCTTCCACCTGGTGTCTCTTGGCTGAAAACCAACCTTGCAATATCAGTGCCTCCACCCCAGTGTCCCAGCTCTCGTTTCAGCAGCACCGCAACACAAACGCGCTCTGTAATCCATAATCTTTTGTTTATGACACATAAGACAACACAAATATACACGTCAACAAGCAACCAGACTTGCATAGTTCCTCTTTAACATTCAGTAGCTTGTCAGGATTTATTGCAGACACTCACTCAGTCATATCTACCAATATTCACAAATGTGTAAGGAGAGCAAATTTCTTTCATGCATGAAGAGCACAGCTTGTGTTCCTTTCTTTGTTTTATCTGAGAGAAATTAATCTTTCATAATGTGATATGCTTCAGTTTTGTCTGTGCTCCTGAGGAGGTTCAGGTAATTGCAGGAAACCCTCTCTCAGCTTGAAGAGCTTCGTTTTCTCCTCCAGAGACAAAGAAACAACAGCTTTGAACACTAGGTATACACGTATACTGTACTGTAGGCATTCGGAAACCTTGAAGAGTCTCTGTTTTATCACTTCATTGTGGCCCTTGACTGTTATTCTGAATGGCATGAACAACCTTTCACCCTGGTAAGTCTGCTATTGTGCAGGCTCTTCATACTACAGTAATGCACATTGATTTACTGTAAATACCTTAGTCCAACACAGCCAAACAACATGATGACAGCTTTACTCACAAACTGAAATGACAGCTGAATTCTGTTACATTACCATGACATGAAATCCAGTCAGACAGCCTTTTCTAGCAGCCACAACCTGGCATTTGAACAGGATGCTGTGAGAAAATAGCACCAAGGTTACATTCAGGTGTGTGTCAAATTTATTTTCACCAGTAGCCCTTTTTAACACAACCCAGTAGGTCATGAAAATGAGTCAAGAGGCACCAGACCAGGACCCTGAAACTGAAGCAGCTAAACAGAATTAGATCATAATTTTTTCATCTGTCTGTGCTTTTCTACAGCAGAATGTCTTCAGCGGAAAAAAATATTTACTTTTTACTGAAGCCTTTACTGACACACACACACACACACACACAGAGTCACATTCGAGATTAAATGTACTAACTTGATTGTTACTCCTGAGAGCTGCACCTCAGGCGATCAGAAGAGTTGTCCATCCTGACCATACACACTGTCTGCCCAGTGTCCTGACATCACTTTTGCACAATAGTAATTTGTTTTCCTCTTTACATTTTGATCAGAAATGTCTTTCCTGCCTCTTCTGTTCAGAGCCAATTGAAAAGAAGAAGAAGTGCCACATTCAAGATAGTGTTAATTTTGTCAGCAAATACTGTGACAATAATACACATACCCACACTTTAAAAAAAAAAAAAATCAAAATTAAAACGTGTCACCTTTGCAAATAAGAATTTTTTTTAATGAACAAAAACGAAATTATTATGCAGGTCTATTCTAGCACACAGTTTGCGTATGAAAATAACTGGATTCACTGTGGAGCCTGTTATATTTCTGCAGAACAGAGTGACATGGACCATGTGTAAGAACAAGCACACTGTGCCTTTTCCACTACTTCCACTACCTGTAAGAGTGGTAACTGTACACAACAAAGATGTTCACTGTAATATAATCATTTTCATTCAGGTCAGGGAAAAATTATGATTTCAGGGACATGGTGATAAAGTGAAAATATTGTGTGTCAAACCTTGAGTGAATATATTTTCTCACATTTCCCTAACCTTGAACCATGGCTTAAACAATGCTTAAAAGGCTGTACTTATAGAGCTTTTGTAGTCTTATCCACCAGTCGAAGCACTTTCCACTCCGGCCATATTTACACACAATTCTGTGCATACAGTACCTCTCTAAGAAACACCCAAACACACATTAATGATAAATCAGCAGCAAAGATCTTTGGTCAAACATGTGGGAGGAGCTGAGGATGAAATACCCAACCTTTGCGTGATTTAGTGGATGACGCACTTAACCTCCTGAGCCACAGCTGCCCCTAGTGCTGTGTGATATGGACAAAATTTTATATCCCAATAGAGGCAATTTTATATCCCAATAACAATATATATCCCAATATAGTATTTTCTCTCAAAATTATATATACAGGGTTTTTCCTCCATAGAAAATTTGCTGGCGGACGCCATCACTAAATTCTTCACCGCCTCCAGCTCTCGAGTCAGTGTTTTGTTTTGTTTTTTCTCTGGCTTTTTGTGCATTTATTTTGAAAGGACAGCTAGAGAGACACTTAAATGCTTATAGAAGTCAGTTCAGACCATCCCATGGGTGCTCTAGTGCTGAGCTCCCACTGAAACGGTCGAGCACCCGCCGGGGACAAGGCTTAATTATCGAAACCGGTATCTATTTGATTGGATCTGGGACCTCCTCTTTCAATCAAAATCTGTAATCAAACTGCGACGAACAGCAAATTTCATTTGTGCTCTGTCTGTGTTTTATTTCTCTTTGACGTTACTCATAGATCACCTGTTTGGCTGCAATTTAATCTGAGAGAATTAAAAAAAAGAGGGGGAAAAAAAGCAAATGACAGATGTCAGTCATCAGGTTACGCAATGACGCAACCGGTGATTTTTGGGCACGAATAAGGAGAAAAACAGGGGAAAAAAAGAAAAAAAGGAAACACAAAACACGAAGAAACACGAAGAGTAAAGTAAGAACAGAGGAATAAGCAGGATGAGGGTTCTATGATTGGTTTGTGGGCGGTTTTCAAAGGAAAGCACATGATTTTTATTGCTATTTTCTGTTGTGTTGTGTTACTGATTAGGAGCAATGAGTCCCATCATTGTGTGGGCATGGCATGCAGTTGGTTGGTCGGTTCAGACTGAGCTGTGCCCCAGTAGAGCTTAATGGCTAGCAACAGCCCTGCTGACAGGCGTGGCTTTGTTGATCACACTCAGATGGCAGCAAAAAAACTTTCTTGTGGCATCTCTACTTCATGTCTACTGAAAGAATATGCAAAGTTTTTATTTTGCTAACCCTTTGCATCAAAATAGTCTTGCTTGTTCATTCAGAAGGGCAATGGAAAGTTTTGTAGGTGTAAACAAACATCTAAAAGACTCATTTCTTTCACTGATTAGAAAAAGTAAGTTAAGTGATAAACCCTGCTATTTTCAGAGAGAACCTTTTTTGTCACAGTTTTGTTTACATCCTGAAAATTGATTGTGTTCAAACCCTCATCGGTATTTCACAGCTCAATGTGCCGCTTTACAGCAACACAAGACAAGCAAAGGAGGCCTTGCAACACCTAAAAAAGGTGAATAAACAAGCAGTGACGCACACAGATGGTATGAACGCATCTTTAAATATCTGCAGTCAACCTGTTGCATGGCATTTCATTTACAGTTGTTTCTTGTCTTGCATATTTCATTGTGTCAGCTGTCAGTTTATGCAGCATCTGTGTCAAAGCGGAAGGTGTCAGAAGTGCCTGTTGCTTTGATATGGCAGTGTGAATGTTAAAATTAATGTTGATCTTAAATGCCTTTGACTGCTCATTGTAAAAGCAATGTATTGTGACAATCTTCCACAAGCTGAGCCATTTGTGTGGCTTTTCAGAGACACCAGAGCCTGCAGAAGATCTCACAATGCTACTTGTAATTATCATTAGGAAGTTGATGTCTTTTCGGCAGCTGATATGAAAATATTAAATTTGACATGAACCTGACATCAGAGTACTGCTGCGGGTTTAAAGGATCTACAACCCATAGCCTACTGGACTCTAAATCCTGTATGTAATATGCAGTTAACTATTATTAGAAAAGCAGTCTGTCATCCTTTAAACTTGTCGTCCTTTTTTTTTTTTTTTTCCTAATGCTAGTAGTAGTAGTTGTTCAAGTTGACCATGCACATATTTCTCAAGATGTTTTGACACATTTTTTTTCCCACATCTAATACCTCTGATTTAAGGAGCTCTGCGCCTCTGACTACTGAGTGAACTAGCCTGTTGATTCAAATGCCATAAAATCTGTTGAGAGAGGCACATGCCCCCCTCAGGATGAATTATAATCCATTGACATTTCTTCTATCATTTCACAATATTTCCTAGCTATTATCAGGTCACTTTCCAGTTTGTCCTTTTGCTTGTGATCAAAATAAACTGAGGACAATCCATTGATCCTCAGCTGTCCTTTGTGTTTTTGGTTCAAATTAGCAAATATTAGTATTGTTCCCAAACTAAATAAGGAAATGGTGAGCAATGTTAAAGAGGAGCACTGCAAGTCTGGTCTATTTTCTGCTGTTTTGATAACCCACCTCCGGGCCATGTGCATTTGTTTTTAACAAAGCCGGCGAAAAAAAGCAATCCATGGAGCGGTGGATAATGTTATATAACATATACAATGTTACGCCGTTTATATTTATGTAGTCTTAACCGTCATAAATGAAAGATTACGGAGTGCATTTGTGTCACGGTACGCAGAGACAAGAGGTTCAGCAAAGAGACACAACGTGGAAGGCAGAGAGCCTCCCGTTCTCCCTGTAAAAAGTTACAAGTCACATATTTAACCATCACAATTACTCTGACGTTGCATAATTAAGGTAAAAATGTAGCATAGCTATGGTAAAAATCCAGCATAGTTCCTCTTTAAACCTAGTGTTAGCATCATCATTATGTGCAGTTTGCTCAAACCACTGCCATGCACACGTGCTGATAGCATAGCTGTTGTCTGTTGTCCTTATTTATTTCCTTTTTGTCTTTGTTATGCTGGCCTTTTCCTTACAAGCACATTGCAATATAAACATATGAAAGAGATGTGAAACATTATCACAGTCCATTTTGTGCCTGTTGTTGCAGACTTTTTGATTATCTGTAATTATTGACTGCTTGGTTATTAGCAAGGCACTTAACCGTCTGCTTACCCTACACTCAAACCCTCTCATCCACGTTAGACACACATTCAGTTATGTCATCTACACTTTAGTATGAAGGCAAACACAACCTCTAATGGAGGAAATGATCTCCAAGCGCGGTGAAGCAGAAAGGAATTACTGTGGAAATCCATGACGCACTTATAGTTACTGTGCGCTCCCGTCAATTATTTTAGACATGGGTCACCTGAGCAAAGGTGGGGGAAACTCTAAAGGGGAAATTACTGGAGTAGAAAGATATTTTAAATATTGGAAAGTATTTAAAAAAAAAATTAAGGCCTCAACCATTGCCAAGTAGCCCAGTACACTGACAGTCTCTGTGGATGCTCCACCGACAGCTGAACACGTCTGATAAGAAGTGAGCCAAGGAACAGTGGCAGAAAGAGAGGTACCAAGACTTAAATAGAGATGAGAGAGGAAAAGACAGGGAGGGAAGGGTAAGGCTATGAAGCATGAAGCTGCTTATTTGATAGAACAAAATCGTATTCAATATTAGCTTGAATAAGCACTCACTGTGTACTGCTGCGTCTAAGTAGAACTTTGACTAAAATGTACTGTAATATTGTTGTTTTTATGCCCCAAGGAAATATTTAAATTAGACGTGATAAAAAATTAGTTGTAGATATCTGCTCAGTTTAATTAACTTAATGAGGAGGGAAATATGTTGTCTGGCCCCAGACAGTGTCAGGACTGCTTTAAAAAAAAAAAAAAAATAGGATGCTTCAGAGAATGAAAGAAGGTGGGAGACATTACCATTAACTATAAACTCTTCAATAATATAAACAATTTGCATATTTTTTTAAGTAAACAGTGCCTTGTTGTACACTACAATAATCATGTCTATTTGAGCATAAATGATCCAAATGAGAGCCATGTTTCAGTTCCTGTACTTGTACTCACTTTCAATTCTGCCATCAGGGTTTTAAAAGACATCATATAATTCCCTGGTGACTTGTTAGCTACAGCATTAATTTCAGGATTTTAAAATTCATACATTTCTAGTGCCCACCTTTAACCCTTTATGGCCCAGAATGCAGCCTATTGCTACAAATGTATATTCTAATTACACTAATAAGAGTAAGCTGGTACAACAGACGGTCAGAGTTCTTATCATTGCTGTAGTATTACAGTTTCATTACTTTACTAAAGACACAACTTGTGCATGAACAAAATGCACAAAGTCGACCCACGGTGGGGTCACCAGCATCCCTAATTTCCTGGGGTTAAACTCGGCTGGAGCGAGTTATTCAGATGATTGAGGGGAAAGTGAGGAATAACCACTGTGCTAGTGTTGAATTTAGAATGCAAAAGAATGATTTTTTTTTTCCAATCCCAATATTCACATTTAAAACTCAAGTTTGTAGAGGTCTGCCCCCCTCCATCCTCCACTCCTCCTCATCCACCCCCAATCTCTCCATAGTGGAATAAACAAAAAAGTTTTTGTTTTCATCAAATTCAGAAAGTGAAAGGCCAAAACCGTGTAGGTCAGGATAAATGAATATTTTCTTGTGGACCTCCACAGAAATAATGGAGTGAACAAATAAGGTACCAACAGCTGAACAGCCGAGCAAGGCTCCCTTTTGGCGTGATGTAGCAGGCTTACAAACAGCTCCAGTGCTGAAATGTGCAAATGCAGAAAGAGTGCATTTGGATTGTGTATTCACATCTAATGCTAAGCAGATAATGTTGCTGATGTTGTTCACATCTGACTGAGGGTGTTTCAGTCCTCATTCTTCCTGAACTGCTTTGTTTTTATTAACCATTTCCCTCTGCAAGCTATTTTCACAGCTGTACTGTTTTCATCCCGTCTCCCATGTTTTTTTGCTACACTCTGGCCAGCTGACATGGAAAAATGAGCAGTCCCAAAGAAATTAGCTTGGAGTGGCTCCATGAGAGAGAAAATAAAAAACGTTATGGCAACTTTTTGTCTCACAGAACAAAGGATGTTCTCCCAGTTTATTTTACACTAGATATCAATGTTGTTGTTGTGAAAGACACATTCTAAGATTCATCAAAGTTCATTTTCAACACTTTAAACCCATCTCTAAATATCGGCTGATCTCAGAGTCTCCTGTTATCTCACAGTCTCTTCATGTACCTGCCAATATCCTGTCTCCTACTACATTTTTAACTGCTCGCTGCACAGTTCACACTCAAGAATCCATGCGCACCAACCCTGTCTATCTTGTTCTTTTAACCTATTATCTACCTAAAAAAGCTAGACCCGCGACAGACAAGCTTGTCAATACTTAACAGGGAAGTAACAGAGAACTAACTACTGAACTGGGCCTCACAAGGCCACAGATTGATTGGGAGCTGGATCCAATTTTGTGCCACTTTGGGCCCATACATGTCAGCACAACCTGGAGGGGAGCTTGCAAGTCAGCATTACGACAGTGAGTTAATGTTGTTTTTTTATATTCAAGGTTATAATCACATCACAAAGATGACAGACATTTTACAAGCTGCAAAACTCTCATAAAGGGACCTTCTTCCTTGTTTCCTGTGTAGTTGGTAGAAATGAAATATGTGAAATACCAAACAGTGTGTGAATATAAAGCAGGGCAAAGCTTTGCTTGCAACATCTGCAGTGAATTTCTGCTTTGATCATGTGGTTTGTCCACATTTAGATGATGCTGTAGCAAGATTTCACACTGTTCTGCTTTCAATAATACATTTTAAGGCACTTCTAGTATAGGGATGTATGCTTCTATAGCACACAGCTGCTGCCAAATGTACATCAGAAATGAATGTATATACAATTTTATTTTATTTAGGATGGTCAATGCCACACTCATGCTAGTACTACCACTAGGCAGGTAGCTTAGCTTAGCATAAGGACTGAAAACAGGGAAAAAACAGCTAAGCATGACCTGGGGTCTATTGTAGATCTATCCATGCTGCAGGCAGGCTTTCACAGGTGCTCCAGCACCCCCCATGCATGGTTACTGATATGCTAAGATATCAATCAATCAGCATTTTTCAACAATGTTCTACAGTATGTCACAATTTATAGTGGACACCACAGGTTAAGGTACACCTAGAGGTCATTAATATGGTAATAGTGAAACTGCAGAAAATGATGCATGCTTACTGAAATAACCTCAGTATAGCCTGTTTGGAATCAACAGAGTACCGCCATATGTGACAACACATAAAGTGTTTGCCTTTCCAACTGCCACCATATGAGAGGAGGCACTGAGATGTGAAAATGATGAATAATAAAAAGGATTAATTATTTCTCACCCATACCACCTAGGGAAAATACCCATATGGAGTTTCCAGTCAATGAATTAAACCCACAGATGTTTCAGCATCTGGTTGATCCTTTTGGCATTTGCCAAGGCAGGATACATCACCAGGGGGGACCGTACATGCTCTTTCCTCCTGTTTTTGCGTGCACAATTAGGCACTTCAAAGGTCTGGCACTTAGTCTACACATAAGCAAAATAAATGGCTGACAGGCCCACCTTCAGCTTGTTGCAGATTGGATATCATACGGAAGGATACTGATTGGTTGACAGGTATGTCACTCAAACAGTAGGCCGAAGGCAGCTAGGTTTTTACCTCCTGGTTTAATGTTCTTTCACCATTCTCTTCCCTAAATACATTATAGCAACAGTCTGGCCATTCCTGTTTAGCAGAGGGGTGAGGCAGGCAAATGAATGTGCTAGAATGAAATAGTTCTTCTGACCAATGGAAGAGCAGAAAATAAATGCAGATGCAAACTTATAAGCTCGACAGATTCATGCATGAGGATTATGAAGAAGCATATTTAGTCATATTTTGACATAAAATCGGTAGTGGAGAAGTGGATTACGGTATGCTGCAGAATTGGACTGAGAAGTTTCTATGGATGTTTTATTTCCACCATGAAAACTAGTCCCTATTGGAATCCATTCCAGCTGCTGTGAATCTAAGCTGACTGCAGTCTCAATTCTTCACGAAGGAGCAAGCTATAAAACATTTTTACAGCCTTTTTAGGCCTTTTGAAGTCTACGGGGGGGGGTAAGTGTTTCATACTATAGACAGAATTTGAATGAGGTATCACTTTAATGTAAAATAAACTAATAATGCTGCTTCAATTACACCACTGACAGACACATACACAAACAAAGAGATGCACATACAGGTTGTGCATATCAGAACACTTCACCTTCATGTGAATGTCTCTGACATGGTTCAAAGTGACTCAAACAAACCTCTCCATCTTCCTGAAGAAAGACAGGCTGTGTCAGTAGAAAGGAAGTTAAGCTCCAACAAGATGGAACGTGTAAAATTTAAGGATTCAGTGCATGACTGCGCAGCTCTACGGTGGATTCAACATTTCCGACATGCCAAGTAGAACTGACAGATGAAGGTACAAAAGACAAGAATGGCATGGTACAATGCTTTAAAGCAACACAAATTGTTTTCTTTCTTGTCTCGCTTTGGCTACAAGACACCTCACAGCCACAACAAAACTGTGAGTGCAGTTTGAAAGTGCCACAAACAGCAAAAAGGTCTACATTTTATGCTGCATTTTATAGACAATCTCAGCTTTATGAAAACAGAGCCAGTTAACATATATCTATGAATCCATAAAGCCCAATATATATTAATATACCCCTTGAATCTTTGTCACAATCTGTAGTGTCGAGCAATTTGAGATGATATGACATCTGTACTAGAAATTAATCCCTCGCCCCAGCACATCTTTGAGACCTAATCTGAAATCATTTTCTCAACATATAGTTATATGTGGGACCCAGCAGACCATGACTTCTTTAGCTCTAGCAATAATAAATTCTCCATCACATCAAAGGCTGTTCACCACAGCAAGAGAATCAGCCATGGGGGGAGGTTAAACAATGTATAACGGCTCGATTGTTTGCACTTACTGTGTATGCTTATTTTACAGTGTCAATTTCAAAAAAACTACTAACTATATTAAGGGTAAACAAGTTATTCTCTATTCAAGCTTCTCTGGAG
The DNA here is from genome assembly GCA_021432705.1 of Caranx ignobilis. Lineage (NCBI taxonomy): Eukaryota > Metazoa > Chordata > Actinopteri > Carangiformes > Carangidae > Caranx > Caranx ignobilis. The sequence continues at coordinate 6,453,064 of MU270012.1, read as the reverse complement.
TTTGTGAACTTTTTTTGAAGAGAATATTTGTTAGTATGCATCAGAAGCTGTGGTTGAATGTGGAAATATAAAATGACTTTTCTGTGATTTCATTCTGTTGGTCAATATTTGCCAAAAATCAATAAACTTCTTTAGATGCAAAGATGCCAGAGAGCCAAGGCTATATAAGTTGACACTGGGGACACTACAGAGGTGACTGAGTTTTCTAAGATTTTAAATAAAATATACACTCAATGTTATTGCGATGCAGGTAGACTAGCCCCAGTAGTGCCAACTGAAACCTTGCATTTCCATTTGCATCATGATCATGTGCAATGAATGCTTCACAAAAGACTGTATGGAAAAAAATCAATCCATTTACAGGCACCACGGGGTCATACAGGGTTTTAAAGTCCATGTAAAGGACTGTCTTATTAACCATCCTGCCAAATTTGAATGTTAGAAAATTTCATTTAGTAGGTGAAATTAGGTTTTAAATTCATGACAAAATTAAGCAGTTCTCTAGGCTCTGGAAGCTGGGGGTGTGTCTGCTGCAGGCACTGAAGCCACGCCCACTTGTGAACTCATCATATTTCAACTGTCAATCAAATACCACCCAACAACATTAATGCTAACTGTCACATTGTACCCAAGCAGCTACAAGTTTGAGTCTGAGAGTCTCAGAGCCAATTTTTGTTTTCAATCTTTACTTTGTCCACTTGTCCACAATTGTAGAAATGACATATCCTTTTTTTTCTTCTGTGGACTTTCCCTCTAATCTGCAATGATGAAAATGCACATTTACTCTTTTGTCAGCTGAGACGTTCTTGAAAAGAGAAAATTGCATATCATTTGCCATGCAGAAACTGTCTTTTTCAGCTTGCCTCTGCAGCACTTCTATGTATGCAGCGGTTCATCTCTTTGCATTTGACATCGTGGCATCTTCATGCTATTGAGGGAAGGGGCAAGGGAGCACTTTGTTTTCATCGTCTGAAAGCATACGATCTGTTTAAACAGCTGTTCACCAGGTCAGATATCTGTTCTTACTCTGTTCCTGCACAGTGTATGCAGTTTACAAAGCTCATCCCTTAAAAAAAAATGTACCTTTTGAGTTTAGCAATTTCTAGCTGATGTCAAAGTGTTTTCAGCAGATTTTATTAACCGTAGCTCGCAAGTCATTTAGGCTGACATGGGCTAAACACTCGAAGCTCATAAAGCACACGCGTTGATGAACATGCATGTCCAAAACTTCCACTGGCTCCCTTCAGACATGAATGGGATAAAATTATTTATTCATATGGCTCTTCTCAATGTTGTCACACATGATTTGGTTTTACACTTGCTCTTTTTCAAATGATTGGATGTGAGATGAGTGCTTTTTGGGTTTGTGTGTGTCATGTGGTAAACACAGAAGCTGTACTCAGTGCAGCTACACAGCTCATCTCTGGTCCTGTCGGCTGCTTTAAAATGCTGTGTTGTGGCTCACACTCAGACTCTACAATCTTACCAGCTGACTTGTTTTGAAAAAAGGAAACAGGTCTTAGAGGAAGAAAGTGACCAAGTGAGTTCAGCACAGAGATAACAATTACCTGAATTCTGGTAGCATCCGATGTCTGCTTCCACGCAGCTCTGGGTTACTACTTCAATAGAGTGAATGTTTCTAATGTAGGCAGCAGTTAGCCAAACAAGCAAGAATAATAATTTAAGTAAAAGTGGGAACATTATGCATTTTCAACACTGTTTTCGGTTTTAGAAAGACGAAGTATATATAGGGTCATGAACCCTGCTCCAGGAGGTGGGGAAATCTGCTTGACAAACCTGCGTCTAGTTATTGTTAATAAGCTATGAGTTCATGATCTCATTCTGAAAGGTAGTTAAATATCAGTTCCATTAGTTTTCCCACGACTTTATAACCAATCGTAATAAAGCAATACCCTATCTGCAACATACATAGTAGAAATTATGTAGTGTTCATTGTGTGGCTGAAAAATATTCAGTGGCAAAGTAGAGACACTTCCCATTTGGTTAACAACATTTACGGTTGTTTTTTGTTTTTTTTGTTTTTTTGTTTTTTTTTGGTCACTGTGATTAAACTGAAGCTAAACACTGCGCGACTGCTGTAATTTTAACTGTCTGCTTTTTTGTTTGAAAAGGGGGTTTATATTTTATTTGACTGCCAATGAACAAACACATTACATGGTTTTCAAAAACTGCTTTTCCTCAGGCATTAATAAAATCTGTGAGAGAAACCTGGAGTTGTGCAGTGTAATGTAATGACCACAATTACATTGTGTTCCATTGTGTTTTCTGGTCTGTTCAGCGAAATTGCTTCACCCAGCCATCTGTTTGCTCTTTGTCTGTATTTTCTCTTTGCTACTCTGTGTCATCAAGAGTGGCTAATCACAAAGCTGAAATGTGGACAGGAAAACATACAACGTACAATTTAACCAAATAAACAACACTGCAGAGCATTTCTAGAAAAAAGAGAGAGACAGGATTCTATCTGCATGTCTAACCTAAGACATCTATTTATGTTGTTGTTGTTTCTTGTTTTTCCTCTATTTTTATGTAGGAAGTTTAACTGAGTAGGAGGGGCGTTGGCAGCAAGCAAGTGTGGGTGAGTCAAAATTTTCTTCTTCGGGGGTTTATCTGAAACAACTTCAAAGTACGTCCCACTGCTGCACTCAGCTGTTAAGTTCTGATATTTATTGCTACGTCTTTAAGTCTCTTGTTTTAAAGATCTGTGAATTACTATTAAAAAAGTTCTCCAGGTGTTTTACTGCAGTTTGTTCCTGATGTTATGGACAAGAATTAAAAAAGAAAAATAAAATCCGCACCTTAAACTTAACCTTGTATGATTTAACGTTTTCGAGTGTAACTTTTTCATGTCACACCCAAGCCATGACAAGATGAGATAACACAACACTGATTAAGCCGATCAGCTCTGCAAATCTCTCGCAGTATTTTTCAATATTAGTTGTTTTTAATTTCATGTCGACTAGCCACATTCCCGTGCTGGAACACAGGAGATGATGCGCTTCACCTCACAACAGGCCAGGAGGCGGAGCACGAGGAGAGAGTCTGCTAGCAACAGGTACAAACAAGTGCCAAAGACACGGTTCAGCCCTGAGAGTGAGCCCTGAAAGCAGCTACTAGACAGAGGGCAGGCAGGGATGTCGCTTTACTGCTGATATGTTGTTGCTGATTGTTTGCATGCATACACTAATATGTGCGCAGTGCATTCTGTAACCGTTGACAACCATTGGATTTGCAGAAAAATATCTGTGAAGCAGCTGTTTTCCCTCTGTAGATGTTAAAACACAACACCTGCATTTGTTTGCATGTTTGTGCGACCACAGTCTATACTGTTAGACATGACCTGGAAGCACTGGTAGGGTTCTTGTAATTACATAGAATTCCTCTAGGGGTTGACAGAAGTTACACACTATAGCTTAATAGTAAATATTGTAAGACAAGCTTTTCGTCTCCCAGTGGGAGGTGACTTCTCACGTATGTAAAACAGATTTCTTCCCCTGCAATGTAGGAACATTAATATTAATACACTAATATTAATAATTCAGTGCACACACACACACACACACACACACACACTTCTAAGCAAGACATTGTAACTTTCGCTGAACAGCAGATCCCGTGACCACATAGCAATTGAGTTTTCCTTCATTTTTGAATCAGTTATTACCTCCACCACAGAGGCTGTGTTTACACCCGTGTTTGTTTGCTTGTGTGTTAGCAGTGTATTTATGCAAAAAGTATGCAACTGATTTGCATCAAACTTAGTGGAAGGATGAGGCTTAGATATTGATGTACAAAAGAAAATTTAAGTCTTGATCTATGACTTTGTACAATTTGGTGCATATCCACATAATAAGCTAGAGCTGAATATCTTGGCAGATGTGTGTGCTCATCTGAGTGCCACTCTTGTTTGTTTGACAGTAAGATTAAACAAAATGTACTGAATGTTTCACAACAAAAGGTGGAGGAATGTGCCAAGAGTTCAGAAAGAACAGGGGTCGACAATATAAATGGCCCGGTGGCCCGGACGTACTTTTAAAACCGTCCGGGCCACCAGTATATGACAGTATACAAATGGAACCAAATGGACGTGTGAGTTTGAGACCCGTTAGTTAAGTTTGAGAAACCCTGGAATACTTTGTATTTGCACTTTGGAAATATGTATTTGCACTTCTAAAATGCTGCACTTTTGAAATAGGCCTACCTAGCAGTATTAAAATAAATGTTCCTGAATCAAATTGTTTTTTGTTATTATGGGGATCGATACCTGACATTGTCCTGGGCCAGTGGTTACAATGGTGGGGCCAGTGATCTTCAAAAGCCCAGAAGGCCAGTGGCAAATTTCCCTTATTGTCTACCCCTGCTTAATTATTTGCTATGAATAGACTGATCTCTCTGAAGTCTGGTCAGTTTGACTTTTCATTGGCATAGAACTGCACTCTATTAAGAGCCACTCCACTTACTAAAGACATTATCTATTCTCTTCTAAATGGAGGACTGTGTTTAAATCACCAAAATTTATCTAGGCACACTCTAAACAATGTAAATAGACAAGTTAAAGAGAAGTGGCTGTGAAGAGGCAGCACTTGAATATGTAACTTGCCTACTCTTGTCCATATAAGAAATAATGACTATGGTTTAATTTCTACCTTTACTTTGAGTATTACCAAAGTGCAGCGGCTGAATTAAAATCATAAATGCCTCTACAGTAACCACTCGTGAAAAGAATGGTAGGGAAAATCGTCAGAGATCTTTTCAATAATATGACCTTTGTTGCTACCCCAGCTGTAAGGAAGTGAATTAATCAGCTATTGACAACCAAGGCCAGTGGAAAGTCTCCTATTTCTGTGAATTGTTAATTTCATCACCCAAATTTGCTGTAAGGAATGTTGACTAACTGCATGCATGTGTAATTGTGTGTGTGTGAGTGTGTGTGTATACCTTTAATCACTGCACTTGAGTGCAAGTGCATGCATCCTGCCTGAAATTTAGTGTGTATTTACCGATTATTTGAAGAGTATGCTGTGTAGAAATATGATGATTGCATGGGCAGGAGAGATAATATTATCTAGGATGTCCAAAAGACCAGGCAATGTCACTTGGTGGGATAAGTGTGAGCCAGCAATTGAATAGAGGTCCATTATTGCCAGCTGAGGATTTCTGATGATGTTTTGAAAGCTATTATAATGCAGAAATTGAAAGAGCTGAGAGCTCAATGCAGAGTGCTCTCTAGCTGCTCTGGCTTTTTATGTAAAGCACTCCCCCATGGATAGAAAACCATCCAGTGGTGTTTCACTTTGGAGAGGGGAGGATAGAAATAAAGAGGGAGGGAGGACGAAAGAAAGAAGAGACAGAGATGTGTGTCAGTTTGCAAAATATGATTTCAATAACACAACATCCTCCAGCATAGCTTCAAACCATTGTACGAAAACACTCATAATCAAAGTGAGACATGACCGGCTACTGGCTGCTGACAGCAGCTTGGTCACCTTTTTCTTAGCCTCACATAATCAGTGGAGAATGGTCTAGCTGCACCCATTATCATTCTGACACATGGGGAAAGAAAGAGAGAATGGCTCTAACTCCTTCACATTACTTTAAATCACTCACACTCATTGCTGCAACATGCAGAGCTGCAACATAGAGCTCTCCAGTCATTTTGTTTATGCCTCTTCAAAAAAATCTCCATCTCATTTAGGTTCTTCAAGGTGGCTGCTAAAACACACTTGTCACAAGTTGCTGTGAAGAAAATTGCAAATGTCTTTAATCCTATTAAATGTCCACCTCAAGTACAAATTTAGCCTTAACATAAGTGACATGAATCATGCAAAATTAACAACAGCATTATGAAGCTAAATGACACGGCAAGGAGAAAAAAATATGTGCATAGTCTCTTCCTTATCTGAGGTCGTGTTCACACCTGACCGAGAGGAGTTGGTTCAAAGTGAAAGTTGTAACATAGTAGCAATTTATCACGTTTCGGTTCTGCTTTCACACTGCGATTTCTGAACCACACCAAACTGCCTGAACAACGTCACACGGTTCAAAGGGGCGCTCATCAATTGGACAAAGTAGGAAGGGAAATCCCTCACGACCCAGAAAAACAAACAGCAAATATGGAGCAGCATGTCAAATTAGCTGTGGACATGGCTCAGCAAGCCATTCAATATGACCATCAGGTTAGGCAGCAAGGCAGAGAGCATTTCATTCTTGCAATGAGAAAAAAGAAGGAAAAATGGCACCAGAGGAAAATGCGATCAATGACAGACACACTGTGTACAGATGCTGGTCCTGGCCGGTGAGCGTTCACACTGCATACAAGCCGCACCAGCGAACCGAAACCCACATTTTCAGGGGGGCCAGAGTTCACTTGTTTGTTCGGCACCGGAGTTCGAATGAACTTTCACACCTTCCTAAAGGAAGCAGACTGTCCTAGGAAAAAAACTCTGGTCCATTCAAACGGACCAAACAGCTCTGGTGTGAAAGCCACATAAGACCGTTTTAAGGGATTTAAGCAACTGCTGGGGATTTGTATGTAGTTGATGAAAGTGACAGAAAATCATGTGGCTGTTTGGTTTCATCTCAACTCTCTCTCCCTCTCTTTCGTTACAAAAGGCAACAGTACTGTCAAAAAGTATGGGACTGCAGTGTCACTGGGGCAGTAGCCTATATAGCTATGTGCATTACAGCACAGCTGCTACTGTACAAGGACTTGCTCCCTCAATAGCTCCTCATCCAGGAATACAAGCCGTTTTATTCAATGGGGCCAAACACTGCTGCCAGGCATTGGACCAAGGTCTTTGTAGTCCTTTTCCCCTTGTACCACCCATGTGGCTCAGTCACTTCACTGACCTAAACTGTACCTTCAATGCAGATTGAATTGGAGCACATTTCTACCTTCAACAAGGGAGTATTTCATACCGTTACTGTGTATCAAAAATGATGTGTCAGACACATTACAAACCTGTTAGGATGCATTTTGAAAAGCATTAATTTGTTACTTTTGAGTGTGTTTCTCCGTTTAGTGAAGCAAAAGCTCCTTCTCTTTTCTTTCCTTTTACCACACATGAGGAATTTCAAACACACCAGGCAAGCAATTAGCTGTACAGTCATCCATCATGGGATATTCAGGGCTCAAGACTAACTTTTTAATCTACTAGGAGCACAGTGGCCCCTAACTTAAAATTTTAGGAGCACAAGCAGAAAATTTAGGGCTGCACACTGTAAATCAAATTCTAAAGCAAATAGTCACATTTCCTTTTCATTCATGATCTTCACACACACTGGTATGCCGCCTGTAATGACAGACTCCATGTTTCACCAGTGTTAAAAAAAAAAAAATGGCAAATTTATTGGTTGCACATGTGCAAGTAGATGAAAAATGTACTTGCACTGTCTCAAATTTTAGGGGCAGTCTGGAGCATTGATATTAGCTGTTAGTCTGGTTCTTCTGTTGCAGTGAGGTAAAGTTTGTGACTTGTACCTTTTTATGTGACCGGGGTCACATGTCAGACATTCTTACTCTATTATCTATTATCTAAGACACACACTAACATCACATGACTTAAAAAACAATCAAATTTCTGTAAGACCACATACTCATGCATACCTTCAACCTCTTGGAGGAACAGGATTAGTCTATGGGACAGGCATGAATAAATACAGCTATGGGTGAGTGGGTCCAGGGCCAAAGAGACAGAGTGGCTAAATGTAGCTGACAGTTTGACATCTCTCTAAGTCAGGCCAGGGAGGTACAGGAGGATAGACAGACCTTTTAGACTGAGACTTATTGTAATCTCTAAGTTTTTGTTTGTTTGTTTTTTTTTCATCTTTACTTCTGCTTTTTGACGAGATTAAATTTCTCAGCTTCACCATTCCACTGTGTGTATGTGTGTAATGACATGAATCTCAACATTTAAGTTGAAAGCAACAACAGAGTGTGGATTGCCAAGAAGAAACACAAAAGGTCTAGGTTTTAAGAGAGTATGGGTGCTTTGTCAGCCGCTGTCTGCCAATTTTCTCTCTAAAAATGCATCCTTTCACCCTTGAAACAGCATCCCATGAAACACAAAGTGGGAGGCACTCAGTGACGAAGGATGTGCACAGGCTCGAAATACATAAACATCTGTAGATGAACACACACGCTTACTCAAGTTTTACCATTTACTCAATACTTGAATGGGCACAGTGCAGTGTAAAGGTCCGTTTTATGCTCATTGTGTAGTTTTAAGGCCATGGGTCATTGTCTCTGGGAATGTCATTCGCCAGAACATTTTATGACACTGTCGGTCGACCTCATAAGCCCCAGGGACGAGACTGAGAGAAAGAACTCATCTTTGTATTAAAGCTATAAATAAAATCATTGGACTTGTGATATTGTTTCAAACCTCTAGGCTGCTTGCTCACCATGCTGCTGTGAAGGACAATTTTCTGCCTGTGACAGGTGTTAGAGGATTGTTGTGTGCCCTTGAGCAGTCAAGAAGAAGGTCTCTGGACATGGGCCACAGACCAAAAGGATGCAATGACAGACTATCGACCCCTGATAGAGGTTGTTATCTCAACAGGTTACGTTGCAGGCACGTGGTGATAATGTACAGTAAGCGTGCACAGATTTTATTTATACTAAAGCAGAGACGAGACGGTTAGCCGCCAGCAGCTATCCAGCTAACCAGCCACAATGTTAAATGTGTGGGTTCTCAAAAAAAAATTACTGCGTAGTGTGGGATATCATGCTTAAAATGTGCTATTGAATATTTTGCTAAACATTGATGATTGCATTGATAATTGTATGATGAATGATCGAGATTAACTTTTAACTGTGATTCTACTTTTAACTGTGATTTTTCAGAAGTGCAGACTGTGCCTTATCAGAGACAGGAAGAGTAAGCCTGAACGTGCAGGATGACGCAGACAACTCCTTATATGGGACATAGTGTCTTAGAGAGATAGAGGGAGTAGTGTGTGACTTTTCAGATCACATCTGTTGGAGAGGAGTGGAGTCAGAGAGCATGAGGCGGGTAATAAAAATATATTTGCAAGCTTAAAAACATCACAAATCTTTGTCTCGATCTCTGCCATTATTGATTCATTTGGATGTTTCCACATCCAAATGAATCCAGGTGTTGATGTTTTATTCAGACACGCTTTGAGACAGAATAATATTTAGAATATTAAAAATGCAAGCTAAATATCAAAACGTTTTCCATTGGAAAAGCTTTTCATGATGTGTTTCAAAAAGGTTTAGATTTCTTGCAAATGGAGTGGAGTGTGGTGGGATTTCACAGCCTGAACTCTTCTCAAAGAAAATGTTGCAGCACAACCCACAAAGTCCATTCTACAGTATCAGCTAAATTACACTTGACCACCTGAGTTTAAAGCTTCAAATTTTTACGAAACCCAACCAACACTCTTCTTTGTAGTCAGTTATGGGAGGTACTTTGGATGCATTTTGGATGGTCATCTTTTGTAATATCATCACTCACACCAAGCCAGTGACCGGACTCTAACACCAGATATGATTATAGGGGTTGTCTGGTTCTCAAATAGTCCCAACCAGACCATTCTCCTTCTTCCATAACAGGTCTTTTCAAAAAAGACGGCCTTTCAGGTACACTGTGCTTCTGAGAGTGATTGAACCAAAATCACTGTACCTCTTCTTTTCTCTGTCAACTCCATTTGCAGTTGAAAAATGTGATCTGATTGCTGTCCATTTCTTTCTTTGAGTTTTTCCCTGCAATCACTATACACTATTTTATAACATGATTCAAATTCTGCCACACACTGAGGCATAAAGTGAGCGTAAGCCTAAGGAATTTGGGAATAACAAAATGTATATACTCCATACTTGTAGCCTGTTGTCTTTTAAAAGGACTAGGAACACCTGTGCACTCAACACCAGAATAAACCAGAAGAGACTGAAGATGAAAAAATGAATTCAACAGATGGATAGACCGTCTTCCAACAGCATCCCAAGCAGATGGCACATCAACTCAAGGACTTCAGCTACAGTAGAAAACCAAAGGAGCAGGATTCTGTGTGATTAGAAAACATTTTTCCTCAGGAAGTTTCACTGGCCGATAGTTTGTTGGTTGAAAAACCCTCTTCCTTCTTTCTATCACAATTTTCTGACAAAACCATGCTTCTATGGGTGGAGATTTGCTTCATAGTGCGGCAGAATCACTACTTTTATGATGCTTTACTCAGAGGACTAATGACTTGAATCCACAAGAATAGTCAGCTGTGGGTGGTAAAACCAGATGATCAATGCATTTTAATGTTTATGCTGTTCCCGTTAATTATACCCTGATCTTGATGGAGACTTTGTTGGCACAGTCATAATGACAGTTGTTTATGTCTTTGAAGGGTCATTATAGAAGCCCTGGTCAGAGATCTATCCCTTTTTAATTATCTCTCCATTTGTAAAGTCCTGGTCACATACCCACTGCACCATGCTGTCAACAGCACTGTTAAACTCTTATGAGGATGGAGCAAGGTTAATTATATTGTTGCTGCAAGGTTATTATTTCCTGAATCAAATTCCATATTAAGGTAAAATAAAGGAAAGTCTAATATCTATACACCTCCAACATTAGCTCAAGATAACACCTACACTGTAAACAGACTAAAATAACAATACATTTGAATAGCTTTGTTATTGTTCTTTTTCAAACTGTGTAGTCTACTACTGTTGAATTTTGGGACACTGCATGTATCCAAGACGCCATATCTTGATATTGCCAAAAGCGAAAAAAAAAAAAAAAAAAAAAGGCTTTACTGGTGGTTTCAGTAGCATTTGTGCACAGATTGTCAGATGTGTGGTTAGATATGCTGCTTCTGAAGCAGTGTGCATTTAGTCCTGTTCCATCTGTCCCTGACAGAGAAGAGCAGCCAGAGCATTTTCTCTCCCTGTCAAAATTTACGGTGGTTTTCTTTATGCATTCTAATAGCAAAAACTCGAGCTAAGTACGTTTTATTAAGAAACAAATCATAACATTGGGGTTTTATAGCCATACTTCTATAACAGCTACTCACTGCTTTTCAGGAAACCCGTGATGGGATTTGATATAGAGACCACAACAAACCACAACCCAAAGCCACTTAGTATTTGCAAAGCTAAATGAAATCTTTGTCACATGAATAACCAATTAAATCTGGGTGATCAAAATAATAGATTATCTTGGTGGTTGGGCTGAAATGAAAGAATTAATGTTAATTTCCCATCAGGATTCTGAGAAATACAAAAGAGCATTTACCAGTTGTACTGATATTTGATTTTTAAGTAAAGCTAAAAGCTCCCCTGTCGGTAGCACATAGCACCGTGTGGTGCTAAGTGCCTCTGACTGAGTTCATTATGGTCCTTTGAGCCTTAATTATCAGGACAAAAATTCTACAGTTTAATCAGAGCAGAACTATTGTTAAGTTTGATTGTGTTATTTTGGTTTTGCAATTATCATCATCTTGTTTCATATTATCTTAATAAACAGATGCCAATCAATAACAAACACACCTACCGTACTAACATAACCCACTTTTTTCACAGCAGACAGTTTGCTACATCAGACAAGGCTTGTTAATTACAGGTGGAATTTAAAAAAGAAAAAAAAAAAACTTCATTAAACTCAATTAATGATTTTATCCATATTTACTGTGGCACCTGAACAGAATAACCCTTTTTCGTTTTAAGTGGTGCTTTCCTTATGACGATAAGTCAGAATATGCTCTATGAGAAAGTTGTATTGGCTTCAAAACAACAGGGTAAAGACTGGAAACTGTTACTTAAAGTTATCATTTCTTTATCTCATGTACATGGGGAAATATTTTTCAGCATAAAGAGTTAAAACAGCAGATATCCACGGTCAAGACAACTGAATTTTAACTATTATGGAGAGTTATATTTTCATAATAAAACACTCAAATTTGAACAGTTTGGTTAAAGTAAAAAGTGACCAACTGTTCAAATGCATTATTCAACAGGCAAATGAAACAAACACGATTACAGCATGGTGCATAAGCTCTTCACCAGACCTTTCAGTTGGATTTGTAATTTCATTAAATGCCTCAATTATTAAATTGTGACTTTGTTATTTGTGCTTACAGCCCTTATCAACTTTTTCAGAGACCTGTGGATATTATTACACCCTTTGCAGTGATACAATGAGTTTTTTTTCCCACAATAGTTTGAGTTAGCTGTGTCATCACAGCTAATTTGAGGGGCGTATATGTTAAAGAGAAAAGCTCATTTTGCTGCTTTTGTTTGGAACAAAAATCATTTTCCTACACAATGGAGCATTGTTGTGCTTTCAAAGCACCTTTAAAGGTTAAGTACAGCAATTTATCTCTTGAGGGCACAATGGACACCTTCATTTGCCACTCCCCTGTCATGTCTTGTCTGAAATTACAAACAACATAGTAGTAATAGCTCGAATTTCCAGTTGTTCACCCTTCACTCCTGGAGGGATCAGTTTAACTGTGTAGCAATCTGCTATGCCAAGGCTTGACAATGTCTTTCGGCAGCACAGATTGAGTTCAAGCCCTCGGACTAGAAGCAATGATTCAGGCCATCTCTTTATATTTTTCTTTGAAATGAGGAGGCTGTGTGATTGACAGGGTGTTAATAGTAAATGGATCAAACCATACATGTTGTCTGTTCAGTAAGGTAACCACATGTTCAGCCTGTATTTGTTCTGACAACAAAAACAGACCTACTCTTTAGCCTTGAACATATGGCCTTGATGTAAAATGCCTTGGTAGCAAACCTCATCTGGTACAGGTAAAGAGTAGCTCAGTTATAGCTCTTTAATGAGTCATATTCAGACCTGAGCAGAATGTGCACACTGCATTACTTCTGCTATGATAAAATCTAAATGATAGCTACCAAAGGCTATACAATTATTTAGTTATATTAAATTTAGATTGGCATTGGCACATGAAACTAAACTCAATATCACTATGTTGTAAATGTAAAATAATATGTTTTTGAATTTCCAATGTCAATAAATATACTATAGGACAGTATCAATTTTCACAATTGTGGGTGCAGCTGCAAGTGCGGTGAATGCTCTGTGAATGCTCACATCAAGTGGGAGCGCATTTGACATCAAATTTTAAGACAAGAGGCCTAATGTGGGACTGACAAAACAATGCTGGCCAGATAAATAAACCTGGCAATGTCTCTGAATGCCTGCATGAAAGCATCTTAAGATTACAGTCTCAAACCATCACCATCAACGTCATGAAGAATTGTGTCCACCAGTACTTCACCCTGAGGAGACACTGGTGCTGTCACACCTCACAGCGAGATTTATCGGCAGCTCTGAGAGAGGGTGTATGATTCCCTCACACCTCTCTCCTGACTCAGGGGTCATTGACAGTGACTTATGCGAGAGAAGGCAGAAGTGTCATGGGGAAAATATGTGCGTCAGCTCACATCAGTGCTGTTATGCTCACATTGAGACCAATCACATCTGATACAGTAAGAAGTCCCTGACAGTGATGCTATGATAGCTCCAAAACATGCAGGGCTACAAGTATCAGTCAGATTGTGGCAAATTTGAAAAAAGCCTAGTGTAACATACTCTGTACAAAAATGTATATACATACAAATGTTGAATATTGCAGATTTTGATGATGGAAACACACATGGAGAGGATCTTTTTCAATGTCTAAGCAGAAACTGCGACACCTCTGAAGATGTTTTCTCTGTTTTTCTCAGGCACTGATCAACAGTTTGCCATGTAATGTGCTCCCTTCCCTTAGGCACCATTACAAAGCATGTCAAACTTTCCATTCCAGCACGTGGCCACTTCACAATGATAAAAATAACTAATTTACCATTTGAAATTATAGCATTTTTTTTTTAACAATAGCCCTTGATTTCTCAAAGATGTGGACATAAGGGACCCACAGCCACCATTTCACCACCAGAAATGTCACCTGTCCCTTGCAGCTGTAGCCACTTGGCTAATTAAGCAAACGTTAGCTCCACTGCACAGACCGCATGATATCGTACCTAAAACAGAAACCTGAAACAAATGCTTGGTAGGACACACCGCCAGCCTCCGTTTTGCCACGACAACGTTAAAATTGCGTTACTTCCCCTTGTACACAACAGCCAAAGAAAAAACAATGTAGCCACAGCAACTAAAATAGAATCCACGTCACATGCTTCACAGCTATACTAGTCCAAAGCTAGCCAGCGATAGCAACATGGGTAGTGCCAAGTTAGACAACATAATGTAGCCGCCACATTATGAAAACAAGTTACTTACATATGGATGAGAAGAAAGCCGGACCTGAGACAAGCTGAAGCTCCTCCTGTGTTCTCCATCTAGGTACAGTCAAAACAGCGTTTGCTCCACGGTCAGAGGCAGTAAGAACTTTAGCCTTGGACTTGGACTCGCTGGGACAAACTTCACACAAGTTTTGATCGTCAACCTGAAGACAGGATTTGAGCTGGTAATCCCCATGGTCAGTCCACCTGTGCTCCGGTACCGACTCTGTCCTTGCTGGAGACACTTTACCTGACACCTGACAGTTCTGTCTCGTACTGTGACGTAGCGCGTGTGGGCGGTCCCTGTGTGTGGCGCCAGTATTTTAACAAGAGGAACTAGTGCACACTAACACGGGTGCCTACAGCACTACCATGCACGCCATGCTTGACCGGATACCAAAACAAAGACAAAGAAATTCAAAAACTAAATTGGACTTTGCAAATTATACCATTTCTATAACTTGGCAGAGAAAATAGTTGTGATTGACATTATACTATAGGCTACTAGCTTATATTGTTTAAAATCTTCTTCATAGAGATTGCCAGTTTCTGTTATATCAGTTTGGAGCTGGAGGGTAAGGAGAAGATCATTCTAATACTGTATAACTCTGCTTGACTGCTTTGTATTTGGACAATCGAAAGAGAGATTTTTCATGATTCATTCAATGGGTTTGCCCATTTACCACTACAGCATTTTTTTTTTCCTGTCATCCTGCAAAGTAGTGTTATTGGGTTGGACTTTTGGTTATTGAAGGTAGTAAGCTAGTTTGCCAAATTGCAGTTTGCCCGAAACTCACTAATCACTATTCAATATGGTGTAGAATCTTGAATTCTGCCAATGCATGAGTATAATACAGTACAAACAAAACAATGCACCAAAGAGCTCTACTGTGCATCTGAAATGCCATGTCTACATCTGCATAAATATTTTGTTATTGCTTTTCTTGTTGCATTGCACAGCATGACAACCTGTTTGTTTTGACGAAGGAAAATGGTGGAGCACAATGTTCATATAAAATACATCTTGCATCAGGAGGGGGTAGACAGATTGACAACTGAATAGTAGACCTAAGCTGACTCCAAGTCAGTCCTTACTGTCCCATTTTGTTTTGTTTGAAAATGCAAAATGTGGCCTTTTGGTGCATTTTTACATGTTCCTCTTCTCTGTGCTAACAATACTGCCAATGGTGATAATAACAGGCAATAATGATGTCATCTTTCAAAGTCAATCTTTGTCCTAAAGCCTGTACAGTGAATACAACAACCTTTGAAACTCACCACACTGGTTTCTATAAGTGCATCCAGTGCAGGAGAGCTATATCCAGACAGGCTAGGCCAGAGATAAATCCTACTCATTTCCTGTGTTGACAGTGTGAGGCTGCTTCCTTGACTCTGTAAAATTAACGGTCCAGAACGTTATTTTCCCATCCAATATGCTGCCATCAATCACTCTGTGTGCCTTCATCACTTTCAAAAATTATGTGTCACTGTTTTCTACAAAGGCAAAGCAACAAATTTAGTCACCAGGCAAAGGAGTGTGAAGTAAGAAATCTGAGGGAAAAAATGAATGAGTGGAAAATAAAACTTTGAGATGAGGAAGTTTGATTTTACGCCCATACTGTGATGATATGTTACTTAGTAATCAGGTCTGCGTATGATGGACAAATGCAGTTAAAGATAAACTTTGAGGTACTGACATCTTGTAAGAAATCACATCCACAGGTATCCTTTGGTGAATTCACTGAGGTGAGTAACTGTAAGCTATGTGAAACGACTGCAGTTTAGAGTTTCTGTGATTTTCAAGCAAGAAAAGATCTGCACATTGACCTTACACTACTGATTACGATTAAGTACTTGACAGGAGAGTGGCATTCATATTTTATCTGATGAGGTGTCACAGGCAAAGTATTGATAGTTTTGACAAACAGAGTCCTGGCGAAAGACAGACATAAAACTCAAATTGAATTTCAGTTTCAGAAAACCATTACAGACACGAATGTGCGCGTTTTACAAGGCTGTTTCTATCGCACATCACATTTCTCATTGTGCTATCATACAACAAAAATGGGGGCAGTAAAGTTGAATCAAGTGTATTTATCATAGACTGACAACTAGCCGCATGTAACTGGATAGACAGAGGAGAAGGTATATTATAACTGAAGGCTGTGACTACTCCTGCGTGAAGTATGGAGTTTCATTGCAAAGCGGGAAATTGCAAGTGCCAGGGAACAGAAGTGAATGACATCAAGGAGGATAGTATGGTAAGGGAGCATGTAAAGCGCATCCTTATTTCACTCCTAGGCTGATGCTTTCCCTCTCCCTGATCACAGAACAGCAAGGGCTGATGGGAGAATGGATGGGGAGAAGGGGAGGGGGGAGGATGTGATTTGAGGGCATCAAGAAGCGGAACTGACAGAGACGGATTCACTGTGGCCCAAGCATGGAATTGCTTTTCCTTTCCCCTGGAACTGAGCTGGAAGTGTCTGCGACTGCAAACAATCTCTAAGCAGCAGCTTTCACAAAGCTCAAGAGCCAGAACCATGAAAGCTCAGAGGCAGGTGAGAAAATGCTGAACTATTTAGAACAAGAAATAAAAACAGGTGGTGAGGAATAACTAAAAGTCAGCATGGGTCCTTAGAAACTGTTGCATCAACAGAAACCCCGCATTTTAACATACTGTTTGCCTATTCTTATACAATATCAGGTGGAAATGGAGTGTCCATGAGTGTTTGCTTATATTATGCATTTGCCACTGTCTCTGAGTCTGCTTGAATACAAACCACTTTCTGTGTCTATCTATGAGAGCCACAGGGATTTGTGTGTGTATTGTTGTTGTTGTTGTCAGGTTGCATAGCTAATTACACAGGTGTTACAGAGCTCCAGGATGGAAAGTTAGGACAAGGGACTGTTTCTCTCTCTCAGTCTGACACAAGGAAGAAGGCATACTATTTAATTTACACCTTAACCTCAGAGAGAGTCCATGTGGAGTTGTGTTGCATTTGAATCAGGCCAACTTCAACATCAAGATTACCACCATTTGGAGCAATACACATATCTTGTCCACATGTTGCTAGTTCAACGTCATTACAAGCGTAATGAATTAAAAGCCCATTACTTGCCACCACAGTGAGCCACAAGACAGCGATATTACAATGAAAAATATCATTAGAACCTATACGCATTTGTTGCAAAGCTACAGATTAATCTCATTTGAATTCAGTGAGACAAATAGCTTTTCTTAATGGCCCAAAGTCTTGGAGTTAACATTTGTTCTAAGGAGATCAGACAAGAGTCCCTGTTGCTTCACTCCTAATGGTGCATGTCTGTGAGGAGAGGAGACATTGTCAGACTGAGAGCCTTGTCCTCATATCACCCACAATTCATATTCAGATTTTTTTCTTCTTCTTTTCATCAGTCAATCACTCCACATACCAAGATCGCACAGTTTTTCAAATGCGGTCACCGATGTTGTCAGAATCTTTGACAAGGTAAAAGTGGGTTATGGTAACCAATCAGCATATCGAGCCCCGGCCAATCCAAATCACTGAACACGTCAGAGACTTTCACCCTGTCAACCAACAGATGCTGAGCTGAGTTTGCCCACAGTAGGGCTGCAGACAGGCATTCATGTGTAAGACTCACAGAGAATATTATCTTGTGTCTCTACTTCTGTTGTCTAAAAGGATCTGATGTGTTTGTGTAGACTGAACCCTGCCCATTTGTCTGCATGCATTTAATCTGCATCGGAAGCAGTCCCACTGGTGAGGGCTATTACAGCCCGCTGACAAGAGCAGAATGGAAACTGAGTAAGTAGTAAATAAATGTTCAGACATATTTTCAGTCCTATGTTACTTAGACAGCACAGGGTTATCATAGTGGATGTCCTCGTCCCACTGACCTTGAGACATGCCATTTTCTTTAGGAATAAATATACAATGAGACAACAAGAGGGACATAAAAGCAGCTATGACACAAGGATCACGTAACTACCTTCTCCTCCATCCATAATGCAAGCCTGCATTTAGCCATTCATGGTAATTACAGTCAGTTGTTGCCACTTTAGAGACACATGTCAAGCTCAATGCAATATGCAACACGGTTCAATGTTTTCCTGTTTTTCTACTCATTCCAGCAGATTACCATCAAACATG
The DNA here is from genome assembly GCA_021432705.1 of Caranx ignobilis. NCBI lineage: Eukaryota > Metazoa > Chordata > Actinopteri > Carangiformes > Carangidae > Caranx > Caranx ignobilis. The sequence goes on along the minus strand of MU270012.1, from coordinate 6,434,629 downwards.
GAGTTAGGAATGCCACAGTGCATCAGTGAGCTCTGTCTTTAAATAACAGTGCTTAAGCATAGAGCCAGAATTCAGTTATTGTTCACACCTAAGAGAGCGTGACTTTGTTTTTCTGTTTTTGTGAGAGAACTCTTTTTTCCTGTGTCTATATTTTACTCTTCCATCACTCAAATCAAACTGAAAATTGGAGCAGCAGCTCTTCAAACAACAGCAACAATACAACAGAAATATCTGTTGCACTACCAATTTCAGGTGATCTGTGCCATATTGCCAATATTAGATTGAAATGCTCTGCCTTGCTTCTCGAGTAATGCGACAGTGTGACAGGTGCAAAGCAGGCAGCCTGTAACAGTATGTAGTGTGCAGGTGGCCCCCATCGAGGATGCTGTTCTCTCCACCCTGAGTGACACAACAACATCAAAAACATGCTCCGCAAAGCGAGCGATGACCCCGTCACCCCGGTCCCACAGCAGAGCAGACAGCTGATGAGCGGGCAGGTGAGATCTCCACTCTGCAGACGCTCCAGCAGCTGTCAGACACTCCAACCTCTCCCAGTTTTCTTACCTGACACAGAGCAGATGGGACACCATGAGAGAAAAGAAAAGGACAAGAGGGCTAAAAAGAAAAGAAGAAGGTGAGGTGATAAAGACGAGGAGAGAAAGTTTACAAGAGGTGCAGATGGTGGAGAGAAAGGTGGGAAGACATTTAGAAAAGAAGAGGGTAGGAAGGGAAATGGCAGGAGCAGGGGTGAAACTGATAAAGTGAATAAAAAAAGATGTTAGTTAAATATAGGGAAAACAAGGCGATGAATTTTTGTTATCCTGTCAGACAGCACTCCCTGAGATTTTTTTTTTTTTTTTTTTGCAAAGAGTTTTCTGCTGGTAAGGACAAGCAGCCTGACCTGTGGAATGAAATATTAAAGCGTTCATATCTGCAAGTGTGTAGATCTGAGGGCTCAGCCTACATGACACGACAGCATAATCCCCTGTGCCTGTGGTCCAGGCACAGTATTCAAATAGAAAAACCATTGAGAGAGAAACAGCAATTAGGTCTGAAGGTTGTGAGAGACAAAAACGTGACTACATGACTGTTGCTCTCTCTGGACGAGAGATAAGACTCTAAGAGCATGGAGACCAATTTGTAGCCAAGTCAGTCTCACTGTCTTTGTGACCTACAGTGGGATAGGTAAAAGGAAAACCAGTAAGTTTAACAGATGAACTGGAAAGCAGGTGGTGAAGGCACAAGAGAAAGGAAATTAAAAAGAAAGGAACTAAAGTGTTATGACAACACAAAGTTATGTTTTTTTATTCACTTTCTTGCCAACTTTCTGTCAATACAGCGCTACAGGGAAGAGCCGGTCAGCTTAGACTTGAATTGGTCCTTCTCTTCAGTCCAGGAAATGTCTGAAATCTTGTCATTTTTGAGAAGTTTAAAAAGGCAAAAGAGCCAAGGCTCCATGAAGTTACTACTCCAGGCAAAACAAAATGTTCCATCACATAAGCTCCTGTGACACTGCAGCATGTTGTTTTACCACTTAGGTATTTTTATAGATTAAATAAAAACATGCTAATTGGTAACCTTTAGAAATGTTACAGTGTGGATTTCTTTAGCAATTAACAGCAATCAACTAGGGGAAAATACCATGGGTAATACTAAATTTATCTTCAGACTTTGTGGCAGGTAAAGGTAGAAGGCTGAAACTAAACACAGTGAAGTTTGACCATATACTTAGAACAAACATGGAATGCAGTAAACACAATGATAAATAAGTCATGGTGGTTTTAAGATAACACCAAAACACTCAGGTTTCTTAAAACTGAAGCATTAGATAGCTCATACAGATATTAAAGCACAGGTTTGACTGTCACTAATTGTCCTCTTTATAGTACATGCAATTAATTTGCTGCAGTGTCTGATTTTGCCCTTCCAGGGCATTATGTACTCCATTACTGTCAATTAGTCAATGATATAACTGGGAATTCCTGAGGCAGTGAATGAAATTAATACATTGAAGATGACAACAAATACAGCAGGTGTGAAAGAGAACGTGTTGAGAATGAGAGGTGTTGGGAGCCACGTTTTCTTCGAGGATGCAGAGAACTGTTTTCTCAACTGGTCTGGTATTACTCAGCCATGGCAAAAGGAAGATAGGCTGTAGCTACAGGGCTGCATGACGCAGGGCTCCAGGGATGGCATGAGTAGGGCTGAGGTTACAGCATCCTACATGCGAGAGTGTCTGGTGTGAAAGAGAAATGAGGGAGTAGAGGACGACTGATGTTCTCCCTGAGGTTAATGTAGTGCTATCAGTTGCACAACTGTCCTCTCGTGGCTGCATCTATTTCAACAACTGCTGGAGGAGAGAATGGGGGAGAAAAAAGATGGACAGAATGAGTGAGATAAAGATGAGAGGGAGGTGGGTGAATTGAGAGCAGAGAGGCAAACAGAGACTGAAGCCTCGCAAACAAACATGAAAACAAATACTGTAAGATGTAGACTAACAATTCTGCATAGTTGTACCTTGAAATTTGCAGATTTCATTTTAATCAGAGTGAAGTAATAGAATAAAATCTCAGAAGAGCAACATGTGTAATTATGTGTAAATACACTAGCAGACAGAAGCTACCTGCACTGGCTGCTGTGCACCTGTGCAGTTTTGACAAGCCAATTATTCTTAAACCAAAGAAAACATACTTTATTGACAAGAATGAATATTGTGAATGGTTGTTCAAGAACCTTAAAGGAAACCAAAAAGACTTCTGCTTTTGAAGTTTGTCAAGAATCACAGTGAAGTATGATTGATGCTAGTTGTCGTTTGTGGCCCAATTTTTCTGCTCTAAATAAACTGAAGGATAAATCCAGTTGCTAAGCCAGTCCCTCAAAGGGCTGACCTTTTGATAGGCCCATCTCTCAAACTTATGGCATCTTGGAGATGTTTTATTGCCACAACCTAGAAATGGCTCATGTTGACATAAGATCATTTACAAGCTTCTCCCCAGAAGCCCTCAAGGCTCAGTGTCTCTATAGGTGTACTAACGAGAGATTATCCTTGGAGCAAAAATGATTTCAGCCTGTGTTTCACCTGAGCTTGTATTGTTATCAAGTGAAGGGAGGCTGAGACAGATTTTGTGCGCAAGACCTTTGTAATTTCAGTGCTGCAACTTCTCAAACTATGTTCCTATCTCCACTGGATTTCACAAACCCTTCTCTTGTTTTATTTTACAATGGCTATTTCATTCCAACCATTTTGTTTACCTCCACTGGCTTAATTCAACTGCTGAATTCAAGGCCACAAAAGATACAGGTCAGCGCATTTGAAGTTAAAGGTGGCTGGTGTCAGTGGTGCAGGAGAAACTACAGAGGGGTTCGTTAACAGCAAAAGGTGAGTCTGATAAAAAGGACAGGGACGGCTGAGTCACTCATGTGTCCTGTGATTCTGGTTATCTGTCTCCAGCTCCTTGTTTGCCTGAGTGATCAGAGCTGGAACCATCAGCCCCCCCCCCGTGCAGATGGACCATGACTTTCACTAAAAGCGTTACTGTTGAGATAAGGGCTCCACTCAGATCAACTGTGGCAATGGAACCAGTGAGAAAACATGGTGGACAGAGCCATCTGGCCAGCTCTTCTCTGTCCTCGCTCTGCTGAACACAGAGCTGGAGCCACCTGTCTTGTCTGCTGCACTATCCAGCAGAAGTTGAGTACCAACAGGATGGTAGGACAAGATAATGCGTGTCTGTGTGTGTGTTCACATTTCACCCTGTGCATTTTATAGGAAAAATGCAGAGGAGAATTTGCCCTCAGAGAATAAGAAATCACATAATAGATGGTCCCAGAACTTTTTTTTCCTCTCTCTCTCTTTTCTAAAAGCTTCTAACAATGTTTCCATGCCATGTGAAATGATATGCAACTTCTCTTTCTACTTATTGATTGAGGCTTGGCCAAGGTCATCCGCAAAAGCTTTTGTGACAATATTCTCCCGGAGGATATTGGATTTTATCTTCAGCTATTAGCAAAGCATTTGGCATGAAAGAAGAAACATTGAACATTTAGTAAGATACACCGCTACTGCTTTGAAGCACAACTTCTGCCAATGCTAAAACATTCAGGAGCTTTATAGCCTGTATCATATGTCCATCGCTATTTGGCAACAAGTGAGCACACTTTTTAAAGCAGTTATTTCCAACCAAAGGCCCTTGTATCCCTCAGATAACTTGACAGGTAATTTGACAAAAATGAATTATAAACTCTCTCTCTGTCTTTATAGCCTGTGTGTGTATATACACACATGTGCAGCCCATATATGTGTGGTTGAGTACATCTAAGCTAGTAAACTATCTAAGTAGTCTAGTAGTCTTAGTAGTGTAAGTCTACTAACTTGAGAAATCAAACTGAATAAATGGTTTAAATCATAAGACAGACTATAACATTTGATATGATTTATCAATTATTCAAGTAATGGGCAACAAAAACAATTATAGATATACAGATGAGACATTAAAAGTAATGGATGGTTATGAATAATAGCACACTGTAATTACACTAATGAAAAATGAAAAGCTGAAAGTAATGTATGAATTGTTGAAATGACTACAAGTATACACATTTAGCTAAAGATATGGATAAATGATTGCACTCACCACTTAAAGTGAAAAAATAATTAGTCAAAAGTGATGGATGAAATCTAAAGACCAGGCAAATGGTTAGCAAAATATAAGCTATCTGTAATTACACAATGTAATCATTACAATTAGCTCATTTTGTCAGATAAATGATCAAACAAAAAAGCTTCTGAACCTGTGATATCGCACCATCTTCCTCAACATCAGCTGACACTGAAAGCTGTTGGACCTCACTGGTGTTTTACAGAAACACCTCCAGAGTGTATCTGGAGTGAGATTCACTAGGGAGACTGCTGCCGACATCCATCGAGCCTGTCAGTGGAGGAATGTAAGACAGGTGGCCCAGAGAGAAAAGACAAACCCTGATTGGATCTTGGCCTGGTGATAAGTTACCTTGCACATGGCAGTCATTCCACCATCAGAATTAAATGATAAGATTCCAATTACCTGCTAATTTAAACCACAGGTCAAATTTGAGTAGTAAAGGATGATGGAGCCCGCCGTTAAGAATTTCATGTTGTAATAGCTTTCTGCTGGTGAGAAAGGAAGGAAATTGAGAAACCTTGCAGATATTAAATGGGGTAGTATGAATGACCTGCCTCTGTGAAAAAGCTCCTTATCTATGTCACATTAAATCTATAATGCCTTCTCACTCTATCTAACAGACATGACAAATGAAAGTTCTTAACTAAAAAGCATTTGCATTTACCAACACAGTACTTCACCATATCTGACAGTTTGTTTTTTAAAATTAATAAATCTCCAAACAACCTAAAGGGGAATCCGTATAGCCCACATTGTCCTCAACCCAACAGGAGGGGGTCTTGTCCTCTAATTAATCTGGCCTGTCCCTCTACTAAACACTGGATCAGTTTGCAGGCCTGCTGCATTATTCAACATAGCTGTGGGTGAGAGAGGAAGTCTGTGGTCTGGAGTCACCTTACTCTGGGCAGAGCAGCAAAGCGAAAAAGATGGAGAGGGATGAGAGAGAGAAATTAAAGTCAGGGAAGAGGAGTTGAGGGTGGATGTGAGGAAGGCAGAAAAAAAGGTAGGTGAGAGGTTTGATGGGAAGGGGAAAGGGAAAGCAATGAGGTTAGAGATTAAAAAGAGGAAGAGAGATCAAATGGTTGATGTGGTTCAAGGTGACGAGAACTGCTACAAGATCACATCCGCATGAGAAACCGCAGGAGGGTCAGAAGCTTATAGACAGGAAGTCCACGTCCAGCTGTCAGTTCTCTGCTTCTGCTGACAAATCAATCACAAAGCCACTTTTTTTTCAGCTGTGTATGCAACTTTGACAGACAGTCCAATGAGAAGTTGACCACGAAACATCTCTTTTCCCCTTGTTCTTTTATTGTTGATGGTTGTTATCCTTCAGAACAAACCTCTTCCTGACCCCAAAATACATCTGTCTTCTCCATCTCTCTCATTAAATACAAGGCTTGCCCCCCACAAATACAATGGTCAAAAAACACAGTAGTCATGTACCATCATTTCATACAGAAACACACAAGTGAAATCAATGGTACTCTCAGGGCCGTGGCCGGCACTCAGACAGCAGTCATAATAAAAAGCTTTGGAATGGTAAAAGTACAATGCACTCAAACAGTCGTTTGTGGCTGCTGGACAACACAACGCGTAAAATAAATTATATGGATCGGGATATTTTGAAATGAACTAAATGAAAACCAAAGAAGACAATGGGTTCATACATGCTTTAACAGACCTGTTTTACTCAGAGAGCTGGGATGAAACACTCAGGGAGACTCAGTTCATACTCAGGTGTTAAAAGTTCTGGCAATAAACTCACAAAATGGTCATTTACAGCACATTCAGCTTTGTGGTTATGCAGTGGTTACTGACTGTACGTCTTTACTCTGGGCAAACATATAGTATATTTTTCATATAATATTCACATAACATAATATACATCTGTATGTACACATTCCTTCCACCTTCAAGAAAAAGTGTCCAGGCACTTCCGTCAGAGATCCTTTTTGAGATCACTGACTACACTGTAGCTACCTCATCACTCATTCTCGACAAAAACAAGCTGCCCTCTCAGTGAAGCTTTGGGGAGCTTGGTGATGTTGGTATACTGTAAGGTCCCTCACATCTTCTGGCGCTCCCACCAGAACCAGATTTTGAGCTGCAAACTAGCAGCAGAATTTGCCTAGCTGCCTTTTTTTCAGCTTCTGTGGGCCTCCAGGTGTCACTCTTTTGTTTATTCAGGAAGGTCCTTGAGTGATACCTATACCGCCCTCATCCTGAAAACCTGCCTTTGAAGGAGTTTCAGGAGATATGGTAGAGCATAACATATTTTAAAGGGTAAGAGTTGAATGTTGGATAGAGATCTTCTTGGTTCTGGCACAAAACTCTTTAAAGAAAAACACAAGAAAAGAAAGAAAGAAAGAAAGAAAAACAAAATGTGCTTCTTATCTGTGTGTTGGGTTTTTCAGAGGATGTTTCATTGATTCAGGCATTAACAGCTACAGTGGTATTGGCCAGCAGTTGAAAACTGGTGGCTTTGGTTTGTCCATTAGGTCTGTAATAACTAGGCAACAGTGTCTCTGTGCGACAATCTTTCTCCTGTTCTTCCTTTTCTTTTTAAAATAAAAAGACCACCAATATCTACACCAACACCAATATTTTTAGTGGTGAGTTGTGATCGGAAATGTCATATTTTCCCTCTACACAATGTTAATGCCCTTGTTGAATTTATATTTATATATATTTATTTATTTTTACACCACCACGAACAACAACTAATGTTCATGTCAAAATTGTTCAAATTGAAAAGCCCTCGCTGTAAAGGCTATGATAAAATTCAAATTGGCTTAGCTTGCTTCAGCAGTTTACAGTACAACCAAATGCCTCAGACAACATAGGAGTAAAACAGTAACAGACTCAAAACTGTAACAGAGCACCGTTTTAGACACTTCACCACAGCATTAATGAAATATTAGTTCCCACACCTCCACTGCCACTATGGCATTTCAGTACAGTTGTCACCGCCCCCTTTTTCTTTTCCATCTGGTAATAAAATACAAACAATCACTTTGGAGTGGAGAACATTAGCTGATGCAGTACATACTGTATGTTTGTAGGCATATCAAGATGAAGCAGAAGAACAAAGTAAAGAGAGGATTCAAGTCAGTCAGTGGGATTGGCACTGTGACAGCAATTAAACAGGAATCTCCCGTGGTGGCACCAGGCCCAGTGCTGTGGTCCCTGGAAATGTCCACCTATAGCACACATGGTAATCCAGCACAAACATTATGGCAAAATACAACACATTGCACTACTGTACAGTTTCTGCATCAATACTGCTGAGGACTGGGCTGGTCTATCCTAATGCTGTAGGTCTCTTGTCACTGTTTGTACACCGGTATGACAAACCTTTTAGATTCATTCAGTGGTTAGAATCTGTCCTATCATCGGAGAATAAGGCAGTTTATGGTATGGTAGATAAGTCATGCCACAACCACAGTGGACTGCTGTTGTAAGTAGCTCTTAAGAGAGAAGAAAATGCTGCTGTAACTCTGGAATTACATCCAGCCCCCTCGCTGTTTGAATGAAATGATGAAACACAGCCAAGGTGACCCTTCTTTAGAATAGACAGGTCCTCTTTGTAGCTCACAATATGGTTTTGCTGCTACTGAAACCCTCAGCACAAAGGGAGCTCTAGTCCAAGAGGCAAAGAGGACCAAGAAAAGCACAAAAAATATCAAAAGAGATAAACATCACCAACAAGGAGGAAATCACAGCTGTACATTAAAGGTTAAAAGTTAGAACCTTGAACAGGTTTTTCTCCCCTCTCTTTCCTTTGCAGTTTTCTCAATGCCAAGTTCACAGGTCTGAACAATCAAGTAGAGGGGGTCTCAAGGTGGCCGAAAATCGAATCTCCAGTGCGTGGGATATCATCACTGTGGTAAACATTTAGTTGCTATCTTGTTTCAAAGCAGTCCAAGTACTCCAGGACGAGGTCATAGCAGAACCGATACTGATCCTGGGGAGACAGTATTGTTTGATTAACAAGAGAAAAACACAAGAAATATTCTCGCCACGCATTTATTCACAGACCCTCTTACCAGGGACTCCACCATGTTGGGTTTGCAGTTGCGTAGAGTTTTGACAGCATAGAAAATGTCCACCATGTTCTGGTACTGGATCATCTCGAGGAGGATGTTGCAGGCACAGAAGGTCCCACTGCGGCCACCGCCATTACTGCAGAGGAGAAGATGTGTCATTTAAGAAGACATCATAGACAGAGGCTTTATCTTTTTCATTTCATTTATTTTGCTATCTTTTAATACAACATTAAAAGATAGGAAAAATCATAAATTTTAGCCATGCTAGAGGCAAGGTTCTCAGGGTTTGTCCACTTAAGTCCAGGCTGAAATATCTCAGCAGCTATCACACTGACTTCAATGAAATTTTCTACAGACATTCATGACCCTAAAGGGTGAATCTGTCGACTCTGATTTGTGATTTCTTACACTTTCTCTGTTGCCACCATGTGGTTGATATTTTTGGTATTTAATAAAATGTCTGTGAAATTTGGTACAGACATTAATCTCCCACTGATGATGAACTGTAATCTTTCCCAAGTTTCTATACCTACTGCCATCATCACAGGCAAGATATTGACATAAGTTGCAGCAAAGAGGACGTGCTTTGACATTTTTTTAAGATACCAGCACAAAAATGGATAACTCCCTCTACTGTATAGTCTGCATTTTAGATGTCACTCACAAGTACTCTGATGTTTCACTGACATTCAAAATGCATTACATGAAATTTTCAACCACAGTGTCAGATGATAGAATAGTAGCCTATTTGTTTCCATGGCTGCTTAATTCATATGGAAAAGAAGTCTCTTTTAGCCATGTTGTCAGAATGTTAGCAGCACAGTTAGATTATCATATTATCATATTGAGCATGCTAGAATGCAGATGTTAGCATTTGGCTCTTATCAATACAGCACGTTTCAAACAATTTACATGATAAATTGGTCATCCTAAGAGTGTAGAACTACGCCAGGGGCCTACCATAAGAGGCGGTTCATGTTTGGACCTTGACTGTAAGTGTGACACAAACCAGATCCAGTTTTACCGGTTAAAATCCTATTGCATGTCCAACAGAGCATCCACTGTGGATGTTTAGTGTACACAACTGCATTATGTGAATATACCTCCCCAGGGGGGAATGGGGCGTTTAGTCTGTTTAAGTGGGCCCTGGAAGATCATAATAAAGTATAAGCAGGGCAGGATATGTGAAATCTGATAACCCTGTTTTTGTTCACAACATCATAATACAAAAATAGATACACGAGAAAAGCTTTAAGGAAGAGAACATTGAGAAACAACAGCACAGTGAAATTTCCTCAGAAATATTGTCTTGGTCATCATAAATGAAAGGCAATATCAATAAACTACTGGAGGACAATCCACTTCCTCTCTCCAGAGACAAACGCAGCAAAGGTGGGCATAGAGGCCTCTGCAGCGTATACAAGCAATATTAAGGTAATCAATCGTCGTCAGTGCTTTGGCAGTCCTGGATTTACTGTAGTGAGAACCATCGCATTCTGTATTAAGCCATAATTGATTTGATCTCCATAATCTCTTCCCTGGTTGTCGTGGGTAACACTGTGTGACAGCGCTGACTGATGTGCTTTTGGACGGGGGCGGTGGGGATGAACGTGTGACGGGTTGGCAATGAGCTGGACGGCCCATTCATATTCATCAACGGGTGTGCGCTCCAGGGGCTTAGGACAACAGAAGAGCACACAACAGCACACACTGACTGCACTACACCACAGAAAAGCACATTACACCACAATTTGATTTTCTACATTACAAAGTACTGTCACGGAAAAATACTTTGCACTATATCTCATTGCACCAAACCACACAGGACGCCAGAGAGATGAGACATGACACAATCTCTGTGTCTTCATCAAACAGATGAGTTCATGATTTACCAGTGCTTTCACAGTCATTGTGATGCTCTCCTCTATGAATAAGCTTTTATTTTAAATGCACTTTTAATTGTCAGTCTTCAACAACATTATTTCACAAACTCAGATATTGAATTTACTTTTGCTTTGTATTTTAATTTCTGGTATGGGATGTGAGTTGCTAACAGATTACTCACAGGCAGTGGACAGCAGTGCGTCCCTCTCCACACTCTCTTTGCCACTTGTGCACTTGAGCAAGCAGATTTAGGAAAGCCTTCTTGGAGTCGGGAACATCACGATACGCCGACCAGCGCAGGAACTGGAACTGACACACCACCAGCTGGCCCTCTTGGAGCTTGGGATGTAAGAGAAAACATAAAACACATGGAATATGTGTATACTGTACTGTGTGAGCGTACATGCACGTGCTGTCGCGTGTCTGTGAATTACACTTTCTGTTTGTTTTAGTATTTCTACATGCACCAGTTAACAGCCGTGTTTGAGTGCTCCCCTGGCTACGCACTGGCACTCTCAGCTGTGCTCGCTCAGCAGACTGACTTTGAGATATATGGGTTTGCAGGTGTAAGTGGGGCCCAAGCTGTGTGTGAGAGAGGTCCCTCTGTGTTCATAACCTTGTCCTGTACAATCTAACCTAATACTTAAGGACCACTGGAGAAGTGTAAGTCATGCAAATTGAGCTGGCAAAGACACCAACGATGTATGGAGGAACTGCCTCAGCGGAGGTGGGATTTACACGATGTACTTTTTTTTGTCCAACTTTCCCAGCCACACATACATATGCTTACGATGCACTTCCTTCGACTTTTACTCCCTACCCTTGTATATCATTGTCACATACAGGGAAAAAAAGACACACTAATTCACTGAGTGGAGCACATAGAAGAGGAAGTGTGTGTTACTTCTGTGTGATTTTATTCCTCCCATGCTGTGTTAAGTTGCCCTCTCCTTGACAGTGCTCTACACTGAGTACAAAAAACAAGGTGCCATAGGTAGAAAGGGGAATGACAAGGGCAGTTGACAGAGGAGGTGAGGATGCCAATCAAGAAAAGAAGTTCTGGGCACTCCCTGTCGTGCCACTTATAATGGCAGGCTTGCAATAAATGCCTTGCATACAGATTTCTTCAATAATTGGTTGACAGTGATCCTGAGCAGAATACTTGCATGTGCTTATGCAAATTCCTGATATAAAATCATTCCTGCATGCATACACACATTAAAATCAGCACAATGTGTCATGTATGTCAAGTGAGAATAACTGATTCATACATATACACACACTTGGAAACAGTATACAGTATATATTTATATATGTATACACTCTAAGATCACCTCTGCTCCCTGTAGCATGACAGAGCACTCTGAACCTTTTTTGTCACATATTTCATAAGTTCTGCTTGATTTTCTACTTTTTTAGAGTGTGGCCTGCTTTATGAACAAATCAAAAAGAAGTCAGATTTGCCACCTGAAAACTGTATCTTGCAACTGAAATTATGACATGCATTATGATGATGAAAATCCCCTCTTTAGTATGCTAAGTGGCACCAAGATTGGGAAGGAAGACGCCTATCTAAGTAATGACAAGACAAAATTGAAAAAGGGAGAGACTGACCTTTATTGCATGCATGTCAATGGACTCCTCTTACATTTTACATAGAAAGGTGCTATTACATGGTCATTCTTATGGGAGTATCTTATGGAAACACTGGTGGTTCTGGTTCAATTTTCTGGACTCCTGAATATCAAAACATTGTCATTTGCAGTGTACTGCATGACACAGTCTATGAATAAGGCTTTGACTGATCTGCCATTGTTTTCAGCACAAATCTCCAGATAATATTTTAGAGTGTATTTATTGAACAACCTCCTGTGTCCCACGAGGCTCACTCCAAGAGAAGTTATGTTGTGTATGCAAAAGACAGCAACATGGGCAGATAATGATGCAGATCCAGACACATCCAGAATCAAATGAACCATTCTGGAGAAATTCAGATCATCATCTGAAGGTCTCAGGTACATGGGAATTTTACAGCCAAGCCTGTGGTACTTTGACTTTGAGGACTTTTGTCAGCTCTTTAGATGCACATTACAGGTGGCAGCTCTAAATGTACTTTAGGTAAAATGTCACACTTGAATTACCAGTGAGGAGCACAGTTAATGCATTTCTAATGAGGTTCAAGTTAGCATTTGTGAAATACCAGTGAGTGGAAAACATGTCTTGAGCAGGGTTTTTTTGGCACCAAAATGACTCACCCGTGTGACGTTCTTGACCCGAAACAGACGAGTAATGACATCCTCGTCTGCTGACATGGACAGAAACTCCACCTCCATGGGCCCATACTGCTGTAAACCAGGCTCTGGCCAGTACTGCACACATGGCTGCAGGTAGAGGGGGGGGATTGTTTGTCAGTGATGAAATATGGTTGCTTGAACTAATGCATTCTTCAGCAATTGTTGCTTTTGCATTTAAAGGTTTTGATCAACAAAGATTACAGAAATTAAAAGAAATCAAACCCTAACCCAACAATAACCACACTGATATTAGTGTGCATGGGGAGAAAAGCAGAGCAGAGAGGGAAAGACATAATGTACTTTGAGACACTACAACAAGAGGGAGACAGAATGCTCCAGTGCTACAAATGAACTCTACAACAGAGTTCAAAACAAGATCTTGCAATGAACAACTTAAAGTTGGCTTTAACTTGATTTTTGGGTGAGAGACACAAAAGTGACTCAGTTACAATTAGATGAAAAACATTTTTTGGGCAATAGAAGGAAAGTAGGATTCAACAGGGGTTCCTAACATTTTTTTTTGTTAACAGACTATAAAGCGTGTTTCAAGACAGTATTCAGAAAAGCCATTATAGAAGCACATGGAAGCCTCTCGAGAATCTGCAAGGCCAAGTTCATGATAACTGATTTTGACAAATATGTTTTGGTAGGATTCTCTTAACCTTAGAGCTAGGTAGTAATTAATTTCAGTGAAAACTATCAACATTACTCAGCTGTTTATATGCTTTAAGCAAATTTCATAAATCTGATAAACAGTGATGAATGAGAATTGGATCCACAGAGAATAATAATATGGCTTTTTAGACTAATACAGTATAATAGGTGGGGATCATCTGAACAACCCTCGAGTGGTTCTGTCTATTTAGATTTGCAGTGAACTGCAAGTTTCAAATTACTTCTGTTTTGTTCTGTTCTCTTCAACACTGGTGACTCACACTTTCTTCAACTTCAAAATGCAGGTCATACTGCACAAATAACCACATCTCATCTCTCAGTGATGTAGTTAGTTTAAATGTTTTCTTTCTTTCTCACAAAGTGTCATCTTAACAGACAATTTCAAAGACTACACAATGAACCCATTAGAACCACTAGCACAAGTGCCAAACCTGGCAAAGAAAAGGAAACAGAGAAAAACTATTATGGCCTGATTTTACAACAATCTAAGTTAGCCCTTAGACAAAAAAATAAAAAAAAGAAAAAGATTCATAATTCAAAGTGAGCTCTTCATTTGACATACAATCATTTGTGATACAATATAATGCATATTTCACATGATTAATATTTAAGTTTGACTCAACACAGCTTGTAAATGATGCATTTATGCTCAAAAACCCAAATCTTTCTTTGGCTTTTTACAGGTCATTTCTGGTTCACCTTTTATCCATACTCATTAATTATTCAAACATTAATACAAGGTAATATGAGATTATGTTTAAGTATTGTCCTTGCTCATATTCCTGATCCTGGCCACTGTGCATGAAATATTATACCTAAAAATATGCTTATCAAATATTTGAGATATGCAGGTGGTTGTATTTGCAAATTTTTGTTGTGTTTGACAACAAAAGGCTACCCCAGTGTCCCTGTGCGGTGTCCCACAAGGATCTATTTTGGATCCGATCTTATTTTTTCTTTCCATGTTCTCCTCAGGCTATCTTGTTAGACAGCACTTCCATTACAGCAGTGATGATACTCAGTTGCACCTGTCCCAAAATTATTGAATTATTCAGCATTCAGCACTGTCATTTCTGAACAACTGTTTATCTACCATTGAGTGCTGGATGGCTGCCAAGCTTGTTCATCCTAACTCTAACAATAAGGAGATCTTAATTATTGGCTCAAAATGTCTGTAATCAAGTTGTGCCAGCTTTTGGCTCTTTAATAGTGTGCTATAAAATGTTCTGCTGAAAATCTGAGACAGTTTTATCAGTCTTAGCCTGGATTCCCACATTCCTACATGCAGGCTTGTTAAGTCCTCTTTCTGGAGAATTAGATCATTCTTTTCTTTTAATGACTTTTTTACTTCTTTAAATTGATACATGCTTGATTATTGTTGAATAATAATTTTTTCTATCTTAATAAGAAAATGTTTTCAAATGAGTTATTACATTTCCGTGCCTACATATTGTAGAACAGACTGTAAGATCTATTGCTTACTTTTAAATCTGTCTTCTGTATGGCACCTGATTATCTAGAAGAGCCCTTAAATCCTCAATTTCCAGCTCCAGCTTGAGCTTAGTTTCTCATAGGAGCTCAGAATACAAATGCTTTGAAATCATAAAAATTACAAATGTATTTGTGACATTCTTTTAATCATTTCCTGTTTAGTGTCCCATTTTGTTTTCATTTTTGTATTCGCATATAGTGTTATGTTTCCAGTCATTATAATTTCTATTATTAAAAGTGTTAACAGGGAATATTTGCAGCACAGAGAAAGACATATGCTCATGAGAAAAAGTGGGACGCCAACAAAAAGAACCCTGAGATGTGGCTGGAGGGTAAGGCAAACCTATTCTCCAGAGACGTAACTTGAGGAGTGGAAGGAAAAACTGGGGCGGGTGTTATCTAGTCATGCCTTGAGATCAATGTGGTCAGGGATCAAAGCCCAACAAAATGGCATGAAGGAACTAATCCCGAGCAGAGTAAGATACAGAAACAGCGAGGGGAGGGTATGTCAAGAAAGTCTCAAGTAAAGTTCAGATAACCTCGACTGTGAGTGAAAACTTATACAGCAAACAGCGACTCCCGTGTGAAGAAACTCAAACATTTTGTCAAGTCTATTTTCCTTGTAGTGTCAACAAATCAATGGCAATAAAACAGCACATAACACTCGACCTTACCCAAGCAGAGTTTGACTGGTTGAGTTGGTTGAGCATGACCACAGCCGTGCAGCCGTAGTCGAACACCAGCCTCCAGAAGTCTGCCGTGGTTCCAGGCAGAGGGTGCGGGGTCACGATGAAAGCGGCCTGCCGATGGAAGCTGTCAGCAAGAGCAGCATTGATGTAATTGTTGCTCTCCCCTTCTGTCGTAACCAGGAATGCCAGGGCACGATCAGGCGGGAGGACATCCATGCTGCGGTTCTTCTCTCGGTTTCTGGGCAACAGAGCGATGCTGCACTCTTCCACATCCAAGTGGGGAGTCACAGAGTTGAGTGTCTGCAAATGGAAATGTTTAAGAGGTGAGATGAGAGTGACGAGAAGATGACATTAAATTGAAGAGAACGTTTAAAAGATTGGTGGTGTGAGGAGTGGTAAGACTCAGCAGAAGAGTCAGAGATGTTAGCGAGGAGGAGAAGGAAGAAAAAAAAGAAGTGAATCAAACAGATGCAGAAAATACTAAAATGGAGATGAGACAAGAATCAAATAATGTTAATTGAAGGAATCTTTAATAGTCAGAACACAACGCTGACAAACTGATTTAAAAGAATAAAGCATAAATTAGGCTGACTGCATAATAAAAGGGAATGTAATCAAGTTTAAAAACTCAAAAGGAAATATTGCATAGCGATTTTCTTTGATGAACTCTCTGTTCATTTAGCTGTAATTACATTAGACAACTTGAAAAAATATTTGAATGATTAATACACCACATCAATAATACATCTGTGACTTGCTGATCTCAGTGCTACCAGTTTACTGTTTGCTGTCTGTTGGATGACAGAGTAAAGAGCAAACACGGAGCTCATTGGGTGTGGAGAGGCTTTCAACAACAATGTCAGATGGATAAGTTTACAAGATCAAAGAGAGGCATGTAGCATTTTCCTTATATAAAAAAAACAAGTTTGTGTGCCCCCACGGCACCACCCCCTGATCCAAAGCAATACATTGATCACAATTCCTATGTAGTATACAAGGATAAAACTGTGTAAAATTAACAGAGGAGCATGAGCCATTTCCAGTATTACTTTGAAATGCTAAACCTGGAATCAATGCGGCTGCTGGCTGGGCGCTGCAGCAGAGGGAGGTGGATAAAGCAGGTAAAGCATGTGGGAACACAGCTGGCTCTCTTCTCTCCTAATCAACATCTAATGAAATGTTCTGAGACCACATTCCTACAAACTAGGCAGGGTTTCAATGACGGTCACACAGAATCAAAAAAGGGGGAGCTAACATCATCCTGCGCACACACACACACAGAGGATGTGTATCCATTATTCTATTCCTTTCTACACTGTTGATTTTAAAATGTTTGTACTATAAGGGATATTTCCGCAACTGAGCAGATGTAGCCATCTGTTTATACAACTGTGTGAATACCAAACAGACTGTTTTAACTTAACTAGGCAACTATACAGCACACAACAGAACATGCAATACAAATTCAATGTACAGTAGAATGTAAAACTCCCCAAAGTGTTCACAGGGTCTGTAGTAGTGTCGGTAGTAAATATAATAATGGTACCAATAGTGTTTTACATGCACAAAGTTCTTTATTTGTGTAATCATCAAGAGTACTGTGGTAGCATTAGTAGTAGCACTACAGCTAAAAGGAATACTTGTATAACTAGGAGTAATATGGTTGTTTCTACATTTTAACTGAAGCGGCTGAAGTGCTACAGGTATTAGGTTCCATTAAGGTAATTGAAGTTTTGTTGATGATGTTAAATAAACTGCATTACGAATGCAAATTACTGTGTGGGCTGTGCAATTTAAAATATGAGTTTGCGTGTTTCATAGTTTAATGGTTGCACATTTCAACAAAATGAAACTGTGCTTTAGAATTGATCATGTGCTGCTGTATGTCTGTCCAGCACAAGACTGACCTGGAACTCTTCCCGTAGCTGAGAGGAATTACTCTGGGAATCAACCCGCAGCATCTCTTTGTAGGTGACTGCGAACTCGTTCACCAGGATGGCCGTCTCTCCGCACAGACAGGCCTCCAGAATGGCATCGTGGATAAAGATATACTGCTCCTGAAGGGACAACAGGTTACATGATTAAGTGCTGTGAATTTGCACACAGTGCTCTAGTGGGTTTCAGGTGGCATGTCATGGTGTTACAGGGTTGCAAACAGGTACACAGACATTATGAAGGGAGATTATAAACAGCTCTTCACTGAACTCTTATGAACATATGTAGATGTAAATAAATAATCAAACAATATGAAGAACAGCAGAGATTTTTCATAACCTGCCTTGTTCTGAATTAAACATGTGCCATAATGTTGGTAGCGTATCAAAGCTGTTGGGGAATAAATAAATATTTCCTTAGTAAACAAACACATGCAGTGTGCATTTAATTAGTGCACCCCTGCAACAAATGTAATAAACAGCTAAGTGTTGGATTTACATAATAAGGGGGTGAATATGCAAATTATCATCACATCTAAAGAACAGCCTTGCCTATGAAGCACACTGAGAGACAATGTGAGTCTTTTCATTAAAACTATTGCAATGACCTTTACAAAAGTCCCAGAGGAGAAGTATGATAATACACCCCCTCCTCGCTCTTTGAATTTCCAAACAACAGGAGGGAAAAACAAATGCTTTAAAACCTTTCTCTGCAGAGGTTCTCCAGAAGAGGACAGAGGTTATGTTATTATGTCCACTGATATAACCCCCTGAAGCAAAATATAAAAAATTAGACTTGGTTTGAAGGTGAAGTGGTTTCCTAGCAATGCAATTAGCCTGACCTCTGTCTGGATCATGTTGATGCGACGTGAGCAGAGGGTTTTGACACAGTTGTAGATGTCCACGACACCCTCACACTCGGCCATATCCAACATGACATCCAGTACGATGTAGCAGCCGGTGCGGCCCGCCCCCACGCTGGAAGAAAGGATGATCATTTATGAGCGATCATGCAGCACAGTTTTACATTTTCAAGTTTCTGCCTTGGTTTTGAGAATAAAGTGTGTCTGCTCAGGAGCACAAGTTATGAGGACTACAGGATTCAAAATCAAATGGAAATCTTGAAGACTACTACAGTGTACAAGGGTCATGAAACAGATTTAATTTTTATGAGAATCTACAAAGCCTGCTATAATGCTGGGAGCCAAACGGGCAAGCTAGGCTACACAGTGCTGACTGCACCTTTGCTCTGAGTCAAAAGAAGCTTATAATTTAAAGGGTGTGTTTTTTTCAAAATCTAATCAAGTAAATTTATAGGTTCACATGAAGGGCAACATGTCATATATTGCCTTTGTTTGGCATCAGAGTTGTTTCTTTTCTAAATGCTTTCTATGCATTCAAAAATGTTCAATGCAAGATTACAAATGAAAACAGACATGTCTATGTAGAACAAGATGGTACAAGAGATATGGCTCATCCACACTAAGGTTACAGCAGTTGCTAACCATCACATTACCTGCAGTGGACCACCACTGGGCCAGCATCAGGGGGTGTAGAGGCTTTCACTCTACGTATAAAGGCCAGCAGTCCAGTGGCGTGATAGGGCACACCGTGTTCAGGCCAGGATGTGAAATGGAACTGACGCACCTCGTGCTTGGTTGAGTATCCTCTCTGTCGACACAGACACAGCGGGCCACACATTAGCATCATATGTAAAACACCAATTTATACGGATTGCATCCAAACCATTGTAGCCTACAGGCCATTATTTCATCCAAGGCTTGCTCCCGTCCATTCAGAGGCACCACCCAAACCTCCACGAGAGATGTGGCAGATTTTTCGGTTCAATGTGAGGACAACTGGGACATTATTTATGTGGGGTGTTAGGTCTTCTAGGACAGTTAGGCCTCTGGGCATCACATGCTAGTAGCAGCTACAGTGTGACAGACACGCAGAGAGGAATTACTGAGGCTCTCAGAGCTCCGGGAGGACTGGGAGGTTTCTCCTCACTGCTGGGAGGCTGCTGCAGTCGCACAGCAATTTCTGTCTCTGTACAGAGATGACAAAGTAAAGCCACGCAAAGCAAAGATTTGTTGAGGACAGATACCCAAAAAAGAAAGGAAAAAAGCAATGGAAAAACAAGCTGTCACCAGCTCCCAAAATTGTGCCGATTTAAATAAGCAGCAGCGTGTGCCCATGGAGAGCGTCTGTGACAGTGTGATGATAATGCTGTGTTTGTGCCACTGTCATTCTGGTGTTGCTCTGAGCTCATCTAAAGAAAGATCCCCTGAGAGATTGACAGGATGGAGGCCTTTAGGGGCACAACACTGCAACAGCTATATTGGAAAGACGGCAGGGGCACTCACAGAGCTACTGGTGTTAATTCCTCTAAATTTAACATGTGCACCTCAAGCCCATCAGCACTAAGTCCTGCCAAGTACCTAATCCCCTCCATTAATACTGGTTCTAAATTTAATTCTTGCTTCACCAGGTAACAGAAAAAAACACAGCTAACTCATATTCATCAATAATTCACAGAAAGACACAGAAAGAAATTTAAAGTAACACAGCACTGCATATTGTTTTCTACCCTTAAACACCAGTGAATAATATAATAAATGCAAACCAAGGTCAGGCAAAAATATAAATCTTAGTTAAACTCACCCTCTCCAAGGCAAAGGTACGAACTGTGTATTCAGCCAGTGTCTCCGTCTTTAGCAGAGTGATTTTAATGTCACCGTACATCTCGCTATCGTCAGGCCAGTATTTACAGCATTTCACCTGTTTGAAAAATAATGAAGCAGCAGAGAGAAATCTCAGGATGATATCCCTGGAAAATGCACCTGCAAAACTGCAGAAGGTGTAACATGAATTCATCTGTTTGAAAGAGTGTTGCAAAGGTTGAATCTCTCTGCTGTTTCAACCTTGTTTTTCAAAACGCAGCATATTCAAACCTCCTCCGCTCTCTGATACTTAGGATTGCCCCAACCTAGAAAAAGGTCAAAATAATTGAACATAACAGGTCCTCAAGAGAAATTACTTTAATTCCTTCCATTTTGATGACAGAAGCACTTAAACAAATCAATATATATGTATGAATTTAGTTGAGTACTTCTGGAAGCAACAGGCCAGATGAAGTATTTGTACTGTATGAAATGTGCTGTGAGTCCATTCACTGCTATTAAACAAGGTTGGTGAAGTGCTTAAATCACTGTCATCCAGTCGGCCATGGATATTTATGCAGATAAAATTATCATACTATTAATTTTTGCAACCATCACTGTGTAACAAGGGCTGCATGTTTCGAAGGTCAATAAAAGCATGGTCTGAAGGCCAAATCAAAATGAGATGGTCTAGTTAGCCTATGGAGGATTTCTCTTTTATCCTCAGCCGCTCTGCAATACTCTCTTTTTGCTAAAATGACCATGTAAGTCATCCATGATGATAACTTTTGCTTTGCATGATACACCATTTGGATAATTCATTGGCTGAGGAACAAAGGATGCACCTCACAGCTTTATTTGAAGGAGTCCTCAAAATGGGACAGACATGTTGTGATGCCATGAGACAATCTGCCTTCAAACCCATCTTCTGAAGGACATAGCCCCTGAACTGAAACGCAGCTAATTATCTTTTTTTCTCCTTCGTTTGGATCAAATGAACCAAATTACAGGTGTACAAAGGTGTGAAAAGCACCATTAGTGTCATCTTCACATCATTCCTTGGACCTATTTTGGTTTTGTACGGAGGACCTTTGATTGTATTTGAATTTTAGGGATTACACTCAGAGCAAAAACACTGTTAGGCATTATAATTGCGTCTCACAAGAGTAGATTTAACGATTTAACAGCAAAAGAGATAAAAGATAACCTGTGTCATTACAATTTACAATAAATGATGATGATTAGAAAAATATATTAAGTATTTCAATTGTTAGTTTGACTAGAGCACAGAAATACTGATGTGAAATTTAGTTATTAAGTTGAAAACTGAGAATGGTTACACCTCAAATGCTGCAGAAGAACAAAAACAACCTGCCTCTCTGCAGATATTTCATCTTGGAGGGCAAAGAAAGGAAAAACACAATAATCACATAATGGCGGGAAGCATAATGAACAGGAGGGCAGCAATCTTTTTTCACCAGCATCAGGCACAAAGGAGGTAATTTTTTTATTTAATAGAGGTTTTATTTGGATTCAGCCACACAGACCAGTCCTCATTTGTTGACTGTTCCCTGAATTGTTAGGATGGAGAACCAAATTGGATGTAGGGCTACTGCTAGAAAAATGGTGTCATTTTAACCATCCACTGAGGTAATATGTTTCTCCTGTTGAGGCTGGAAAGCATGGAGCACTTCGAGCGAAATTCATATGCTTCAGGTACTTATGTGAGGTGGAAAATAATGGTTCTACTACAGCCTGGCCATTACAGCTGTGTAGCCATGCAGAGTATATAAGAACAGCACACCTGTATATCTGGCTGAGAATATGTTTATATACGCCACAAGTATTTTACAGCACATTTTATGGACTCTATAATGATACCATTATGACGCAGGTTTCGTAACACACCGCTGCTGTTTGACAATGATGGACAAACAAGGGATAACCCACACAGCAATACTTTAAAAAGAGTATTTTCAATGAAAAAATAAGCAACACGGCACCGAAACTTGCATGAAACCTGCTTTTGAGAATTCCTAATGTGGTGCAGAGAGTTAAGGGAATAGTGGTGTAATCAGTCTCAACATGAAGCTACAATAGGAAGATTAGAGTAGCATGGCAACTGGAAACCAAGATCTATGTTTATGAAACACATAAAAGCTTTTCGAATAGACACTAAAATGTTTCCATATGTTTCTGAGGACTGGGTGGTGACAGGAGGGGGAGGAAGTGGGGAGGATGGTGCACATCACTTACCCTGCCAACCTCCACCAGCTTAGTGATCATAACGATGCTGAAACAATTTTCCTGCCATACCATCCTCCAAAAATCATACAGAGTCTCCTGCTTGGGTCCTGTTGGAAAGAGAAAGGGAAAAAATAACAGAAAGACACATAAATGGCTGCATCCAACCTTGTCCTCTCAATAAGGGAGTTCTTGCTGCCATGAAACCTCGTATTATTGTGACCTATGTGTCCTTCCTCAGACACCAGGCTACTCATCTCTCAAGACCGTGCTGTCAATAGAGTTACTGGGAACTCTGAAGACAGAAGAGAAGGGGCGATGGGTGACAAAACAGCAGCAGCAGCTTATGATGAAAGCTCGCAAGACCATCAGTCACTCACTGCCAGCTGAGGTACAACTTCCAAAAAAAGGGGAGCACGTACCAAATAAATGCTTGGATTGACGAAACGAAAACACTGCTGACATTTTGCTTTTTTTTTTGTTTTTTCTTGGCAGGTTTCATCTGCCACTCTCCATCTCCCTTACAGGGGGATAGAGGGGGTTGCTGGTGCAAGATAAGCAGATGAACAGACCTTCAGTGACTTTGTGATGGGGGCTCCCTAGAAACTGACACTCCCTAGGGTATAGAAACAACGGAGGAAAATTTTAAACACTCTCACATGCAGACTCAAGCTGTCCATCAGAAGCAGCTTTGTGTTTGAGCATCAGTGGGTGAACTACAGGTTTTCTCTCTCACAATGAACTCGGCGCTCCGCACGTCAGAGAGATTGAGAAGGTGTAATCAACGTGTTTAATTATTCACCTCTCTCATGATTAATTCAGTGACATCACTAGCACAGCCTTCACGGATTGGTAGTCACACCGTCAACTTTGGATTTGCCAGGGGACTGTGCATGAGCAGGCTCATTGGCTGGATCATCTTCAATTTATTACACCATCCTCAGCATCTTGAGTCTACGCACACACACAAACACATACTATAGCCTTGCCGGGATACTCACCCTGAGTGGCGATGAAGTGGTTGGATCGATGGTAGCCCTGAAAGAGAGAAGAGGGATGACATGCTGAGTAAGCCATCTGTGCCTCAGGCACAGCTGTATGGGAGGGTGTCTCTCTGTCTCAACCCTGTCTTCTTTTTTTCCCTATTCCCCTTCCCCTCTGCATTCTGCTCTCTTACTGACCCAATCTCTGCATTTGTGAATAACATTTCCGGTGTAATTTTCACGCACTGTCTGACCTATGGCTGACTTGAGACCGTGTTTTTTTTGCCCATTAGAGACTCCACAGAGAGTTTGGAGTGGCCGAGGCAACACATGGTAAATACTGCATCCTGACAAACTGATGAATCACAGAAAACTTCATTTCTGAAGTTACCCGAGTGAGCTGACTGAATAATACCTGAAGCCCCGTGACAGGTTAATAAAGATATGATAAAGAAACTAAAAGCGCATGCTCTTCAATTTCAGGTGTTCGACTTATTTATCAAATTCTCGCTCAGAGTGCTGTCCCATAAAAAACAAATCAATTTTCATTTAAGAACCAATATCTGGGTGATGAATTAACAGACAAACCACATTTTTCCATAAAGAAAAAAAAAATAACTCCTTGCATTTTTCCATTCTTGTTTCACATAAATGCATGATATCATCACCAACATACACAGTCTACTGGAGCAAACTCTTGTATGTACAGTGAAATATTCTAAGATCCTTTATACCAAAGGATGTGACAGCCACTGATGCAGATGACAGACATTTTCATACAGTGAGTATGGGATGATAATGAATGAACAGTGAGATGCCTCTACAGCTTTAAGGGAAATAAACATGACAAAGACCACCTGAGGGACTTGAAAGACAAGCTAACTGTTCAAAGGAAGTCCTCCTGAAAACACGTACTGCTTCTGTCATCCTACTAGGTGAGTGAGACACCTGTTTCTGAGAGTCTATGAAAACATCTCCTGTAAAGCCACATGGATGTTGTGGCTCACTGAGTGTTGTCATTTTGAGAGGAGCAGCTGGAAGGATAATTGATGCCCCAATTACCTTGCATGACTCTGCGGAGTGGAGAAGGCTGGTCAGGGATAATCTGAGTAAACTCCCAAGCCCACCAGCTCTCATCCAATCAGTGTGATGGGGCAATCCGCATTGATAACAGTTTCATATTTTCGCGGAGGGCATCCTCCTTAATATGCAGAGTCCGCCCATGTTGCTGGATTGCTAAACTTTCAATTGCAACCAGTCAGATACACGGGGACATGTTTGAAATGGAGATGGATGACCAGTGCTGTGAGGCCTACTATCCACAATTCCTCGGGCCCTAACCAAACGCTATCAGCATGAATGCTACAACTCCTCCACTTGAGACTGTTGGCAGACCAACTAAACTTTTTGAGCTCTGGCCACTCCTGTGAACTGACAAATGCAGCGGAGTCCTCAAATGTGCACAGACCTGAGACACACTGACCTTTGAGCATTTGTGGATAGAGGAGAGAGTAAAGAGTAGAGGGAAGTGGGAAGAGAAGTGGGGGGAAAGAGCAAAAACAGAGCGATGGCAGGCAGAAGAACGAGCAGTGAAGTACTTACTTCCCTGTTAATCCGAATCTACAGGGTCCAAGGTCGAGGAAGTGGGAAGGGGAGTAGAAAAAGAAGACATATAGGCTAGTTAATGAAAGAAGCTTTTAGTAAATAGGAGTTATGGTTACAGATAGATGGGAGGAAGTGTGTGTGCCTGCATATGTGTGTTTCTAACTACAGCAGGACTCTGGTTATATGTTGGAGCACTTCTATGACTAATAACTTGGAGCCATTGTTGTAAAAATGGATTATTACTTTTGGTTTTATTTCACAATGCTCCAGTTGAGTTAGGAGGGTTGTTTTTTTTTAAAGAAGGAAAAGTCTTGCTTTCATTAGGTTTATGAGGGTGTGGTTTGATCAGATTTGATTGACAGTGGCCTCGCAACAAGCAAACAACCCCACAACTGTCTGCTTTGATTTGAATGTTGTTAAACTCTGATAGAGCTGTGAAGTGGGATGAGCTATTTCGGGCATCCCTGGTTCTGTATTTAAAAGTCCCATTCATCTTTTCCAGTGTTACTCTGGATTTGAGTGCTGCTGCAGCTTGGATCAGTATGAAACTCATCAGTACAACCACATTAGAAAACATCTGGTTAAGGATACCAGACTTTTTTTTAACATAACGACTTCAGGGGCGGGGAGATCATAAAGCTACATGTCCCATGGTGCATTTCACTAAGAAATATCCAATTAGCCAGCTTAAATACTGTTAAATGCGCCACTATCGGCGAGTGGAAGCTTGAGATTATGGTGTTGAGACAATTGACAATACAATGTGCAGCTTAACTAAATTAAGCTCTGAATTTTGGGTCAATTTTAGATTAAATCAGCAGCTGTGGCATCATGTTCTGTTCGATGACAAAGCATTTTCAAATTGCTGCCATTCTGGTTCACTGGATTCTTTTCCATAGCAACAGCAGCAAAGGCTCATGGGTACAGATAATGTAGTATTTAGAGCTGATCTCCCAAACTGGACAAAACCAATATGTAGAAATCCATCGCACAAGAACAAAAACTAAGGAGGGTTAACTTTCTGAGTGTGTGTTTTGGACCCAGTTAGTTAAGAGTTAGAGGCTGACTGAGAGAAATAACGTAAAAGTACGATGACAAATGCTTTTACATTAGCTACAGCAGAGAAAATTTATTAGCAGTGTAACTGTGTGTGACAATGTTTTTGTGTGTGTTTGGTTGTGTGGCCATGCTACACTTGTCAGTAAAGTCCTAGACGTAATGTAAATTAGCAACAGCAGTGACGCACCGAGCTGCTGTGCAAGCTGTCAAACATATGCAAAGTTGTGCACTTCTTCAAGCAACACACTCCGCAGGCAGGCAGGCAAAGACTCGGACATTAAGTGACAGAGAACATGGAAATACAGAGCTCGCACTTCCCCACCTCTGTTTTGAGAGCTGAATAATGTTTCAGAGGGAGGAAAACTTTTCCATTTAACCTCTGGTGAAATAATCGTAGAGTGTCCAAAATATGCCAGAACGAGTCTACACAGTTACTATTCAGCTCACCGGGTCGCCTTGTCAGGGTGTAACATCACTGACACCGACACTGTAGTGGCTGCTGAGTGGTGTTTTCCCTCTAATGCCTACACCTCTGTGCCCCTAACGCTAATGGAGACCCTCACAGTAACTACAGTCCTAACAGCAGGCCAGGTTTTTAATGCCCTCTCATCGTAATGAACTCTCTAAAAGCTTGTCTGCTGCTAGCCATTCTCTACAGAGGCATAAAAGAGAGGGGAAAAGCCCTGTAGTGTCAAGCAGTTTTGATGATACAATTTTGTCCTGAAGGAGGAATCCAACCAAGTCAACTTATGCACCAGGTCATTTTTTCTCAATAGAAAAAGATGATGAGTTATTATTCACATATATTCTTTAAAAACACTTTGACTGAGACATGATCTCTCGATCTCTTATCAACCTCAAGCAGCAGTGAGAGTACATCAGCCTCTCTCATCTTCTCACAGAGTGCCATATTTACTTTACAGTAGTCCCAATGAGAGGCATGCAAAATAAATCTTATGAGATAAAGAAATCATATCAGGTTGCCAGACTTCCCTTGACATAACTCAAATGACAAGCAACAACTGAGGACTATGACAGCAAAGTCACCAGGGGAACCAAAATACAAGTTTCCATCTACATATTTCTACTAGTAAAATTGCATTTTTTATTTTTTCAAAAGATGGGTTGATTTCTTTTGTTACTAACTTCTCTGACTTTCTGTAAAACACAGCCTCCTCTCCACTTTATGAATGAAAGCACACATGAATGAGACTGTGTGAGACACATTAGCAACATATACATGTATTTCATATGATCAGTGAGAATGTTACTGTGGCACTACATGTGTGGCAGACAGTTAAGGTGAACAGTGGAAAGGATCATCTCCTCCCAGCCCATCCAGAGATTGAATCACATCAATCATGTCTATTTAATTTAGGGGGATTTGTGGCATCTTACAGAAAGGTTCATCTCCTCTGCAAGGCATTAAATCATTTATTCCACGCTGTTTTAATAAAAGTGATAGCAGAGTTAGTCTGGGTCAGGGATTCGGTGCTGCAATTGACAATCATGGCATCTGGCA
Organism: Caranx ignobilis; assembly: GCA_021432705.1. Lineage (NCBI taxonomy): Eukaryota > Metazoa > Chordata > Actinopteri > Carangiformes > Carangidae > Caranx > Caranx ignobilis. The sequence goes on along the minus strand of MU270012.1, from coordinate 6,406,879 downwards.
AAACACCGCCAGACAGGGTGTTTGATTGGATGAAAGCTTCCAGGTGAAAGTGGGCCAGCAGACTGGTGGGCTTACAGGAATGATAGAGATGGACAGTGGCTTTGCAGGGTGTGAGTCTCAACAGAGAGTGACTATTTGTATCCCATGTCAGACAGAGGCAGAACAACAAGATTAGGCTTACATCAATGTAGTTAGCGTTGATGTAGTCTGAGTTGGGGTCTCCCAGGAGAGGGTGGAGCTTCACTCTGTGGCGGTCATCTGAAACAGATTAAAACAAAAGAGCAAAGATATGCTGAAGTACAAAATACATTTGGATAATATTCATCATGTTGTTGTCTTTTTTAATACAGGATGAAATTTGTTCTGATGACTTACATCCCAGCAAGGTGTCGTGCCTCCCTTTGGTTTTGTCCTTCTTCTTTGTGCAGTCCCAGCCATCAAAGAAACTCTACAGGGATGAAGAGACTCTTGTTACAGGCTTCTCTTTGTATTAACCATTCAAAAATCACAGATAAAAGTAATCACAGCTTCAGCAAACATTATGGTTTGTTTTATGTGTGATTAGAAAATCTGTTTTTCATCAGAACATCCCTCAGGTACAGCTGAAGCTTAGATCAAAAGCCACTGTATCCTTCAGAAAGGAGACAGGTTTGAGGCTTTATGCATGATATGCAATAAAAAATACTGAGCCATGGGTAGTAGTCAAGACAACAGTCATTACATCTGAGAGGAGTCAGAATTCATGGACCTTCAGGTGCACCTATTCTAGCCAATGATCTCATTGCCACAGGTTATAGTTAAAGTTTTAATCCAGTGGCAACGCAGGGTAGGACAATGTAGGTTACACATTGACTATTTACAAAATCCCAGCCCCACACAGTCTATCAAATCATGTCTAAGATGACATAACTAAACAGAGCAGGTTTTTCAAACTTGTTTTTGTACATTTGGCTAAAGTAAAAAACAAAAGTTGTTATTTAAGGATGAGGTAAATATTCTGTTTTTCAACATCAAAACCATAGGAGACAAAATAAGAGAAATATATTATTGCATATTGGCTTCAGTCCTTTAATATGTTGCCAGGTATGTAAACATCAAGTGCATAGTTACTGCTCTTTTTTCACAAAGATTTGGTTTTTGTGTCAGTAGTAAACATAAGAAGTCAGTAATGAGTCATGATGTGAAGTACTGTGGCTGTTTACTCTTATGTAACTGACTGGATGTTTCTATATACAGCACACAAATCACTGTATGGTGAGATGACTGTTATTAAGAGTGAATGCAGACGAAGCATCTAGAACCTACTGGATGGCAGCTCAGCTGTGAGATAACACAGCACACTCATCATACACCTGGATGCACAGGCGGGTGCTCGCTCTCACACGTTGCCATAAGCCACTTTTTAGGCTTCCACCGTGGGGCCAAATTAAGCCTGTAAACAGCCCCCTGAGACCCATGAACAAAGCACACACACACCTACACACATACACATCCACCCATACCAGTCTACCCCCTGTGGTTTCCAGCCACTAGGGGAATTTGGTGAAACTCTGCCCAAGTCTGCATGCTGAGCAGGGGATTACAACACAGTCCTCCCCACAGAGAGCCAAGAACCAATGAAATCCTGCCTGGGATTACACCCTCCTCACTTTTTCCTCTTCTTCTCTTGCCCTCTCTCTGGGTGTCTGTCTTTCTCGCCAAACCCGTCATTCTCTCGACCCTCTCCTTCCTCTCTTCAATATTCCTCATCACCGCTTCTCTCCCTGTCCACCACTTCCATCTTCTTCCTCCTCATTTTTGACACTAGACTTCTAAGGTCTCTCTGTTTCTCTGCTCCCACCACACTGCTGCTCAACCCTCCAGAGAGAAGAGAGAAGCAGCGAGAGGAAAGACACAAGGAAAAACTGTGAGAGAACGTCTGTCTTTTGAAGAAAGAGGAAACAACACAGAGCCGTGGAGGACTGATTAGAAATCCCCATTTTCAGAGATCAGTGGGGTGGTTGTTTGACAGCATCACAGAAAATTAGTAAAATGAGATGAAAGAGAGTCCACTCCTGCACTATTATCACTACTACACTTTAAACATACTTTGTGCTATTACAACTCATGAGCTTCTTTGTGTGTGTTATTGTTTCCCTTCAATAACAAAGCTGTGGTTGGCATGCTGTCCTCAACAATTTCCCTTTTTGTATCACTAAATCACTGTTATGTCATCTTCCTCTGACCTGTGTTTTTTTTCTCTGAAATCATTTTTAAAGTGCCAAAAGTGATGAGATTGATAATCCCTCCACATTCAGTTGAAATCCAATCCGTGATGTCTGAGATGTTGCACATACACAAAATATTGTAGTCAAAAAATAAATATAATAAGCTGTTCTGTGCAACCATTAAAATGTAGCAAGAGGCACTTGTTTTTTGTTTTGTTTTGTTTTTTTTAAGATGCAAAGAAATTCAGTCGTCCATCATCCTTCCTAACCTCAGCCTCAAGGTGCAGGAATAGAGGAAGTTCTGGTTTCTACAGTGCAGCTTTGCTATTGTTTACTCCCTGGATTCTGCAGTGAGAATATTATTATTATTTGCCTTTATTTGAACTCAAAAACAATCCTTGAGGGCTGGCCATTATTCACAATAAAGTTAAGTAGCAAAATACTGAAAATGAGTGAAAATGGTAAAAGTTGGAAGGTAAAAGAAAACACTTTGAATTTAAAATAAAATACTTTAACTTAAAAAAAAGGCTTCTATTTGAGTCCAAAGCACTTGTTCAGGATAGAAATGATATAAGAAAAGACAGCTTATTCCCAGTCCAGGTGTCATTGTTAAACAAGCATATATGCCTAATCACATTTTTCAGACAGATAAAACCACCCAACTTTTTTCATATGCAGTGCAATTATGAGTCCTATAAATATTAGCAGCCATAAACCTATGAGCAGAATGATGGACAGCATTCAAAATGGAGGCAAAGGCATGCCTATAAATCACATCACTATAATCCATAACAGAGAGAAAAAGAGCTTCAGCAATCCCTCTCCCACAAAGCAGAGGAAAGTTCGCTCTATTCTTTTCAAAAAAGAAATTTTTCATAATGATTTGATACATTGCCTATACAGTATGTTATTTAAATGTGAATTTATAATCTATCCAAATAACAATGTGTTTTTATTATGCACCACCCTCAATGTACGGTGGACACAAAAGTTTTCTATCACTATTATCTATAACTCTTGAGAACAACTCATGTTTAAGTGCTTGATAAATGCAGTATTGTATTATCAGGGTATGAAATGACAGTTAGATAAGATAAAATAAAGGTAAAAAAAAAAAAAAAAAAGGGCTGAGAGGTGAACCCTGTGGAACACCTTTTGTTCTAGTGAAGAAAATGAAAAAAAGAGTAGTTCCCATGGTCACTGACTGCTGCTGATCAGAAAGTGATTCAGGGACCACGCACAAGCACTTGAACTAAAACCCAATATGACTGCAGTGACTGCAGCTGCCACAGAGATAAGCCCCTTTACAACTCACTGTAAATTCTTGATCAATGTTTTTACAGAACATAGGTATTCTTCAGGGAAATAAAACTCTGTGCCTTCCAGGGGAGTGTAATATGATACTCCTCATCATTTTCCTTCATAATAGAGAGAGACACTCCATCAAAACACATACTCTAGCACAGAGGGGAAAAAAACACAAAGAGGTGTGTATTGATTTTTTGAGTGGAGTGTGTTTTGCCTTTGAGGGACAATTTAATGAGTCTACAAGCAGAGTTCCAGAGGGGGAAACTATGAACCAGAGACAAAAGACGTTTTCTGTTTTTTCGTGAACACCACAGGCCGTGGGTGACAGGGATGGTCTTCTCTCAAGGGCGTGATCTCAACTCCCAGCCCCAATTGTTCCACTGGGGAGAGGCATTCAGTGATCTGGGCCCTTCATTATGTGCCATGAATCATACAACTAGAGATAGCTGCGACTGCAGCAGCAGGAGGGGGATAAGCAATGTTCTGGAAAAGAAAAATATTTGTCCTTTTGGTTCAATTCAGGGCTAAAACTCCATTGTGCATTTGTTAAAAAAAAAAAAAGAGAGACAGACACTAACCAAGTAATAATCTGCCAAGAAAACTCTACAGAGGTGGTGCAGCACATTAACAACAATCCCTGGTAAGTTCCTGGACGGTGAGCTGTCGATTAATAAGTAAGCTTGTATTAAAATTTTATTCTTTTCCTTATGAATGCCAAGCCTGTGAAATCAAACACTCACTAGATGACAGGCTGTTTGATTTGTTTTGATGTTGGGTTTTAAGGATCTGAGCATCAGCAGGATCATTATGGAGCATTGCCAGACTTCTCCTGTGAGAGGGTCTCAACTTCTGACCTCCAGATATCAGGCCTATATCAATCTTACACGCTGGATATTTTCATCACTGCTATGAAAAATCGAACTGGTGAAATTCTGCCTGTGGCCAGCATCAAGAGCCAAATGATATCTTGTCAATGTGAGACGTCTTTCAACTAAACAACATTTAGTGGCCACAGTTCATGGCGTCTGTGCATCACACACTGATTGTTACCTTTGCGAATTATAGAGCATTTATGTTGTATCATATTCTGCAGAGGGCGACAAATACCAGCATTGCTACTGGGAGGAGGTTATTTGGAGGTTACAGGGCACGAGAGGCAAGAGCTCTATTTTCTCACATTTCTCCCTTCATACCCTTTCATCTTCTCTTCCCACTCAACCCTTCCAGATTCCCCTTTTGCTCTATTTGCCACCCTACAATCTGTCAGCAGTGGTCAGGGGACTCGATGGTTAGAGGCACCTCCAGAGAGGTTTAACCTCATCAGACCTGCAGTCATGACTGAGGTCTTCTTCAGACCCAAATGGGGATGATTTATTCATATGCTCAGCAACAGTGTGATCCAGCTGCCTTTTTAACCCCGCTAATTAATTTCAGTGGGTGGTGAGGCGGGCGCTTGGATGATTGAGGATTGGAGGATTGATGGCCTCCACTTATGCAAGTGCATTCAAACAACCACTGCTCCTCTAAGCTAGCTCTTGTGTACAACATTCAGTAATTGCACATGATGCTTCATACTGTCTAGCAGCAAATGAAAGTAACTAAACAACTCAACTCGGTGACTTTATCATATACTGATGAGACAGCCATGGTAACCTCAGTGGTGTTAATGCTAACCCCTCAACTCCTTGGCTATGTCTTGATATATTGTGCAGCCTTATCACAAATTGGTGAAAGAACAAAATCCATCATTGCTGAAATCCAATGCACAATTTAAGGAAGCTCAGCTCGCAGCATTGAGTCATCTGGAGAGTCTTGCAGCACTTCACGATCACTCTGTCTATCTGTGGACTTTGTTCTGTAATGTGTTTTCTCTGTATATGTTCTTTTTGTGTTCTTTTCCTTTGTTTGTGTGTGTGTGTGTGCCTACACTGCAAATCATTTTCCTTTGGGGATAATAAGGTTGATCAATCACTCACACAGCAGATCCCCCAAGATATTTTGGAAGTTGGCAGAAGTTTCAAAATCCACCAAGGGGATTAACAATTTTCAGAGATATGTCAGTTATCTATGACAGATTTAGACTCAGCCCAGGACAAAACCTGCACTTCTCATATGTGGGGCTTGGCATAAGTCTCTTCCACCACGGAGACCACTGACTAGTGCAACGTACTACCACTGAGAATAGAAACTCAGACATTCACAGAATGACCAAGAAGTACCTGCAGCACAGTGCAGCTTGGTTTGTCTGCAAGGTTTAAAAGTTCCTCAAAATCCTTCTTCTGATTCATAATGACCGTGCCAAATATGGTCAAACGCTCCTACTGAGGAAAGCCTGGATACTGACCTACACTCCCTCCTGGGGTACGAAGAAGTCCAGAAAAATCTCTTCTAGCAATGATTTCGCCACTTTTAGTGCTACACCAGCGGCCTTTATGACTTCCTGTTTTTCTCTGCTGTGCTAGGAGTACCCAGCTTAACCAGGCATGGAAGTACATCAGTGTAGACATGTCCCAAACCTTATGGTGAAGTGGGAGCTAACCCAGAAAGCAATGCTTTGTCTTTGCTACAACCTCCCCTATGGCAACAAGCTCCAAGCAGTAAGTGAAAGAATGAGAACATAGATACAAGAGGGTAAAATAAGTTTTTTTCTGCATACTGGCTGCCCTCTGCAGGGTAAAGAGTTCAACAAACTTCAGGTGCTTGGGGTTCACACCGTATTTCCACTTGAAAAGGAGCAACATTGGCAACTGGTAAAGGAGACCCTGAGTAAAATTTGTATGGGTATACTGGCTGACTGGATTGAGCGGATATCTCAGTATCTAGAGACAGAATCCAAGAGATTACAGTATACCTTCCTGCTGCTATGGAAACAACTTTCACACCCCTGAAATAGAAGCTTTCTATTGTGATCTGATCACAATTAAAGTTCTAGAGCAGGCATCTCCAAATATTCCTCAAAGGGCCAGTGTGGCTGCAGGTTTTTGTTCCAACCAACCAAGAGCACATAGTTTGACCAATCAACTGTCTGAAGACTGAGATCAGTTGATTAACTGAGTCAAGTTTCATGTGCTGCTGCTTGGTTGGAACAAAAACCTGCAGCCACACCGGCCCTTTGTGGAATATTTGGAGATGCCTGCTCTAGAGGATGGATAGATGGATGGTTTCACGTACTTTTAATTTTATAAAATCTCTATTATGATTATATTGTTACTACTAGTAGTAATGCTAGTAGCAGTAACAAAAAACAGTTTCAATGAAGACAGTGACCTTGTGCATCATTGGCAAAAGCAGGTGGGGCTACTTCATATTCAAGTGTCTTCCATTCCGTTTCAATGACACTTTCCAGTTCCACATCTCTGAAGTTTTTTTTTTTTACCAGGACACTCTGTGGATACTACACTGAACACTACAGACAACACTCAGTGCAACAACATTTAGGAAAACCTTGGTACAGAAATAAATAAAGATTTCAGTCAGTTACAGTATATATGCTTGAATTTACCTCCACCAATTCCCAATGTCCATAGATATAAAAGTAAGGATGAATAAGCCTCTAGTTGTGATGTTGGATGAACACCAATGCAGTTTGAGTGCTTTGGCCTCTAGCTCTCTTACTCACTCTGTAGGGGTTGTGCTGTTGAATTTACAGTGAAGGTTGTTTGTTACAGAATACAATCAGAGCGTGAATGCAGACAATTTATATATCACTGCTTTTTAGAATAATGCAGCCTTAAAACCTCTCTCTCCTAATTATCCCTAGGTCTTGACATCAGTGCATTGGTAGCAATACTTTATACTGCTGTTCATTTCATTATTTCACAGTGTAAGAGAAAGAGGAAATGCTGTGTGTGTTGTCTTATGATGTCAGAGTGTAGGACATGAGTTAAATAACATACTTTACCTCATACTCCTGTTTAAAGCCATAGCCCTCAGCAGTCTTCATCTGGTTGATGTGCTGGAGGAGGTCAGCCACTCGGACAGCAGGGTGGAGCTGGCCTGTGTGGTAGGGGGAACCTTTACGCCCACATTGGTGCCTCGGGGAGCCTCCCAGCAGGCTACTGGCTTCATTCACTGAACTGCGAGCATCACCTGAATCACACACAGACAAGGTTTGCAATTTCACTGCAACTGCAGGTACAAAAGTTCATGTGCGAGTCGGACTGTGGTATAAAATATTTAGCAACCTTTGCATCACTCTGTATTTAGTTTTGGGGCATCGCACAATGGTGTTTTCAGTGGTGGCTCACTGTATGTTGATGCTGACACACATAATAGTTTGCAAGCGAGCCACTTTGACAAGGTTTGTCTCTGCAAAGGTGTCTTCATATTAGAACTTCTGTACATGACAGCAGCTCTGTCTGTGAGGATGGGTGAAGCAGAGCAGCATCCGTATCAACTAAACACTAAACACATCTGTTTTCCTCTCGGAGACTGACAACATTACAGAGAGAGATCAAGATCAAAAGTACTGACAACAATCACAAATCATTTCTTTTGATTCATTCAAATACATTACTTCACTTTCTTTGTGTATCAGCTGCTGGGCCATGGATAACTGAAGGTAGAGAGATATTTTTCATGCAGGTCGATAACTATAGTCCAGAGTCACTCAGACATTTATGCAGAGAATGAGTGACGGTCAAAGAGATTATGAATCCAAAGATGATGTGCGCCAAGTTTTGGAAGGGAAGGCTTGTACTGTATGTGTGAGACTTAGTGCATTTATCTTACTGCGTGTACCACAGGTGTGTGCATCCATGAAAGAAAGAGCCATTCTTTCATCCTCTTGTAGAGTGCTCTGGTCTGTGAAACTGCGCTCCATGGAGCCCATATGACTCTTCTCCTGCCGATAGGTAATGGGCGTTTTATTCATGTTCACTGGTTTCCTATTAAGGACAGAAAAGAGAGTGGAGGGGGAAATGGGAACACAAGGGAGAGAAAGGCAGGAAAAGGAAACATTACAATTAGCAGTTAGCACAATTAGTAATTAGGAATTAGTAAAACAGGGAGTCAGCAACTGACTCAAGCATATTTTTTCCCTTAATGACATGATTGACAGCCAGAGCATAAGCATGTGTAGGATGGATCACAAGAGGATGGAAAAGCAGAGAGGTGGAGTCACTTACGGATAGTAAGAGTAGTAGTCCCTTCTGGTAAGAGTGCAGGAGAAGGAGGAAAAAAAATCAAGAGAAAGAAGAGATGTAAGATGAAGGCAATGTCTGCTGAGGGCAGAATGCATTGATTACAGTGAAAATGAGAACCGTCCTCCTCATGAGCAGGTGGCCGCATGACACATGGGAACGTGCCAAGCAAGTGCAGAAGGACCAAACTGCAGCGAGGCAGAAAAATGTGTGTTTCCTCCAACCAAATACGTGTCTGTGTTACACTTCAAGGACTAGACCACGTGGCTTCCTGTCACAGCAAATTTAGCAATCAATTCCCTAAGAGTGAGATTCATGGTGGATTAGCAGAGGAACACCGGCCAATGTATAGCAGCAGCAGTGACTTTCAAAATGAACTTTATTCAATTTTACCCTGGACATTGTTTCAGTCGTTTAATAATGATTGCTGGAGCCTTGTAACCACACTTTTGGCACGGCAAGTTCTTTGGATTTCAGTGTATCTTATTTAAGTAAGACGGGTTAAGCCTCCTTTGAAAGGCTGGTCTGCTGCTGCAGCTAAATAAATGCAGAGCCAGAGGTGTGGATGAACTACTGTAGACTTGTGGGATCATTGGCTAATAATCTCTAAAAGCACCTTTTCCCTACCAATTACCATCTCATTTAAGGGTCAGGCCTCTGCTTGGTGTGCGTAATTAAGTGGCTAATTGAATTGCATCCGCCTTTAATTAAATACTTCACACTCAGATAGGCTCTGCAGATGAGAGTTGTTTGGTCCCTCTGGTGCACCGTACGGGAGTGAAAACAATGCCGCCCTGGCTGTCGGTCCGGCGTCATCCCTAAACAAGCGTGACCTTTCGGAAAGTTCAGCAAGTATAAAAACTGATTACTGAACTGCTCCGAAACAAAACACAAAGGGAAAATCAATGTGGGAGATGTGGTATGATTGTGCATAATGAGGCATGGTTCATACTCGACAGTTGTCAGCAGACGTTTACCCTTTCTTAATGATGATGATGACAGCACCCAGCAGAAGGATGAGGACGACCAGACCTCCGGCACACATCCCGAGAATAAGCCCCATCTCCTCAGAGTGCTGGGACACCTCCAGAGCCTTGCGGTGATCTTTACAAGCCGCTGACAGCAGAAACAAGGATATGCACGTTAAAAAGGCACAATGCAAATATAATACATGACGGAATAGATACATCTGAAGTGATCCACAGTTAAGTTCAAAGCAAAGAGCGGGGAAAATTCAATATAGAAAGCCAAATTGAAAATTCACAGCTCTGAAGAAGTTATCAGTCATGCATTTGAAACTTTTTTCCCCCAAATGTAGACTTTTCACATGACAATACAGACATTCACGTCACTTATTCTGAGGAGATCCACTGATTTATAATGGCCTACTGAATGCTAAACCCCATATTTTACTAGCAGTGGTATTTTCAAAAGGTATTATCAAATACCAAAAATAACAAAGATGTGAATAAAGACGTGGCGCCTTTAGCGAGGCACACAGCCACTGTCCAAGTTGTCCAAACCAACAAACCCATAGTGGAGACACGAGTCACAATGACAACTTGTGCTTTGACAAACAAAATGATTTGTCTTGCACAAAGAATAAGTTAAGAATAAGTTTTTTTTGCCAGAAAGGGTTTCAGCCAGCTATTTCAACTGCTGAACATTTGTGCTGATGTTTACAGAAGAGGAAGGGAGATGAGAAAATTAACAGACTGCTATGAATTTGTGTAGAGGATTTTCTCAAGTGTTGCAAATATGCCAAAGTAAGTCGGGAAACTCATTTGCTAAGATTCATTAGTCACATACAAAAAAAGCTCACAACACATTGTTCTTTCATCTATTGTTCACATCATGGTTACACAATGACATGCGACAATAAATTGGTGATATTGTGCTTGTGTATTTGCATGCAATAGTTGGAGGGCTGAAACTCTGATGTGTGGTCCTATTCAATATTAAATTAAGTATTCAATTTTTCCCAGTCACAAGTCATCCACACAGTGTTATAATGCAGTCTCAAGGTGCCCTGATGTCTGAGAGCTACTGGAGAGGTCGTAATCGTAATAGTAGGTTACATTTCTCTGGAATAAAGCTTCAAACTTATGTAAATGGTGCTGAGCAGCGGGCCTTTATTTGTCTTGTTCTAGGGGCCCACTGATCTAATTTTTTTCTTGAGCATGTCAGCCTGTCCTCCAGGCCTTGACAGCCCTGAAACGAGCCCTTCTGAGCCTATTGGAACAGCACAGCCTATCTGGAGAGCGGTAGAAAGTCAGAGCAAGCCTGGGGATAGAGCTGTATCTTGCAGCCTGCTGGGGAAGAATCAGATCTGGGACAGGGGAAATGAAAACAGAGCCATGTTTTAGCCCAACTATCTGCAGCCGTGGGCACTTTGTGAGTGCTTCAGAACCCTCATCCCAAATAAAGATGAAAGTAGGACAATATCATTTCATTATTTGGCAGGATTTTTTAATCAGTGATGGGTATCTGGCATATCTTAATACAGACGAGTCACTGGCCTGAAATTAGAAAGGAGCTGTTCCTTCTGAAATTGCTTATGACGTGGCTTTTTAAGTTACAATCCCTATGTTGTTTCAAACAATGTGACATTTTTGTGTTTACTGTTCAGTGTATAGACACCATATGAGAACATTACACTTCAGTTTGCAGTGGCGGTAGGAGAGGGTTTAGTCAGAATATGGATCAAAGATGATTTTTTTTGTGGTTTCTGTTCTCACACAGGGACACACCATCACAATAAGATGCACCTGCAGCTCTGAGCTACTGATTTCAGCCTGTCTGTAGGTGCTCCAGTCAAAAAAAATAAAAGAGAGAGAGAAAAGAAACAGCCTCAGCCACAAACTCTGCGCTCCCTGTTTATTTTATTCTGTGACTTCATTTAAAATTACACCGACAAGTGAAATACAGGGGTACTTCACACTGGCTAAAAATGTAGATGAGGAGCTGAAAAATCTATTTCAGTTTTTCTGACATTTTGGATAGATAAGGTGGTTTTGCCACACTTAGCCACAAAATTTCTATTAAGCCAAACACGAGCATGAAATAGATTTCCACATGAATCCATGCACCTGCCAGCTGCCCGATGGTGGAAATTGGCATTTAGAGGAGAAATGGAAGTCTGTTGTTGTGTTGAGCCTGCCAGAGGATCCTTAATTAAACTGTCACCTGGAAGTTGAAATGTAATCTCCAGCTTTGTTATCCAAGCCAGAATCATTTGCCTCCACTTTACTTGTGATGGGCTGCATGATAATAGCGGCTTAGGAACCGATGATGCAGAGGCTATGTTAATGGTAGAGGGATCACAGACATCTAAAACAGCAACAAAAAATCCTCTGACCTGTCGCACCTTGAAATTGGAAATCACCCTGAGATTTTTTTTTCCATCCATTTAACTTAGTTTTTTTTTCTTCTTCTTTTTTTTTCGGTTACATGGTTTCATCACCCTGCATGTGGATGATGCAATGCTGGCAATCATTGCTTGCAGTTGTGCATGTTTCTCCCCTTGTCTTTTCTATCTTCCCCTCGGTTGATTTATCGTTAACATCTTGCTTTCTCACATCATGCAATTAAGCGTTTTAACTGTTAGAGCTTCATTGTATATTTCTCTCTTCTTCTGCTTAGTGTGAAAGAAAAGAGGCAAGCGCAGTGTAAAGCCCATTGCTGTATGAAAGCATAATTAATCAATGCCCAACCGGGTGTCTGTGTAGGGCAGATGGAGTGAGACGCTGAGCTGAAATGGCTGGCCTTGCCTTTTGGCTTTATGCTTGAGGAGAGCCTCATCTCTTTAAGTTTTTTACTCACAAAAAGAGGCCTTCACCAAAAAAAGACACCCCGCCAAGTCAATTTACTTGCAAGGCTCTGCTTACTGTAGCGGTGCTATGAAAACTATAAATACATGACTTTTATTCACCATGATCTGACAGTGTATTATGGCACAGGGGGCTCTCCTGCCATCAGGACTTAGAGTCAATTTCTCTGCCCTTTTCATGTATCCGAAAGCTGAGCTACATGAGTGGTGGGGTGTGGGGAGCAGGGGGAGCTGGGTTCTCTCATACTGATAGGCCAAGGTAGCTCCATCTGGAAGTTTTGATCTGGAGGACCCTTCTGGACCGTGACTGGGGTCAAAGCCCTCAGATGTAGCCGTCTAGTGGGCTGCCGATGAGAACAAAGAGACTGCCTTTGATATAGTGTGTCCCAGCGTCTGCCCCCAAACAAACAGGATGAAAGCCTGACCTCTAATCCCTCCCTGCTTGTTGCCCTTTTCTCTGAGGCCCACCGCTAAACAACCAAAACCGTCAGAGAAAATTTGTCCAGACCCCCACCTTTGTACTTGAGAGAGCGGTAAATAACACTGCAGTATAAGCTAGTGAACCACACTATTACAATTACATCCATAATTTCTTATCTTAGGACGATGAGAACACAGGCACAATTGCAAAGCACTCGGAAATGATGCAGTGTAATGTATTCAAGGTCGCAGTGTTTGTAGGGGGAGAAATATTCATGTTAGATTACCTTTGCGAGCGATGCGGATGCAGTTTATTCTGGACTCCTGAAAGAGAAAGAAAACCCAGACATCAGAGGGGAGAGTGTTGCCTTGCATTTTGCATAAAAAAAAGATGTGATAAAAGGAAAAGGAATGATGTGAAGTACAGAATTGTGACATACACATATTTCATGGTGAAAATGAGACTACAACAGATAAAATACACATTCTGAGTGAATTTCAAAACTTCATATTTATTCCCCAGTCGACACATTAACTCTGGGCCTCATCTGGAATCACCATCTCCCTTTACTATATTTTTATGTCTATCCTCTATTCACTCAAATTACACAATGAGAGTGGTTTCCAATGTTCGTCACTAAATAGCATAATTTACTTTGTGATTAAGACAAAGAAACAGATTCAGGCTAAAAGGACAAACTACCGCTGAGTTAAGAGTCCTACTGATGACATGAGATTACAAACTACCTCGAATCTGAGAGCTGTGGTGAAGTGTTTCAGAAGATTAGAGATTCTTGCTGAAGGAGAAACGATGAAAGTTGAAAGGGAGAGAGCATAATTAAGAGGAGGGTTTCACACCAATGCACCACTATGAAAAGGAATTAATTTTATTCAAATTTCAGCTGATGACACTGCAGTGATATGAATAGGACCTTTGTCAAACAGCACTAATGAGATCCAAGACTGTAATCCAATTCTAGCCTCTTGGAGGAGATGCATTATCAAATTAAGATTTACAGATGCTAATTCTGGCATTATAGGGCAATCATGCAAATTTGCTCATTTGGAAATAAGCAAAAAGCGCTTTTCTCAAACTCCAGTTCATTTCCTTTTTTTTTTTTTTTTTGATTTATTTGAAAATCCATTTCAGGCTGACAGATACTTTAACAAGTTCTTAACCCGATGGTTTGATCTGAAAATGCAGGCCCAACTGCAGACAAACATGATGTCTGTCAGAGAGACTTTCATTTTGTATTTCCACAAAAATCAACAGCACAGATTCACTGAATGACAGTACTGTGCCTATTTTTACCAAAACTGGTCTTATTTGTTCAGATGCCTGTGCTAAGAGATTGAATAAACAAACAACCTTGCATGTCTCTGTGATAATCATGTCCATACTGTCCAGTTAATGTCCTCAAGTATTTGTTGTTATGAATTTCTTTGTATGGGTGTTTTTGCACTAGTTACAAATCAATTTCCCTGCATATAATAGATACTTGGAACTTTATTCACATGCATTTTACCCGACATCTAACTTTTTGATCCCCTTTTAAGAAGAATGCAATGATTTTTAATGATTGACATATGAGCTGAATACAATTTACAGCCCAGTGTTAATGCAACTGATAAAAAGTAACCACAGTTAACGCTGCAGTACAGTCACCCTTGCACCCCCTGTGGCACAATGTTGGTTTTATTTCTAACCACTTAGCTCAAAATATGAAAAAACATCTTTTCTTTCCACTGTAGGTAGATAAACATCGGACGTACTCAACTCCAAATACAAGAGTTTAGAGCCATGTTAGCAGCTCTGAGGGCATTAGTACATAGGCGCAGTTAGGCTTGGTGCTAAATGCTAATATTAGCATGCTTAAATGCTGACTTTGCTAATCTAATCTTTGTTCACCATTTTAATGTTTGGCATATTGGCACGCATAGTAATCAAATGCAAATTCTCACCTAACTAAACAAACACTATTACGTGCTGTGACCTTTTGGTAGATAGTTCGGTGTTTTTCAATTTTAAAAGTGGGCAAAAAGCTGCAGTTATAGTTAACAAGTACCACTGCTATTTGCATGACACATTTTGATTAATAATTGTTGCTAAAATTGTTTAAAAGGTGCATCCCTGGTTCATTTTTGAGCCTGTGAAATGCTGACTTGTGACTTAAAGTTTTTGAAGGATTGAATCAATTACAGTATAAGCAACATTTTCCATCAGAAAGACCGAATTCATCTAAAGCCTGTGTCCTTCATGGAGAAATCACTTAAATAGCAAATTCAGTCATTATGAGCTCTGTCACTTGTGTATTTGTCATACACATATAAATACTCACATACACACATGAATATATATATATATATATCATAATTGCCAGCTCAGCAAGAAGAGTTAATTGGCAAGTTGCAGACTGTGGGACAAACATCACACGCCTCACTGTGCTGTGCAGGCCACGCCAGAGGGGCTGGTGTTTCCTGGCAATTCTAAATACAAAAACATAAATGCCAACACGCAACACAGCGCACACTCAAGGTTTTACAGTGCTTGTTTGTGTATGCATGAGTGTGTAAAAAGTTGGAGGATGTAAGTGTGGATGTTATAAATGGCTGTGCTGTGGCCTGCAAAACTACACTCTCCATCCACAGTCTTTCAAGCACCTCTTTAGATGGATCAAGCAAAGCAATTAGAGAGGCCTGACAGCCACCCTCCAGATAATTAGCATGGGTAAATGCCAAATATTATGGGTCCCATATACTGTTCAATTTATTCCCATTGCTGTCACTGTTATCGTGGATTACAGTAGGTGCAATGTTGCTCCCTCCACAAAGACATTAAAGACAAACACAAAGTTAAGCAGGCCACACAGACCCTGACTTATTATGCTGTACAATTAAATGATAAAATAAGCAGGCTGACAATTCACTTTACATTATAATAAGGTGTTCACGAAGCAAATACTTCAAGTGATTGCTAAACATGACAACTTTATCAACAATGCCATATGCATATGCTATTATCAGCAATTGTTTTATCTGAGTAAATATGTGGCTGTTTTCTGATGTTTCATTCTGAGGGAGAGAGCTGCTTTCACTGCCAGCGACCCTTTTAGTTCAAGAGCAGGTACACTTTTTTTCTTCTTCTAAAACAAGCAGACATACGGTAATTATTTTTCCCTCTTCTGTATACAATCCAAAAGCTACTACAAAAATATGCAACGGTACATGCATATTCCAAATGCATTTATGCTTCTGAAGGAAATCAGATTTAGGCAGGTAACGCTGTCTCTGTTCAGCTACAATTTGTGACAGCACCAGCACACTTCTAAAATGTAAAAGGCCTGAAATTCACAATTGCACATGCAGGATAAGTGAGAGGATAAAATCCAAAGAGAAATAACGAGACAACACAAAACACATTTAGCAATTGTTGAGCATTTCCAGTCCTTACAGACCATATGGGCCAAACCTCAGCATCTGCTGTGGTTTTAATGGACTCTCACATTAACACGTCAATGCGACCACTGTCAAAAGACTGCAAAGTGAAAACTAATAGCTCCATAATATTACTAAAATCAGTAACAGGCGAGAGAAAGCACCGGTGTCATATTATTTGTTGGTCTGTTATTGGTTTAACTGCTGCTATTTTATAATCCTCATTTTGTTTTGTTTTATGCAATTAGCACTTTTCTGCTGCATGTTGTCATTGCCTGGCTGTGTGTGTGTCTTTTTGGCCTTGCTGCTGATGGTTTATATATATATTATATATTGCTCAGCAACAAGCTGCCTCTCAGCTGAATAGCACTGATTGGACTGAGTTAAAAATCACTGACTTTTTAGCTGACATCCAACTAAAAAAACAAAACACTAGATTCAAGCCGAGTCTGTAATTATGTGTTTTCATTTGTAAATGTTGAATATTTGAATAAAAGTGAAAATTAAGTCGCCTCCCAGCACATTGTTGCTCTTTCAAGGGGAATTGTTTCAGTCCTGCAGCACCAACACAGGGCTGCTGCCCAGATTGCAACAGATTTCTGACTGCTACTGTATTTGCATGCAAAGGCGACACTATTTGAAAGACTGGGGGACAGTGCTGGCTGTGTGATTTGGCACTGTGCTCCACTCATTGTGGGTCATGGATGTTGGCCCCCCGCCAGGCAAAACAAAACCTAATCCCATCCGCCGGTAAAGCCAGGCCTCCCCTATCTAATCCCATGCTTAGTAGCCTAGTTGTATGAAGTGCTCACACTGCACTCCCCCCGTGTGTTTCTCCACTGGGTTGGAAAAAGATGCCACTGGTGGGGATGAGCCACCCAGCTCTGCTCATGGGACTTTATAATACAGAGATGTCCAGTGCAAAAACAAGAAAGAAAAAAAAGAAAAGAAAAGAAAGTGACGTGATTGCAAAGCACCAGCCACTGACATACCACTAACCCAGCTTGCCTGAATTTGTTCCCAGCTGATGATCACAGAGGGCTGTGTTACCTACGGCAACATTTCTCAGTCACATTGCCACAGTCTGTGAATATTAAAGCAGCAGCTTTCTACCTCTGATCATCTGCACCTGTGCCCAATTATCCTTAAGTAATTACATCACCCAGGTAGCAGCTCTTCCTGTAATGGAATTTGGAAAGGTAATGTGGCGTCCTCCCGGTATGACCGGAGGGCTTTGTATGCTCAAGAATGGTGAAACACAACAGTGTAGAATAACACACTGATACCTAGCTAAAAGGTGTACCACAGGGATTCACCAGCTTTTTGTTATGTGGACATTTTCAGAGATACTCAACTGATTATCTGCATAAAGAAAGAGAGGAGGAGGTATCAGGATGATAATGAAAGAAACAGGATAGAGTAGGACAAGGACGGAAAATGAAAGCCAAATGAAGTGAAGTACATTGTTGACTTTGAGTAGCTCCAGCTAATCATGGCTTTGCCAGCTAAAAGTAATACACATAACTAATTCACTGCTTCAGACATCCTTTGTTTGCACAGAATCAAAGGAGTGGGATATAAACATACATAATTTCCCAGTAGCTACACTGCCAGCTGAATACATTTCCATCCAACAATCCCTTTCACAGGGTAAATACCCTGTCAAGGGTTGTGAGCCTAGACAATGCAAACTGCCCTACACCATCAACCACAGCATTAGTAAATACAGATATTCATTAACACCATTCACTGCTGGTAGAGCATTACTCTGAATACTAATGCATACAGCTGGAGGATCAAGTGCTGGCAAGTCTGCTACACCACTGGTGGCACTTGACAATCACTCACCCCTCTGAAGTTGCTCATAGCTTGGAAGTAGACAAGGTAGCTCTTTCGCGGATCCAAAGGGCTGTTCCAGTAGCCGTTGTAAGTGTGGTTGTCGCCCACAGTGAATGGACTGGCCTCTGGCAGACTGCTGGGCGGCAGCTCAGCTGTGTAGTAGTGTGGTGTGCCCCGGGCCTGGGCTTCACCGTGGGACATGGGCAAGGGGAAACACTCCTGAAGGCCCAGCTCCCTCTTCACTTTTTTCACAGTCTCTTCTTCAACCACCACCTGGTATGTGCTGGACGTGGAGCAGATGTGCACCTTTGAATAAGCCATGATTGGTATACAAAAAATGATCTGACACACACATCTGAGATCATTTCCTCACCTGACAGGTGCCCCTCTGCCTTGAGCAGGGCGCAATAGGACAGTAATTGTGCTCTCTGTCTCACTCAGGGGGGACGGCATGTCTCCATAATCAAACGTGGGAGCTGAGCACACATACAGACACACATTTTGAGTTTACATGTCAAAAATAATGAATGCACTTGCACATGCACACACATACACACACTGGCCTAATTTAGACCATTTTAATTCAGTTTAAACACAGTCTCCCCTTCTTCTTCGTTCCACTTAAATGTGTTCAGCCCCTCAACGCCTCATGACCATTTAATTTCAGCAAAGATCCCTCCTTTCCCTCTGTATAAATGGCTAACAGTACTAATATACCCAATATCCATATCCTCATATTCAGTGCACTGTTTGAATTTCCCTTCCAGTTGTCTTGGATACAGCACCAATTAAAAGTCAGGGGAGTAGGTCTAAATTGAATGGGTTTCTCATTTGAAAGTATTTGGCTAAAGTCATGCTCCTCCCTGGAGATGTGGCAGCACATTTCTCTTTAATATCAGTTGTCAATTAGTGAGGAGAAAGAAGAGCAAACTATTCATGAGGAATCGATGATTATCATATTAAAAAGCGCTTTCGCTAATACTTCAGCAGAAAGGAACTGACATCAATTAATGTGAGGCAATGGAAAACTGCATGTGAATTTATTGACATTAAAGGTCTGCTACAGTTTGTACAACTAAAAGAGAGTCCGGTGCCTGCTGCCAGATAGAGGCTGTTTGAAGAATGATTGTGTATCAGCCACGGTGGACCACACATCCATATGCATATGCGTTTGTGTGTGTGAGTGTGTGTGTGTGTGTGTGTGTGTGTGTGTGTGTGTGTGTGTGTGAGGTGTGTGTGTAGCTGGATACTCTGCGGTGGGTATTGCTCAGAGACGCTGACAGAAGAAGCTGTTGAAGGTGTTCAGTGTTTGCTAGCTGTCAGCGCGGATTTGAGAGACGCTCAGTGTAACTGAATGTTCTGCACCTTGGGCCAGTGGAGGAGGTTGAAGATGATCTGTAAAGACTTTTGGACTCTATCTGTGGTCTGGCTTTGTGCCAGCGTTGTGTCTGAAATACAGCCAGTAAGCAGTGATTGTGTGCTAAATCTATAATTAAACAAACTGGGCTGATCTGTGAAGAGAGAGGGCCGAAAACAGTGAGAGAGAGTTAGTGTGTGAGCATGACAAGGTGGGAGTGGCTCTGATGTGTGTTCCTAAGAGGTGTAATCCCATCCCTTAACAAGCGTAAATGCATCATTAAAAGGAAACAGAAACACTAAGGCTGGATTTCTATCACCAGTAATAGGCTCTGAGACTCTCCACTGTGACACTCTGGTCCCAAGAATGTACTGCATCTTTCTTTATACATAACACACAGCCGTGTCCCCTCTGTGGTGTTTCTGTTTCCTAAGACTTAATTTATGTCTTGAGAACTGAGAGATGACAGTGTGTCGCTATTTCAGAGAAGCAACAGAAAATAACTTGTATACTCTGGGAGCAGTTGATTTGCTTCTGTGAGAGAGGGAGAATACTGAGGTCAAAAAGGAGAGAAGCCAGATTCCTAATTATAGTGCGCAGTCGGTGAAGTCTAGTGTTGTACCTGTGTGCTGCATCAGTGGCGGCATAGAAAGCAGCCACATCACTGAGATGCTGCTGTTCCCTGTTTTATGATTTGTACGGTAGCTTTCACTCTAGCTCTTTGCTCAGTTAGTCAGTCAGTGCTTGTACTATACCTGATATGTTAGTGGTGATTTCAGTGAGGGCGGTCTGGCCAAAACCCTTGGCTGTGCGGGCTCGCACGGAGATTAGGTAAGTCGTTCCAGGGTGGAGGTTGGAGAACATGTGGTAAGTCTCGTTCTTCAGCTTTGACACTGTTCTCCTTGGTCCAGGGACGTTGATGCCCGGATCAGAGGACTCAATACTTTGGTAACTGATCTATTGTGATGTGAAAAGAGAAAAAAGGAAAGAAAGATCACAAGCACCACAGTCAACTCAGTCCTGATTTTAGGTTTTGCCATTGTAGCTGATTACAAGTGAGAAATTTATTTTAGAGTTTCACACTAATCAGCAGAGGTCAACCTGATGAGTTACCTGATGAATCAATGGCTCTGTCATAAGTAGTAACAAGAATGTTTGATTGATATGATTCACTTCACTCAGAAATGAATTTGTGCACGGACTGCTCATGGGTTTACAGTTTTAGATGAATAAGACTTGATTGGCACTGGCACTTTGAAGTCAAAGTCATGCCTGAAGCTTTTCAAAAAGTTCTGAGTGGTGAATTATTTTCTATTATTTTCTGACACTACTCAGTAAAAGGTGTATTCAAGTGTTTTAATCAATAGTTCTAAGTGTTTATGAGTTCTATTAAATCCTATTAACACAGAAATTGCTATGCATGAGTGTCCTTAAAAAGTGTGATCTTTTTTAAAGTTTTTCCTCTAGAGGTGATTTCTCTTGCCTGCTCAGCACTCCTACGAAAATTTCCACTTATACTCTTTCAAAGAGTGGAGAGCTTAAGGAGATGACCTCATTGCTATCAGACAAGGATGAGCATATTAGGATGCACATGAGAGATCCACTTCATTCGAGGAATGAGTGCACACGTTCACTGTGTGCTTCATCATATGCATGTATTTCCGCACACATGCATGTACAACACCACACACACTGAAGAAACCACTCGAGCCAAACCAAAGGCTTTCCCGATTATCATAAGAAGAGATTAATGCCTGCTCATGCCTCCTTAGTGTGAGGAGAGAATTATGAGCCAACCAGAGACTAAACACAGGCAGACCTCTGTGTTTCCTCTACAAAGGCAGACATAAAAGATGCCCGACAGAACACAGAGCAGCGAGGAGGGCTTGCAGGACAGCATGGTGGTCGATGGGCTCAGGCAGAGTGGTCAATGGATTAATCTGAGAGAAATGAAGAGGATTTCTACAGCTCTGTATAAAGCTTTCTCTGTCAGTCGGGGGTGATCAACACACTACAGGATAAAAAAAAAAAAAATCCTGTGCAGCCCCCACTTTATATGTCAAACCACAAATCCTATTTAATAATATCCTTGAGGCGACATTGCAAGAGAGGCCAAGGAAATCAGGCTTGAGGATAGGTAGGCAGGCCTACTCATGCCTAACAACAGACACAGCATATACAGTCAATATAAAACCATTATCCACTGAGTGGAGGGCCTACAGCACAACACATACAGTTATCACACAGACAAAACCAACCTTGCTGTTATTTTCCTTCACAGTGCACCTTGTGTTCAAGGGTCCAGTGAGGAAGAGGAATATAAAGCAGAACAGTTTGGTGACTTAGCTCATGTTATGTCGATAACAATGGCACAGAGGAATAGGAATAATGGGGAAAAAAGTATTTCTTTGTAATAAGAATGAAAATATGAAAAAAAGAAAAAGAAAAAAAAGAAAGTGCATTTGAGTTTAAGGGAAATCCTAAAGCAAAAGTGAGTAAGTGTTTGAGGATGTGGTGATTATGTGCTGCTTTGGGGTTTGAATTTGAGTTAGAGTAAAAAATAATAAACAACAGAACAGTCTGAACCAACATCTCCTCAAAACCCAAAATAATTCAGTTGACCAAATTCACAAATATCAGCTCCTCTGTGGCTTTACATCATATCATCATCTTCCTCAGTAGATGAAGTCTGCCCAGTTTTCATCATGTTCAAATTTCAACTTTTCTGTGCACTCAATAGACTCCTAATCTACGAAAGCTTAAAGACTGAGATACATTTTTTTATTATTATTATTATTATTTTTGTCAGATGAAAAATAAAAAATTCAGCCACATCTAAGTGCCCTCCACAGTCCAGTGACAGTCCAATCAGTAACAGGCAGTGAGGAACCATCGGGGCCCTCAAGGCTTATCTTCTAATTCTAATTTCAGCCTCATTTTCTATTAAGCTTAAATTGGAAATTAAATTGTTAGGGTCCACAAACCTTGAAAATAGTGTTTATAAAAAGTTTTCTTTTTTGTTGTCTGTTGAAGAGCCTTTCAAGGTGCATGGCAACAAGTGTAAGGAATGGATTTAACAGTGTGTTAGGGTGTTTATCTTCTCCATCCTAAGCTGCTAAAACAGTCAGACAGTGATTTAATGGGGTTTTTACTCCCAAGCATTGGTCCCCAAAGGCAAAGGGTGGCATTAGCCAACTACAGAGGGGTGACAAATTACAAAAAGGCTGAAAAATACTTTCATTTGTCACCCGTCTGTATCTTGAACAGGGCCGCAATTAAGATTTAGAAAGCAAGAAGTTCTTGACAGCACTTCCACTGTGTAATATTCCCAAAAGAGCAAAAAGAATTCTAGCAGAGCGTCTGTCTGGTCTCACCTCATATTGGGTAATTAGGCCATTGGGCTCGACAGGCTCCTCCCACTTCAGGAAAATCATGTCATCCAGCGGGGTGAAAGTGAGCGACTCCGGTGCAATCCCTCCGGGAACTATAAGAAATTGTCAGAACAAACATTTGTCGGGGAAATTGAAGTGCTAATCCCAAAGTGAGCCCCTCCTGTCAATATCACAGAAGTGAATGTCACAGTGGCTCAGAACAATGCACCACATGAGACACTCAGACAGCCCGAGCGCATGCAGCCTGAGAACGTCAGATAAGGACACAGTTAATTTATGAGCTGCATCAATTATGTAATCACAATAAAAAAAAAGAAGAGGCAGGATATTATCATTTTATGTCAATCCTCTGCCAGAGTTGAAAAATATTGATGAATATGTCACGGCACTTTCTGGTAAACTTGTTTCTGAATGGCAGTGAGAGCGCAGTGAATGCCTCAACATTTAACTATAGACTGTTCTAACAGTTTTTTTTGGGCCATTCAGTAGCAGTTCCAGTCCCCACAGTCTGTGAGAGCGCTGTACAGAGGGAGACTGTTATGTGAGATTCAGGCCCGAGGCTAAAGCAAGAGCCAAACAGCTGAGTCAACTGTTATTTCTGAATTGAGTTAGTCTGGAGGACAGAGTTGCTTATTAAGGCTTTTGGCAAAAGCGTTCATAATTGACGTGTACTGTGTGTCCATATACATATATTCATCTTTTCTCATCTCAGAAAAATCTCTTTCTCTTGCTTTCTCCCTCTCCGCTGATCTTTTTTTTCCATTCCCAGTATATGTCTCTCTCCAAACAACCTTGTTTGTTTTGATTTCTCTCTTTTTTTAACAGCAGAATTGATTTCTCCCTCAGCCGCCACGCGGACGATGTGCTATGGTACAAAGGAATAATAGCAGATAAGAAATAAGCACAAAATCCTATCTCAGGGTTGCTGGAGACTCAGATTTAATGTTTTCTTTTTTATGTTATTTTCATCTGAAAATGAAAAGGATCTTTTGTAATGTGGATTCAGCCTGAGTCAAATGGTCACCCTCTTTGTATTAATGTGTGTGTGAAGACAGAGGTGCAGGGAAAAGTGTTGAGTGCTTTGAAATATTAAGCAAATCAACCATATATTCATCTAACCTGATTGCTTGTATTAATATAAATATTATAACCACTAATGTTATTGTGAATTTAAATCCACTCAACAATAACTGTCATACCACAGACTAATATCAGTGTGTGTACATATATATATATATATATATATATGTGACATTATGGTTCTGTTTCTGGAAAGTCTCAGGTCTGGACAGTCTCCATTCTGACATTTACTATGGGAATAGTATAACAATCTGAGGCAGTGTGGTATATCTTCACACTCTTCCAAAAGAACTATCACAAGTAATCCACGAGACCATAATTCAAAACGTGACAATGATATCTCTTTCTCTGGGTATAAAGCGTTGGGACAGTAAAGTGCACACAAAGCTGGAGGGCAGCGTTGCCATTTTGACAGTGTCTTAACTGTGTTTTAAATGATAACACATTGCACTGCAGTGCTTAGAGGACAGCACACAAGCACGTTTGGCATCAAGCATAATAGTGCTTATGTGGAAAACTGCAACCCTGTGACTGATATTTTGATGCAGTATATTACATTATGATATTCCAAACACTGATGCATCAGTGCTTTAGTGGGATTTCAATGTGGTTAAGTCCAGTGGTTTAGCAGCTGGAGGTCCAGCCCTCGCCAACGCTGAGTCTGAGAGGTTGTGAGATGATTAATGGGGCAGGAGGGCAGGACAGGAGTTTTTGGTAGACTAATTCATATTCATAGCAAATACTCTCAAATTCTTGTTGTTTTTTTTCTTCGTTTGAATATTGGATGCAGAGTTTTACCTCTTTGGGCCAATTATTTCAATAAAACCATCCATGCATCCAAGAATAAACCATGAAAAGTTTAGAGGGGAAATCACTCTGGCGGAACTGCTAACAAGTCATGGAAATCTGACAAGAGGCCCAGAGTTAACGCTGTTTTTAAAGGGGAACTATGCAAGTCAGTCACTTTTTCTCTGTTTTGGTCACTTTTTTTCTCTCCGGAGCCCCGCTTTGGATTCGGAGTACATATTTTCACTGTCGTAAAAACGCACCACTAACCCTCCTCCTTTCCCCCTGGCCATGTGCGTATCTTTTCAACGAAGCCAGTGAGAGGGCAATCCACGGAGCGATGTCAACCAAGGTGGGTAACATTAACAGGAGATTAAGGATTACCAGGCAGAGTGCTGTAAAGCAATTTCTTGCGAGACAAGAGTTCTGGGACACCGGGTCAGAGGCCCTGATCTTGCAAGGCTGGTTTTCGGCCAAGAGACGCTATGTTGAAGGCAGAGAGCCCATTCTCCCTATACTGTTATACTGTTAGTCATTTAACTACAACTTTAATCACAATTACTCCAAAGCTGTTTAATTAAGGTGCAAATCTTGCATAGTTCCTCTTTAAAGGGTCAGAAGCTAAAAAATAGTCATGGAAAAAAAAATAAGCCAAAAACTTTGAGAATCATTGATTTAATCATTAACTGTGTATTTTTTGGAGTTTAAATCTTAATCACTTAAAGTGATTATCAACTATAATAAATGTACTGCTTTCTTATCACATCTCCTGTCTTCGGTTCTCCTGTCCTCTGCTGCAGTGCTATCTTTTCTCTAACCTCCTCCTGAGACTTACTGTCCTCCTCAGTCTGGAAGGTGACCTCTCTGCCCTCTTTCTTCCCCTCTGGATTGGCCAGTGACAGGCGGACATGGATGCCGTGGTAGGGTGGCAGATCACGCAGCGTGAAGCGTGAAGCGTTGTGTTCCACTGCCAGGCATTCGCGCACGGTAGTGTTGTGGCCTCCGCCGCCTCCCGCCGTGGTATAACGGTAGCACAGGGACACTGAGTAGGTGTGGCAGCGTGTCAGGTTGAACGCCAAATTCTCCCACTGCAGGGACAACTGCCTGGACTGGATATCTGTGGCTGTGAGACCCCGCAGTGCACGCATGGGCTCTGGAAGAAAGAGAAAGATTAAAGAAGAAGTATAAGAAAAAAAGAGAGAAACTTGAGAAACAAAGTAAACAGAAATAAAACAAAATAAGCAATGTCATTGGAAATATCCTGAAGGCACAATACTGAATTTTACAAAATGAAAGTAGAGCAAACTTTATTTTATTGCAAAATAATTGATTTTAGACACAACACCCAGCAAATTACAGCCTTACTGATGTCCCAGGACTACACTGGCAGTTTTTCACTTCTCCTCTCATGTGCAGCCATACTGCCCCACCACAACATGGAGGTCAACAGTTTGCTGCCAGCACAACACACCCACATCCCCCATGGCAGAGTGGGAACTCATGCCAATTGCGCTAATTAATCGGACAGGCTGCGGGTTGCCATCACACTCCCACCAGTCTCCGCCTATGCAACTATGAGCAAATTGACTATCCAGTAGTTGTACTTCTTGGCCCTGAGGTTTAATGCACACACACACACAAAAAAATGCAAGTGCTATACAAGGGCATCCACTTCCGCTGGTCACTTTTACATCTGGGTCATTGCTACAGCCATATTTTTAGAAGGCACTGTGTTAATTCTAGTCATTGCCAAGTTAACCCTGACTTTCTCTGACTCAGACTAAAATAAACAGCAGCTCTGTTTTTGATATTCTCCTTAAATGTAATGGCGAGCTGAAAGATACACAGAGCCTCTATACACAGAGGCACAGACCAGCCAGTGTTCAGGAGGACGTCCGAAAACTGAAGAGAGGCTGAGTTAAGCCAAGGACATCCTCAGTATCAATGGAGGCATTTATCAGTGGCCATTACTAACACAATCAACGCCTTTTTGTCAAGCAATATGCTACATAATGTATTGGATGGCTTTATTCTTTTAATAGGGTGTGTTGAGTAATGGGCCAGGGAGGCAGGGAATGACAGCAGAGATATGGGGTACATGGAGAGATCAGTGGAGTTTGAGGTTACTGGCCAAGGTCTCAATTCCTTTGCTGAATCGTGCACTCGGTGGGATTCTCCCTGCAACACAGATTAGTGCAGGGAACTTAACAAAGGCCGCTAATGCATCACTGAGCAGGAGCTGCAACAAGAATGATCTAAAATACATGTTTTTGTATCACTCCCTTTGTTTACCCGTTCACCTCTGCCTTCTTCATTCTCTCTCTGACTCTCTCTCTGTTTTGTGTGCACACATTCCCAGACCCACAAATATAAAAACGTTAACATTATCAGACACAACAGCCTCATGCCCAGTCTCTTATGCACTTATTACTGCCTGCAGTAGAGTAATTCTGTTTAAGTAAAATTTTATGACACTCCCAATCTACACTGAAGGCCTCAGCAGTCACCAGCTTTCTCTTTTAATTTGCTGTCTGGCATCTCACACTAGATGAAAATATGACCATGAGCATTGATCTGAACCTCATCCACACTAATGTGACGGCAGGATAGATGGGTGAGACCAGTTTATCGCAAAGTAGTAGACTGCACCCAGCAAGAAATGTTAATGTTCCATTGTTCCAGTGTGACTGAGAATTGTCTAAATGGTGCAATTGATAGTCTGCACAGTCTGAGAGCTAAATAAAGAGAGGCATTTAACTGCTGAGTTAATGAAAGCGTCGCCAAAGAGGCCACAGTGTGCTCATTGTGGGTTTTCTCAAAGTGGACATTTGTGCCAGCCCCTTCCCCTTGCCTCGTCTTATCTGTCTGTATGCCATGGGCACCCATTCTCTGGCACCCTGTGGCGTGAAAACTGCAGCCGCCCCAACATGGCCAAAAGCCCAAAGCACCATGTTGATCCTTAGAGATTGGAAGTCAGAGTGGATGTGACAGGTTCTAGTTTATTATCTCCACTAAAACTGTGACATGGGACAACAGCAGGACAGAGCAGAGCTGCCTTAGATTGCATGCATCCATGGAGAGGATCTGGACTGACTGCATCAGATGGGAAAACCAAATTTATGCAGACATGCATGCCTATACCCATGTGCAAGCAACAAAGAAAAACACACACACACACACACACACACACACACATAAATCCAAACATCCCCAATATGCACACATAGGGAATTCTGGCTCCAAAAGGAAGACATGATGAACGACATGCCAAGAAAGGCAAAGCACTTGTGTTCCTAATGTGCCTAATTTTAGTCAGGCTCCAGTGTTGGCTCCCTCTAACAGACCAAAAGCATCATGGGCAGGGGCTCTCCAGAAGGTTCAGTGACCCAGCAGCAGGTGGAAGCCCATTAACGTAGTTTGGGGACCACCTGCAGTACAAATGCTCGCCTCTCCTCTCTGATTTACTTGAGGGGCTTCAAGCTGTGCTAATGCACCGTGCTGATAATCACAGCAATGGCTCATCAAGCACACCTGGATGGCCATCGGAGCCAGGCGGAGACCATGTTCACATTCACGGACATTAGTTTTACAGCACCCGCATGAGGACAGCTCGCCCCGGCAAGGATGCAAGTTTGTACGGTGAAGCCAGCTCACCGACGTGTTTGGGAAAGGAGGGAAATAGTCAGCATGACCATGGAAGAGTGAGAACAGTCACGGTGTCGAGACATAGCTTTTGAAGGGGAAATTCACTTTCCTCTGAAACGCAGGCAGGGTCCAAAAAAACCCTTCTGTTCACCGGATAATTACCACCTCCTGGAAATCACCACGACAACAACCCCACCATCTATTTTCTCATGCTTAAACCTAACAAGGCTAACAGCGAGGGGAGGGAGGGGTGGGTGGGTGAGAGGGGGGCATCAGGATTCAGCTGTGGAATATAGGGTCAGCAGGGGTAGTGTAGACCAGATGGTTTGGAGGTTGGGTCAGGGGAGCTCTGGGAACCAGGTGGTGATTAGAGGTTTCTGGAGGGTCAGAAGGGTGAGATACACCAGGTGGAGGAGGTTGCTTTTTACTGTAAAGTGCATAATACATCAACACACCAAGGTAAGAAGCTGCAGCACTGATCAAACCATGCAAGAGTCAGTCTGACACAGCTGCAGTACAAGTACAAAAAACAAGACAAATTCAACCATCAGTTCCTTGCAGCTTTGCAGGAACCTGAAGAAAAATTACAAGACACGACGGCTGGCAATATTAATTTCACCTGTATTTCCTCTGTATTGAACCAGCACTGCATCTAAATGCCCTGTTTAACAGCTCAGCAAACACAGCAGTATTACTTATCCCACACATGGTTGAACAAGCTAATGTCACAGTGGTTGAAATGTAAATACATCATTAAAGGCTGAGTTTGGTGACTTTCACAAACACCGATACCAGCAACTGTGAAAGCAATTTCCATACGATGTGAATCCTCTCTCGCTTCACCTCTCACACATTCACTCGCCTCATTTTTACCGTTTCCCTCTCACTGTGAAAAACTACCCTCTCTCCCACACAGACACATACTCCCACACCACACACCGCAGCCTTCCCTCCACTCCACTCTTCTTCCTCTTTCTGCCTTTTTTTTTTTTTTTACTTTTTTATTGTGAATTTTCTGTGCCTCCTGAGTTGGGGAGGGATTGGGTGAGAGAGGGCTGTGAGCTCACTCAGAGTGCCTGATGAATGAGGGGTGTCTTTGGCTGTTGGGAGAGGAGAGTAGCTTTAATATGTCATTGGAGAGGGGGCCGGGGAGGCTCTACTGAAGCAGAGTAGGGAGATACGTGAGGGATGGTGTGTGGCAGGAGCAGACCGTTGGGCATAGAAAAGAGTGATGACCAAGGAAGATATGAATCCACCGACTGCCTGTGGGTAACACAAAGCTCTCTCTTTCGTGTCCCTGTGACTATGACACATCGCATTGCAGATGCAGGGAGCAGTAATGACTATGCGTGCATCTGCATTTAACAGTACTCTCTGTGCACGTATATTGTACAGTGAGCGTAGGTGTGGCCTGTTGGTATCCTGCTCATCTCCTGGGGTGTCCTGGGCCTGCACTCTGACAGATGACAGAGGTGCACAGATGTGAGCAAGCAGAACAAAATGTAAAAAAAAAATTAAAAAAAAAAAAAAAAAAAATAAGACAGCCTGATGTGAGGAAAACCTTTACCTGAATGCCTGATGAAAGTATATATATAAAAAAAAAAATCAATTTTAAATCTGTGCAAACAGAAATGTTGAATAGAAATGAATAGAAAACACAAACTGGAGGCAGGAGGTAAATTAATGGAGCTGAAACATTTTCTCTATTATTGAAATCGTTGACTGACAGAAAATGAATTATTACTTATAATCTATTAAGTGTTTCTGTCATTTCTCAAGCAATATTGCCAAACATCAGCTGATTCCAGACTGTCACATGTGACAGTTAATTGAAAATATTCATAAATATATTAATAAGCACTGTCTCGATGTTCCACTGACATGTGGGTGTGTATTATGAGGATTTTCACTATTTTCCAACACTTCACAAACTAAAACTAATTAGTGCATTAATGAGAATAATGTGCAGGTTCATCACGTAGACACCTCTTTGTCCCTTGAAGAGCCTTCTGTGATTGATGTCTCTACCGTTGCCACCTACAAATTCCACAGCAGTTACTGTACTTGCCAAATGAAATTTCCTGTCTTCTACAGTAGATACCAAAGAAGACCGCTTCAGGCCAGCTGCTCTCGTCAGCCAACTGTTATCTTGTAAATAACTGTCAAACCAGTAAAAAAAAAAGTCTCTCTCAGTCCCCTCAGCCCTCAAGTTCGCAGAACATCAGTGATAGTGAATGTGCTTTTTCTTCCAAGATAAGTATAGTGACTGAGTCAGAACTTGTCTATCAGCTCCTTCTTTGATTGAATTTTAGCAGATAATGGCGACAGATGCAGCCCCATAATATCACACTCTATGAAGTTATGGTGTGTGGCTGTTGGGCATCACTACTTTAAAATAAAGATCTTTTATGGAGCACATGAACCATAAAGAAGACACATTTATAGGTGTTTTTCTTATTTAGATTAAATGTATAAGCCAGTGCATTTTAGGAAATCACAGAGCAGTGTGGTCCTGGTTTTACTGACGACCTCACTGCCCCATGATTGTGGATACGACTGAACAGCCAGGTGTTCAACACCCTATATTCCCCACTTCAGGCTCCAGGCCACGCATCACCTAAACAGTGCTCACTGTGATTCCCCTAAGCGCTACATGTTGCATAATGGATTCTTTCAGAACAACATCCCCACTCAATTGAAAAAAAAAGGGCCATCTCATTCTTAGCAACACAAACACAAAACCCACCCTGAATAGGATGTAGACTGTTATCTCTATAAACAAGACAAGACACTACAAGATTCAATGGCGGCTACAAATTTCTGAAATAGGGGGAGATGTAGGTGATACGGCAGGAAATGCTCCATGACTCATCGTAAAACAAATAACATATGGGTAAAAGCGAGGCAGTGGGTGGTGTGCTTTCAGCCTGAAATGCTGCAGCTGCCACTGGCCAGTGTATTGCAGTGGCAATAGCACTTTCATGTTTGGAGTCAGCCATTATTATGCTCTGGACCATATCAGACTCTGTCTAATGATGGGCCTTTTCTGTGAGTCCCCCACTTACTGAGCTTGGAGCATCTGATTTTAGGTTTTAAGCTCTGGCCACATGGAACTCTTTACAGTGTATCAAATAAATGATCATTCTCTGGCAGCAATCAGTCATCTGAAATCCATGATCACACACCATTCAGCTTCTGCTGAATGGCTGCTTCATCTGATGTGTCTTTTGCATTTGTATCTTGTATGTTAATGAATTGTATTTATATATAGTTCTTTTAATTTATTGTTCTCTATTTCCATGTGCTGCTTTTTTTTCCATTTCATACCTCTTTAACTATTTTAAGAGTTGTACAGTAAATGATCATCAAAATGCACTGCCCTCTTATGTGAATTAGTGTGCAGTTGACAGTGATAATTACAGCCTGCCTGAACTTGTGCATAAGAAGGAAAACTTGTTTTATGTTACACACACAAAATAATATTATTGGTTCAGAATGTTTTTTGTACAAATACCTCTCCAGGCCTTTGAGCATCATTAAAGTTAAACAACCTGTTTGAAGTTGGAAACCTCACTATAGATCTGTCGCAAGGGAATCTCAAGTATTAGGATTTCAAGGCATCACAAACAGATTGGGAATCAAACAGGCGACAACACCCTCTGTGGGTCCTGACAGCTCACCTGCACACTTGGTCCTGCTCACAAGAGGTGGTCCAGGGGGGCCGGTTCCTCCCTCCCCGGGCCGAGTCAGCAGCACACTGATGTGGTACTCGGTGTCTGGATCCAGGTGCCACAGCTTGTAGGTGACCATGTTGACCCCATGCACCTCTGACCAGGGAGACTGGCTGGCGCGGTACTCAATCTCCTTCCTGATAATGGGGCCATCTCCCAGGATAGAGTTGGTGTTGAGCTGGATGATCAGGTAAGTGGAGCCGGCGCGAAGCAGCTGAGGCGGCGCGATGGGGGATGGAGGTACTGTCAGAGTAAATGAGAGACAGCTCATTTCTTGTTTTCTTGTTCAAACACACATTTGTTTCGTTGGAGGCATTTACTGGCAGGGCAGCAGCACTTGTACAGTCTGGAGGTGCGCGCACACACACACACACACACTCACAGGAGGTAACATTGTGGTATTAATTTTACTAATCAGTTAGATGCAAACAGATTTCTGCCCAGACTCTTAAATGCGTCTCTAGGGAGTGCAGAATGTGAGTAGGTCAAACTGCGTTCAAATAGCAGATTAGTCATACTTATTAACAAGGCATTCACAGCCCTGCATAAATCTTTGCAAAGTAGCAGCAAGTGAAAAAACAGCTGTGCATGCAGCCCACTGAATGTGTATGATGGCTGTATCTGAAGGATTAAGAATTGTACATCTTTTTCCCAAACTAAGTGTTCTGTCCTCGCAGCTGGTCATCATGATGAAAGAGGAGACTCTGCGTCACTGTCAGTAAAGACTGCCAAACCAAGGATTAATTCCAGAGCCCACCGGTCAAATGTCACCGACTAGCAGATCCAAGTCACTGAACAATTACACAGAGACCAGTGTGAGGGAGGAAAAGGGAATGCAAAAGAAATGAGGACAAAGCATGAGAAAAGATCAGAGTTTGATCTGTGGCTGTGACTAATCCTTCATTTCTGCAGAGGCGCCTCTGTCTTTTATGGTCCTCCTCTCAGTGGGCTTTCAACATTACCAGCACCTCACCTCTGTTCTGCACCGCTCTCCGTTGCCTTGACTTCGCCCGAAGCAGCTCATCTTTAGGCTGTCAGTGACTCCATCCGCCATAAAGAAAGGGCAAGTTTAGGCCACAGGTAAATCGGCAAAGTGGGGGACGTCTTTAAAACAACTCACTCATGTCTTTCACAGTTAAAGTTCACCGCTTTGGTAAATATGCAAGTGTTTTTTTTCCTGTTCATTTACTTTTGTTTATTTTACACTTTGCTTCCCTCTGTTTACAGAGCTATTCTGATGCCAAACAGTGCTCTCAGACGTAGTTTCTGTTTAATTAAGGATTTCTCTGGCTGAGATTTATGCTTTAACAGGCTGAAAATCCCTGGAAACACATCCCCAAATGTGCACGGGATCAAAAAATAACAAGGAGGAGGCCACAACAAAAAGCCACAGATGCACCTTTAGTAGAAAGATGGAAATGTTGTGTTCATTATGAGGACATGATTCTGTCCTCTGTGGGGCAATAAGAGAGCTTCATCATGATTCCTGCATGCAATTTAAGGTCTTGATATGAGTGGAGCCAACTCATTAAGGGGATGATTAGGCTCTTCTTAGCAGGGGCAGTGCGGGAAAGGGGATTTATGAAAGTCTCGTTAAGGACTTGGTCTCAGCCTCTACAGATTATAGTTACAGCTAGTTGACTCGAACATGACTTACGGCCACATGTGCTCGTGATGCAGAGTGAGCTTTGCCAGAAACAACATCTTTGTCCTGATTATGAAATACAGTAAGAAAAGCAACAACCACATGGTCACGATAATACTCATTTGCTTTTGAGTGAGAACATATTAAATGGGATTTCATGGCTCTCCATCAGTGCATTCACAAACTCC
The DNA here is from genome assembly GCA_021432705.1 of Caranx ignobilis. NCBI lineage: Eukaryota > Metazoa > Chordata > Actinopteri > Carangiformes > Carangidae > Caranx > Caranx ignobilis. The sequence goes on along the minus strand of MU270012.1, from coordinate 6,372,876 downwards.
TGGTTTAGTGGCAGATGCTGGTGAGAGGGTTTAGTAGCATTCTGGCAAAATGGCTCTATTTTGTACTGTAGCAATCAGACTGTATGATACTACTGTAAACAGACTCCACGCTTCCTTATCAATCAAAGGGATTTACACTTCAACAACAAGTCTGTGTCAGGCTTTAAAACACACACATACACACACACATATACAATTACCATGGGGAGGATGCAGCAGAGGACAAGGAGAATAAGAATCTTTCACATCCTTATTTTCCCCTCTCATCTTCCCTTTACTGGAGTATGTTATGCCAACAAACCGTCCCACAGCCGTGTCATTACTATGCTGTCAAAGGGGTGTCAGGCTGTGGGCTTGGAGTGAGTAATGGGAGTGAGGTCACCATCTGTGGTACATGATATGACAGGGGCTGCAGGAGTCCTAGTCAAAAGAACAGCTTTTTGACAGAGAACTGAAGAGCCGCGTGTGGCAGCCCATTTGACAACTGCAGCTCAGGAAACAACGCTCAGTCAGGCAGATTGTATTCCCCATGTAAAGAGCCATCGTGTGTGTCAAGTACCACACACTTTGTGATTATGGGGTTTTCTGGAAATCAATTCGAAATAGGTGTCTGTAATTTCCACCATCGAGCACAAATGATGGGTAATTTGAGAATATCTGCACACTGGAGGATATCATCAGTGCTATGATCAGTATGATTTTTAATTGGTCACAGGCAGTGATGTGTCGTAACTGCGAGGAGCAGAAAATCATATGTTATAATAATAACAGTAGGGAAAAAAGAAACAGAAAGAGGAACAAAGACCAAAAAGAGAACAGTGTGAGACACAGAGGAGAGAGGGTTTACCTTTGACAACCAGTTCAGCAAAGTTTGAGACCCCGGAGCCCCTGGGGGACTGAGTGACACAGCGGTAAAGGTCTTGGTCTGATCGCTGGACGCTGTCTAGCTGGAAGGATACCACAAAGCGCCGGTGACTCAGGTGCTTGACCGACGCTGTTGTTAAAATGTCCCCATTGTGTCTCTGAAAAAAAGGAAAGGACAGGGTGAGAGAGAGCAGGATGGTTCATCATGTTACACACACACACACTCATGCAGTACAGTACATAATGTGCAATGTGCTGTAGTATTGTTTTCCTTGATGTTAGGAGACTTGACAGATGTGACCGGTCAGCAGTAAACCAGCAAAAGCTGAGATATCCAGACTTTGAATTTTTATTGTGAGTCACGCTGCCACACTCAAGATCCTACACTTCCCATAATGCAACTCAATCGAACCACTGCAATACTTTCTTCCTTCCTTCCTAAATGCCCACATCTCTCAAACCCCATACTCCCCATTTGTGTTACAGCTCTCCAGAGCCAAAGACGACATTATACAGCTGTTGTGGCAGGCTGAGGAGCACTCACCATGACAACAGTGGTAAACTGGCTTTTATGTGCTAGATTAGCAAGTGCCCCTGTCAGTTATAAAGACCTCTGAACAGCTTTAGCTGATGACTCCATTAACTAAAACAGTTTATCACTTGGTTATTAAAAGATGTGATAAGAACAGAAATGTCTGTTTTGTGTTTTATGTTAATGTGAATATCTGCATATTCCCCAAATGAAAAATGTTTTTTATTGTTCCAAAGTTCAAGTGTTTTTTTAATTAGGCTATTTCCAGTTTCTTCTGTCCTTCTTTCTGCTGTTCACTGCATGTTATCTACATTAAGATTGGTTAGAGAAGGATTTTTGCACATTGTACATCAGCACCTCAATGTATCTTTTATTAAAAACATCCCTGTACACGCCGTCCAAACTCGAGAGTTAACACACACACGTGCACACACACACACACACACACGCACACACAAACAATCACACAAACACTCATCTGCTATTACTCTACTTCGCTCTTGTATGCTGTTATTGCCCAGTGAACTCCCGGGACACTAAGCTAATAATGCAACAAACACTTAAATTATTGCTATCTGGGTCAGTTTTTATTGGAGCTATGTGATTAAAAAGAAGGAGGATTGTCCAATTGTGTGCAATTTAATTAGAATGGCAGAACCATCTCTCTGATTTAATCACACAATATGACAATCAGACATGCTTTAATAAAACAAATGAAATCTTGTTAAAATAATAATGATTATGGGGGTAATACATGTCACTAGTGTCAGCCCTTAATTGAGCTCTTCTTCCACCTCAGTCATCCTGGGTATACGTTCTAATTGAACCAAAACCTTTAGCCACTCAGTGGTTAGAACTGGGAGACAGATGGCTTTTAATGCATTAAGGTTTAATCAGTTTAGTAGACTAACAGATGAACAGCAGCATGTTTCGATGAAAAACTAAACAAAAGAAACTATAGAATTTTCTGTGAGACAAATGCTCGCTTTGGCATAAAACAGAAGCTGGACATAAACATAAATGAGTTCGGACAGACAGCGTGAGAAACGATGAGGAATAATGAGAGAAAAAGAGAGAGAAAAAACGGATAAAGAAGGGGAGAGTCACATGAATGTTGCATGATGCACCTTGCTGTTGGGCTATGTGAGGCATTTCTCACATTGTTCCACACCATTAAAACCACTAGCATCCGTCAAGTCCACGTAGCTTCAACAAAACACATTGGATCTGACACTTTTTCTCATGTTTTCAGGCGTTTCTCCCATTCATTGTGTAAAATACTGGACATGAATCTTGATACTCCTCCTTTTGATCTGCCAGTTTTATTCTACTGAATCCAAAGCATGCGAGCCACCCTGGGATTCACAAGGAGAGCTTTAGGTTATGTTTGGCCATTTCAGCTTTTGTTGTGCTTCTGATTTGGGCCCATCAGAGGGAAAAAAAACACAGACCACACAAACCTCAGACCCGGCCTTCACAAACAAACACATAAACATACACCCAGTGATTAGGGTTAAGCAGGCAACAGACCTTATGACCACAGGGAAAGAAAAAAACACTTCTAAAAAACACTCCTGTAACCTCCCTGCATCTTTTCTATCTCCTTTTCACCACCTGGTGTGTGGACTGTAGAGGAGAGGCAGGAGAAATCAGGGGAAATCAAATAAACATGAAATCACTTCCTGTTACGTAAACAATCTGGTTGTAATTGGCGAGGAAACGACAAAAACGATCTGTTAATCTGGCAGACGGTCTCAGCCAAGACTGTGCCGCAGCCGGTGTGGACGCAGCAGACGCAGTGAACGCAAAAGGGCAAAGTAGAAAAACAACTGTGGTGTGAGTTCAGATGGAGAAAAATGGGTCTGAAAGATGTGCATGAGGCAGAGAGTGCAGACACAAAGAGGGGAAGAGGGCAGTGAAAGGTAGAGGAGAGGTGAGCAAAGAGCATTCCAGTGGTCTAGAGATCTCATTACAGAAGGCGCCTGTACCAATACGCCAGCTAATTACCCAAAGCATTTGTCTTCATCCTTGTGTTGTGTCCAAATGGGTGGTTTGATAAAGTGTTTGGAGAGATGGGAATGTGGACGCTTCAATTACGTAAATCACACATCTCTCAATTTAAAACAAGACAGTACGTTTGCCTAAGGTCAGCCATAATTAACACTGAGTGTAGTGGGTGGTAAGATGTTGGCAATAGCACCGAATGTGTGGCTACACAGTAACTGCAGCAGGAGATGAAAAGAAAATCCTACAGCAGAGTGATTTTAAGTCCCTTAATCATGGCTACAGAAAGAAAAGGCTTTAAAGACCACAGAGTTATTCCCACCAGACATATAGACTCTATGGCCTGTCTGACCTTCACTGTGCAAACCATTCAGGATAAAAAAGACAGATATCTAAAACACAGAGCATGATTTGAATATAAACAGGAGGCAGTGGGGAAGCTAGAGAACACTGTAATCCATAAACAGTGCAATTCTTAATAATGCAGTGAACTGAGGAGGCTTCAAGGCCTTAATGGCCTTCATGGCATTCAAGCTCTGTCTGAAGGTTTTATATACAGTAAGCACAACATGTTTGGGACACGTAAGGACTCGAAAGCAGGGACAGACAACAGCCTCCACTCATAGATGCATTTATGTCTCCAGATGCAATGTGAATTTGAAATGAAGTCTTCAACACATTCACCTCGTCCTATAGGAAAGAGGTCCAGGAGCCTAAGCGTTTAGAGGGCTCCTGGACCAAGAGACACAAAATGACCACACAGAGATTCAGAGAGACCACAAAGAGATGTAAACAGACTACAAAGACACATAAATGAACTACAGACACATAGAAAAACAACAAAGAGACAGAATGACCCAAAAAATATGCAAAAACACTGTAGACTATGCAAAAATAAATAAATAAATAAATAAATAAAACTAGAAGGAAACACAAGTTGACCAAAAAGAGATACAAATGACTACAAAGAGACAGAAAGCAGCCACAAAGAAACCAAAGGGCAAAAGCGATACAAAACTACAACAAAAACACACAAAGCGACTACAAATGACGGATCAGTTCATAGTCATTGTGTCTCTATTTCAGCCTGGGCTGTTCCTTTATACAGTAAGAGTGGTGTGGAGCCTCTAACATGCCTGTGCCCAGGAGCCCATTGTCTGATAATCTGTTCATGACCTGTAGTTCCTCTAAACTATAAAGTATGCAGTCAGTCAAGAGTGAAAAAACACCACAACTTGTTTTTTTTCCCTTTGTGCTGTTGACAGCTTTGGAGGTGAAGAAAAAAAAATCTAACTTACTCCCACACGTCTAAGTCAGAGACACAGGTTTCTTTAGCAACCATTAAACCACTGACCTCCAGCAGGAACTTCTCCGCCTCAGATGCCCTTCCAGCAGCAACACACTGGAAGGTGGCATTTTGCCCAGCATTGACCTCCTCATCTCCTAGCCTGGAGAAGTGCGGCGCCTTATCTGAAGAGACAGACAGACAGAGACACAGAGTGAGATCAAAAGACTCCATTACCTTTCAGCCTGACAGCTACACAGGCCATGTTTTTATCAGGGCCTTTTGCTTTGTCTTGTTTTTTAATACAGAAACAGGAAATTCTGCTTGTGAAGAAAAAAAAAAACTTTGGCAAATGTTTTATCATAAACTTTTCATCATTTTTCATTAATAGAGCAACACAACTTTCTAAATGAAAAGTTTGACACATTAAACTTAAACTGCAATGCAGTTGTTTTTCCTATCAATTCATTAACTTGCCATGATTGAGTTAGTGAATAAAACAAATGTAAGCTACATGAAAACTGAAAGACAAGTTGTTTTTTTTTTAGAAAGATTGTTTCTATTTTGGTGTATTTGTGTTGACAGGGGTTAGTTTTCTTTTTCATATTCTCCACAGCAACACAGTAGTATTAAAACAAAAGTCAAAGTTGCTGCAAAGAAAAATATATGAAGCATCCAGTTTAAAAAAGATGGAAACTGTGTATTAGTGTGTAAATATGTGTGGAGGGAATAACTTAGTGTCCATTAGCAAAATAACTTGCCACCCAACAACGTCACACTAGAGGCAATCTATAGATGAGTTTAATTAGTGTGAATCTGCAGAAGAAAAGCTCCAGAATAAAGACCAGCCCACAACATTTTCACTAATAATGTCCCAGCATGCTGTGTGGAGCTGCCAGTGAGTCAGTGTGTGGGAGTAGCCCTCTCACCCGACTCCGTGATTAACAGTAGAGCAGTGAGAACCAGACCCCCGTGGAGCCAAATCACTGGGTAAACGGCGGCAGCACTGCCTGCCATGTCTGAGAAATGGGTGAGGACAAGCTGACATGTCACTCTGAATAACTGACAGGAAGAGATGGCAGAGTAACAGTGATGCTGAAGCATCGGGGGGAAGCACATGTTTGGCTCTCGCTCATCGCTTGCTTGGTTTCGCACTAGATTGCTTATTGGCTGTCTTAGCAGAGGAGGGCGATGACGATTTGTTGATCTTGTTTGTGTACAGTAAGGAGTGAGGGGAGAGTGCCTGCATTTGTACCCCACAGGTGGCCATGTTTCCTTTGAATGACTCTCCCTCTTCAGGTTAATTCATAATTCATGCCTGAGAGCAAAACATAAACAAACACCGAAATGAGTGTGAATGGAAAAAAACAGGCCGTACAGTTGGCAAGAGCTACAGTGTTATACAGCTAAATGTGTCAGATCTTATCCTCAGGACTCTTTAGTGTGATGAATATTTCATTCCACTCTAACATGGGTTTCAGAGTCGAAGCCTGAGACTCGGGAGAATACGACTAAATGTCACCCGTCACCCAATTAAAAAAATGGAAATTTGTTGATATTTTATTTTCATTTTTGCTAATTTGATTTTTTTTTTTTTTTTTTTTTGCCACACCTCCCATTGGTTTTTCACCTCTTCTTTCCTAACACTGTTCGCTGCCAAGTAGCACAGGCTGGCCGTGTGCCACATCATAAGGCATGCTCAGGTCTTGATGAGAGTCTTAATTATTTAATGGCCACAGTGGGAGCGCTCAGAAGATGCCATCTGCTGTCTCTGGGAGAGACAGGGCGGCTGACTGGGCGGTATGCATACAGTTGGGGTATGAACCGATCTCACAGCCGGTGTTCGTTAAATAACATCGCTAGTGGTATCTTCTACAGCACAGCAATCCCTGAAAAGATCATCTCCAAACGCTCCAGTGATAAAAATAGGGGATGCATGAATATTAACAACGAGATAACACTGAATCCCGTGAGAGCGAAACTATCCTTCAGGCGTATGTGTCAGTTATGTAAGTCATTTGAAAGCAGTGTGGACTATGGGTGTTAAATGTCCTGTGAGCTGACAAGAGCCCTTGTGTTCGGCAGTGGGCTGTACAGAGAGTGTGTAAGTGACACCGCGACATTTTGTCCAGGTATTAAGCTCAGGGTCATAAAGAATATGTTTTACACAACGTCCTCAGGGGCTGACAACACACCCTTATTCTTTCACAGCTGACACAAAAAGCCCTCCACAGCAGGAAACCACTGGTTACCCACCCCCCCCCAAAAAAAACACCTTGAGGAGAAGGCATTTATGGAAAGCTTTGAAATGCATTGTTTGATGGGTATAAAAAAGAAAAAGGAAAGAAACCTTCTGTATGAAGTGACTTGTGACAAAACACTACAGCACACTCCCAGCCCAGCCAGACATAAACACATTTAAGTGTTCTGAGGCAGAAAATACAAGATTTCACTTGATCAACAAATTAATTTGCCTGTCAAACAAAGGCAGGTATGCTTTCAGGAAGAAGGGAGTGTTGGCATTTGGGTGTCGCAGTGTTTTAGTAGCACCGCTGTTGTCGCCGATGCCTCAGGACAACCTGCAGCACTAATAAAAAAGGTCAATCAGCCATTACACTTTTCTTCATCCTATTTATGTTTCGTGCTGCTTTGAAATACATTTTACCCCCTCCAGCCCCTTTTATAATTGCAATCCATTGTCAGAAGTGGCACTTACAACAGGGGTAGTTGAGCACCATGATGTCATCTATGGCAATGTAGCCTCGACGCTCCCTGGAAACTGTTGCTTCAATCAAAACCTGCAAAAAAAAAAAAAAGAAGTGAACGTGAATTCATGATGAGCAGAATGAATTAATAATCTTGGCAGAAGAAGCATATGAGGAACCTAATGTTCAAGAAAGGAGTGAGCGCTGTAGCAATTTTCCACAGAACATGGAGGGCTGTGTGTGAATTCTGTTGCTCTCGTTCCCTTTCGGTGACAGATGTATTAATTACAAACGGGCCAATCACCACATCGTTGCACATCTGCTGACCCAAAACAAGAAGATAGACAATGGGAGAAATAGGAGAAAGATAGAAGTGTAAAAATAAAAAGATGGATAACTTTTGGCTCAGTCCGCAGGGGCCAAGAGAAATAATAGCTTTGTCAAAGAAGTGCACAATGTGGCACCTGAGTCATGAGTCCCATTCTACATTCAGGGCGCAGGCCGCCGTGTTGCCATAACAGAGGATAATACAACTTGCACAGAGCCACAAGACTCAAGGGAGGACAAACATCCATATCGTCCTATGGAACAATAAGCTGGATGAGCGGTGGGCTCTCATGAAACCTAATCAATATCAAATCACCATCCTCTGTAATAGTGAGAGAGTTATGAGACACAGGGGTGATGTTTGTTTTCACTGCACCAAGGACAGTCCTCCATCCACAGGTTTGATCGAAGGCCAGTGGTGAGTTATTGTTTCTCATAATCCTCGGACCAAATGATGACAACATGGTACCTGTCACAGGGTCTTGACTTTTAGTGGAGCCACCGTGCAGCATCTGTACACACACATACACACGCTGAAACTATCTTATGTCCTCTAAGATTCTTAAAATGGGTATGTCTGATATTTGTGGTTTGTACATTTTCTTTCTTTCAACATCGAAGCTGAATGTCTACCTCAGCAAATGTTTTGGAAGAACTTTGTTTTGTGTGTTGTTTTTGTCACACATGGTGATGATGATGTAGTTGAAAGCTCTGGGAAACGACTGCAAACAGACCTTGAGTAAGGGTTTCTTGAAATACTGTTTTAACAACATCTCACAGTAAACCCTGGGATTGTACTGTAACTGGAATTTGAGTTAAGTTTTGAATATCTGATTGGCTGGTTTTTCACTTTTTGCATTGAGGAATACAGTAATATTCATCTAACAATTCAAATTTTAAAAGTATTTTGTTGCTGTTCAAATCATCACTAATATAGCCAAATAACATCAATGCATGTTCAGCAGGTTGTAACCAATGACTCTGTCTGACAGTGTTGTATGGCTACAATATGCCGCTAGATGACTGATCGAAAAAACGCACTTGGGTTTTGGGTCTAGATCACAATAATTCTACATGAATACATCAGTGGACATTTCATTCAAAATGTTTTTTCTTTAAGAAGGCCTTGGGCAAATTTCCCAAAGGCATCCGTGTTGATTTACTATTCCTTCACATTAAAGTTACATTCAAGTTCAAAATCCAACCCAGTATGACTCACAGATTATCTTCACCACTGCAGCCCGCTTGTGTCTCCACACCTAAATTGACAGTCATATCAACATCTGCACAATCTCATGCCCATATTCCAACCTTCCCCACTGAGCAGGTCAGAGATAGTTCACCACCCTGGGCCTGGAAAGGAAGCTCTGTGATTACAGCAACAATTGGTGTGACGATATCCCGGGCCGTGCATGACCCCTGAAGGCACCTCCACAGACAACACTATGATGGGATGCAAGGAGATTGGGGTCCTCTAAAAAAACTGCAGACAGAATAAGATGCAGAGGCTAGGAGCTGACATAAGCAGAGCTGGAAGGGAGGGGAGAGGTGAAAGGGAAAACTGGGGGAAGAGTTTGGGTCTGGCTGCTTGGTCCTGGAGCTGAAGACTGACCCTACTCTGTCCATAGCTGACTGCTCTCCTGTGGCTCAGTGGAGGACGAGTGAGGCTAATCTCCTTCTGCCAGAGTAAATTTTCCTGTTCGTTTCCAAACGCTGCTGGAACCTGTGCTGGGAGATGCTGCTGCTTTTTTAAAAAACAGATATTAACATCTCCCTTTCTCATTATGTCCCCTTTTTCTTTTGGTCTAATTTCTTAAGAGCCTCCTCAAGACGATCTCTTGTGACGTCATCCATCCATTTTCAATTTTTCAAAGTCAGTCTTTATTTCTTTCACTGTCATTATTCTTCTTTCTCCTCATTTTATGCACCTGCCTAAATGTACAACATTTATAGCAAAGATTAAAGCAGAGCATCCATCAATATATTGATCTGAATGAGTTGTGTGAGCACACATTGCCTTGCCATTAGACCAACATTAAAATTAGCCAGAAAGCACTGATGAGGCTTAATGCTACACAAGGAAAAGAAAAAAAAATATCTTGGAAGTCTAATTAAAGGTGTTATTACTCTCTGCTGAACTAAAGCACTCAATATGAGATTGATTGCTGGTTAATCCTCAGTCTTCTTAGCCATTAGGATTGGTGGTTATTAAGAGGGCGGCATTCAGAGCATTTGTTTTAATGAACAACCTTCCCAGATTTTTATTGAAAGCCACTTTCCCAATGAAACTTTCCTTATGCCTGTGCTTTATCCTAATGAGCAGTTACTTTACTTTGAAAAGTTACAAATGCAGGAATCAGCTTGAGAGAAAAAAATAAAAGCGCGACACAGTGATTTACAACAGATATGAAATGTGCATTAGGGGAACATATTTCATTATCCGGTGATACTGGCTTTTAGAAGGAGCTGAAACATATACAAATTAAGAGACGATTCACATAGATAAACCAGCCTTCACCTTTTCTGCTGTGGTTAAGGGACATTATAGACACAGAGGGCTTTCACTCACCATTAGATGCAGTTATAGATAAATAACCCCTCTAAATATTCACAGAGAAAAGGTCACATGCTGAAGTGAATAACAGTCTGCGTCTGAGAATGTGGTGTAAGTGTTGGGAATCTCAATTTGCTCTCTACAGTATTTCACAAAACCCTTTGCCATAGCCACAGGCTCAGCTCAGAGGACTCAGCAGGCTGCAGTGGGGAAAATAGGAGATATTATCAGACAAAGTGGAGATGTGAGGGTTCTTATTTACAAGTCTTTGATGTGTATCCTGCTGCTAACTTGCTCCCTTTGAAAAAAAATAATGAGTCTAAGTAAAGTCTCAGTAAACATGGCATCAGGGAAAAAGCCTGGAAGTGTGTTCATCTGGTTTGGGAGGTCAAGTTTAACAGGCTAGGTGGGTGCGATATATGCAAATGATATCCAACTATTAAAGGTTGTCTTTAAATAACCTTTGGGAAATGTGCTAATTTGTATGCTCTCTAAGACTGAGATGAGAAGATCGATTCCAATTAGCCTAGCCTAGCGTAGCATAAAGACTTAAAGCAGAGTGAAAGCTAAGGATGTGTCTGGGCATTGAAAAAAAAAGGAAAGAAAAAAATCAACATTGCAAGACTGCAGGAAGTCACAGTCACATAGCGAGGGACATAACACCTTGAACACTTTTTTTTTTTTTTTTTTACAGATAGTGACATCCCACTCTAAGGGAAGCTAACTGGATCCTACATTGAGCGTTGACATAGGTGGTTTATTTACTCTGCACACAAACAGAAAAAAAATGGCACTTGAGAAGTTACACGCTGGAACTTATTCCTTGGCGAACACCTGTCTGCTGTTCTGTGCTGCACCCTCAGGTTGCTAGACACAGTAAGTGAGCACAGGATTTTGTAAAGGTCTGTGTAGGAATGATGGTGCCAAATCTGGCAACCTCACTGTGATTACTTGACAAAGAGGAGCTGCAGTGTTGTATTTTGTGAAATTCACTCTTTTAGTTCTCCTTGACAGTGTGTCCATGCTAAGCTATGGTAGAGGGGACGGGCCTACTTCCCATTAGCGTCTACGTTTGTGTCTGAATGTAGTTTTCAAACCTACACACAACTACCAGGCCAAAGATGCCCCCTCATTCTCACTGACTCAGACTGCTGAAAGCTTGCAAAGACTCACTAATGCATGTTTGCACAGAACTAAAGCAGTGGATTTTGTCCTTTATGTCTTTCAGTAAGGTCTTGCAGGAATTCATTCATTACCAGCATGGACAGGAGGAGTTATTACACTGAATAACTCAATATTTGACATATTTGGCATGTGAGCATTGCACTATGAAAGGCTTGAAAACAATCCTAATCATGAAAGCAGCAACAGGTAGGATAAAGTCAAAGAGTGGATAAATAATATATGTAATATCGACATCTGGGAAAAGGAAAAGTAATGAAAGACTTTAAAAAAAAAAAATTCTGACATTTGAAAAGAGACGAAGAAGAGGGAAGAAAAGGAGGAATGGTAAATACGGGAGGGCGACATATCTCCGGCTCTAGTTGGCAGTCTTGGAGGCCTGGATAACATCTTTAATATTTGATAACAAGGTTCTCCTGGTATTGCAAACACTTCTACCAATAAGAAGCAGAGAGGAATATGGCAACGCACACCACACGTTCACGACATCTTCAATCGAGATATCTCAAGGTGATGTTTCTCTCTGAAGATTTCCATCCCAAAAACCATTGAACTCCAAATCCCAATCTCACAACTGTGATATGTGAATGTAATGCCTTTCACCCACTGACATTAATGTAAAAGGTAACCTGGTGAACCTATGAGCATATTAAGAGTCCTGCATGAATGATAAAATCTTGAAAAAGTGCTCAAGCAAGAAAAAAATAATTTTTCACGTTCGACAGGCAGGTGAACAAATAAGATTGGGGTGATTTTGGTTTTCAGTATATTAATCCTCTCTGTTTGGTGATTATCAGAGAATTGCTTGGACTGTTTTTAATTACACTCTACAATGACATTTTCAAAACATCAACAGTGATTCTCAGTGCTGTAAACAAGATATTTCATTACACGAAAAATTGTGAAATGAGCAATCTCAAGTGCAGTCTCACATCTGTATCTGTGCAGTGAAAAATCCTACACTGACATTTTGTATCCTAATGCTGTAGGCAGAGAACTGGGAGCTCTAATATGACCTGAAATCCAATAAGTGGGAAAAACCTGCGGATTTGAAAGCCTTCTCCAAAATGATGTGTATCATCCTGGGATTTATTTTACTCAGAGACAATGATGATAAGAGGTGCCTATTCTCCACCTCCGCTTCAAAAGAGTGCTTTGCTAGTTTAATGACAGGGCAAATCAGGCTGGCTATCACTTAAAAAGTGATTGTATTAGACTTGTTATGGAGCTGATATAGCCAAACCCCTGTAGAATTTAAAGTCGCACAAGCTACAGCTAAAAGTCTCAAATGAATACCAGGAGAAGACCTGCAGCACACCAGGCTAAAGCAGGCTCCCACTGTTCTGCTTTCTTGTGTTTACCTATCTGCTTTCATTGCACTCTCACTGCTTAACACAGGAGAATAGTGAGCAGTAAGATGCTATTAAAGAAAACATCCAGCCTTACACGTCCCCAGTCACCCTTTTCTGTTTTGTCTGTGTAACAGAGAGCGGTGACGTGTTGCAAGACAAGACCCTCTGTCATTTCACATTGATGAGGGTTTTTGACTGCTGGGGGATTAGCCATGTAAGCTCTGGTATATGTGACTTTGTGTGGGCAGTTTCTTTAGCTTTTCTTTGTAGTGCGAAGCAGCACAAGGTCAGCCGTGTTAAAGTGAAATGTGAAATGAGAGAGGAAGCAGAGAGAAAGTGTTGCTTTAATTGCCTACAAGCTGCTATTGCATATGTATTCTTTAATGGTGCCAGTGCCTGGTGACCAAATCCCCAACAATAACAAATTTAATCCAATAAAATTGCGTTTTCCCCCATATGAGATAAAAGCTAAGCCATTAGCAGTTTAAGCAGTTCTATTAAAAGGCTGTACTGTCAATACTAATTTAAGTGTTAGGCCCATCTTCTTCTCTTGCACTGTTTGTCCTGTCTTCAGAGCCATGTACTCCTCCTCATAAGCCCATTATAAAACCTCCTTCTCCTAACGGGAGCTGCTCATTGGCAGCCACGGCACATTCCTGACTCACCTATGAGCCATCACTGTTTACTGGGATGCCTACAGGACTGTGAGACATGAAAGCACACAGCTCCACTGGGGAAAGGGAAGGGAGGACGAGGAAAAAAGAACAGCTGAGTACACAGGCAAATTCAACAGCACTTGAGTGTGGACAGAAAAAGACAAAGAAGAATAATACGTGTTATTATTATATTCATGACTTATCTGTCCTGATGTGGTGATAGGACAGAGTAGCGGTTGGAGAGTGGGTTTTATAACAGCTCAACTCTCGCTGTATCGATCAGCAGTGAAGCGCTCTTTAGCAAGACACTTGACAATTTTCAGCTCACGCATTGTTTAACATTCAACATGAGAGCAACAGCGATTTAATACATTTAACAAGGGTACTGGCCTGACAATGCTATGAAAAATAGAAGCCGCAATTGGCCATATTGATTATCAGAGCTGGCAGTACATCCAAAAGGGTTAATTCCTTAGCAACACTAGCATCTGTAGCTTAACAAGTTTTCCCCATAGATGGTTTCTTTAATCCTTTGGTTTGTTCTCATTTTTAATACATGTCAACTGTCCCTCGTTTTCTTGGCATTTAGATTAAATTTAATCAGTTTATGAAATACACCTATTCAGTTTCTTGCCAATAATTAAAGAAGCTCAATGTCACTCTTATTCAAGTGAAGGCCAGGGGGCATTCAGCTTAGTTGAGTGGCAGAATATAGTTAGTCTCTGGTAGTACGCTCTTTTCAAACTATCATAAAATAGAAAATACCAGTGGTAGTTTGCTCAATCCCAGCAAAAACATCACCTTGCAACGAGACTCTACCAAAGATATAGTCCACCACATAGTTTTTCTGGTCAGTTTTTCTACAGATTAGACTAATGTGGTACAAACAGGTTAATCTTGAGAGGTACTTTTACCTTTCGGGAGAGCCAGGATAGCTGCTTACCCTTGCTTATGCTATTTATGCAAAACTAAGCTTATGGTTTCCTGTTCATATATAGCATTCAGGCGCGAATGATGTCAACTCTACCTTGCTCTCAGCAAGAAAAAGGAATATAACTATTTCTCCAAATGTCTTACTGTTGCTTAAAGTACAAATCCTGTGAGGCTCTGATGATGTGCCAGTTAAGACTGAGGCTCATGGGATGACAAATCTTTTCAAATGACAGAAAACAAACCTGAAGTTTACCTCGGTCAAATTGACAAGTTCTTCATTTAATATTATCCAAAAATAGCAGATACTTACTCAACGCAAAAATAATATTTCTCTTTACTGAAAGTGAGAAGCTCTAACACTTTGTATGTGTCCTTGTCTATAGACCACATCAATAAAGCTGTCTCAACGATGTCTGTCTGTTATGTGAGTGTGTTACTGAGCGTATAGTTGCTCCTGTTGACCCGAGATGGCTTAGCTTCTTTTCAGATCGTGCAGTGTCATGGTACATCTTGACCCTGGTTTGTACAAAAGACTATTATTTACATAGTGAAGGTCAGATCTTACAGGCCCAAATAGAATTTAATTAAGTTGGTGGGGAAGGGGTGGTTGAAAATACACACCACTCAACTTAATTGCTTTTTGACAGCTCTGCAGCGTTTGCAGAAAAAAGAAATTGGATTAATAGATGGATATCCCGCCTGCTCACCTGACTGCTCAAGACAACACAACACGAGGCACCCCCAGGTGCCAGTCAGTTTTATGTTACGTAATAGTATGCGAGGCTCTGCTAAACACATTGTACACAGGTCTCAATCTCTACCAGGCATACCCATGTGAACCTAGTTAAGGCCCTTGAGTGCTAACATTGGCTACATTCACCAGGGAATCAATGCTAATTAAACAGCAAATGCAAGTAATTAACACCAGATTCACCCCCAGGCTAAAACGCATGTTGATCTACACCGCCTTACTGTGTAGCATTTTTCAGCTGTACAAGATGTAGGCCAACGGGGTCTGCAGATCTGCATCACAAACCAAAACCACTTTTGACTGATCCAACTCTCCTGCATCAGGTTTAATTAACACATCATAAAATGATCATCAAAGCTCTACAGGCCCAGAGGGTTAACAAGACACATCAGAGACATCATCACATGTAAGAATAAGAGAATAACAAAGCTGATACCTGGTATTCATTAGGCCAGAAGGTGCTGACAGCCAGCTCAACCTGATGCCACTGCTTTCCATGAGATCCCGATGCGTTCCACACTGGACTGCCAAGTGGACCACCATTGACTCGCACATAGGCCCTCAGGGCCCCAGGACTGTGGCCATCACGACTGTACAGGAAGTAGCTGAACTGGACACAATGCGTGTCATTTTCACTCAGCGATTGCAGAAGCAGCTGAGCACGATGACCCACGGCATGCTGGGAGGAGTTCACCAACATATAAGATCCTGAAAGGAGCAGAAGAAAAGCATCAGTTATTCACAGTGTTCAATGTATTTCATAGTTTTCGGGAGCCAATCTTTGTGTATCTTAACTGGTTGGTATGTGCTATTTAAACCATAAAAATGGATAAGAGGATTTATTTGCATGAAAATGCATGAATGAAAAGAGTGAGATGAGGTTATACAAGA
Source organism: Caranx ignobilis (assembly GCA_021432705.1). Classification (NCBI taxonomy): domain Eukaryota; kingdom Metazoa; phylum Chordata; class Actinopteri; order Carangiformes; family Carangidae; genus Caranx; species Caranx ignobilis. The sequence goes on along the minus strand of MU270012.1, from coordinate 6,356,840 downwards.
AATATTAACAAGGAGACCTGGCAATCTAAGAATAGGAATAGGCTACTTACTGCATGGACCCACACTTGAAATACAAAGTATGAATCAATTACGCTATAAAAGTCTTCAATCTATGATCCTCCTCTGATCAGTGGATCATTCAAATCTGCTACCAGCAATCAGTGATTGGCCACAAAAGTCCTGATCAGACCACCATTAGTCACTAAGAAATAAACCTGTTTTTAACCAGTGTCGGCAAGGTACTATAAACCCACAAGAAGAAAAATGAAAGTATTCTCCAGCAGCCCACTGCTGTGTGTGTAGGTGGATGATAACAGAAAAGGAAATGTGGCTTGTTGAATTAAAAAAGACAAAGTCGGCGCTGGCTACAGCACTATTTCTTGTGAATACTGGAGAGGAACACAGGGCACCAGTGAGGGATGGGAGCGAAAGCCGACAGACGGAGTGAGAGGAAGAACCGATGGCAGTTCTCCCTCTGCAAGTTGACGCTGAGGTAGGAAACTAGATTCACAAACCCCCCCAAAGCCTCCTCTAATCAGGATAACATAACCCCATTGCCCTTTGCCTAGCATCTGTCCTGCCTGGAGTCTGTGCCCGCTAACATGATTAGCACAACAATGTTGGGAGACCTTCCTGTGTACTCACATAATCAAGCCTGTTGTCTTTGTACTCCAAGGTCTTTCTGTTCTCAGTCAGAAATGAGCCCGGGAGACCAGACAGTCACAGCCTTGGCGCCAGGTGTCCTGAACACATTTATTCTCCACTCAGATGTAATAGCATGTGAATGCTGAATACCCAGACAGAGAAGGAATTCTTTACATCCCACACAGTCTGCACCTCTAAACTGGGAAACATCCCCTACAAAAGAGAGCACACACAGTCCTCCTTAACATCTTCCCACCCTCTAAACCACTCACCATTCAAACATAAGTGCAGTGAGTTATGAGCAAAGAACTCGTATTTGTCCTTCAGACATAGAGAAAATTGCTTTTATCTCTCCTTTAGTAGAAAAAGCTCAAAACCAGACACCTGATGGAGTCATCTGGTCCTTCAACAGCACCACCCACCACTTCTGAGAAAACACTTTAAGTGCAAATAAGACAAAACACCTAAAATCACAGGCTGATGTTTTGCATAATTAGATTGAGATTCACAACCTTTAACCTCAAGCTATAAAGAAACTTAAACTGAGGACCACAGAGAAGTCGGGATGGTCATTATCTGGAGGCTAGAGTGCGGCCTTTGCTGCAAAGCCCCATTGCCCTGCAGCCCACTGTCAACAGCCTCTGATTTGTTTCTTGTCCTGAGCTGGGGATCTCAGCACACTCATTTCGTTTTGCTTAATTAGATCTTTCAGAATCTGTCTCCTCTCCTGCACCCTCCACTGCCACGGGGGACTCATAAAATAATAGCAAAGGGCTGAGAAGCTGCAGCTGTACTGTCCTCGCTGCTGGTTATATCCTGGATGTGTGCTGTTCGTTTTATATATAGACATTATTAACACCTTTGTGTTGCCTCTACAAGTTATTACAATGTCACATGAGGATACACAAACAGGTCGCGGCGCTGCCCTTTAACCTTCCTTTGAGATTCAGATTAAGGACAGGTGAAGTCATATATTTAATAAGATGCCGTATGTGTGTGCATATGATGTATTAATATATCTTTGAATTAAACATTGTGATAGACTGAAGGTCCTCCACACAAAGGTGAGCTTAAGGTGTGCTAAAAGAAATGTAGAGGAAACTTTCCTTATAATTAGTAGTTCACATAACACCATTTCCTCTGTCTAGTTTTCTTTATAGTCATTATTGAAATTATCAGTTAACTTTTTATTGTTTTATTGAATTACCTGTCTTAAAAATATTTTAATTAACATAAAATGTAAAAAAGTTACAAATTCCCACCATGGTTCTCCTGAACTTGTTTGGTTACTAGTCTGCCAGGAAATTAAGAAGCTTCAACATGAGTTCTGCTTACAAATATCATCCATTCAAGTATTGATTTCTGTTGAGAACCTCTGATAAAAAGAAGACCTTGAATAAATATTTGAAAGTCTTTGTAGGTGTAATCATATGTGTAATTACATCTAAGCAGATGTAAAACACACAACAGCAAATTTTCATTTACATTTTTTATGTCCCTCTCAGTGCGGCATGTCAGTGCACTCTAGGGGTTGATGGTGCAAGAAAAGTCGTTCAGCACTGGCCCTCTGCTCAACTTTTCCTACAATGACTACAACGAAAAGTACAGCACAGCGTGGGCTCTGCAGAAGCACTGACATGACAAAGGGAGAACAAAACCCACTCAATTTCCTGTCAGCAAATGATGTGTCAAGACAAACATGGATTTCTGATAAAAGATCAAAAGAAAAAAGACCTTGCATGGGTCAAAGGATCACATGCGAAGTGGTCCAACTCAGAGAACGTGTACTGCAATGATGAACTAGTCAATATTAACCTTAAGGCAAGTTCAGATTTACCTTGAGGTGGGGACACACTGAATAGCACCTCCAGAAGAAGCTGCTACTTTCCACCATGTCATTTTGAGAGCGTAAAGAAGAGGTCAGATTGACAGTCTCTGCCTGGCCCACACAAAGAAATGCCACTGCTGCTGCTGCCACTCATAGAAATCCTTGGACTTAACAGGAAAGTACTCGATGACTAGACATTGCCAGTCTTTGTGATCATCATCTGACTGAATGTACACTTTCACTGTAACCTTCAGTATGTCATCATCACTTTAGCCTTCACAGGTTTGTCATGCAATAGTGAGTTCTCACAGACTTGTGGTTTTGGACTTTTGGTAAGTGAAGTCAGCTCCAGCCTGCAAAATATCACCTTTTATATAACTAATATATATATGACAAAACATCATGCTGTAACATGTTCCTTTGTAGACTAACCTCTGCTATACTTGCTCCTACTCACTTTAGATACAGGAAATTACATATAGCTACATTCAGCTATGAAGCTATATGTGTTATGACATCTATTAATATAAAATGTAAGTTTATGTTCAGGTCAGGTTAATGAAATTTTTATCAAAACTTGAACACAAGTGAAAAAAGGATGGTTTGTTGTAACTGAAGGAATTATCCATTTAACTCAAATACTGGACACTGTTACTTACATTTTCTTCTGCTAACTTTTATTGCTGTCTTACTCAAAATGATCGATTGAGTAACTTCAGGATACATGAGACTTTAACTATGCAACTAGTACTCTAATACTTATACTTTCTAAGGTGTAATGGTGCTGTAAATGGTACAAATTCCTGGACATTTAAAACCTCCTTTCATATCACACAGACTGCTCATATCAAGGTTATCGAAACTTGTTGTGTTTGCTGCTCACCCTGAGCACATAATTTTAACTCCACTTCATTAAATCTCTTACTTTGATGTAGCTGACCACTCTGTCAGCATTAACAACCCAGAAGTTGCTGCTGTTCTGGCAGAGGTTTTCTTGCATAGTGGTGTTCCTCATGGATCATTATCAGAGCCACAGTTATTTTCCATTCTCATACCACAACTTGTATATTTATTATCTATTTATCTAACTATCTAACAATTATCTATTATCTAACAATTTCCCTGTATTTGATTATTTTCAACTGAAAACTACTTGGCACATGCAGTTTAGCCACTTTTCTTATAGCTGTGAGCCATAAATCACATTAAACTGTTTTACCCCCCCCCCCCCCCCCCCCCCCCCCCCCCCCGAACGAATCACCCGTGACGTGATTTGCTTTTGACTGGAAAACAATCAAACATTCATGAAAGAAAACATCTCCTTTTCTGTGGGTTTTAGAATGAACTTTTCACAATCTTCATGGTCAAGCTCACAGCTTTATATCAGTCCCTTGTGAGCTGCAGGGTACTGATTCTCAGGCAGAAGTCTCCATCTTGGTCGATCAAATGGTTTGATTACCACAAGTGGCCTTTTGAATTGGCTAAGCTTTGAACTACACATATGAGCATATTTGGTTCTGAGCAAACCAGTATCTTTGAAGTGAATCTGTAAAACTCACCTTTATCTGATTTTTTTTCTTTAGGCACTGATCAAATTGATGTGTTTTCTTTTTTACATTTCATTAACTGTCTTTCTTTGTTCTCTTGTGACATTTTTATTGTTTTACCCCTGTTCTGTATTCCATGTTTATATTTTTATTAAAAGATAAATGTTGGAAAATGGATTTAAAAAAAAATCAAACCATGCATGTCCCACACACATGCATAGGACAGCATCTTTCATGAATTACACCCCATAGCACTGTGAAATCTGATAAAGTACCATTCATCCATTGATGCCCCTCCCAAGGGCAAAAGAACATCCATAACAAGATTAAGAGTGATCCAGCAAATCATAATTCATACAGAGCACTGCTGGACTACAACCTGGTCATGGGCTGTAGGTGACACTATCTGTGGCAAACCGCAACAGACAAAGAAAGGAAAGGAGGATGATAAACAGAGGGTGGGGTCTGGGTCGTGGAGCACTGATACATCAGTTAGGTCACAAACACAGAGTCAGGAAACACAAATAAATGAAAGTGAAAATAAGGTGTTGAATTGCTAACATCTGAGAAAATGGGTAAAAATAAAACAGAGGATACCACATCAAAGAAGCAGAGCCTAAAGCCTGAAGCATACTTTTCCTGTAACGTCTCCTCTTGTGTAAAATGAACTGAGGCTCTCTCTGTGTGACCCATTCAGCAAAGCTTTGTTCCTCTGACATCCAAGGACAGAGTCCAAGTAATCTCCAGTACACCAGAAACTAGAGGGACCAGAGGTCTGAATATAATGGGATCAATGGCTGTGTTAGGGTATAAGATCCGTCCTTGATTCTGCTTGCTGTGCCATTACTGTTAGTCTCAACCCCAGACCAACTCGCAGCACATCGGCTTTGACGTTTGTCTTTTCGGCAGGTGTCTTCATTCTGCCCTGTGCTCTCTCCTGAGAAGGTCGTGTGAGATTTCAGACTCAATCTCGGAGGGTGCTATTCCCCCCTCCCCAGCCTTATATTTGCTGCTGTCCGCAATAACCTTCAGCAGAAATAAGTAAATAAATAAGTTAAGTGAAAAATTGAGGACAGAGTGGAGCGCTGGCCATTGGCCTGAAAGGCATATTAGCGCTGTCATTTCCGCCGATGTCGGGTCACGATCTCCGAGAAAAAACAGCTCACAAGGATACAATTGGCTCATCATGCAGTGAAATTGTTCGCAGAGCAATGACAGCTTTTACATGAAGACACTGCAATCACAGACATTTGTCTCTAACACTACAACTTAATGTGTTTATTACCCATAAGTAAATAAATAAAGTTCTGTTGTGATTCTTTGGTGTTTTGCCCCTCTGACCTTGGAGCCTGGAGTTATAGAAACACAGAGGCTTTGATAGGAAACCAACAGAGAGGACAGACAAGTCCGTTTCTTAATGGAACATGCATTTATCTTGTTTTATCTTGTTTTGTATACGGCAGCTGGTCTCTGAGACTTAACAAACATAATTTTGTTGTATACCCACAATGACAATTAGTGTCTTTTATTGCAGGGACAAAACAATAATTAGACATCATAGAGAATTTATCCTTTGACAGCAATGGCTTGCAATGACAGTGTTTCTCCTAAGAGGCTGAGGCCTATACACAATTTAATAATAATAATAAAAAAAAAGTAACAGTTTCTTCTAAACATGCAGGAGGATTTTTTTTACTACAGTATTAAAGGTCTATTCACTTCTACTTATGTTTTATTCCACATTAGAAAGAAGAAAGAAGAAGAAGAAGAAAACATATGCATTTTTTAAAAGTAATAATAATTTACTCAGCCCCACAAGTGCCTGAATGTAAAACCAGCTCAGCTATGCTGAACAAATTCTTTTTTATGCTGCTATGAACAACATTTTAACAGAGGACCAAAGCAGACAATGTGAAAACAATCTTCTCATCTAATGACACAAACAAGTGCAGTCCCCAAGATTATAATGAAAATACAATTAAAATGAGACTAAACATTAGTTATGAGTTATGTTTATACTTTGTTCTGCTGCAGCCAAAAAAAAAAACAGGATTTAAATCTGTTTCATTTCACAGAAGAATGGATGAATCCAGGATGTTACGCAGCATAATATACAATATAACCCACATTCAATCTACAGTGTCTTTTTGCAGCCAAAGACCCTCACATAGAGTTAATCAAATGCACTGTAAATGACATATTTGCATTTTCTTTTAATTAGAATCTGACATTTACGCCAACGGATCACGTGTTTCTTCATACACACACACACACACACACACACACCATGTTAAACAAGCGAAAACATCAGCATTGGCTGCACAGGAGCCTTCACCATGGCAGCTGGATCAATAGAGCGGCCTACCAGCTTTGCATCGGGTCATGAAGGTTTTCCATTGCCAAGGTTGACACACCACCTCAAGTGCGGAACCTAATCTCATTTTCACCCCCCTACTCACTCTATCATTCACAGCTCCACCTCTGTCATACTCATTCTCTCCCATTCATATCATTTTTCATTATCACCACCGTAATCCATCAAGCAGCGTCTCTCTCCCTCTCCCTCCAACAACCTTAAAATATTCAAAGCAGTGCACAGTAGGTATTGACATTTTCTGTTCTTTGAAACAATCTGCCCCTCTGGCTGTGGTATTTTTCATTGACCAAAGATCAATATCAAATGACATCTCTTCTGTCATTCACTTCTAAATGTTAATAATGGAAGAGTATTCACTTCATCAACCTATTGCTTTTCATCTATCCACAGTCTATCCAATTTGGAGGACTTTAAAGCATTCTTAGTCATCTATACTCCGTGTCCTCATTTCACAACTTCATTGTTCTTCGAATCGCTGATTTAAAATGCAAAAACAGACCAAAGGGTGACAGGAAGTAAAGTATTGAATTAGACTGCACGGCGCCACAGGGCACTCTTAACCTTTTCCCCACTGATTTTCCTTTGTCCACACTCTTAACAACTCATCCTCAATTTCTCCTCTTAACTCCATCTTATCCTTTCATTCTGAGCTGTGACTGGTGTCTCTGCAGGTCTTTATCGCCTCAAGTACAGGGCCAGTGGACCATTACCCACACCTCTGGGGACAAACCCGGTTGCACAGTGGGTAGAAATGGAGAGTGAGAGGGTAGGGGGGCTAGCTCAGGACTGATGTTCAAGCAGAAAGTAAATGAAATACAAGGGGTGCTATTGTAGATGAAGCTTGTGCCTTCCAGCGTTTGAGGTAGATAAGGCAACATCAGCAAATGTTGTTGTCTTCTTTCCGAGGACAGGGAGGAGAAGGAAAGGTGCATTTTCTCAACAGTCTGCTTGCGCTGACCTTTTGAATTGTCCTCTGGGCTGGTAGGGATCAACTGCCAGATTTGTCCAGGAGAGAAACAGATGAGTGGACACAAGGAAAAAAAAGGAAGGAGGGAAGGAAGATGAACACATTTTATATGTCTCAGTCTATTTGTCTTAAGGCATTAAAACTGTTGTTCACTGTCTGTGCAGAGGAAGAAGAAAGTCACACATGCTGATGGTAATTGCCAATCATTACCTTACACAACTTCCAAAAAACAGTCAGGACTGTTTTCAAAACTTTCACAATTAACACTCACAACCGAATAGCTATCGTTTTGCACCATTGCTCACAGCACCTGTGATCCATCTTCAACGCTTGAAAGTGTGCTAATCAGTAAAATTTCAGCATCAATCAATCAATCAAGCTTCATTTATCCAGCACCTTTCATACATACATACATCCAAATGCAATTTAAAGTGTTTTACAAGGAACTGAACCAAAAAAAAAAAAAAAAAAAAAAAAACTAAAATGGACTTAGTTTTGGGGACTGCAGTCCTACATACTCTCAGCACATGTCTGACCATCCATGCTGTCAACTGAAGAGACTCTTTCTGTATAAAACCTGCCCATTGGCTGTTCGTTGAGCTGCTTGCTATGACCCACAATTATGTTTGTTTTTAATGCGATGTAAGAATGATGATTAAGAAGTAAAAGTGTTAAACACAATCATGATCTTTTTCTAAACTTACTTGTTGTGCAACTAAATCTAATGAGGTAGTTTTTGTGGCTAAACCTAATGAAGCATTAACTATTATGTCTGTAACCATGGAGACAGTACCGTATGTGATGGTATTACAGTTCAGGAAACACTCATATGGACTGTATTAGAGTGTAAAAAAGGGGAAAACAGTTTGGTTGTTGGTTTGGGTTGGAGTTCTTGTTGAAACAAAACCATATGCAAAACCCAATAATAACAAACACATCTTGGAAATAATAGAGGGACTGCTTATTTCCAAGTCTGAGACAAACCAACACTGGGCTGATTCAGGATTAACAAAAATATCTCCTGTGTAGGAAATAGTGACTGTCAACACCAGCTGTCTGTCTGAGTAACACAAAGGAAAGATGGTGCAGATCCGGGAAAATAAATAAATAAATAAATAAAACCTTAAGTATATCCTTCACACTCTAGAGTAGATCTTGACCATATGACTGAAATTAAAAAACATTAATAGGGATTAGTTTAGCTTTAACTGCCAGAAATGCAAATGAATAGAATAATTGCAAATTTGTCTTTTAATGTATTCTGGACTTTTAAAATTCATAAGATTCCCTCAAAACGGAGCCGTTAGTCACTGATAAACTTGAGCTGCAGCAGTTTGGAGTGATTTGGAGAAAAGGTCTTGCGGCCCGAGGTACTCCACCTACAGAAACCCAGAGTACTGTTCAGCAAACAATGGGCCACTTGTAATCTTTGGTTAAATTGATTATATCCTCAGTGGAATATAAAATATGACTTGGGCAATCAGTGTTCATTGTTTGTAATTCAGCAAATTTAAAACACAGTTGTACATTAGGGAGTTCATGCTCGATTCCCATCTATTTGTTTTGAGTTTACAGGAGCTTGCTACCTGCAGCATCAACTTACACACAGCAGTATTGTGTTACACAACATGTTCCATGTCAGTGAGTGTGTGCACCTGACAATGAGGATAAGATCACCCCTGGGGCTCTAAAGGTTGGTCAGGGATGAAATCAGCCATGTGGTCAGGCTATAACCTCTATTGCAGACAGACAAACTAGATAACCGAGAGGTCCTAATTAATTTTGTCTGTAAGAAAAAAATAGTATCTCACCAATGAACCATATATCACCATTAGCTGCCTGGTCAAAGTGCAAGCTTGTACCGCTGTTCTGCAGAATGAACATGTCATGGGTGTTGAGGCCGGCAAGAAACTGTATATGGCAGATTGAGACTGGCATCATAAATGAACTGAGGAATAGTCAGAAGAGAAGTGTCTGTAACTGAGATACGGGGAGGCTATCTATTTAAGAGAAAGCATTTTTATGTGCATGCTCATTGCTCCAGTGGCACAGCAATCACCTGCAAATGTCTCTCTAATTTGCATCTGTGCCACGCTATGATAAGGGAATGTGATGCATCATGGTGTGCAGGCGACAGACGGCTGGCTGTGCTGTGATATGCCGGACAGGTCAGCTGCGTCCCTCTGGAGCGCAAAACAGAGGCCAGGAAGCTGAGAAAGGACACAGTGTGAACATGTGGACAAAGAAACCAAGACCCTGTTTTCGTCCTGCTCAGGCTGTGGCTCCTGGGTGTTGCAGAAAACCCATAAAGCTCGCCCCCCGAGCACTCAGCAGCACTTTATCAGCCAGTCATCACCCACTGAGAACACATTGCGCAGCTCTAAAAGACATGCTTTCTCCCTATAACACAATTAGCCTAGGGCTTTCATAACTGAAAATACAATACTGATAAGTGCTGCGCTTCACTGGGGGTTCATAGGTCTTTTTATATCACCATCCATCACAATCAATAGACAGGGTATCCTCTCCATAAGTGAAAGTGAAATATAGGTATCAGTTAAATTGCTCAAGTGTAATGACTGCCTGTTTAGGCTTAAAATCCTATCAAGGCACAGTTTGTTTAGTGAATAATTCCATGTCTATTTAACTTTGTGACATGTGTCTTCCTACGTACATAGAATAAAACTTCTTCGTTCTTCGTTCTACTCTCTGTGCTCACACACAACACACAAACACATCGTCTATTCATGCTAAAAAGGGAGGGAGAGAGAAAAGGGATGCTGACATGTTTGCTGAGACATTTGCAAATTAATAGAAGCATAATATCACATTATGTCCATGTTCAAGTAATTGCTGAACATATGCTCCTATGTAACTCAGGTGCAACATTCAGATCAAGACAATGTACTACACATAGGAGCTCTGCATGGCTGTCCTACATTCAACGCCTACAGGGCATTCGCACATTCCTCTGGAAAGCTTGGCCGTTTAGATTCATTGCAGCATCCAGGCCTTGAGGGCTTCATCCCAGTTAGCTGTTCCCCTGAGCCACCGTGGCTGGACAGAGGAGAGAAAAGACATTATCCTCTGTAATGACAGTGCAACTATATAATAAAGTGAATTTTCTGTGTTTCCTTAATTGTTGAATAAGTATAAGTTTAATGCCCCAAGTGCATATCCACCTGACCTTTCTCTGCTGGGATACTTAAGAAATTACCTTGGCCTGAGCCTTGACCTACTCTTTGTCCTGCCTCTCAACAGCCCAAGAGGGGGATAAAATAGAATGAATTAATGGGGCTCTATTAATTCATTACCTGTATGCTGCTTCTGACTCGATAGCTAAATTTAACATTGCTGCAATGGAAAGTCAAGCTGTCTGACGGGTTCCCTCCTCTCTTTCTGAAATATTTGGGGGTAATTTTTAGACCCTAAAGCCCAAAAAAAAGGATTCATGAGATAAAGAAAATGAATGAGTGAATAAATATATAAACAGCTGAATAGATATTTCTTTCTTTTCTCAAGATGGCAGTGCAATTTATACCAGGTAATGAGACCTGAAACTAATTTTTTTTTCTCACAGGACACAGGAGCGAGGCAGAGCAGCTCTGTGTCTCTGACATTCAGAGCAGGAGACGACAACCAAGCGATTCCAGGATAGTTTTCTGATTAGATTTTCATTAGCTCCTTGTTATCAATGACTGATCCCATTAACATGTCAGCATGGCAACATGGCCCTGTGGTAAATTGAGAGGCTTCCAGGGATGGAGGGAGCAACTGCATAATAACACACACTGTGGTTTGGTCATCTGTCTTGACACGAAGCTAATGAGCTAGTCACGAGAGGAAATGAATGGCAGTTGGCAAATGCAGACATGCATAAGAATTATTTATTGTATGACAGGCAAACAGAATTGTCATGCCGCATGCACTTGAAAGATATTTGTCGTTTCTAAAGCTGCACTCAAAGTCAACATTGTAGTGATTTAATTGTATGGCTGTAGGCACACTACATCCCAGGATATTAGAGTCAACAGTGATAAATCAGCCTAATAAGCCATTCAAGCAAAACAGCCCTACATACGATCTCCTCGTTTTCTCTCTTCACACAAACATGCATGCACGCACACACACCCGCACACATACACACATATACACCTAATCTTGAAATTCGTGTCATAGTGTTGTCAACAGCTGCAGCTTAAATGGCCTTCAGCATGCTTTTTAGTAATTACTCGGCTTGTTTTAAAGAGCCTTCACCAGTGCCATCAGCAAAGTTGTCCACCCACACTATCCCTCCCAAAACACTTAGGTCCCAATAAACTCTGCCAGCCTCTTCCCTCGTGGATGTTAACACAGTTACAGTGCTCCAACAATGACAAAGCGTCTCTGCAGCTCTGCAGATTTGTATTTGTAAGGGCCACGTCGCCACATCAGCGGACATTGTGGTGCATTTATTTAGTTGTGCCGACTGAATGAACAGGGAGAAAAATGGCATTGCCATTGTGGCAGAGGGAGGGGGGGGTTGTATTGAGAGAGAGATTCTTGTCCACTGCATCACAGGAGAACTTTAGAGGCTGATGGATGGACAGGTGCCAAGCTCAGCCCATGACAAGGCCACAGTCTAGAGTCAGATAGATAAATCTGAGGGAGATACTGATAGGCCGCAGAGCCATCATAATGACGGGCAGGCTGGTGGAGCCAAAGGCAGGAGGCTGCAGCTTCCACCCATCCCAGAGGTGTAATGTGCTTGTGATTAACTGTCAATCCCCTCCTGTTTGGTGCGCAGACGTTCTATCTCAGTAAGAACCACTCATCATTGTGACAGCTACTGTAGCCCTGACCTTGGCCCCCACCAAGAATGCAGCAGGCAGTTCTTAAGAATTTGCAGAGATGTACGCAATTAATAAAACCAGATTACATATTAGTTTTCATCACAGAAAAGGAACATAGCTGTGTTGAGTTTATTGAATGTCTTAAATGGCTGCATACCTTGTGACATTTTGCTTTTATGGCATTTTTTCATTAAAATTTCTCCTTTTTGCAATATTCAGGTGTTTTTTTTCCCCACTTCCAGACTCTGCTCAAACTTTTTATGTACAAATTAAAAATTGTCATAAAATAGGTGGGTGTTACACCTCATAGTGACTGTGATAATAGAGCTGTTAATATTATTAGTTACACATGTGAAAATATCTGAGAAGCCCTGATGTTCAGTGATTAATTGCGGCTTTAGTTCACTTCTATTAAAAACCAGTGTCAAAGTTACTCTTGATAATATGGAAACCTCTTTTCATTGCAACTACTTTCTACTGTTGACAAGACAAATCACAAGGCTACTGCACCTAAAAACCATTTGTTGCTGTACATTTTTTCTCCACATGTATTTTTCTCCACTGTGGGCCACACAAACTGAATTCTGTTCTCCTTGATTTCTCAGAGGTGAAGACATTTGGTGGGTAAAACGCATACAAATCTGTCCAAAACTGTAACTGCGAATTTTGTGATTCCCAAGGAACTGCAACACTGTAGATTGGTCACTTTAAGATGTTCAAGTTATACTTGCTCCAAGTCCAAATTGTTGTCTTTGTCAAGCATCAACAGTAGCCTGGAGGCAGAAAGAAAGACAAACTACACCAGTGAGCCAGCCTGAACCACACCTCTGCCACTGGAACTGTCTCACCTAACTAGAAAAGCAGGCATTAGGGGCAATTAATTGCATCGTTGCCTAATTGTTACAAATTTTGCCCCATATTTGTATTTGACCAGTCCACACAGACACTGAAAATGTTTAGAGTGGAGCTGAAGTGACAGCAGCTCTGCCCACACAAGCTATATGGCACCAGCAAAGAACAACTGGTTAGAAAATATGTGCCTGCATATGCAAAGAGTGAGGAATTCACTGGGGTATTCTCGAGATGTTTTATGCAAATTAATGGATGCAGCATCATAAGTGCTACTCAGTGACTGTACTTGTCAGTTGATGATGCCTGTGAGAGAAAAAAACACCCTCTGTAAGGGTGCATGGATTTGTGGCAAAACTCTATGGAGACTGTGGTGACTAATTACAAAACTATGTTTAATGCTACACTTATTCCTTTAGGTAACATACTGCACCACATGTATATACACAAAAAGACGTCATATATGATTTAGCTCTCTGTACTGTGGCCATCATCTGTTGTCACCTCTCACTGCTCTCCTCTGTCAAAAAATCTAAATACAACAGAAAAGCTGAGCCTGTGCAGACACACTTTTTCTTTACCATGAAAGTGGTTCCTGCTTTCGAAAGCTTGGCAGAAAGTATGCTTTTCTTCCTCTGATTTTGTTTAACCTCCCATCGATTACCACCTCTGCTGGCTGAGAGCAGAGTGATTTTTTTTTCCTGGCCCTCTTTGTGGCGCCTCTCTGTAGTGTGACATCCTCCTCTTGACAAAGAGACTAGGAGAGGGGAGGAAAAACCTTCAGAGAAAAAAAAAGACAGAAATGCAGCAAGGCTGAAAAGCCAAATACTGACTGAGCCTTTGTTTTCAACACACCGCCTTAGGAACGCAACTATGCACAGTAAATACAATGAGGAGTGATTAAACCAGACAGAGAGAAAATAAATTTGGACTCAATATTCTTTTTTCTTTCTCTTGGTTTCTCCCCATTTTGCTGCATGTTACCTGTCGTCCTTTTGCTTTCCTTCCTGTTTTTTTCTTTTTAATATCCCTTTCCCAAGATTAATTTCAGTTTTGCAGTCTTATTCTCTTATTTCTCTCTCCTATATACGCATACCTTGAGGGAATTAATTAAAGCTGGTCACAGATGATGGGCTAGCCCAGTATCGGGATGTTTGTCCTCTTGAATGTTACTGCCCTCTTGGACTGGAGCTATAGCTGAATTTACATTCAATGCATGGTGAAACAAACAGTTATTAATCTGCATTTTGATGATACAGTGTGTCCTTGTAAATGGCCCGTGGAGAAATAAGAAAACAATCACTTCTGAACATGAGCATATTGCATTCCTCTTGTACCGTCAGTTTTCTGAGGATCCATTTTCTGTTGTCAGCACGCCATGTGGGAATTTCATGCACGCAAAGTTTGCAAAGTGATACGTCTACAGAACATTGGTATAGCCATCTCCAGTATTTCTCGAAAGGTGCGGCATTTTTATTTTATTTTTTATTTTTTACAAAGCTCACTTTAAAATAATCAATAAATCACGGCACACAAAACCTTTTTTTTCCACCCAGACGCTCCTAGTTTTGAAAATCTCTACAGACAACTCAGACTCTACTTCTCCTTGTTGTCTGCCAGGCTTTTATCTGCACCTCTTGCTTAAAAAGGATCAGAAACTGTCAACTGCCAAACTCTGAAGAGCAGCAGCATGGCCATTAGGCAACCATGGAGACTACTGTGCTTGCTTTCAGAGGGTTTGTGCGAGAGCAGCTCTGAAAAGCCCTGCCAAGCCCCAGCCTAAGGGAGCTCCTGCGAGCTCAGGGCCCTATTTCTGCTTCTACATCCAGGCTGCGCTCATCAACCAGTCTGTCTGCAGTCAACAATAGAGCCAGATGGACAGAGACCGCAGGATCCACCGACTGGCTCCAAGGTATATGCAGCCAAGAAGTATAGTACTCAGAAATAACTTTGTTAAGTCACAAAGACCTGAGTTTACCAGGTTTGGACAGGTGCACAGGAAGAGGTCTTACCTGGAGCTCAAGGAGTCTGTTCGTAACCTCTTTCTATCCAGAGTAGATTTGCTGAGCATGCATACACACATACACACATGCACGTGTTTAGTTTCACACCATGACCCTTATTCTCACCTGGGGGCCGTGCAGCAGAAGTTAAGTGTCCTGTGGACTGAAATCCCCCACACGGGACAGCTGAGGAGAGCTTTATTCCCCGTCCAGATTTTCTCAGCCTGTCTGGGGACTTCTTCACCACAAGGACATTTCCAGGACTTCTCCAGGACATTGATCAAACTACCTAAAGAAAAGTGCTTCCTTTGAAGTGATTATAAAGCCTCCTAAGGAGAATTCATGATATTGGGCTATATTAATATTAAGCCGACTTGCCATGACTGTCTGTTATACTGTTTCATGCAGACACAGACATAGAGCTAATAATATGCCAACATTTTGTCATGCAGACAGGGGTACTCTAAAAGCTTACTGTCAGAGGAGCGAGGCAGAGACTCAGCACACACGGCATGACAAGAGATTTGTATTTCCTCAAGGGTTTTGTACCATATGGTCAGGTATCATTTGACTTCCCCTCATTGCATAATAACCTATATGCCTATGATACACGGCCCTGAGAAACCCTCCTTAAACTGCTCCTTATCACGATTTGACTCAAGACCGTGTAAGTTTTCCAGCCCACATAGTGTGCTTACCATTGATCCCTCTGCTAAGTTCCACTCAGCCTTAGCTCGACTTTTTTAATCAAAAAATAGCACCAGTCCCTAAGTGGATGGCTTACTAATAACCAAAACAAAGTTTCCCAACCATCTGGTAGCTGGTGAGCATTGCATTTAAAGAGCCAGAGGTCTTGTGAGACCAAATGCCAAACAGTCCCAGGAACAAAGAGAGCCAACTGTACATTTCTGTAAAGAGCTGCAATCTGCCGAGCCTCTCAGGGCACGAGGTCTCCATGAGATGAAGCTGAGCAGAGCCATGGGGAAGAAAGAAAAAAAAAAAGTAGGAGCCTGAAAGCCAGCAGCATTAGAGATGAGCCTTTGAACTGAGGAGTGGGCTAAACCTTCACGCTTAAGACGTCAGAGGGTGGATTTACAGCTGCACTGTAAACAACCAGGCCTGGGCTGTGCATGTGCATGTGTCCATCAACTCTCACATATATACATTGCTAATAATTGCTGTAGGGTATTATTCTAACACGTGCTGGATAGATGCACAGTCACACACACACTGACGTGCTCACAAATGCAAGCAACAGACACAGTAATTATACTACATCAACACATGTACTTATATGTGGGGGCTGATTTAAGCCTCCCCTTATTTGCCTCGTCTTTGAAGTGTTCTTCGGCTCCTCTTGGTAGTGTAAGCAGGTTCGACCCGCTAAAGCCCGTGGAAACAGGATTAGTCTAGCTCCACTTCCTAATTAATTGTCGGGATGTTTGGCTAATAAATCTTGGTTATCTGGTCCTCTAATCGTAGCAGGAGATAGCATGACTCTGACCCCGCCGCTGGAATTTTTAATAGTCTGTGCTTTTTGTAATCAAGCTCCAAGAAATGTGGAGGGAATATCTGCTTTATTTTGCTCCTCTCCTAATTCAATTAAAAAAGATAGGCCGTGTGCATTGTGGAAATTGTTGTGCATCGTTAGATTAGCTTCTAATTGGCTGGCTGTATTCTGCAGCAAGCTCGCCCGTGTGTGTGTGTGTTCAAGAACTTTTCTTGACACAGAGTAAGTGAGGACAGGATTATGAGGAGAGTCAGTAACTCAACCATGGGAGAAAAAAAAACAGTGAAGTGTGAGGCTGTCTGCCTGCAGAGCACCTGAAGTTGGACTGTGTGGATAGTTTCAGCACACAATGCAGGGGACTCTAGATGGACTGTCTTGACATACTAGCAGAGATTTCAGTTGTGGGAAAAAAAAAACCCAAAAAACTCAGACACCATTACACCCAGAGGCGTATATGCCTACAGCAATGAGCATAGGCTGGGGTAGCAGTAGCTGATGTTGGGCTGCTCCTGCCCGGCCACAAAGCTTCCCTCTCTAGGGAGTCGCTACTGAGACCTTACTGTAGTTCTTCGTGTCTGTTGCAGCACGTGGGAGTGTGGAAGAAAACTGCAATTTTATCTCAATCTCAACATCATGCTACAGCTGACTGTGAAACAAAAACTCAAAGAGTACAGCAGGGGTGGAATATTTGGAGGTGTTTTTTTTTTTAAGAAAAAAAGGGAGAGGGGAGGACGGTGTGAGCAAATGAGTCAGAGATAAACTAGGGTAGAGCAGAGATGGAAGTGCAAGTGTTCAGTTTGAGAACAGCCTGACAATGGGAATGTGCCTGATTGGGCTGAAAATGATTCAGCTTAGGCAATTTACGATTTGGTTCAATGAGGTATGTTTGTTACCAATAACAATTTAACTTAAATGATTGAGACTCTAGAGCAGGGGTGTCAAACTCATTCCACAAAGGGCGAGTGGCTGCAGGTTTTTGTTCCAACCAAGCAGCAGCACACCAGACTTGACTCAGTTAATTAACTGATCTCAGTCTTCAGACAGATGATTGGTCAAACTGTGTGCTCTTGATTGGTTGGAACAAAAATATGCAGCCACACGGCCCTTTGTGGAATGAGTCGGACACCCCTGCTCTAGAGATTCTACTGCTAATCTTTGCATCACTGAAATATCAATGTTTACATTAAGAATGGATCACACGGCACTTTTTAATCTAATGTGACCAACTGTCATCTCATCTCAACATCCCAAGAAACAATATGCATGTTGATAAAGTACACCCCGGGCAAGCAGACACACACAGATCTCTGTCAGCTTTCTTCTTGCATTTTTGCACTTGGTTTTGTTCTTATCCTCTTCTTTGTCTTCAGGGTTTTAAAATCCAAAATGCGACCACGCATTGGCCTTTACGCCTGCCAGTGCCATCAGTGGAGCCCCATTTCCACGCCTGCCATGTTTTTGTCTCTCATGTGGCCAGATCTTGTTGCGGGAGAAAGCTGGTCGTATGAGACTAATGGGGTTACAGCTTCACACATTCACAGGAAAAGGTCATAGATTATAAAGGGCAAATATTAAAAGATCAATCTCAGGACTTTGTGAATTGATATCGGATTATTCATATGATGATCCATTTGAATTAGAAAACCCAATTATTTGAACCCAGTCCTAGAGCGTATGTGCATGTGTGTGTGTGTGTGTGTGTGTGTGTGTGTGTAACTGGGCACATGTGCTGGGACAACTCGTCTGTTCTCAAAAGGCTTCTCAAATCCCACAGATGTTTCTGGGTGAGCGTTCTGCAGCCCATGTGAGGAGCATCCAGCTGAAGATCACAGACTGTCCCTGCCACCTCAAAAAGAACACATCAGAGGACGAGAGGAGCGACGTCGCCTCTGTACAGAAATAGCGTTCATGGGAAAACCTCTGTTTCCCACAAGTTGGATTTTCAACTTCCCTGTTTTCTCTGCAATGAAAAACATTACAAGCAAAGCATATAAAAGAATATGAGTTTCCACTGAAGTTACGATTATGGCTTTTCCTATTGCTCCCTTTAGAGACTGTGGCCCTCAGCAAGGTGACAGGGATGCAACCCACATAGCAGTGGGAGCTGGAACTTCATAATTGTACTGTCACAATAAAACTGATGCAGAGCTTCCAGATTTCAGTTTATGGCACTGCTCAAAACTCACATAAACTGACAAGGTGGCAAAGCAGCTGATTCTCCAAACGGGGCTTCCTTGTGTTTCCTTACATAAATCAATTAGCCTACTCGATATGCAAAGTAGAAGTCTGCATACTGTGTGCATGCATGATGGTGTGCATCCGAGTGGCCGTGCCAAAGCTTATTCACACGTGCTGCGTTTGTGTGGCAATAATTTACAGTGCGTGCCATCGTCCTCGTTCCCATCATCTGATATTAGTATCTGAGCAAATGCTGTCAGACAGCTCCTTGTGGAGAACCCCCAGCAGTCATTAGCTGTAACAACCTGGGAGTGTTCCTCGGAGGGACAAGCTCTTCACTGCAATTACAAACAACACAGAAAGAGCAGGGGATGCCACATTCCAGCTACCTCGCCAGTATCTCTGATGTTTGTCTTTTTTCCATTGTGTTGGAAATATCCTGTTTTTAATGGAAGGGGGGTGTGGGATTCTTTTCCAAAACAATTGAGAGGCTTCAAGCGGCGGCCAGCACAAGCCACATTTTGATCACAATCACAAAAGACAGCTGCAGTTTTACGCCATTCACACTCCATAATTGCAGTCAATATTTCTGAAGGTAGGAGGTGCTGAACAGATTTGATGGAGGCAGTAAAAACAGTAATGACTGGGACTGTGAAAGAGGAATCGAATGTAGTAATCCTACAGATGCCATAAAAGCACACAAGGCACTTCTCAAAACGAATATCTCTCATTTCAGAGGCTGCTGTAACCTCCATTCTCTTTATTCCCCAACTCTCCGTCTAGCCTGACATTTACAGTCCGAGCAGAAAAAAATGTTCCATCTCCAGCACGTCCGGCGTTACAGGGGGCTCCTTTGTTTCTCACGCATATAATCTTCTCAGACATATTATCATCCTCCTCTCTCCAACGACAGTGAAGAATCCCCATGTAAGCCAAGCCTTCCTCCTCTAATCCCTCTGTTCCGCATTTTGGAGGAGAGGATGAAGATGAAAAGTAGGTTCTGAATCTCAAGAACAGTCTGTCAAAATGTGTCATAGCAGGATGAGTCATCGCAAAAATGCTGGCAATTTTCTTTTCTTTTCAGTTAAGTAAAAGATCAATATCACAAAAAAACTCTGTGGCTGTGACCTAGAGGAGGGTTTGAGAGATTGGTTCATTTATCAACTTAATTATATGATGAAACTGGACAACAAAACCTTCCAAGTGTCCATGGTGTATTATTATTTGCTCCATTGCCTTAGGGTAGCTCTTTTGCATAGTGAACATTGTGTTCAGAGATCGACTATAGCCACAGACAGAAGCTGCATCATTTGGGAATAAAATGTTATCTCACATATTTACATATTTAAAAAAAAAAAAGTAAGTAAAGTAAAGTTTGTATAAGCAGCATATGCACTGATGTACCGACCCAGCTTACTAATTCTGACACTTTATCTCTGGGACTTCGAGAACCTGTCTGATCCCAGAGTTCTCTCAAATTTGAAATCTGTGTGCACCGTGGAGGCTGCATGGATTTATTTGTTTTAATATTAGGCAACATCAGGCTAAGGATCACTGTGGCATTAAAAACTAAGTCAGTCTTGAATTAATGTGAAAGACAGAGGAAATTAAAGGATCTGAATTCACTAATATCCCGACCACAAAGGCTGACACTGATCACACAAACAAAATATTCAAATATTTGCTGTTTTATCGGATTTTATCACAAAATCCATTAAGTCCTTTTGCATGTCAACTCATATCATTCTCTCTTTTAAATATAAGAACAATTCAACCATTAAAAGACTCATAAAGGGGTGTACGGCAAAGGATCAGATATCTATCTTATTTAAGCATGATGATTTTTTAGACTTAAGAAATGATTTAAATTTAAATAAAGTCACTGACTTCACTGGAGCTAATTTATCTTTGTTTTTAGTCGACTGTGGTGTCCCATCTTCATTCAAGCCCTTCACACAGTAATAACTCATTTGAAAGGCAATAAGCTTTTCATATGTGTTAATGGAGAATAATAAAGTTTGGTGAAGCTTGAGGAGCTAATTATCGACAGTCTGGTAAAAAGCACAGATAGGGACAGCATACTAAACAGACTGAGAGAGAGCAGGCATTTTGCCACTTGTTGTTTCCAGATACCAGTGTTTAAACAATACCTAAAATATCACCCTCCTGTGTTTCAGTTAGTCTCACTCCTAAAAATCAATTCTCACACATTTCTTGCTCCTCTCATCGTTAGGTATAAGAGGAAACATTATGGATGGCAGGAAAATGAAAAAGGAGAAGCCAGATGAGGTGAGACTATTTATATCCAGGCAGCCCGAGCTGATCCGAGTAAAAGACAGGCAACAAATGCAGGGAGAGCTGTGGACTCCTGAGACCTGATATAATATATTACTTATTGTGTATAATTCAAATAGCCATCCATCTCCAGTTAGTCATTCTGCTTGCATCAGGCCTTTCACATTCATTATCATATCAGTTAACACAATTTAATGCAAATGGCTCCACCCAGAAGCAGTGCCTACATATCAATTACTGACAGAGTGTTGTGCACGACAAGAGTTATTATAGTAACACTGGTGAATTAATTGCACCTGAGAGGAAGGATGTGAATGAGAATGGCTGGGAAGGATGAGAGATGAAGAGGGAACATGAGGAGGAAGAACAAAATGCTTTGTCGCGACTCCTTTATTCTGTGAAGAACCCTCTTGTCACATCATGAGCCTCCAACCAGATGCCAACTCAAGAGGATCCTACATCTGAAATCAATGTTATTCCAACAAATGGAAATGAAATAACCTACACTCAGAATCCCCTCCTGGCAACTGGATTGCCACCCACTACGTCCATGGACAAAACACGCTGAAATCATTAAGTCTCACAGCGGCAGATCAATGGCTGCATACAAATTCTGCTCATTCCATTTGCAGCGATGTGTATCTTCACCATTATCGAGCACTATTCACCCCGATTATGGTGAGGATACTTCAGGCATGTGCGGCAGTTTCAGTCCGAAATGATGCATCCATCACCTTCATAGCCAATGTGGAAACTGATATTAATATGGAACAGTTACTTTTTAGTGAATTTAAAAGTGAAATTATATGTTTTAAAAACAAAAGCCTTATAAATATTGGTGTAGGTCAAACATAATTGATGCTTTACAGTTATGAATTGTAAAACCTGAGTGTGCATGTTTAAAGAGATGATGGTGGCACAGGAGCAAATGTTTAGCAAATCCTCCTAGGCACAGCCAGTTTTCCCAGTGGGACCTTGAAAGTATGAACTTGAATCCCAGAGGGACACGGGGTACTACATTTATAAACATGCAGTAGTGGCTTCACACTCCCACAGGACATCGCTGCAGCATTTTACTCCCCCCCATAGAGAGGCAGTCAACCTTACAATGTAAATAAAGCGTACGCTGGAGAATAAAGCCATTCAAAAAGCACATCAGCAAAGTTGCTAATAACAAGTGCAACATTCTGATCGTGTAGCAAAATGAGTTTAGTGTTGTTCCTGTCTAGAATTTTGATACGGCAGGATGGCTGAAGTTTCCAACTTCACTTTTTTCATTAAAAGAGCTGCTGCACCTTGACATAGGTTACATTAACATTAGCAGCACTCTAAGCAGAATTTGCTGTGGAGGCCCACAGTCATCCCAATCTGCTGATAAAGCTTCTGCTGTATATGTGTAGGTACTCTGTTGCCATTTTTTGCAGCTGATATGCTCTGCTCCTACTTCCTCTTACCCTTTTCTTTGTGTTTTTCTCTGCTGCACCAAAAGGGCGTTTCCAATTTGGTGATACCAAGTCAGGTATTTGAACAAAACAAGCCATGATGCCGCAATACTGAGACACCACTCCCAATCATTTAAATAAAGCCCACATTCTTAATCAGGAAGGAGACTCTCCTAAATCAGTGCTGATGACAAGCTGATTAGGGACATTGATTAATATAAATATAATATACACAACTTTTTTAAAATTTCTATTAGCATGTAAACCTTTTGATTTTTTTATTGCCAAGGAATGAGCTCCTTCACAGCTTCATGAAAATGCTGCTTATAATTCTGCCATATAGCCAGCTACCTACATCCAACGTTGGCACTGTTGGTGCTGATATTGGTGGTTAATTGTCTGAGTCATCGGTTATGAAGTGCACAAAGACCTGGCAGCTGTCTACTCTGCTTTGTGTAAAGCCTAACCTATTCAATGAGACATTATCGAGTCTGCTTTCATAACATTTTATTCCACCGCAGTACTCTGCAGAGCTTCATGCAAAAGATATGTTTTGTATCCTGTGTCTTGAGCGCAGGTTTAAAACTGAATGAATGGAACTGAAACACATTATAACGATCCAACAACAATAAATTCCCAGGAACAACCAAAATCTGACCAATACTTGATTACACTGCTTTGCCATTTTTTTCCAATATTACCGTACTCTCTTTCAGCAAAACCAGCAGTGATATCGATTTCGTGGCCACACAGTAACTCCTGTGTTATTCTCCTACCACAGACTGAACTGATCAGCACAGAGAGGAAGGTACCAGATGTTCAAGGACTGAGGAAGTTTTGGAGGAAAATGTTTTTGCCCTGTTTTTTTTGCTTCTCTTTTGCATTAAGTGAAAATGAGCCTTGAGAGCTGTCCAAGGTTTGTACATTTCAATTAATGATGCTATCAAAGTGGCAAATCTGCATACATCTTGTTCTGACATCTCACCTGCCCGAAAACATCTGACACGTATCTCACTCTATTAAACCTGACACAGCCCAGAACGGTCCATGAATGGGTTTCCGTACAAGGGAGTTCAGAACTTTTTCAGCACATTTGCTCTCTCCTTTGCTAATTCATGTGTACTGAGAAAGCTAAATGTGTGTCTTTATACAAAGAGAATTTTAAGAAAAACTTCTGTTCTGGTTTCAAACGACGTGCCAAGGCCTTCAAGCCTGTGATCTGTGAACATTCAGAGAGAGCTGGAGCAAAGTGTGGGCACAGAGGAGTGGAGGAGTGCACAGAGGCTGGGAAGTATCCAAATGCACATATAAAACTATCCACATCAGGCACACATACAAAGCTTATTCAAAGCGCCAGATCACCAAAGAGGGAATGTGTGATTAGCAGAAAAAAGGAGGATATCAGAGGAAGAAAGAAAACTTCAAATATTTAAAGAACATGTTCAAAGCCAGCGGCCAGGGGAGGAATTGTCTCTTAAGTTAATTCAAGTGTTCACATTTCACAAAGAAGCCTCAACTCTGTTCATCTTTTGCTTACTAAGAACACAGGGCCTAAGTTGGATTAAGTGATGTAAAATCCTGGACAGTTTTGCAAGCCTCCATGTGACCTTAACTCTGAGCTATGAGCTTTCACTGTGCAGATCAATACAAGCTCTACATACACTAAAGCTTTTCGAAACTTATTTATTTAATAGTCTGTTGGGGGAACAGATCAGAAGTGAATTACCCTGAAGTTGTGACTGGATCTCCTGTAACATCTAAATGGAGCCTGTGTCTTTATCGTTGTGCATCTTTATGCATTTATGTGTTTGAACGTCGCATAAGACAACTTGTTCGTGTTGAAGTTGATCAACATGCTTTGAAGCCACTAGTTCAGCAGGGCTCAGTGCCACATACGCTTACATATGCATTGAGCATGTTAGCATGCACACATCAGCATTTAGCTCAAAGCAACACTTTGTGGAAGTACAGCCACAGAGAGCCACTACCCTTCAGATATACTGGCTTCATTCCATTATAGCCAAAGGGTTTCACAAAGGTTGAATAAAACTGTTCATATGAAATAAATTTTTCTATTTCTATTGGGGCTGCAAAGAAACAAAGAATAGAGAAAAGCTACACTAAGCTATAACCCTCCAGCTCACCCTGGTTCACTATTCATTCCACATCACATTGTGCTGAAACAAGTTCAAGAGCAAAATAAACAACACAAGAGCTACATTAAATCTCTCGACAGCCAAGGCTCGCAAAAGACCAGTTACATATGAGCCAAATCCAAAGTTCCTGATTTATACCACAAAGATGCTGTGGCTTCAATGCAGGTGTCACCCACATGGTTTTTCATGAGCTAAACCATTATGCTTCAAGTGACCTGCCACTTCATCTCACCTGAGTTAAGTCTGTTTGGCTATGATCCCGAGTGTGCTTCCTGAGCCGCAATTATGTTGTTAAAGCAGCAACCTTACATATAAAAGCACTCTACCTGTCCCTCTAAAGCGGCACTAATTAGACGCAAACTAGAGCCAAAAGGGAGCTGCATTACCATATCTATCTATCACCTGAGTGTGTGAGAGTGTGTGTGTGTGTGTGTAAACAGAGAACAAAAGAATTAGTTGCAGTATATTCCTGCAAAATTCCATGTCTCCTCTTTACAGGGCCACTTCCCTGAATCACAGTGTAATTAATTTGTTATACTTGAAAAGCTTTTGAGCAGCGACAGGCAGTGAGATATTTAAAAGGACACTGAGATTTCACACATTTATGGAATGCATTGGTGATCAATAAATATAATTTTCTTTGCCTTGAGGTAATGAGTCGTAAGCCATTATCTCCTGCGAGCCAGTGGTGTCCAGTCCTCGGCCACAGACGACTCTGCAGGTTTTCTATTCCCACCAAATATTACAGCTGCCGACTTCCCTAATTAGTTCCTCCCTCTCTGACTGAAGGTTTGTTAATTAGTGAAATCAGATGGTGGAACGTTTGGCTGAAACAAAACCCTTCAGACTCTTCAATAGCACATGGCCAGACACAGCTCTCTTCAAGGGAACAATAGTTCTCTGTAACCCAAGCTAAATGATAAATATAGCTCTCTAGCAAGACGATGTTTCTGGGAAATAAACAACAGGCCACTTTATCTCATCTCTAATTCCATTCATCATCACACATTTCTAGCCTTCAAACCAAGCTTTCCCATAATGCTTATCCACCCCTTAAGCCATTGCATGACTTTTTATGAAGATTTGCTCAACCATAACTTCAAGTCCCATATATCTGCTCACACTTTCAGGTCCTCAGTCTTCTTTTTTAAGCCAAAAACATTTTAAGAGAAAAAATCCTTTCACAATGCAATGAGAGAGTGTGAAAAGGTGAAGGCAGCTCAAGCTGTCTCAAAACTAGGTACATCAGCTATTGTCAAATGAAACAGAAATGAGGTATGAGGTTGAATAATTAATCACTTTAATATAGAAACTGGGCTTTGCAATTTCAAAATCACAAGTGCAAGACAATTTAAATTCTTACTTATTATCGACCTACCAGTGCCTTGAATCGCCGCAGGAAGTCAAAGTTTTAAGGAAGTAGCTGTTGATTTCACTGCTTGTAATGTCAGCTGCCAGTAGTTGATTTATTGAGTTGTGGCAGTCGAATTTTGTTAATATTGTTCTGATCGATATGGTTTATGGCTGGTGCTCGTTCATTTTGGTCGACATAGGTGTCAGCTAGTAGCTATCTCTATCAGTTGATGAGTGTAAAGAACAGACAGCTGGCGAAAACACCTTTAACAATCACTTGCTTACTTTTAACTTTTAAGTAGATTGTATTATTTTAGACAAACATTAAAACCCATAAACTGGGACCTCCAGGATCCAGGGTAAAGCTGCTTGTACCATCAGTCTGAGTAGCAAACATTAACATTAACAAGAGCTTAGTGGGTGCAGAGTCAAACTGTCAATCTGTATCATTATTAAACTCAATTTCAGTAGGTTAAATTTGGACAGAAACCTTCATCTCGTTTGTTGACATATCCTGATTTCTTGGATCATCAAACAGCTTTGGCACTTAAACATGTTGTTTTGGGGCAAGATCTGCTGGATATCGCTTGAATCCACATAATTAACCAAAGCTGCAATATTGGTGAACACAAATACCAATCGGGTCTTTTTCTCCAATATTTTGCAGAGACAATTACAATATGACATATAGACAGACTGAATGATGATACATTGTTTGACGAACTAACTGAGTATAATTATGTAAACACCACAGAAAACAGATTTTAAATACACAAGAGAAGGATTTTCTCTAGTCAAACCGCAAAATTGTGAGCTACACAGTGTGTTATGTCCAAAAATTTTGTGAGTAACAAGAGAAAAACTAATTCAATTCTGAATTTCAGAATACATGGAAGCCTTTTGAATGAGATGATGTGGACTGTATATATGGTAAATGGCATTTGCCAGAAGGTAAAGGTGGAAGAGGGCAGTGTAATAGAGTATTAAACCAGTAAGGATGGCTGGTCAGCACAGATAACAACACCTCTCGTATACAGCAGATGTATCTGTCTCCTCGCTCTGCTTCATCCTTTCACCAACGCAGATGAATCTCAGGTCACTGTCAATGACACACACACACGCACGTACTCACACACTAATGTGCAGATCTACGGTGTGCCGCTGAGGCCAGGCAGGGGTGAGAGGTGACAGATAGTAAAGGCCACAAGATATGACATTGTCCTCCATAGCTGACTGGTAGAGGATGCTGGAGATACAGATGGAGGATTGTCTGTGTGTTTTATTGTATGAATTAGCTCTGTTAAGGTCATTACATTGAGCCTGCCGCTCCACTATGTGCCAATTGACCAGGCTCTGACCTCATGACAATGCTTAAGACCATGCTTCATGTAACTCTTGGCCTCTCTTAGACCTGAGGTCCCATCCAACAGAGTCAATTTAGACTGAGGGTATTTATGTAAGGATCTATTGTGCTGGTAGCTGATAAACCAGACAGTGAATTGTTGCAGTGTGATGTAGAGATACATGGATGGAGCCAGAATCTTGTCTGCTGCAGAACCTATTTTTAAAAGTTACCTTCACTGTATGTGTGCCACCGGACAGCACAGCAGACATTAACAAATGAAGACAGAGAGAGAATTGCAAAATTAGCATGCAACACGTCGTGAGAAAAAAGAAGCAGTAGCATTATTTCAACTCTATTCCAGTCCTGTCAGAGAATTTCTGTATGACTCAGCTGGAAACTAAAGCCCCAATTTCTGAACATCCATGAGATCGCGTTTGAATGGTTGCTGAGGTGGAAAACTGAGTGAGGATTTTGTTCTCAGTGACACTTGAACAAGAACAAACACCAGAACAGAAGGTAGAACTGGGAACTTTCTGTCTCAAATATCCAATTTAAATGACAAACCCATCCTCAGATAGATTATCAGGGTGTGATATTGAAGAGGTTTTGGAATCACATGAGCCAATTTATTTTTTTCATTGCAGCAACTTAGCCTAACTTCAGTTTCAGTGTTTCCCAGCCCACTGCTGCAAAATCATAAGCGCTGCTGCAATGTCATGAATTTGAAATTACTAAACACAGCAGAGAGCTTTTAATTTGAAACCAGTAACAAGCTGTAATACCCAACTAAGGTGACGTGAAGAAAGAAAAGAGAAAAAATTTAGATTTGACTCAGGAACTCTAACTTAAATACATTTTTATGACCTACAGATACCCACTGCATGCACAACACCAAGGTACAACAAAAATCCTCACATTTGGATTGGCCATCAGCATCAGGCCTACTGGGACGATTCCCAGTGAGATACCATGTCAGTAGGCTGGTGGACCAGTTCATGCAATCTCTTCACCAGCCTTCTATGTGTGCCTGTCAATCATGGTGCCCATGACAGAGGGCTGCGGGGGCTTGGGGTCACCATTGTGACCCCAAGATATGGAGGAGATGAATTCTACTTTCACTGTAAATATGTGGGCCTGCCTGCCTTATGGCTTACCTGTCAGCCATATGAATAAAAAAAAACCCTGAAACAATGAAACACTGCTTTTACTTGTTTTTTAACCATGTTTAATGTATTATCCCCTTAAGCTGAGCTCAATACACTATACTGGCCTTTGCAGCAGACTCATAACTCTTGAAGCTAATGAATCTGCCTCTCAGAAAACAAGGGACACTTGACATGCAGAGCCATTCTTCTTCGCAAGGTCATCATCCTGCAAGCCCAACTTGTTCATTAAAACAGCAAGAGGACTGAATATGATCAATAGCAACCAGACATCTCCAATCTAATTCAAAATAAAGGAGAATGTGATAAAAATGGGCCATTCTTATTAAGATCTCACCGTATTTTATCATCCTTCTTTTTTTCGAAGACGATTTTCTCTTTCATGGGAACGGTAGTCTCTAATTTCTCCTGGGAGCCACAAGCTGCTGCTATCTCAGCTGTGTTTACTAATCTTCCCTCGACACCAATTTCTCAACCCCACAAAGTTAATACTGGTCCAATGTAAATAGCCTTATCTCATAAACTCTTGTTATCCCCCCACCATGGCTGCCCAATGTGATACATGGTTGGAAGTCAACACAGGGGGATTAAGTCAGAAAGAAGGAGAGGGGGAGAAAAAAAAGAACAACATTTCTTGTACGAGCATCTGCAGTAAGGTTACCCACCTTAAATAACACAGTGAAAATGTCATGGTATACTCAAGGAAGGAACACTCCTGTCACTATACAATGACACCAATCAGACAAAGAACATGAGTAACACAGTGTTTATGGTGTGGGCCTGAAGGATGAGTGGATAATAAATTAAACCAAATCCTCTGTCTCCTGGTTCTCAGAACTGATCGATCATGAGTTGATGCTCAGTGCCTCTCATCCCATCTCGTCATGAGCACATTACAGTACCTGCCTCATTTTACCTGAGCTAGTCTGTTTCACTGTAAGCCCTGGATTGCTGTAAATGCCATGGTACTAAGTTTTAATTAAACCCAAAGGGAAAAGTATTAATTACCCCATCGCCTGCCATGAATTGGCTGGTGGCTACATGCAGACTCTCACTTGAATGCTGATGGCGCGGAGGTGAATTAAGTGAAGTTTAAGAGTATAGGATTGAATTTCAGATTTACAAAATTCTGAGTTTGGATAGATGCCCATAGATAAGAAGGAACTTCAGTGGTATAAAATCAGCTTTTAAAAATAACAGCTCTTACTCCTGCAGCAAAGTTATGAACATTTTTTGAAAGGCTACTTAAGTCAAACTGTTCAAAAAGGAGTATTTCCCGTGGCTTATAATTATTTCTTTTAAACTGATCTACAGTATCCGACTGTGTCTGTCTTGTCATTTTTACATCTGTTCCTTTTTGCTTATCTGTCTTTATATCCACCACTGAACTGTCTCTTCTGCTATCAAATGCTGTCAGTTCTTTCTTTGAAGCTTTTGAAATTGCTGCAGCTGTTGAACATGCAAGCTCTCGCTCTCTCCTTTCATGTACAATGAAACAATTAAATGCATGTTTTTGTCATGCACTGGTTGAACTCTCACAACCATATCGAATATTGATTGATTGATTGGGTAAAGGGAGGTCAGTGCCTTGAACATATTGCAAGTCTCTACTGTAGCAGTGCTCTACTACTGCTCTACTAGAGCCCACTGCTGCTGCTGATATTTCTGCTGAGAAGCTGAAACAGCACTCTTCTCTTTGTCAGAACCCTGTAGGTATTTGTTAAAGCAGAGATGGAGGAGCGCCTTATAAACTATGCATGCCATCTCCCTCTGGCAACCACAAGTAGAGGGGATGATGGCAGGAAAATGCTGGTTCCCATTAGTCCTGTGAGGCTGGTTAACATAAAATTATCCTTGGGGTTGGCGGGAAGCAGACAAAACTGGGGTGAGTGGTTCATTAGAGCTGATGCATAATGGACGCTGGACATCTATAAGGGCTGATTTACACAGTCACACTTTTCTGATGTGTCGATTTCACTGATACAATTCCTTGCCTCGGGCTTAAGGATAATTTACAAAGCAACGGAAGCACACATGTAATGCTGATATGCCTAAAAAAAATAGGGCATATAATTCTCGCTTGATGTGTTTCAGTGTCGGATGTGTAGCAAGCCAGACTCCAAGTCTACTCTGTGTAATCAAAAATCTGCATGACGACAGACGTCTCGCAACACAAAATGGCTGCAGTCTGAAAAGGCAATCAAGTACAAGCCATTGCACTGTAGGAGAGAGGACCACTCACCCCGCAGGAGGTCAGAGCTGGCATACGGTGAACTGTATGTCCGAAACAACAGCCAGTCAAAGTCATCCTCCTCTCCCTGGGTGAAGTCACACAGATTGGGGTCTGAATCCTCTTCGAACGTGCAGCCAGCAGCTGGAAATAAAAAGGAAAACATTAAAACAATGGCCATCACTAAAGGACACAACACTTATGGTTATAGAGAGCAATTTTAAGAAAATAGATTTAAAATTTCAATTCAAAATTTCCTCTAACCACCAGTCCAAAACTCAGATATTCAAGTTTTATTATCATATAGTAAACTAGCTTATACCTTCTTTTCACAGGCTGGAAACAGAGCATGTTGATTTTTTTGTCTTTCTCTTTCTGTATGTTCCAAGCTCATGTGGGCTTTACTTATCCCTCTGACTCTCTTCCTATTAAGGAAACTGTGCAAAAACACAACAGTAACCTCTTCTTCTCGATATTAATGTCCACTTACACTCCAAAACCAATCTTAGCAGTCAGCTGCAATGAAATGTACAGTGAAGCCACACTAACCGCCTCGCAACCCTTTAAGGCCAAAGCGCCGACCTGTGTTTGCTATTGATGTGAACATTGCCTACGCAAGTAAGCTATGCACCGCTGCTCTTAACCACAGGTCTGATGCTGCTCGGCGGTGGTATGAACTGCACAGGGCTTATTGTAATGACCTTAGTGCTATGGGTAAATATAACTCAAGAGCAGACACTGGCGGTAACTTGTGGCCCTCTCAGACAAGTATTTCACTCTCACTTTAATGTGAATGTAAAGCATTATTTCTTGCACTAAAAATTCACAAACCGTCTACATCAACCACAGCCTTGAACATCTTGTATATAAATGACATTAAAAGGATATTAACACATTGAATTACACACATATGCAGCTTTTATCAGTGTCCGATTTGACTGGCTGAATGCCGGCTGAACACCATTTGATTATCTTGTGTCGTACACAGGGGCATGTGCATTGGGGAAAAAAAAGAAAAAAATTAAATGTGTTCACACGTGCATAAATTCTCTGAAGCCAACAAAAAACAAATCAAACAACAAATAATTACCTTAGACTCGCACAAAGGCAGTAATTGCCCCTGTATCTGAGGAGAATTACCCCTCCCATAAAACATCCACGAACAAGACTACATATTCCAAAGCCCATTCACAAAGGCATATACAAATAGTAATAACATTTGGAGAGAGCGGGCACCCTGGGGAATCTAGTGATTATCATAATACCTCACAACCTGCTATTCCATGTGCCAAAAAGCTAATTTTTTCAAATTATATTTAATAGCTATGGCTTTAATGGCCCTTGGGTCCTGAATAATGTGCTTCAGTCATTGCTCTCTGCATCTGTTGCCATATTTCACATTAGTCCATCGACGTGAGAATCACACTGTAACAGTGGGCAGTTTGAATAACCCAGTCATAAGACTCGATCCTGTGTCAGTCATAATCGGAGCGGGACAGCACGAGAGACACGACATGCTAATGACTGGAATAACCACGAGCAGGTCCTGAAGGTGACCCCTGTGGTCTATAGCTTTATTGCCGTTCGTTCTTTGCTCTAATCTCCCATTAAACCAATGGTCTCAATATGACAGGCTGCAGACAAAAATGCAGGCAGATTCATAATTCTCATTTTTACTACCAATGTATCAGATATCCACAGCTTGCAGTTGTAAAGGTTATTGCATTTGTTCTGTTACAGGCCAAATGAAATGAAGGACAAATGAATGATTCTTTAATGTGGTCGACTAGTGTTTGAAATGTTTTTATATTCATGCCAATGCAGTAGATCTCAGTTTTGGTATCCTGCCAAAACAATCCTTTCTTTCAGAAAAGACTGCAATTTCAGAAACATGAGAAACATATTTTTTGAAATAACTTTCATAGACGAAGATATTCATACATCCAACTGCCTGGGATGCAGGTGCTTTTGAAAGTATCCCTGTGCCTTGAAGAGAAGAATATACCACGCGCTGCTCTTGCTCAGAATATCAGAATATGGAAATACTGCCGATGAAAGTCTGGGGAGACTGAAATGTTAGGGTGATCAATAAATCATTATGCTAAGCAGGCACAGTGTGTGGGTATTCTATTGTCTTAAAACAAGTAGCTGAATTCTCTGAAAATAAAATAGCAAACCAAGTTTCCCAGTGTCCTGCATCAGACCACCAAGTCATTTAACAGAACAGGACTACAGGACTAAAAGTTTAAGGTGCTGACTGTCAACCTCAACATTCCCAGTTTCCATCTGACTGGGCATCTTGGAGTCATTTCCTTTCCCTTTCTCCCCTTATTTCCTACCACACAACTCTGGGAAGATTTACTTCAGATGGTGTTAGCAGTGCTACATGCCAACATCAACCAACATGCCTACAATGCTAACATGCTGATAAAGTTTACCTTGGTCACTATCTTGGTTTGGCATGTAAGCATGCACTGATTAACCAACATAATCAACAATTCTCATTCTGACCTGATAAAGGCTTTACATAAAATGTTATCACAATTCATACTGAGGAGAACTTTATCATCTGCACAGATATGTTAGTCGTGACAAGCTGTCTTACTGTCACTAAGATATTTGAAGAAAGAAGAAAAAAAAGAAAAAAATGGTCAAAGTCATTCCTCTAAAAAGTAGTGGATTGACTTTTGTCTTTGCAGACACGCCACCAGCATGTAATAACATCTAACCCAGACAAGTAACCCAAGTTTCCATGCCAACTTTCAGAATTGCTTTTTATTCTGGAGGTTCACGGCTGCAAAGTTCAAGAGAAGCCGATTCTTTAACACCAAAAAAAAAAACTAGTTCCTGCTGTTTGGATTAAAAGGTTATAGTTGGTCCAAAGTGTTGAACTTGCTTCAGATGGTGCATTCACTGCAGCACAAACAGAGAGTGGCCTTGCCCACGGCTAACCTATTACATCACTCTTGCACCTAACAGTGATTATACGGTAAGATCAGAGTACATCTAACATCATGGAAACTCAGTCCATTGGGTGATAGTCGCAGCCAAACAGCAGGGGAGGCAGAGTGGGCTTCTCCCTCTAGGTTTGATTTATTGCCCCTTGCTGGGCTGTTACTGCACAGATCTGCTGCTGAGGGCAGGGGTTAATTGTCCCGCACTGGGGTCTATTTCTAATAGAACAGCCGGAGATATGGGACCTGACACATCCAAAGGCTGGCACTATATTATTCCCTGCTGCTTCGGTAAATGAAGCTTACAGACTCCTCCCTATACAAACGTCTCATCATGCAGAAGAAGGGAGCCAGGATCTGACGCTGCCCGGGAATGTCATCTCCTCAGAACGCACCAGGAGACGTCCTGCTCATCTATCATGACAGACACACTCCCCCCTCAGCTCCTGTTGGGGTGTGAGGGTGTCAGTGGCTATTTTTTACCTGAATAATTACAGCATAATTTAGTGCATTGACCAGTGCAATGTCAAGACACTTCCAGGATTTTGCGGCTGAGGTTAAGGCATGTTTCACAATTTGCTCTGCTGTTCATGCTGCTGAGATAAATCAACCCCCAATTAAAATATAACTTTCAATGCTCATTTGATAACAAGTTTCATTTTTACTATATATATACACTGATTACTGCAAATGAAACAGGACAAATTAACACAAGTCAGCCCGTATCATTAAAATACTTGTCAGACTGCAAGGGCTTTCTGTTTTAATCGCCATGTGTGCTGATCTGCAGCACCAGTGTAAAAGTAGGTCTAAAGAAAGAGCATGTGGTGTCACTTCTCTGGAGCAAAATGGTAGCACAGATTAATCTTTTTTTTTTTTGCCACCAACAAGCCTGGGAGCTCACGTTGCAATGGCAACAGAACACATGTTAAAACAGCTCTGCAGTGCCAAATCCACCTGCTGCGGTGTCCTGTATGCAGTGCAGTACTCTGCCGTTCCTGGGAATACATGGGTGAACAAAGTGGAGATGAATAAATAAATACTTAACCTCTCTGACCAAAGTAACTTCAGATTTACACAGTGGCAGTGATCAGCCATGCCCGGTCAGAGGGTGGATGCAGTATCTCCTCTTTGATTTCATAAGGACATAAAAAAAATGTGGCAACTTGTTTACCAGACACTACAATTTGCTGCCACATTCATGGGGGTACGTAAAAACATTACTCTGCTTTATGTGTGCGGTTAGTCAACACTATGATTCTCTCTCTGCTCATATCTGCTGTTGGCGTCACATGTAGCACTTCACATTAGGTTTGGTATCTCCTCGTCTGTTTACTTGTTTAATCCCCTGCCTTGCTATCTAATTAGAGTGTCAGTTATGCACAGTGAATAGTGTCACAGTCTCTGTTTATCCCCTTTATTTGCATATATTTTAAGCATAAGGAAGCTGGCCTAAGCTTATTTAAGGTGGTAGTATGTCAACAACTTTCCACTTGAATAAATCCAATATACAACAAAACATGGAGAAGTTGACATCAAAGAAGTGGCTGAGCCCTACAATTAATGTCTTGTTGCTTTAACATGAAGTCAAGACCACCGAAATGAAGAGTCGACAGCCATCAAAGTGCAATCCTGAAATGCACACTTCTTTCTCTTCTTTATCTAATATTTTAAA
Organism: Caranx ignobilis; assembly: GCA_021432705.1. NCBI lineage: Eukaryota > Metazoa > Chordata > Actinopteri > Carangiformes > Carangidae > Caranx > Caranx ignobilis. The sequence goes on along the minus strand of MU270012.1, from coordinate 6,321,491 downwards.
GCAAAATGTGATCCATGTGATACGGTAAGCAATCCTTTGATCTGAAACACTGCACTTAATGGCACAGAGCGGTACAGATTGTAAATTGCACTTGTTTGAGTATCTAATTGCCATATGAGCTTCTCAAAGGGGTAGTAAAAAAGTATATCTGAGAGCCTAAGCGAGTACATAAGTGAGAGCTGATGTACATTAGCTTAAGTGATGTAATTTGGAGGATGAACAGTATGGAAACTCTGGGAATTATAGCAGCTTAATAGAGCAATGAAACCACAGATTGAAAGAAGAGATAGACACAGAATATGACAGTAAACCAACCTTATATGCAGTGGTAAATATGTAAACACGGACTGTCCCATAATCCACTATCTGTCCAGTGAAGCAAGTATATACATAACTTTAGTAACCTGTCTTTTGTGGTACGTTCAAATACAGCAATAGCATAAAGTGATGTTATTGAGTCATACTTCGTTTTATTTCTATGTTTTCATGTCAACTCCAGTCTGATCAGTAAGCACCTGCTCTGGCTCCAGGGCTTGCTCTTTCTCCAGCCTGCTGCTGCTACAGCACCTTACCAGTGTTGGGTTTATGGTTTTCATCATTTAGTCATATATTTCAATAAACTTTCAAAAAGTAAACTTCTACATGGCAACAGAGTTGAGTGAGTGTTTCTGAAAATGTCAAGCTTACAAATGAAGGTTTGATGAAAAGGACTGCAGCTACCTTTTATCTTCATTTCCTTTCTCCTTAAACTTTTGGCTACTAGTCAGTGTTCGGCATTGCATACGATAAGTTCACACATTCTCAGAGGGTAAAAAAAAATCAGACAAAGCACAAGAGCTTGAGTGATGAACACACACAGCTGGGTACTCGTGTGGCCTTGAAAGTGAAATAATAAAATCCTCCAGTTCTTACTGTCTGAGACTGATCAAACCAGACTGAAAACGGAGCAAATTTCAAGACACAGACTGAAAGACTTAAAACCCAGCCTCTAATTTACAACAAAAACAGTTATGGCTGATGTGCCATCTCTGAGAAACCATTCACAACCTTTGCTTTAATGTCAACTCCAAGCCTTTGCCCTTAATTATCTAGCAGTCAGGATGGGTAATGAACGGCAGAACCTGTGAAGTCACCTGGGAAACGCAGTGCGATGAGAAGGCTTGGATGCTTGTCATATCATCGTCAACAAATAGGAACCAAACCATGTTGGGAAGGCAGCCCGTACCTGAGAGCTCTTTCACACCACGCAGAAAAGCCTCATCTGAGTCTTGGTGGGGGGGGTTGACTGAGTGTCTGGCTGGTGGGGATCCAGGTGGGAATAGGTGAGTAATACTGCAGGCAGTTAGGAGGAGGAGAGTGCTTGATTTGCATTGCAGTGAGTGTGGCCCGATGCATCAGCAGGAGACAGGTATATTTATTCTCTACAGAGGCTCTCCTCCCCAGCACTCCCCATGGCTGCCTCTGAAAGCCATCCATCCCCACAGCTGAATACGCAATGAAATCATCTCTCTGCCTCCCCGGGCATTAATAACTCAACCCCGGTGCCTGGATGGGCCCGGTCACACACAGAGGGCCAGGAAACAGATTGAGAGAAGAAAGGATTGGAGATGGTGAACAGGTACAGCAGAAGTGCAGAGCTTCAGGGTAGACTACACTGAAATATACTGAAGAAAATAAGGGAGTGTATGAAAATTATTAGGGTGGAGATGGGGGTCTGAACTCTCCCAGCATTACTGATACTCAGACAAATGCAAAACCCTCCCTTTAATGTCCTAAATGGCAAACTAGATATAGAGGTTTAGCTTTTCCACTAGTAGATTTTAACAATGTAAATGAATATATATTGAAGTATGAAACTGTAACAACAAAAGTCTGTGGCTGCTCAGGCTACAATTAAACTTAATGGAATCACAATTTTTCAAATGGCACCCAAATCAAACAATGTCAGTGTAATTACCACGCTCTGTAATTATGACAACCAGCCACTCTTTCTCTTACACCTGGAGCCGTCGTGTCACTTTATGTGACACATTTAGCACATGTAACTACATCGTTCACATGCAAAGTAAACTGAAGGTAACAGCTGCTGTTGGCCAATGAAAAATAATGCTGTGTGTAAAAACTGATTATCTCTATCAGCCTGTGGTTATGAGGTAGATAATAAAACTTATAAGGACGATTGTTGTATTAATGTGCAAATACGCACTCTCATACATACATATAGATGTCACGTACTCTTCACAATTTTAATAAAATAAAATCTATACTGTGAGATGATTAAAAAAAATCTGAACCCCTTCTCCTCTCCGACCTCCCTTTGCTCCCCAGATAATAATTTTCATACCATCCCGTCAATTCGGTGAAGTGAAGCTACACAGTTCAAGAACATTTTCCCTTTTCATCTTCTGAGGCTGAACAATGACAAAAGAGCTTCATACGGTTGTATTCACGCTGACTTCTCAGACACCAGTCAGATCCAATTCATCTTGAAATTAATTTTGCCTTTACTTTAAAAGAGTGGTACAGTATTTCATTCTCATCATGGGTTGACGATAGAAGTGTTTCACATGTCAGACCAATAAGAGTCGAAAATATTCCTTTTTTTTCCAGAGCTATTCTGAGGGCAACATGGTGGAAAAAAACAAGGTCAACAAGACAAAAGCAATCCGAGCTTGTTGTCTCCTGTTTCTCTTTCTCTGAGAAAAAAAAGAAAAACAACAATTATTCCAGTTCCCAGTTCCTGTGGGTTTAGGTGGAGGGTAGGAGGAATCTCAATTCACACTGCTGATAAGGAGTTGGTTTTAATTATAGTTAGGTTTTTTTTTTCTTCTTTCAAGATGTTGGTTTATTTTGAGCTGACGTCTTTTCTCGAGCTGAAATGCTGTGCCGTTCATCTTCACTTTGCATTTCTCTTCACCTCCACCGAAAATGAAATAACATGGGGCACGTGTGAAAGGGCCCATACAACAAATCAATGTAATTAGCAGGAAAAAAATCTCTCATCTGGTGAGTCACTCTTCAACATCTGTTTCATTTTAGGCTCCAGTTTGAGGAATACGCCTTTAGAGTTGAAAGACATAGATGTAGAGAGACTTTGTAAAGGAACTAATTTGCAAACGTAAGTTTAAAACAAGGGAACTATAACCGCAGCGTGTCTGGATGATATAGTGAAGACAGTTGATGACATAGTGATGAAGTATAAGACACATGTCTCTTTGAAACAATAAGAGCCTGAGACACAAGTAGGGTTGCAAAGCAGTGGAAATTTTCCAGAGTTTCTGGAAATTTACCAGGAATTTTGGAAATTTACTGGAAATTTTCCGGAAATTTTGCAAACCCAGACACAAGAACAACAGTCTAGAAAGGCGCTTATGAAATATTTTGAACATGACATTTAAACGTTGCTCTGGCTAACTGCAAACTGATGACATGTTAAAGTCAATGCCAAACATTCATTGGTCTTAGCCTCCAAAACATGATGACTTGCTGCCTCTCTGGTTTATATACAGTATTATGCAATACACTGAATCCCTTTGGCGTCATCAATCACTTGGTAGAAATGTATTCAGCGGCCTTTTCATTAATCGATTGATTATGTCAGTGATTTTTCAAGCAAATGTGCCAAACACTGGGGCGCTGTGTAGCTCAGTGGGTTGAGCAGGCATCCCATATGCAGAGGCTACAGTCCTCACTGCAGCTGTGCCCCGGTTCGAGTCCCGAATCTGGTGGCCCTTTGCTGCGTGTCGTTCCCCCTCTCTCTGCCTCCCCATTTCCTGTCTCTCTCAACTGTCCTATCAATCAATTAAAGGCAAACACTGCCTCAACCTCAGCTTCTAAAACATGATAATTGTTGAGCTAATTTTTGTCAAGTACTGTATAATGGTTGAATGCATTTTTTTAATCCTGATGAAACAGAGAGAATTTGCTTTGCAAAACTGTCATTTTTCATGATTTCTGATGATTTATACAAGAAAATATATTCAGTGATTAAATAGTTTCATATTTCGTCTCCTAAATGCAACACAAGTTATGTAAGGAGCTGGCCATGGGGCTGTGGGAGACTGTGATTGCTGTTTTTCTGACATTTTATAGACACTTTGCATAATCACCTTAGACATTAATGAAATGCACAAGTAACCCCACTCCTCATAGTTAATGCATACTGTGTATGATAGAGAGAGGGACTGCACCTTTGAGCAGTATGTTTCAAAAGGTGAAAATATGAGGTCGTCTCAATTCAATAATTGTTTCCTCCAACACTGTTAAATTAATCTACAAGGATGGCTCCTACTTTTTCTCCCTCTTCATCTCAGAGATCATGTAATCATTTTCAAAAACAGCACATATTCCCAACATGATTTTCCAACCCGACCGTTGATGCAGCTGCAGCATATATAAGCAGTACTTGAGTCCATGCCACGAGCACCATACGATGTACATGTTGATGATGTGTCTGTGTGGTAGATCTCTCACATCAGCAATGTGAATACTGGCATTATGATTGGAAACAGGATCCAACATACCCCTCTGCACTGAAATGAAAACATGATGTGATGTGAGACTTGTAGCACCAATAATACAGAAGATAAATATCAGACAATGACGCATCTCGCTAATGAAATAACTGATGACTTTAGTTTAGATACTTACACGTTATCATAATGATTCATAATCTTTTTTCTAAATCAGTCAATGAATCAAATAAATAAAAGATAATAATAACAAAAGTTCATATTCATAATCTATGACTATGATGTCATGTGCTTAAGAGGTGCTTATAATGTGTCAAACATAATACAGGTTTAATGGTGAACGCCTTCCTCACAAGTGCCAGGTTCTCAGGATAAGGGGTTACAGTGGAAACGTGCACATCTGAAAAGCTAAACTACACTGACTTGACAATATCCACCTGTTAGCACTTCCTGTACATTGCCGTAACAACTGAGCAGCTAAAGTAAATATTTGACTCATTAGGCGAGACTGTTAGAAAACCACATCCTGGTTCACAAATGGGTCATTCTTCATGTGATTTCTCTTGCTCCGAGATCCCCAACATACGAGCAAAGAGACTATTTAAAGGTTAGTTTATAGGTCATGATGAAGATGTCTGAATTTTAAAGTCTCCAATTATTTCTCATAAACAGGCATTTCCCACGCAAACATAAACTACAGGCTCTTATTTCACACCCCAACTGACCTCAGCCACTTGCATGCAACCCCAGACAAGCTGAGCAAACTCCATTTGACTGTGCATCCTAATCAAACTGCCTGTAGCGGCCCGACTCTCTGGGAAAGGGAAAATAAATAAATAAATAAAAAATGGTGTCTATCAAGTCGGCTAAACCACATACCCTGTAGCAGCTTCACCGCTCTGCTGCCTGTCAATTCCACTAACACAAAGGCAGCCAATTGCTGTCTCCACAACCTGCAGCCTTTCAATTCCACTAACCCATATATAGGATCACATGAGGGGAGGGGGAGTGGGAGAGGAGCATTTCACTGAGTATTTCAGTTCACTGTGGCTTTTTTATTTTTTATTTTCATTTTCATCTCTTCCTCTTTCTCCTTCACAATCCATTGTTGATGTGATGTGTGTGCTCTTTCTCCCTCTTCTCCTTTCTACATTTGGCATCAATGGTGAGGAGACAAAGAGCAGATAATTTTACCCTTTTTAAAGAGTAAAATGAATTCAGCTAAGGTTTTTACAAGTGCCCTGTTTGTAAAAGCCTAATCTTCTCCCTGCCATGGGATCCTTTCCCCCTGACAGGGAAATCAAACAGAGTCACGCCATTTAAAATCTAACTTTAAATCAACACAAAAAGCTGTACAGTTTTTTTTAACATGGCTCACATCTGCACGTTCCACCACAAAACTCATCTTCCATCTCAGTACAGTCTCTGACTTTGAGTTTCAGATCTGTGTTTAGCTGCAAAACCCGTGACTTACAGGCAAACATAAATCTTAAAGCTCCAGAGAACTATGGGAGGAATATCATGTCATTAAAAACCATTTAAAAGGTTAAAACCCAGTGTTTGAAAGCCTGAAAAGGTTTTACATGACTGAAGCTTTAACAGCATGCACTATGTTTTGATAGAAACATTATACTGTATTTGCGTTTTCCTTTGCCCCGACTGCAGCACTCTCTACACAGAGGGCTCAGATTTGTTACTGTTCTCCACGTGTGTATAATTGTTTGGCATGTCATGATTAAGACATGGTAAATGGTGATCTGCAAAAAGTTCAGAGACATTGAAACCTGAGTTTCCAACATTTTTATTTTGAAACTTTTGCAGATGTACATTTGACCTTGTTCCGCAGACTGTTTTTCAGAGCTGAGTGTGCACTTTAATGTTTCAATCTTGTAAAACCTTTTTTCATTAGACGTCAGGCTTTCAGTCACTATTTTCAGTGTCAGAATACAACATAATATTCCTCACATCCAGAACTTAGTTTCAGTGTGTATGTACTTAGCTATGGCATTAAATATTCAGAACTGCAGCGGCAACAATCAAGGTTCATGTTAAAAAGAAAAAAAATGCATATTTATTATCTGTCAAGGGTTTCAAACTCAAAAGGTTTGACCTAAAACAAAAATCTGCAATGTTGCCCTTTTAAATGAGTCACGCCCACTTCCAACCAGTGAGAAAGGTTAGAACAACGACAGATTTTGTATGAGAAACAAACAAAACAATTTAAACATTCGTAGAACTGATTGAAAAACAGATCACATTGAACTTGGTATTCAGGGGCAGAATCTGTTTAAAAGGACCCACTTTAACCAATAGTTAAGATAAGTTAGTCTAATGCAAACCAACGGAGCAACAGCCCGTGTAGATCTACCACATTACTGAAAGAGAAGAATCAGCATGACAGCGATCGTCACAAACATCAAACCAAGAGCTGATTGTTGAGTCAAAAAAACATGCAGAGAAGTAATTGAACTGCACGCTAATCTTGTCCTGTCGGGCTGAATAGTGTTTAAGTAAGTCCGGCGACTCTGTGGCTCAGCAGACGAGGAGCAGCCTCCCACTTAGGCCTGACATTTTAGAGGATTATCACTGAAGAGAGGTAGCGCCACCTGTGCTGCTGGTGCACAGAAGGGGAGCCAAGAAGTCATTTAAATCTGCTTTAAATAGAATCTGTCTGGTCTTCGTGCAGGGGCCGGGTTGTGATCACTGAGCTATGCGACGTAGCAGCACAGGGGAGATCGTACTGAAACCATCCCAGACCTCTTAGCTCTTTTAGGTGAAAGTCTCAGTAGATTCAAAAGATTTATAATCGAGGGAGAAGAATCTTTACTGTCCTTTTACAATGAGGGCAGGTTAGGAACCAGAACAGGGCTTGGAACTCAGCCATTAATACCTCGCATCTACAATCCCTCTCTATTTACTTAAAGGTCCAGTGTGTAAAATAGGGGGAAACTGTGACATCTAGCGTTCAGACTCTAGATTGCAGCGCTCACTTGCTCGCTCGCGCTCACCCTGTCGGCAAAGTGACGGTGGCATGGCGTCTTCCACAGCTGGGACGACTGGGAGTATTTCAGGAGCATCTAGTGATGAGGTCAGGATCTAAACCAGGCATGGGCAAACTATTCCTCAAAGGGCCGTGTGGCTGCAGGTTTTTGTTCCAGCCAACCAAGAGCACACAGCTTGACCAATCAACTGTCTGAAGACTGAGATCAGTTGATTGGATGACTCAAGTCTGGTGTGCTGCTGCTTGGTTGGAACGAAAACCTGCAGCCACACCGGCCCTCTGTGGAACAGTTTGCCCATGCCTGATCTAAACCATATTACGATATGTTATGATATCTTCTTTCCTTCTGCCTTCTTCTTCGTTGGTTTGTTAATACGCACAAATCTCACAAAATGCACTAGCTGGATTTTCCATTCAGGCTGCCGTACAAACATGGCGGCACTCTCAAAGCAAGTCTCTTGCTATATGTATATTTAAAAGAATAAATATAAAGCTATGAAAACCAAATGAATTTTATTTTATAGCGATTATACACTTATACAAATATATTCATGAGTAGTATATTCAGATTTTGCCAATAAACCTTGCCACATATAACACACTGGACCTTTAATAAAGCAGTATTTTTGCCAAAGCCTGATATATGCGCTGCTTTCCACTGACATACCACAATTCACAATAAGGATGCAAATTTTGCCATTGTGTGACTCTACACCTGTCAGTGATGATGCAAAGTGACAATGATCCACATGTACAAGAAACATGTGTTTGTGTGAGCTGACACTTAGGGAAACAGCTTCAGTTCCTGTAAAAACAACCTGATACTCCATGTGGATCCGTACTCTCGGTGTCCTGTGAGGCAACTTCTGAACAATAACGCCAATCTGAATGACAACGACACCAGCAAACATAGTGCTCACAAAACGAATGAAAGGAAAAAAGAACAATCGGATGCTTTTGGAGGGCAACAAGTCAAAGTCAAAAGACAGGGATCCCTAGTCTCCCTCCAGCCTACACCTGCTCTCCCACCCTTTCTGGGCGACCACCCAGCCAGCCGTCAATGCCCACCTGATCATCTCCACATATCCGGGCAGCTCTTGTGAGCACACGGTCCTTTGGCCTGCTGTGGACCTACTTCCTGATGCAGCTGCCACCTGCCCAGTCGCGTGGTGTTTTGCATCAATCTCACTGTGGTTGGAGCCAAGTAAGTGGCCAGTCCAGTGTGTCTAAACATGACATGCTTATAAATGCATGCCCTGCAGTCCGTGTGTGTGCCCCTGCTTCTGTCTGTATGCATTCATTTATATGTGTGATATACGCTGTTGCTGCAGGGACACATTGTGCAGACGGGCCGTCACTCAAACAGAGATGGGCATGTGGAGAAATGGGAACAGACATCCAGCAATCAAACATAAGGATGCGCTTTCACACTCGATTCAAGGAGAGATGGGCACAGACACACCAAATGAACCTAAATCCAAACTGTCATGGCAAATAAACCCCGACCTCTGTGCTAATTCTTATTCATCCCTACATTCTTTAGAGGTGAAACAAGGAGGTGATTAAACTGACCTCAAGTGTAGGAGGGGTCTGTTAAATGTCACCGCCTACGTTGGTGGCTTTTAACTCATCTGTGTTTTGTGTTCAGCCTCCTCGCCTGCCCTGAACTGATCTCCCTGACGTGTACTGTTGACGTCTGAAAGATCCAGACTGAAAGACTAGACTTTGTTGGTTCAGCTGGTCCTGGCAAAAGTGCAAAATCAGAGTTGACTTCAGTTTCATCCGTGTAGTGCTCTAACATCAGTGTGTGGTTTGAAGCTCTTGATGACTTCCAGATACACGATGAGAGAAGTGCTGCGTGTTTTCAAACACAATAAAAAAAAAGCGTGTGTGAGTGTTTCCACCGGTCTCCTGGGGGCTAATCAATGAGGTTGTGACAAGGCATCTGCTGTCAACACCAGGAGAGGAGAGGAGAGGAGAGGAGAGGAGAGGAGAGGAGAGGAGAGGAGAGGAGAGGAGAGGAGAGGAGAGGAGAGGAGAGGAGAGATGAGATGAGATGAGGACAAAGCCACGTCTCAGCCAGTTTAGGCCAAGTGGAGAAGGCAGAGACAAAAAGCCTCGTTTTAAGTGATTAACCATGCTTCGGTCGCAGCACTTTGAAGACAGGCTCAATGCTCTCTGAGTGGAAAATACCATTGTGAACAAATCTACATTTCAATTCCATCCCTGTGGTTTTAAGTTGGATGCTACCAAACACTACTGATATCCAATGCACACCTGGAGAACCTGCACAGACATATAAATATGAAACAGGCTTATATCATAGAGAAATCTATGGCACATTCCTGTTAATTAAAACAGACACCACTGAGACTAAGGTGATAATACCATGACAAAATATGCCTGTACATTTTACTGTAATCTGTGTTTGTGTGTGTGTTACAGTGAGAGCTACAGTGTGAGACATCGTAGGGAGTGGCAACGTTCACTGGACCTCGGCCAGCCGGTAGGGGACGGTGTTTGAGGTGAGAATACGGGGGGGAACAGAGACAGGGAAAGCTGCCAAGACTGGCTGTTAGAAAGCTAATTAAACTACTGGCCCATTGTGAAGGAGGCGAGGGTTGAAGAATGGGCTCTGGCTCGCCCCCGGAAGCACCTCTGTCTAGCTTCAGAGAGGCCGCACTCACTGAGGCAAATTTTCCACTGAGTCATACAAACAGGCCAGCGATGGCCTTTCGATCATACCCCTCTGTCTCTCCACTGATCACCAGCCCCTCTCTCTCTCTCTCTGTCTCTCTCTCTCCCCCTCCCTTCCTGTGGGTTCAAAATGAGCCTTCACCAAGAAAAAGTAATTCCAGGAATCCCTCTGCAGCTTCAATCACTGTGCCCTGTGTGAGCCCTGATGAGTTCCTCATGTGTGCAGACGTTAAAAAAGGAAAACACAATGCACCAGCACACAATAAATCCTGCATAAAAAAAACGGCGGCCATGCTCACGAGGGCACCGACAACCAGTGGCGCTGTCTGTCAAAGGCATCTGTGCTTTTTTACACTCTGGTTTATTGGGCTATGAAAGTGGGAGCGTCTACCACTGACTGACAGACGGTAGCAGCTGTTTCGCTTTGAAGAAGTGACACAAGGGGCTGAAGATGAAATGATTTGCCGATTCTGCACTTTCTTTTATTTATTTTGCTAAATAATGCTGCAATATATGTGCTAAGCATTGAAATACCGTTATTTCTCATACTGTTGTTTATTATTGCTCTTAAGTTTCACCAGTCAGAACTGTCAGGGGGGGAAAGCTACAGGTAGGAGCTCTGCACATTTGTCAAGACTTTTCGGCACAACATAAAATTCAACGTCAAGGAAATCCTTCTAAGAACAGAGAACGGTCCCTGTGGGTCCTGCAAAGCATTGGTACCTTTACGCTCCATTTCACTGAGAAATCCTCTAATTCTGCTGCTGAAGACAATTTATAAGATCCAAGAAAAATTCGGTGAAATCTGCAGAATAAGGACATTCTGCTGGCAGATGTAAAGGGTCGGCGCTGGAAGGTGGTGAGCAAGGGCTTCATTTGTTATAAATGGCTGCTGGCCAGAAGAATAAGGGCCGAGCACATTAATGTGGACTCTGACTGCACATTCACATTCCTTTAAAATTTTTTCTTCTTTAACACAGTTGAAGTGCTCTGTGCATGACTCTTGAATGAAAAGGAAAGGAGGACACTACTTGCCATCTGTCATTGGTCGACATTCAGAGTTTCTTTTTTTTAATTCAATGCTCACACAAAGGGATAGGCTGCATAACTGTGCATTAAAACACCTTTCAATTGGTCCAGCTTCTCCTTTCATACTAAATCATGAAGCTGAAATCATGCCGATGAGCTCCATGTTGGATATTCACGCTGCTGCAACATTTCTTAAAGATTCTCTGCCTGTAGCAGCCTCTCTGATCAGCTGTGTTAAAGCAGGGTGTAACCCTGAACATTAACAAAGCCAACATAGGAGCATGCAGAGCCGTCAGACATATCTGCAGCCTGCTGTGCCCCAGTTGGTCAGCTTTGCTGATGGAAGACCCCACAGGCTACTTCCATCTCCTCCTCATAATTTTAGCCACAGTTGTGGGACCCATGCAGGGGGAAGCAGAGGTTATGCAGCCACAGATGGCTGTAAGCTCTGACTCGCTGAGAGTTGAGAAGAGAGATTGAGAGGGTTACAGCTGTAGAGCAATTTGGCTTCTACTTTAAGACAAGATTTGATGTTTTATCAGTGCTGCACTCACATCAATTTGAAGTTTCTTCGTTATATGTAAAGATAAAACCCCAACTTGAGCAATGACATAGAAGTCATGTCTTCACTTCAGCCTTTCTTACCAATTTATCTATATGGATCTATTTTTCATTTTACAACTGAACTTCATCTAAGACGACCTAGTTCTCTATGTACTCAGAATTTCCTTTTGAGTGTCGACAACCATAAAGATCAAACACCAAATTAAATGCCCACAATCAAATATGTAGCATAGCGTATCATCCAAGTCATAGAAGTCTGACTGGTGTGCTATTTATCTTCCAAAGCCAATCATTTCAAATTACACTTGTTTTACATGAACTACTTTCTAAAAGAACAAAACTGTCCATGTATTCAAAGACTTTGCACTTTGAGACAATATCAGTATGGCTGAGCACAATGTGCTGTCTCAAAAGCCAACAGCCTTTCTGTGAGCACCAATGGATCAGAACTCCCTTTGCCACACCTCATCTTAAAAGAGGGATCATTTTCCACAGTCCATAAATACACCTCAAATACATTTTCATGGTGGCACCTTATGAAAGGTTTAGCTGCTTTCAAAAACCAACACGATTTAGGAAAAGGTCAAAAAAAATAATCCAATCCTTTCATAAAGTGTCTACTTTCAGTTTTTTTTTTTTTTTACTCTTTTATAAGTACTGCACTTTTGTGTAATAATATCTTCCGTGAAGACAGAAACTTGTGTCTGTGGAGGTCTTGAAAGGGGAAATGAATTGTGGAGAGCGAGGAAACATTGTTACTCCATAATCCTCTGTAGGGTGTTTAAGTTCCTCATTTGCATTTAAGTACAGTCACGTAATTTGTTCACAAGTCTACAAAATCAAACTTACAGCATTAGAGACGAGAGGAGTTTTAGAGCATTTTTTTTTTTCCAGCGTAACAACATACTGATAAGCAACTGAGTAGCCATTTTCCTACCAATATTCACTTTGGGACTATTACAGCCTCATTACACAGCCAAAGTAAAATGAGTTAAGAGTCTTAATCAGGGATCAAGTAGTTTTAGACCTCTCTGTGAGATGATTAAAGGTGGAAATACCGAGAGACACCTGGCATTAGACTGGAGTGGGGGGCCTGAGTGGCTTTTTATGAGGCTTCTGTGTCTAATATCCTCCTTCCACCATGCCATGCCTTTTATATATAGGTGGGGGGGCCCTGCTGGTGTACTTCACATTTTCTCAGCTGCCCAGCTTCTGCTCAGAAAGATCTATTCGTCTTCAAATTATAAAATTTAATTATGCTGAAAGTGGTCTGCTATTGTTATGTCCATCAAGTTTCGTGCAATTGCAATTTCATTGCAAATGTTGATGGTATTTGTATTTTTCATAAACACAAGATTCATTTACAGTGTTTGCATTAATTGTTCATGTCCTGTGTGCAAAAGCACCTCTATTGCCTTTTGTTGCAAATAATGTGCAAGTGTCATTTCTGTATATAATTAGATGTCATTAATGGTACATCAATACGCAGCCATTCAACTGTTAACTCAATTCCACTGCAATTTCATTCAGCAAACAAATCCAAGAGTAATAACTTAAATAAATTGACGAGACACTGATAAATATCTTCATGGTCCAATTATCAGACCCAACACTGACAGATAGTAAAGTCCAATAACTTCCCATGGGTTATCTCTGAACATTAATTGCTCAAGGAACTCTGGGAGCATGTCTTAACATCATATTGATTTGCTTCAACACATATACAAGCTCAAGGGTGGATCTATAGAAGAACCCTGACTTGATAGCTGTAGATTTAAAAGGCCTTAATAGTGCAGCGGTAAAATAATACCTTTATTAAAGAATGTATGACAGCAAAAGGACTTCTTGTCAGCATGTCTCTAACAAGATTTTTAGAAGAAGACAACTGCTCAGATTTGTGAAAACAAGCACCAACTGGATCTCGCCAGCTGCCATCATGGACAGCATGAGCCCCCATTTTAATAGCTCTGCAGACAGAAAGGATGGAGAGTGGAGTGATAGAATCCCAACGTGATGTCGAGGGACTGAGATGTTTCCATCATGATGTCCTCTGACAACATAATTATGCATTGTATCTCACTTCGCACGGCTCGCCAAACCACATCAGCTGCAGCTCTGAGTCCAGCAATCCCAGCAGCAGTGAAGCTGAGGGAGGCAGCAGAGGGATGGGGAGTGAGAGGGTGGGGGAGATGAAGTGCAGAGCCTGAAGCTAAGCACATGCAATGCAAAGGCAGTAGATTGGAGACCAGGCACACGGGGAACTGAATAGGGATGTCGGAGGAGCGCCAGTGGTCTTTCACTTTGCATCAATGTCAGATTAAGGGCACTGGAGAGACGAGCAGGAACTAAGGCACCGAGAGGCAAGGGTGGCAAAAGAGTGCAGGGAGCAAGAGAGGAGAGTGTTAATCGTGAAGCCAGCGCTGCCATTGCACATAACTGGAAGGCCTTTTAAATGACTGGAAACACAATGAAACACGATGGAGAGAAATCTGTCTCCACAACAGAGGATTAGGTCTGTTCCGACAATCACTATAATTAAGTGACACTATGTTTTCAAAGACAACCATTATTGTCAGTTTCAGTTTTGACAGGAAATCAATGTGTTATTTAACACACACTGCACCAAGCACTTTATTAGAAACAGTACAAACCTGCTTTTTAATGCAATTATCCAATCAGTCAAATGATACAAGTCATTCGATCTGCAGATACAGATCAGCAGCTTCCTGCTGACAGTCAATGAACCAGCGTGGCCTGTAAAGACCTTTACACAAGTCTGTTGTTCAAAATCCACGATAAAAACTCTCGTGAGGCAACTTCCAGCTTTTGTGCCCTGAGCCGCTGGAGCTGAGAGCAGCTGGAAATTTTTAAACATAATTTCAAAGCTCTTCTTTCTTTAAAGCCACAGTGTGTGAGAATTACTTCCATCTAGTGGTGTGCTAATAAAATGCAAACAACCACGTAGTACTGTCTGGCACCCCCTCCACTAAATGCGTTACTACCACTACGGAAGCTGCAAAGAGTCAAGAATGTGTCAATACAGTATGTCAAATTCATGCCCGACTTCAAGGCAGTGTTCCGTGAAGTGATGAGGCACAGAACCAACACGGTCGTCTTTGCTGTAAAACGCAAAAGGCGAATCACGCTTGTCCCCTTCGACCATATTCAAAGATGGCGATGCAACATGGCAGCCTTCAGTTGGGTGCACCATCACCTATGTATTTGCAAACAACTCATTGTAAGCTACGAGAAAGCTTTCATTTGTATGCGACTGTGATTAGACTTCGGTAAACATGGATTGATGAAAGCAATATTTGATTTTTGCTAATCAAAAGCCAAATAAGTTACACACTGTGCCTTTAATCTCACATTTTGATTAGTAATGATCTTTTTTTATGATCTGTGTTTTAATAATGTTTTTATAACACACCTTTATACATATTGTGCTTTTTGATGAAATGTTACTGATTTTACAATCTGTGCTCTTTTATTGTTTTGTACTGTTTTCTTATTGTGCTTTCACTTGTATTTTCATGCTTCTTTTATTTCTTTAATAGTACAGAATGACCTCTGTGTATGAGAATGCTATACAAATAGATTATCATTTCCTTTCCTTGATTTTTATTTAAGTATGTTTGTTTTTTCCATTTGTCATTTATCTTCTTCATTCTTCTATTTTCATGTATTCCATCATTGTATTTTATTCTATCTTATTTAGTCTTTTATCTTATGTTCTTTGTTTGAAAACGAGATTATAGCTTTTTAAATCTATTTAATTGAATCTCACAGTCATCGTTCTTAGCCAATTTTTACTTCTTGTTTTATCTTATTGGTCATTGGTGAAGCACTTTGAGCTGCCCCATACCTCTATGAAAAGTGCTTACAAAGATAGACTGACAGACAGATGGATGGATGGACGGACTGACTGAGTGACAGACTGACTGATTGACTGAAGACAAATGTGATCTCTGTGACTTTGACTGTGGAATGTTGATGGCAGACAGGGTGGTGTAAGTATTTATGAAACTGTTGATCTCCTGGGATTTTCACTCTTTCAGTTTTGACTGAATCGAGTGAAACACTAAACACTTTCAATGAGAGGAATTTCTCCGGGTTAGGGGTGAAAATCCTAACCCTAACTTTGTTTATTGAGACAGGTCGTTGTGGAGTGGCCAGACTAGTTTGAGCTAACAGAAGGGCTCCATGAACCTTTCACAGTTTAAGATCTTGAGGTGGGCAGGCTACAATAGCAGATGATCACATCATGTTCCACTCCTGTTGGCCAAAAACAGAAACCTGAGGTTGCAGTGGACACAGACTCAAAACTGGAAGGTCGAAGACTGGAAAATGTAGCCTGGTCTGATGGATCTGCATTTCTGCTGAGGTACACACAAGGTCACATCAGAATTTAGCTTCAACAGCATGAATTCAAGTACATGCCTTGTGTCAACAGTTGCTATAGTTAAGGTTTGGATGAGGACAAACATCTGGGAAAGGTTAAGGGAACAAAGGGATTGGGGCTGACTAACAGCATTTACATAAAAATCCCACTTTCGTTCACAAGTTTGGGAAATTCAACAGTAACAATCCAGGCACTTTAAAAGAAAAGAAGAAATACTCAATAACACTGAAAAGATGGCTAAATGCAACTGGATGCTCTGCAATCACTACTTTCAAAAGGTGGCAAATATTTCACTGTTCATTTTTGCACACTTTCACACTGCATTTAGTAAAAATACTGTGTGAAAAGTGTGCAAAATAAAACACACTTATTTCCCAAAGACAACTTTCTCTG
The DNA here is from genome assembly GCA_021432705.1 of Caranx ignobilis. Classification (NCBI taxonomy): domain Eukaryota; kingdom Metazoa; phylum Chordata; class Actinopteri; order Carangiformes; family Carangidae; genus Caranx; species Caranx ignobilis. The sequence continues at coordinate 6,304,933 of MU270012.1, read as the reverse complement.
TCGTCACCAAACAGCTGAATGTTACAAAGATAATATCCACAATACAAAGGTGTGATGTTGAAGATGGGTCTCTCTCTAATGGATAATCATGTGTTTCCCACTTTGCAATACTGCCTCATCTGGGTTACTGTGGATTTTCCAACACTTTGGCTTAAAGAAAAAAGAGTCACACACAAAAGTGAGAATAGAGTCCAAAACACCAGAAAAATGCTACATTTACTGCTTCATTCTTCCCAGATGAGACAGCTGGGTTTTACCACCCCAAAGACAGCGAATCACCCCAATGATCCATTTGGCCACTTCTCTGAGGTCATTGTTGTGGAAGTGCAGGTGCCCCCATTAGTCCTGCTGCAGCCAATTGGGGACGCTAGGAAAAAAGGGGTGGGGGGGCTCAAAAGTGGCTCCTTAAATCTCCGCCTCCATTAATCACACTTTGCACGCCCACAGCCCACCGAGCAGTGTGACAGTGACAGCACTGAGAATGATTAATACTTAATGCAGCGTTTAAGAGAATGATTTATGCCATCTGTTAGTGGATGACATGCTGCAGAAGTTGGCTTCACCACTCACACACACTTGTCAGCAAGGATTAGGAGAATGATACATAACTTAATCTCAGGAGCAGCAGGTCACCTCCAAAATTAGGATGATTTTAGACCATTAACACAAGGTGGAGAAGTGGGAGTGAGGGGAGGATTGGAGGGGGTGGATGTGCATAACCCCAGATTCAAATTAATTGGAGCTGGCCAGGAATAGTCCACAATTAAGCAGGCGTAGAGTTCATCTGGTTTTTTAACCCCTAACATGCAGCAGCCTGCTGGTGGGTCATTACAAACTCCCTCCATCCATTTACTGCCACTTGTACAGCAGGCGAGGATGGTTGACCATATCCATTATTTTCTACCTCCTCTGTGGGGATCTTGAGGCATCTCTGCACCAGATGGGACACAAAGCCCCCATTTCCTGTTCTGGATCCGACTCAGGGTCTCCAGTTGTACACGCCCTCAAACTCTCAGCATCCTAACTGATCCTCTAAAAATGATGTCGACCACCTATGACACTTTTGAATGAAAAGAAGCAGCAGTTCTACTTTACTTTTCCTGTTTCTAAGTTAGGCTGCAAGGATGTGTAATTTCAGTCACTATCTATGATCTAAAGGTGGGTTTAATCTTGACAAAAAGGGGTAGACAGCCCTCTTGTCACATATAACTGCTGTAGAGGTTTTGATTTATAGTTCAACAATGCATGTCATCCAATGATAGCGCCATCACTGGCTGGGTGCTTTATACGTGACAAGGCCGTGTCATGCTTTAATTATATTTCCCTTCGTAACTGTGCTTACATTCGCTCTGGTGTCTGTGATATATAGAGCAATGGTGGGCAAAGTAGGTTACTCACTGTGACAGACAATGTGATCACAGGGAGGAGGTTGGCAGGTTTTCAGGTCTTCAACATTGTCTTCACTACGAAAAGCCCACAAGATCTCAGTATCTAAGTAGCCATCACATCCCAAATGTAGATACATTTTTGAGTAGGGCTTCATCTGCTATGGCAAAACTTATACTAACTGTGTGTAACCACATGGGCTTATCTAAATTAAAGCAACTAAAAGGAAATAAAAGGATAAACTGGATGTTCCTGGTTATTAAAAGGCAAAGAGCTTTAAACACATTCTTTACACCAACAACTATCATCTAATCTCAAGACTTGATTGCAAATGAGAAGCGTTATCTGTGGCTGCCTACCCTCACTCCCATCCTCTATTCCCTCTGAATTATTTACATATTCAAACAAACTGTCAAAGCCCCAAAACAAACAATTTGTTATCCACCAGAGTTTGCATGGTTAAAAATACTCTGCATCTAATCTGCATAAAAAGTATCTGCCTTTCGTCAGAGATTACTGGCTTCTCCTGCTCCCTTTCTCTGCCCCTCTCTCCTCTGGTCTTCACAGAGCTATCAGATGACAAGGTGAACACAAGGGTAATCAGTTTGGTCACTGCTTTGAATCTTTCTCTTGTGAAAGGTTACACACTTGCTTTCCGTTTGATGTTCCTGCTGAGAGTTAATCGACGAAAATCAGTCCGTCAGCAACACACCGATCTTAACTTCACCCAATAAACAGCCTGTCCGACACTTCACTTCACATTAACGTTACCATGGATTTGCAAAAAGAAAAACAGCCACAGTTTCATAATCAAGATCAAAAAGAACACCAATTACTGTATTCAAATGCAGAGAAAATGTGTCCTTGGGTATTTCTATTCTTAACCCAACCAGACCCCTTCAGGGACCAGAGAGGGGATGTTTGTCAGTCATGGGCAAGCACAAGCTTGCCTATCAGCAGAGCAGGCCGACTGCAGTGGTGTCCAAGAGCGTGGGAGCAAAACATGGAGGAGAAAAGATTGACACTTAGATAAAAATGCACAAAGCAATCCGATATGGAGCAAAAACATCCAAGACGACTTCACCTTCTTAACATATTCGCCAGGCAGAGCTGCTGCTTGTAGAATATTCCAACAAATTATATATTCAGTTTTTTAAGGAGAGATAGAAAATGCAAATTGAGGTGTTTAATAAGCCGAAAAAACAGTCTGTGATTTGTTAGAACAAGATACTTGAGCCAATTAATTTACAAAGTTGGAAAAATAAGAGAATTGCGATGGCTACCCATTGCACTTAAGGTTGTTATTCAAAATGTGGAGCTCTCTGAATTCAAATGTATTATGACTATTTATAAGTGCAAAAGACTTATTTTCCCTTGACCTATTTAACTTCGCTTTCAGTTGCACCTTTGCTCTTTTCAGTGCGAGTGTCTCCTGTCTGTCTGCAAATAGAAGAGTATAACAAGGTACTTAGAGCAGTGAGCGGTAAGAGTTTTATGAGAGGAAAATCACACCACAGGAACAAACAGCAGGATCCATTTTATATTAGCAGAGCAATGTCAAACAGTAGTAATCTCTGATGTCTCATTTTTCCAATCACATGCACTAGTCATGTCTCATTTGCGTCTGATCACACACTATAGTTTTTTGGGTTTTTTTTCACAAGATGTAGACTTTGACATCATCATCAAGGCAAAGCTGCAGAGCAGAGAAAGTCAAGTGTATGTGGCACGTCTTCCTATATGAACTCTGACGCTGTGTTGCGCAGACGACTGCGGCTCATGCACTCACACACTCTCGTGATTTATTGATTGATACACAGTGGTGAATCAAAGAGCAGGGTGCCTTTTCAATCAAGTCTGTGGACATGAATAACAGCTATAGCCTCTTGCCTGTGGCAGTTTGAGCTCACAACACAGGAACTTGCCAGTCATCACGCAGAGTGAAAAAGTCTGTCCAAGAAGGAGTAAGAAATCTTCACAACTGTAAATTTATGCACGCCCATTTGACACTTTCCATTCTTGATTGGTTTGAATTTGGCTACTTTCGCCTTGCTTCCCATTATCAGAGATGATTAGTGTTTCCAGGCCCAGTCTGGCAATGACAATGAACTTCTGGGTGGAACGGGGGCCTTGAAAGCACCAATAACCCTGACTAGTGCCCTGCCTGTTACAGACAGACAGCTGGTAATCCCTGCCTCCTGTTGACAACAAAGACTGACAGTATCCATTCACCTGAGACCTGAGCCCATCTCAGGCCTACAGAGGTACAGCAAAAGCAATTCTGCTAGCAGCAAATTAAATACAGCACATTCTCCAGCACCAATTAGTGCTGAAGAACTCGTCTGTTCTTTTCTTGTCTGCTCTTTTAGTGTTAAGATATCAAAATTACAGAGCCCTGGAGAAATTATTGCAGGACTTAACAGCAATTTAGTTGTGCTTGTGAGTATATAAAAACAGCGGCATTTACAGCATTAGTTGTGATGTTTGTGTCCAGGGGAAACTTGTTTTTCTGTTCTACACTGAGCACGAGGCACTTACACAAGACAGGCCATCTTGAGTTCTGAAAACACAGCCAAAAAATTTACTTCCGAACAGTGCCAATATATTTAAATGCGTGTTTTCATATATAGAGATATATATATTTAAACAATAAAATACATTTTCAGGAATCCTGCCAACCCTGTGAAAGAGAAAGTACTGGTTCTGCTACAAGACGCACTTCAAGCACAAGTTACTGGAGGCTTAGCGTTTTGTATTTACAAACTTATTCAGCTTTGAGAGGATTTGCCTCTTTGCCTTTCGAGTGTCTGAGAGACTGAAGAATCTCAGACTGGACTAGCAATTAGAGTCAAGGACGGGCAGCATAATGATTCATATGTGCAGTGACACAGCTACCTACTGCTAATGAGAAGTGAACAAAAATAATTAATGGGCAACAGCTCTGAAACAATTATTTGCATACTAAATCAAGCTACTACATGTCAAAAGGGGGTCCAGATTCTCTAAATGTTGGAATCTTTTATGTATCACCATTTGCATATTTCTCTGCCTCCCATAAAACTGATTCACAGTTTGCATTGTGTCAGTTATCATTTCATTGCCTCAAACTGGGTCATCATATCTCCAGGCACAATTACAGCCAAAACCTCAGCGCGACAAATTTGCTGTCAGTCTCCATGCCACTTTTATGTATAAACAGCGAGCTGTCAGCAAGCTGGGCGAAGATTTAAGAAAAAAAAAGAAAAGAAAAAGAAAACAGAGCGGGTGGAGAGGAAGCGTCGTGGATCATGCAGCAGGCCTAAGAGGTCGATAGGAGACAAATGTATGACTAATAAGCCAATGATGAACCCAGAGTGGTCCCTCCTGTGAGGGCCAGAACCTGCTTCTAACAAATGTGTTATTGACTTCGCACAAGCAGGCAGTCATAGAAATACAATCTGTATCTGAGAGGGAGGAGAGTATGAGAGATGAGAGATGGGAGATGAGAGACTGCCACAGCCATCAAAGTATTGATCATAGATGCCTGTTTATACCATCCAGCTAATGATGAGTGGGACCTAATTGACACACAACACCGTGACACCAGTGAGGGAATCATTAGAACAATTCAACCTGTACTGTATGGACAAGCTGTGGCGATTGGTTTTCGAGGAAATTCCTACTGAAAATACAATTAGAGGCACCATTGTGTTTTACAAACTGGAAAATCAATTATTGCACCAGGCCACTTCTTTTTTTTTTTTTTTTTATCTTGGTGCTTGATGCGAATACACAGTGTTGTTCCTTCTAAACACCATAAAATAGTCAGATAATAACTACTCATAATATGATTAATTAAAGTCATGTTTTCAAATCTCCTGTTTTACAATTCATAGTCCAAAGACATTCAAATAAACATAATGTGACAAAGGAAACAGAAAATCCTCATATTTGAGAAGCCAAAGAAATGTTATTTTAATTTTCTTTTGAAAAATTCATCTCTACCTCCTGTGTAACTAAAAGAGACTAGATTACCCTGATCTAATGACAAGTGGTATTGTAATTTAGACGCATATACTTATATTACTTACAGATAATGAAGATAAAATGTCAAAACCAGTCCCCAAATAGATTATTAATGTGTTGGCTCCATACAGAATTGTAAAGTGCACTACCCTGCATGTGCACTGCCTCCGAGAGGGTTATCACGAACCACCAACAATAAGTCATGACCACATTAAAGCTATTTCATCTGCAGTTATTCATCAAAGTGATTCAGTAATATTAACTATCGCTATGCAGTTGCATGCTGTGCATTATGAATATGACTTATGGAGCTCTGAGGCTGAATTACAGTCACATGCCGGAGTCCAGTGAGTCAGAGTGCAGTGAGCCTGGCTGCACGTCAGCTGTGTGTATGTGTGTATGTGTGTGTGTCTTTATATCTGTGTGTTTCTATCTATACATAATGTTATGTTGGTCTAATTAAGCAGGAAAAGTACAGCTTGTCATTCATCATTGTCATTGATTTCTTCTCCCAAAAATGTTTCCTACACTGGTTCAACATCACTGCTTTAAATCTGTGCTGAAGTCTCTTCACAGAAATAAATAAACAACTGCTGTGTCTGCATAGACTGGATAATGAGATTAATTTAGTGCTGCTTGGTAAACACACTCGGCCTCGTGTTTATTTTAGTTAAATTTTATTAGCTGGTGAAAGAGTGACACGGTGTCCATTAGGCTTATGGACAACTAAACACTAAAGCCATCTATGGGGTTAGCAGCAGTTTCAGTTCAGGCTGCTCCCATAAACAAGCTGCAAGCACATGTCGTGACTTTTTAAGTTGATTTGGCTAAAGATGTTAGCAGCCAGCTTTTACATTCAGCAGATACATAGCACATTATTTTTCATTCATGTTTAGTCATGTTCTGGTAAATAAAAGTTCAATGTTATGTTTTCGGACTCCAAAAAATATCTGTCTCTTTAGTTGCTAAGCTTTCAGCAGCTAGTTGCTAACACTGTCTGCCTGCCACCACTCATAGTTTTACTGCACAAATCACTTTATTTTGATATGATGTTACTAGTATTTTTAGCCAAGGTAAATGGTTGTTTTCACTGAAAACTCTCTAATAACCAACAGCATGGTGCCCACAAAGCACCAATTGGCTAATTAACTATGTTAGCAATTAGCAAAATGGCAGGGTCTTTCCCCCAGGAGCTGGTGGAGATCAAAACCAAACCCCAACGGAGAGTGAATACTAGATTGATTTTGGCCAGAGACATGACTACATATGAGGCAGATGTTAAAGCTGATGTGATGTAAATTAAATCTGCATGTTGTGTTTACACGTCCGTGCCCAAAACCTGCCCAAAGTCTTATAGTAGCCGGCTTAACATCACAACACAGAAAGCACTCTTATAATTTGAATGTGCAGATCCACAATTTATGAAAAGCTGAATTTATACGCTGAACACACAATTGCCATCCTGTAAAATAAGCAACATGTGATTGCAGACTTCTGAAAACAAATGTATTGCCATGACACAGACAGGTGTGTGTGTGTGTGTGTGTGTGTGTGCCTGCGTGTGTGAAAATCTATATTCATTATGCTAAGCATGTAGATCCCTTGATATATCCACAACACTGTTGATCGTTATGGAAATTTGCATTTGTATGCATATTCTAGATGGAAAAGAAAAACCACACTGGAATCGCATCAGAAAGCTTTATCTGTGTATCTGTGTTTGTCTTTCTGTGTTTGCATATAGTACATAGAGATATAAGCTTGCGTCCATGATGTGTGGGTTGAGCAGGAGTGAGGACTGTGTGATAAATGTCCTATTTGGTGCTGACGGCGCAAGTCCTGGAAAGCTATACTGTCCCAGGGGCGGGAGGCTAATCACAGTGGTTTCTCAGGAGCCCCTCTGCTGTATGACAAACAACTATAACCCCAACTCGAATGTTAATGATTAAGTTAAGCCACATTAGATTTGTCTGTTTTAACAAAAACTTCAATTATAGTGTGGCTGATAAAGCAAACTGATAACACAGTAGGTATGTGATAAACTGGGGAAGTCATGACACATTCTTACCGTTCATTATATATCAGCACAAGGATTCAACAGCATTTGAATGGTTATTTTCAGCTTTTCATTACCTGGGATTTAATTACCTTCACCCACCAGAGACATGAATGTATATGAAGGCTTCGTTTAGCCAAAATGTGAAGCATTTTGAGAATTTTCAACACTTTTCCCCCCAGACAATATTTGCATTTGCGATCAGAACTGATACTGTGTGTAGACACCGTTCTGTTTAACAAAACATTAATTATGTAAACTCAACAAAAGCAAAGCTGGCTCCCCTGGCCTCCATTTCCCCCTCCCTCTCTCCAATGCTTTCATTCCCTTTCTCTACATCCATCCTTCCATCCCACAAATCACAAACACACACACCCAGATACACACACAAAGTGCAGCGAGGCAGAACGCATCTGGCTACGCAGCCCGTCAATCTCACGCTGCTGTGTGGCCTTGCTGCAGGACGACACCCGCCCTGCCCAGTCTTGCTGCTGGTGTTGATTTGAGGCTTCACACAAGACAACATGAGATCTCACAGAACTGCGGCTGCAAATATAAGGGGAGGGTGAGACAGAGGGAGACGGAGAGAGGGTTGGAGTTGGTGAAGGAAAGACAGCAGGAGGAGTAAAAAGGCAGAGAGCAGGGGGTGAGAGAAGGGAAGGGGAGGCGAGAAAGGTAAACTGTGGGATTGGCAGAGCGAGACTGGAGCAGGATGAGCAGTTGTTTCTCAGCTCCAGCAGGACTAAACACATCCATATAAAAAGCTCAGATTTTGGCTATTACTGCAAGACTCTTCAAAACTCATATGAAGCGTGGCTCTGTCTTTGCTGGGGAAAATGAAACATTTTCAACTCATAGCTCCGTTGCCGTGGGCGCTAAAGACATGCTAACTTCCCAATGCTGCCAAGAACATGCCATAGCAAATGTGAAAAATAATGTGGAAAAAGGAGGCGGCTGTGTAAATAGAGGCCCCCCTGTGAACATGTAGCCTAGGGGTTTGTGGGGGGTGAAACAGTGTCAAATGAAAGGATCAGGTCGATCGGGATGTGAATGGAGCACTGTGTGAAACGAGTCATAATAGCATTACCACCTCTTTTAACCCCCAGTGCTCATCCCTCCTCCAGGTAAGAATGACTTCTGCTGAGCACGGCAAAGCAAGAGGAGAGTTAAAAGAAGCTACGAGACCGAGCGGTGAATGCACAGTGCAACTGGGAACGCTCTGGCAGATACTAAAGGAGCACTCCACAGTATTTTCATACTAATCCTGCTCCTTCAGGCACAAAGTGAACACACCGCTCTGCTGGAGCACAAACGACTTGTGCTACGCTATCGCTGAGGTAGCAGGTTCCTTTGTAACTGCAGTGTGTGTGTGTGTGTGTGTGTGTGTGTGTGAGAGTGCGTGTGTGTAAAAGATGGATAAAAAGCAACGAGACAGTGTGGAAAATTAATGTGATGGCTTGTGACTAGAGCGACGACAATTGGTCAATTTTTCTTAATCAATCTAAAGAAAATTATCTTTCAAATACATGGATAATCACTTTACCACTGAAGTTGCTTTTTCTGAACAAAACATTTGGCTGCACAGCTTCTCAGACAAAGATTTTGTTGCTTTTCCTCTGCCTGCCTCTGGAAACTGAATCGTTTTGAACCATTGCTCTGACAAAACAAGATTTGATAATGTCACCTTGACCTCTTTCAACAGCATTCACAGGCATTTTTCACTGTTTCGTGATGATTTAAAGACCAAAATATTTATTTATCGACCAATCAATTGAGGGAAAATCCTACAGATTAAGCATCAGTGAACATAACTGATAACTGTGGTACGCCTCCATATGAAAAAATGTATATCCAACAACATTGGACAATATGGGTAAACTGTATAATGCACTGTACATGTAATTTTATATCACTATATATAACTACATCATGTCATAATAAAGTGAAACCAGAAGACAAAATAATAAAAAAAAAATCGGATCTGGGCTGATCCAGTCTAATAAATGACAGTTTTCATTTTTATTATGAGGTACTTTGCATCATATTTTAGGGTATTTGTGCATTTGTGTTTCGCTTTCCATGCGTCTACATGAGTCTGCATGCATTAGCATCAAATGTTGAAAACTAGTTTAAGCTGCAAATGCTGACATGTGACTGATGTTATAGCTACTTGTCCCTGTACAAACAGTGTCAGCATCATCATTATATTAATCAAATCATCACTTGGTCTATAGAAAGCAATAAAGCAGTGAAAAATTATTTTTTTGTCTGAAGATATTAAATTTATGATAATACAACTAGACAACATTTTGCAATTTTGCTCTGATAAATTACTTGAATAAATGCATTTATTATCAATACTGTAAACTAATTTCCCGTCAAGCAACTAATCAATTCACCAGCTAATGATTTATTACAAGTCTACATTTATTCACATTGAAGCCTTGAGCCATCTGTAATTTCAACATTGACAAAAAGCTGTTCCACTCATGGATTGGGATGAACTGGTCCAGTGCAAACTGAGATAATAAAGAGATACTGTGGCTCCCAGAATATCAGAATCATCTTAAAAGTGCACAATATGTTATATATATCAGCCAATTCTAATATTTCACACTGTATCTCTTCCTCTGGTGCAGCCCAGTGTCCAATGACATGATAAGCCAAAAGGCCATTTGTCCAATCTGCTGTAGAAACTCCTCTGTGTCGCTGCCCTGTCCTGCTAATATGAACCTATTTGCAGGCAGCAGAAAAAAACCAATCTCAATCACATGACCATTCCTAGCTGCATTTCCAGTGGCAGGAAGAGCAGTTATTTTTCATGATGTGGATGATTTTATCAAGATCAATGGAGAGAGGGCAGTATTTCTCCACACGGGCAGCCCGATCCCCTGCTCTATAAAGATGGCATGGAAAACAGGACCTGTGACAGGAAGCTCTCCACCCTGCATACTGCTAGAGGCCAAAACAATGTGAGCGTAGTGGCTGCTGAGATAATCACATAGCACGGTGTGTTATTAGCTTTCATGTTGATATAACCACTAATGATCTATCTGAGTGACTGTCTTTGTCTAGGTTTGCTGGTGCCTGGTGGCTCTACAGTAAACCCGTGCCACACACGGCGCAACGATAATGGAGATGACTGGAGGAGTCCGAGCTGTAATTTCCCTGAAATTATAATCTGCAGTTGTAAACATACATGTGTCCCTCTGCTCGTTTTAGCCTGCAGCTTCGAAATCTGTTATCTTTTCCGAGCAGTGACAGAGGGAAGAGAAATTACCCCCAAAACGGCCTTTCAGCAATCATTTCCAGGACAACTTCATTTTCACGAGGGTCGTGTTTTGTCTCTTTTAAAGCCAGGGGTTGCAGTCATCTCAGTTTTCCTCATTTCCTGAAACCATTTTATCGAAGCGGCACCTCTGCTGGAGCCCTCTGAATCTGGCGTGTCAGCTTGAGACTGACAACAACAGGGCGGCTGTCAGCAGGACATGTGAGATGATGCATTTTCTTTCCCCAGTTCCTTCCTCTCATCTCCATGTGTCTGCATTTCTCCAGCTTTCACCCCCCCCCCCCCCCCGCTCTTCTCCCACCCCACCACCCCGTTTTCCCCCTTCACACTTCTTCACCTTGACCAGGATACATGACTAGGGAGCTGACAAGCCCAAGCGTGTGCAGGTCAGGGGAAAAAAAAAAAACCTCTGGAGTCTGACAGAGGGCTTAGGAATACTTTTTTGTCGGCACTGGCAGTAAAGCCTTGCTTATGGATGTCATATTACAGCAGTGTGTGTGTGGGGCAAATACAGAATATACACATATTCAAAAAGGAAAGAGGAAAAAAATACACATTTGGTTTCAACAGGTGAGGGAAGACACAAAGCTGCTACAATGTATTACAGGATAAGAGACCAGACTATTCATGAAAGTGGCCTTCATGACAACTCCCTCCAGAGATTTTAAGTGTTTAATCTGTAGCACACGGTTTCATGTGGAGGGCTTAGACAGTTCTAATCTAACAGGCCCAAGGAAACAAAACTCCTCTATTTTATGGTCAATAAAGTCTTGGGAGAATGGAAGGAGCAAGGCGGCAAAAAATGGCCGTGACTGATTATTTCAGCGAAGTGCTTGCTGTGAATGATACAAACTTATCTTGCTAATTTCATTGCTCAAGGTGCACCACAGGGACACACAGAGCACTCGCATATCTGTAAACCCCATGTCTACCTATTCACCTAATGTGGAGAGTAAAGTCAAGAGGTGCTGTGGATCAATTCAGGTTAAAAGAGGTTAATGTTGTTTGCCCTCTGAGTAATGAAAGGGCAAATGTGTGACTATGCATGACTGCAAATGTTTGTGCATATTACATTGCTTTGAATGAAACTGTAGATACAAGTGGGAAAAATGATTTATGCTTTGTGGAGGAAAGGAAAGGTAAAACTAAGGTAAGAAAAAGCACACTGTGTGTGTGTGTGTGTGTGTACAAGTACAAGCATGCATTAAAGCAAAAGTGTGACTTCCATCAACCAAATTATAGAAAGGAGTTTCTAGACTGGCACATCCTCATTATCCCAAGATGAAGTTCTTTGAAAATTACAGTGCAGCCAGATGTTCCAGGTGTCTCAATTGACCCTCCTTTTGTCCCGCCCTTCATTGCACACACACCCCCTACCTGCACACAAAAACACACACAAATTTAACCAAAAAAAAAAAAAAAGGATGTACAGATTTTTGTTCCAGGTGTGACATTTGCGTTCAGCACCCACTGTCACCATCAAGACTTGGTTAGTATAATCAAGTTAATGTGTACAGCGGGAACTGGCTAATGAAGTTACCTTCTCCTATTGCCCCAGGCTGGGAAATTATGTCTCTGTCAGGGGCCTTTTAACCTCCACATGCGCGCATGTTTCCCCCCCAGCCTCCGGAAATACACACCTTCACACAGCAGCTTAATGAGTGCCTGGGGAGGCAGGCAGACACACATACTCAAAGACAGGTCTGCTTTGAGCTCATGCTCACCCTGCCTAGAATACTGAACCCTTCCCTGAAACACTGAGCATACTGTAGATCCCTGAGAAGCCCTAAGGCTGAGAGGACAAGGACAAAGATGAGGAGCAAGCACAGAGAGTGGTGATAACATGCAGGAAGGAAGGCAGGAGCAATGAAAACAGAGAACAGAAAAGCTCCTTGACCCAAGGATATATGTAATAGATGTCTTTCAGGGGGCTCAGTGAGAAACTTGTGCCACCTCATGTTCAGTTTATGACGCGAATCACAGCCCCAGATCAACTCGGGGATATTTGGAGAGTGTGTCATAGCTACTTTCAACAATGACAGACATCATATGAAAGAGTTGAAGCTGAATTTTGAAGAAAGAAAAAACTAACAAACTTGACAAACTTTATGAGCAACACATTCCCAATGCACAGTGCATCCCAATGACTAAATATGGCTGGAGAAGAGGAGCAGCAGGCAACAGGCGTGAGAAAGCAAATGCTTTCAAAGTTTGTCCTACTCAACACTTTCTGCAGCTGTTTCACAATAAAAGTCTCCAACATATACAAGCAAATGGGGGGTGATTAGTGTGAAGTAACTGCATCCAGTGTTGAGTTACTGTCACTAAGATTAGATTGATGATTGGCCTAAAGATATTTCTGGGCAGTGTAGGAATTAACCTCAGTGCACATTTAGATACAGCTTTAAAAAAAAAAGCTTGAAAAAATAAAGCTTACAAACATGATTCTCTGGGAAGTTTGGGGGTATGAGGAGTTCAGGTATATATTTGCTTTGTCTTTTTAGCTCTTTAATTCATCAGGAAAATCCCTCTAATGGACTGTTTGACCTTTGACCTTGTGGAAAAGAGCTGCTGGACCAAATCCATCCGTTAACAATCTATTAAAAAGCCTTTAATACCTTACTAAGATGTTCAACTGCAGACACAAAACCTAGCCAAACCTCACAACCTGCCACCCCAAATGCATTTGTATTACAGGTATCCCAAGTGTTAGCAAATGGTTTTACTATAAAAGTATTACAATTCATACTTTAGATAGAGTGACTTATCAGAAAGTGGTGGTGAGATTTCTAAGACTATTTCGGAGTAAGAGGAAAGGATACCTTCAACACTTTTTCTTCTAAATGAAACCACCTCCTATCGACCTCACCTTTCAACCACAATCTTCCCTTATTTAATTTCAACCACTGCCTATAAACTACAAGTCTATTTAGGGACGAGTACCGAATTCAGTACTTCTATAGGAATTCGGCTGATACCAATAATCATGTAACATTTAATGGTACCTCATTTTGGCACCTGATCGCACCCTCATGTCTGTGAGATAGTGAAGAGTTGCGCAGTGTATCGACCCTCTCTCTATCTCTCACAACACATTGACAAACAAAGCTGTCTGTTACAGTTCTCAATGTACCAGTACGGCCTGACCAACCGACCTTATGCACTGGTTCGTTCAGACCGAAAATATATACAAATCACTCGGGTCGGGTCGGGGCTTGGGCTTCCTCGTTTCTATTTCTGCGGGTTCGGGCAAAGAATTAAGTGAGTCCTGTGTTGGGTCGGGGCTTCAGGCCCATTAATTAAGAACTCTACTGGCAGTGAACAGCCCCCTCTCTCCATGCACACTGTCAGCTTTGCCTGTTTACACTGAACCATAACAATAAATATTCAAAATTCAGAAGTTTTGACTAATTTATTATAAACAATATTACTTATATTACCACACATACACACAAAAAAGTACCAAAAACAGGTAGTACTGTATCAGTTTAAATATGAATGGTACCCATCCCTAGGTCTGGTACAGAGACATTTATTATAACTAGATTCTTTCTTCCACATCTCAGTGGAGAAAGACAGACAGACGGACAGACCAATCTTAAATCCTTCAGCAGGAGTTTGTGGTGCCACAGAGACTCACTGCTGGGATAAATCCTCCTTCCATGGCCTCAGAGCTGAATGAGCCTGTTCCCCCAGGAGCACATGTGTCGAACCAAGCCAACAGGCATCCAGTGAAGCGAGGAACCCTTCTCTGAGAGGCAAAACCTAGTTAATTCATCTGCCATAATGACAGCCTGAACCACCATTACATCTTCCCCAACCACCACTGAAACCCAATCAAAAAGATGTCTCCTGCTTTCACCGACATATAGGGGCTCACAGACTCAGGCCCTCGCCCCTTATCCTGGCCCAGAAAGAAGAATTAAGAAGTCAAGTTGTGTGGGAGGAGTCTTCTTCCCTTTGCTTTTCCAGCCAGGGGTGAATAAAGCCAAGTTAGCCAGACAAACACATTCCTGTCTGCCTCTTGTTCTGGCAGCGCTACCTCAGACATGACTGAGTTAGCCCTCCATGCTGTGCAGTCCCTCTGATGGGATTAGCTCTTAAAGACTGTGGAAAACAATTCCCTGCTCCCTCTCAGTGAGGTCAAAACAAAGCATTGCTGTGTCACGTCACGCACTGATAATTCTGCCAACTATCCGCCTGCAGGGATGTGTTCTAATCCACGAGGAGCTGATACCAGAGAGGTTTGTTGTAAATAAGAGTAATGGGACGAGTTGGATGGGCCATTTCATGTAACCTTTCAGTGTTTGGACAGACCCTTTCCCTACGTTGTTATTATTCACACTGGCCTGCTTCCATATCCTTTCTAAAGGGCAACAAATGGCTTCACTTATGGAGGTGCCGCAGAGGCTACAAGCATCGGGTTACCTCTGCATGCGGATCACAATAAAAGGCTGGACTGACAAGAAAGCAACTATCTTACCACTCTACGTTTCACATGCCAAACACGGGCGATCCATTTCAGCGACCCTGCTTCCCAAACTAGAGAAGGGCAGGGGCCCGAGAGAACCGGGCTTTTAGTTCCGCCTTGCAGCTCGTTCGCTCAGTTAATGAGAACATTAATTACATTCCACAGAAATATCTCAAAAACAGCGGGCGCGCGTGTGCATTCACAGGAGAGATGAACAATCACGCATGTTTCGTTTCAAAGGTGCTGGTGTAAGGCAAATACTTCTGAACACTGCTAAAATACCTCAGGGAGGTGTACAGCAAAATATTACCATTTTCTAATTAGGTTGAGACAAATTGTAAAAAGTTAGAATGCATGAGTGAGGGAGATAAAGGAGGAAGGTGGAGTGCTGCACACTGCGGGTAAACAAAGCTATCTGGAGGAAAGCCTATTAGTGCAGAGCGAGGGATCTCAGCATCAACAGGGTTCCATTGTCAGTTGTCTTATTGTCACATGATACCACTGCTAAGCAGAGTAATACCCATATTAACAGCCATTCTCCTAATGCCTTTTCTCCTGTCCCCTGTGATCAGCCTACTTCCAGCCATAATCCCAGTCTAAGCTGATACTTAATTACCCTGGCTGTCCGGACGGACAAAGGCCAAGGCCGACCTGCTCCGAGGTCTCTGACACACCGTGTACTCCAGCTACTCTCTAAACACCACGACAGCAGCTCCAAAGCTTGTGTATACAGCAAAAGCCGGACTTTTTGATCTTTGTAGCACAATGTGTTTATCATGAGAAAAATATTTCCTGAGCAAAGTATGCAGGGTTTTTTTTTCCCATTAGCAATTTCAATTTGGAGAACTAAAGCAAACAAAAGCTTCATAATAATGCACATGGCCATGATTTGTGAAAGTTCAAAATGGCACACGAAGTTCAGCAAATATTTACACATAATCAGGTGGGAACAATCACCAGTCTGGCCATACCACATACAAAACACACACACACACACACAGCACTCGGCAGCCTGCATACAAACACCAACTCAGACACCCACACACATACACACACAGAGGAGGGCTAAGCAATAATTGTTATCTTCCATTTGTGGTTTTGAATTAAGCTCTTTGTTTACGACACCCTGTGGGCTCTCTGGACATTCTTGCATATTTCTGACTTTGTGCTAATGTGAGATGCTCAAACGGCACACTGCCTTTGGCCGCAGAAGATCCACACTGTTGGAAAATGGCGTGAAAGTTTTCTGTCCACATTAGCCTTTGTCTAAAAGTTTTCCATTCACATCACTAATACCATTAACAATAGAGAAATCTCCTCTTCTGGGCATGTTCATGGATCTTGAGGCAGCAGATGTATATATATCGCTACACAATGGTGTTGTGAGCAGTTTAGAAAAAGCTTCTTTATCCCCACATTCACATGAGACAGGTTTTAAGAGCCATCCATACAAAGGGTTTTCAAAAAGGTCAATTTTCAGGGGCAGTTTAGCGTGGATAATAATAGAGGCAATTTCAAATCTCCCCACATTAGTGTGGACATGTCATGCCAGTTTTATTTATGAAGCCCCAAGTCACCTATTTGGCCTCAGTGGGCTTCACAACAGCCTAAATTCTTGGACCTTCATTTTAGATAAGGTAAAACCTCCAAAAGACAACAAATCCATTCAACAAGGAATAAAAGGAATAAGAAAAATCCAGAAGAAGACTCAGTGGAGGAATCCGTCCTCTGGGACGGACAAGCAATATGTGGTGGGCCGAGCTAAGGGGCTAGCACAGGAACAAACAAAGGTGTTTGTGAACCTGTCTCTCAGGAACTCCACACAGTGAAGCAATCACCAGCCCAGGAGGACCCCGGTGGACCCATAGTCCTCCTGGCCCCGAGGGGAGGTTTGTTAGGGCTACTGCATCTGGCATTCAGGTGAGAAGCAAATCACCTCTCTGGGTTTGTGCAAACAGACCCAAACATCAAAGTACATGTGCTGACATTGAGGAATTGTATTGTGCCTGTTTCTGAGCAACATAATAATAGCACAGTGATCTGAGGATAGAGGGCGCATAGTTTTCTTGGTCAGAAACCGTTTCTTTTCATTAGAGTCCCAGTAGAACCAGCTCACACACTAAATACGCAGGGCAGCAAATACAAATCCATCTCTTTGCCCTCAGGTAATTACACCTTATTAAAAGAAAAGAATAAATAACTTTTAAGTACAGTGCTTTTTAGTTTTACACAGCTTGTTCAAGGTGTGAATGTCTGTGTGTTATTCCAACTTGCTTCTTTGAATAAAATAAACACATGTAGAAAGGTGTGTGTGTGTGTGGGGTGGTTCTGGAAATACGCTGGCAGCAGAGGTGCTCGGTCACAGAGCCAGGTTGGTGTCTGTGTAAAAGAGACAGACAGCCTGACAGGACAGACACGACATGGCCGTGCCACACATCACACCTGTAAGTCCACAACTACATCACAGCATCTGAAATCACACTCTGTGGTTTATAGGGGCTGTTATTAATATTATTAAGACTACTATTATCAATGAATCAGCCATTAATGGGTGACTTAAAATGTTTGTGGTCCAAACCCTGACATGAGGAAAATGGTTAAGAGTGGAAGACTCTGACCTGCTTGCCCCTGAAACATCTTACAACACAAAGTGCAACAGCCAAAGGCTAGGGATTTTTTTTTTTTTTTAATGAAAAAAGGGTGCTCGCAATCCCCTGAGCAACTGCTGAACTAGCAGCACGTCAAAGTGTGGAGGATTGTGATGGGAGGTCATGTCGGATCGAAAGGAGAGTTTCAAGAGGAAGAAGACAATAAGCTGACTGTGACAGGCTGTGTTTGAGAAATCAATAGGTTCTGCTTTTGTTCTCTCCACCTGAATCACAACAAAGCGTCGGAGGCCAAGCAACATCAGTGTAACATCATTTGACAAAAGCTTTTCAACCCAACCGAGGGTCAGGCACCAACGTGCTGCGATCATATCACAACACGCTCCCATACTCTGCATATCCGCTGTTTCTATTTACATTTAAATAAGATACTAATGCAAAGTGCCTGTAGTCCAGAGTGGAGGAAGGACTGCATGGATTCTGAAATAATAACAAAAATTACAGATTTTCCTTTTTTTTTTTTTTTTTACCTGCCAGACTAGTGTGTAATTTTTCCCACATGGAACTGTGATGAAACTGTTTGCAACACTCATGTCCCTGAAGTGGAAGCCATGCGACTCCAAGTTCAGGGGAGTCTCGTGTCTCTAAACTAAAACAACGAAAGGACACTTTACAGAAGAATCCACAAAACCACATTAATGTCTTCCCAACACACCCGTCGCGTTCTTGTCAACAAAGACTAAATGAAGGGCTTCATGACTGTCATATGTGCTCGCCAGGTCTGGAATCAGTCTGTTGACCTGTGCTACTCCAACTGCCACGACAGACCTTTAACCCACCAGCTACAGCAGCTGTCACAGCTGAGTGTCACCGCAGTGCCGTCAGAGCGTGATGCACAGACAGAGGGACGAAATGCCGTCAGTGCAACAGCAAACAGAGATGTGCAATATGAGCTGGAGGCGATATAACTGAGCAGATATGGTACTTCTGAAACGAGTGCAGTTTTAGTTAGATTTCATGCTGTGACGACCTCAAACACTGTGCTCCTTTAAATCATCACACTTGACATTATCCATGCTCTGTTACACTTTAATGTTCTTCAATTTCCACTGTCCTAATAAAGTTTATGTGAAAGACTGTCAGTCTAATAAAGTGCGGGATACATCAGGGTGATAAGTATTTGAGGTTCATTGCTGGGTCTCTGAGGCTTTCTTTTTTTGCCCAAAGGGACTGGTCAAACCAGAAATACCACTTCCCCCTCAGAGAGCAGGCATCATGGCACAAAGACAACTGGAGCCTGCATCTATTACACCAGCACACAGAGAAAAATGTCCCGAAGATAGTGTTTTGACTTTTTGAGAAGTGTCAGCAGTTCAGATTTCACTGGGGGTTTCGTATGCAGAGGACAGGTCCGATTTCTACACCGCAGCCCTGCCCTAATCCTGAACCCTGACACTGTGACCTGACAATTCGTTACACACACGTACATTCACAACAACACAGGGCCTGAGGAATCTGGCTATAAATTTGTTGACACAGACAGAAAGGTAAAGAACTGAAACACGGCCAGTGGGCTAAATATAAACTGCTCAAGAGGCTTTCTTTCCTCTGGGTAGGGGATAAGGAGCAGCACTCGCAGCATCAGTCTTGCAGACCCACTTTTTGCAGTCTGGAGCTCGCTACCTCGGGGGGAAGAAAACACAGGGAAAGAAGCAGCTGCAACTCGCAGTTCTGCTTATTCCTTTGTTGGATAATTACACATCTGTGTGTGTGTGTGTATGTGTGTGCTCCAGCTACGTCTCACCCTCTTCATATGCAGGCTATAAACACTGGCCCATCTGTGTTGAATGATAAATTTCTGAGTCCATTATTCAAGTAAAACACATGCTTTTAAGTGATAATGAGTATAATAGTCCTGTCATTTCAGACAAGTACATCAACAGGATATTTCAAGCTTATTTGTAATATATGCAGCATTCTTATGGAAATGAGGCTAGCTTTTTTTTTCATGTTTGAGAGGATTTCTACTTTTTTCTGCCCTTTGCTCTACACAAGACAACCGACATTCCTCCTCTCCTTCCGTCAGGCAGGTCGTGGCTGGCAGGTTGGCTAATTCCCACCACTATATCAAACTTGCCGGTCACAGGCAGGATGCCACTTTGAACAAATTTAAGTAAAATGGACTTGCTGGAGTTTGAAGGATCAATACCACATTAATAACACCTGGCTGAGGGAGCTGAGAAGTCTGCACTCTGGCTCTTGTTGCAGAGCAGAAATCAGGAGACAAGCCAAGTCAGGCTGCTGACTGTAAATCTCTCAGTCTTGGCATCTCTTCCAGGGTGCTGGAAGGTGTCACAGTAACCCTGAGGAGCTCGTAGTGGTGGCAGCTCCAGCCCCTGTGAGCATCAGTGTCAGGTCTGAGTCACTCATCAGCACCGTGGGACCTTCCTGCATGGCACAAATTCAGAGCCTGATTTCCTGTTCTTACGGGCAATGGCACTAATGAACAAGAGTGCTGATTAACAAATGCACATCCACCAAAAAATGTAAAAGCACTGCACAGTGCACACACAAAGATTCAAGCTCTGTATCTTCATCAGTATGCTAAAACATTCATAGCATACGGCACAGAGTGCAAGTTTCTAATTAAAATAGCAAGTGGTCTGTGCATCGCTTCGATTGCAGAAGAAATGGAATCATATTTGAAGAGCTGGGCCAAAAAAAGCAGCACAGACATGAAATGACGAAGAGGAAACATAGAAGATTATTTGCCAAACGTTCAGTCAAACATAGAATGGAAATGCAATAATAGCACGATCATCAGACTGGAGTCTTTTTTTACCGTTATGCCAATGGAAACGTGCATCATTTAGCTGTTGCTGTGCTAATTTCCCATGTGTCTCACTGGTTAATGTTTCATGGTCATTTAATTCTTCTCTAAAGGAGAGAATTGCTTTTCTCGTTTCCCATTCTTGCTTCATGTGGTCCTGATTCCTGACCCCTTAATAATACACTTGTCACAAGTGCCATGTATAATTGTCTCCATTCTGCCTGGTTTTCCTCCTGGTGGTTCCTTTCAGAGCTCTTAGTTGGCCTCCAGAATTGGCCAGTGAGACTCGATATGAAGAAGGTTGAGCACAGAGAGAGGCACCGGGCTAAATGGCCAAGGAGACACACAAGGAGAAACTATCCAGCTTCTGGGACTTCGACCTGTCCTGAACGAGCCAGACTCTCTCCCTGCCATAGAAACATGGCAATCAACACTTGGGCAAGCCACAACTCACTGCACTCTAAACAAAACAAGTGAAAACATATGGGGACTGAAAGAGAAACAGAGCAGGAACACGTGATAATTGAAAAGAGAACAGCAAAATGCTTAGCTGGATTAATTAAGAACAACAATCACGAGATGTGTGTGGGCCGCAGCTCTGCAACCTCAGCACAGTTCAAGCTTAGGTGAGATGCATCATAAATGCAGGAGGAGTGATGTGACCAGCTTAAGACAGAGAAGGGTCCCTAACTGTTGGACGTGTGTTACTGGTGATGGAAGAGGACCAGGGATAGCACTTGGCATCCAGCAAAATCCCTCGAACACGTACAGTAGATGGATATGTTTCATCTTCCACTCTTGTGAGATGAGTAAGCCAATCGGCCGGCTGGCTCTCCTCCACATAGCCCCACATTACAATAGATCAGAGACAGAAACGGGAAGAGACAGGCTGCAGAGCAGAGGACTCCTCTCATAAGCACCCTGTTTAATCACACACACATGCATACACACACACACACACACACACACACACAAGCGTGCTGAGGGCAGAATGGCCGGCACACAAAAGCCCAGCAAAAGTCCTGCTGTGCCCTCAGTCGAAAACAAAACATCTTGACAATCTATCTGAATAAATCCCTCTGTCGGCTTCTCCATCTAAAATTCTCTCCCCTCTTTTCATCCCCTCCAGTCCCTTTCCTCCTCCTTGCAAAGCTTTCCATCTGCTCTCTGAATTACTGTCGGTGATCCCGCAAAGATGGAAACCAACCAGTCTTTGCAGGAGTCTGATTTAGGCCCAATCCCCAGCGCCCCTCTATCCGCAGATGGTGGCCTGTCTCCTGCAGGGAACACTTCCACTCGGTGAGTTTGCTGCTGCTGCTCTGTGGTGCAAGGAAACATTTTCTGTTTGATGGTTACATTTTTTCTCCTTTTTCAACTATTCTCAAACACAATATATGCTCTCTTTCTTTTTTTTCTTTTTACTTCCATTCAGTTTAATGTCTATTATAGTGAGGACACTCAATACATAACAGCAGCAACATCAACAATAGCTGAAGAACCAAGGCAAATATCTTGAAGGATGTTGCTCTTTCCTTTTTTTTCTACATTCAGTGGGTGATGTCTACTTGTTTTGACTGACCAGCAGTCAAAAGATATTCAGATCATATTATGAATGACAAAGGAAATCAGACTACCTGATTTTCACACTAAAGAGGAGGGGATCTGTGGACGGTGGGCGTTTTGGCTCAAATACGTACTTAAATGACTATTTGATTATAAAAGAACTGCTGCAGCTCTAATCCCTCTATGCTTACAAGAGGTGGTGGTCGCACATGTGTCTCAGTGCTGCTGCTGATGTGGTGTAAAGTTGAAGCCCTTAAGTGTTATTCATTCTGTCCCATGCTCCAACTCGACAGACTGGGCCCTCACAGTCCTTTTCATCTCAGTCCAAGGGATATCTTCACTGAAATACGCAAGAAAGGAATTTCTGCCTTAACTTTAGATCAAACTGGGAAATGAGTCATGAGACACGGGATAATTACAGCACTCAGTTGACAACATTCGCCGCTAATAGAGGAGACAGATGGTAAGTGAACATCCATTCTATTCCCATAAGAGACAACAGAGGAGTAAAGTGTCAAAATGGGCTTTACAAGCATGAAAAACACACACAGGCTCACAAACTGGACTTTCATGATCATAACCTCTTTGTGTCTCAGCAAATATGATGCAAATGTTAGCTTTCTTTCCCCCCCCGACCCCATCTTCTCAACCTCACTATAGTCAGTCCACTGCAGCAGAGAGCCTCCATATTTCATAGCCTCTAATAATTTCATTTCCTCTGAACTGACAGCCTGGACTAACCAATGCAGAGGCAATATGGAAAGCATGCGTTAGACTGTGTGCTTAAAAAAAGGGGGGGGGGGGGCACAACAGACCACAGAGTCTTAACTCAAGGTTAAGGCGGGTTTGTCACAAAATTACAGCAATAAAGGAAGTGTCAATCAAAAGAGATACTGTGAGGCTGCTCCTCAATTACTCCTCCTCCTTACAGGACACAGGCAGGTGGAGAGGCATTAGGAGGCTCAGGCCAGGAGATGAGTGACACAGAGGAGAGGCCACAAAAACTGGCAGCCTTAACTATTAGAGTCTAATGGGAAGCGCCCAGATGGCGAGGCTTGCAACACTCCAGTTAACAAACTAAAAAAAACCCACATCGTGTCAATTTTTTTTGTTGTTGTTGACAGAGACTCCGCCACGCAGCCACAGTGAAGCGTCACTGTTCCATTTAACTCTTTTTAATTACCTGTGTGTGATTTAATCCTTCATATGTCTCGGCCCATTCCTCTTAATGATCTGCTCCATTCAGCTCTTGACAATACACACTGTGCTTGCATGGGTTTGTTGTTTGTTTTGTTGCTATTGTTCTTGTTGTTGCTCCCGCTCCTTTCACAATGACTTATAAGGACGAGAACAAGCGTCACACTGAGCATTAGTAGGTTTTGCCATTTCTGGTGCAACCACGCTGCCAAATTTCAAGGCAAATGTCCTCGTGATCTAATCGAGCATTTATTCCCCCCTAACACCAGCACAGTGACGCATTGTTACACAGTGTTGAAACAGCCTGCAGTGTAAATGTTACCAATATTACCGCCTTATCTTGTTACCCTTGTTTTATGTTCCACAGAGGTGAAATTATTTGTGTGTGTATGATTCATGCAAGACCAAATCATTTCAGCTCTTTCACAGTAGATCCAGAGTACAGCAGCAGTATCAGTGAATAAAACAGATTCTGAAAACATGGATGTGGTTGAATATGAAAGGCTCCGAGCCACATTCATACAAAAGATGTTTAGTTTTACATCTCTCTCTCTCTCTCTCTCTCTCTCTCTTTCTATCTTTTTAATAAGTGGCTGATTTTTCGATTTTATTTATCTCACTGCCATAAACAGGGGAAAGAGTCAAAGTCTGGTTCAGAAATTGCATCAATTTTTATCCTTTTATCTGAAAAACACATTATCACCAGCACATTTACAATCCAGCTCGTCTGCTCACAAATCTGAGAAGATGACTTTTAAGACGTGAAAGCTTTCTCTGCCAACCATTTCAGGTGCGAAAATGTTGAATTGCCATTGATCTTGCAAGATTTAGAGCTGATCTGTGAGCATCAGTGTGTCTCACACAGCCACACCAACCCAAGAGACCAGAGACCAGCTCATCACACCAGGAGGGAAAAAGGGCTCCATCTTTCATGAGAATGTGCTTTCAGGCACTTAAGCATCATAACACCTCACACTTCACTCACATATAAACTTTTAAGGAGTCACTCAAGTCAACAATTATGCAGCAACCGAAAGGCAGCATGTAGCAGCTCCAGGTCCTGGTCTGTGGATGTCATCACAGACTGGAGACAGACTGCTGGGATTTGGGGAAGAGTCATGCTCACAAATATTGATTAGGCCACATTGCCAAACGGCGGTGGGGGATTTAAGGGAGAAGCTGTCTCCCTCTCTGGGTGAACTGATTAATGACTTAATACCCTACCCAGTTCCCTAACTATGCCTTTAAATATGCTTGAGCAATAAGTGGGAAAACTGAAGCAGCGTAGCAGAGGACATTTGTTTTGGGAAACGGGAGCTTCACCCACAACACCCAGGCGCAGTGTTGACAAATCGCACCTTTTCTCCTGCAGACGTCCGGTGCAAAGAAAACTTAACACTTCAGTTTTATAAAGTTGGAAAATATTGTGTTTCCGGGGGGGGGGAGATTAACATTGCCCCACTAATAAGTCACGGGAAGCAGCAGCGTGCCGCAGATAAACGCAGCAATGTGAGAGAAAAGGGGGGGGGGCGCACAAAGTTGGCACATCAACCACAACCAGGCTCCGCTTCAGCTTTCAATTGAGTTTTATCCACATGTAAAAGAAGAAAAAACTTCCCAACTGCGTTCAGAGGATCGACATGGATAGATGTCTTACCTGTTGGCCCCTCGATGCCATCGGCGTAGATCTGAACAGCCAAAATCAAGAGAAAGGCGCAGGTGTTCATCGTGTAGCTGTTGTAGTCCACTTTAAATGTGCACCAGGAAACATTTCATTCACTCCGTGAGGTCCGGGCGCGCAAGTAAGTAGAGCCGAGCGCATCTATTCCCCCCCTCTCAGTTCACACTGAGTGGAGTTTCACAGACACTGAGGGAGACAGGGCAGAGCTACTTCTGCAAACTGACGTCAGGGTAAACAGTTCAGGGAAGAGATTTCTTCCTCAAGCCCACTTTGCTTTTTCCCAGCCTCCATTTATTTTGCATCCACAAAGTATGAGCCGGGCGCCTCCAAGCGATGACACCCGGTAACGACAGAGAGGTGCTCAAACGTCGGCCAAGCAAAACCACAAACCGTGTGTGTGTGTGTGTGTGTGTGTGTGTGTGTGTGTGTATTGTATCTTTGTGAGGTCCAGCTGTAGTTTTACACCCTGAGAGTGAGGATATTCTTTTAAAGTGTGCACATTTTTTTTTTTTTTTTTACCAGTGTTTACTCCTTCAAAGGCCTGTTTGATCTTTCAAAGTGGATTTTAAAATGAAAGTCAGGTAGGTGTGGATTATAAAGTAAGGTTTGTGGTCAGGATTTGGGTTAGGGGTGTTTAAGGTGCAGAATAGGAAAGGCAAGACTTGTTTTCCTTACGGTATAAGAGATGGAGCTGGGTGTGTCAGGTCAGGATAAAAGGTTAGGATAAGTGTATATTAAATAAATGTAAATCAGTGCAGTGAGCTAGACAGGTGTGCGTCTTGTGGAGAGAGAGACAAGGTGATGATCTCTTTCCACCTTTTCATCAATTTGTCTTCACTTTAATGAGAAGTTACTTCATCTTCCCTCACCCAGCAGATCCTAGCAGTTGTCACCATGCACCCAGCATCACAGGCACAGTATTATCAGTCTGACAGCAGTGGCTGCAGGTTGAGAAAATACTCATTATTTGAGCCGGCTACGTGCCCTTGAACTGCAGAGAGGCTTGTGTTTTCAAAGCAACACCTGCATTAATAATAATACTATCATCTCATGTTTTAAAATCACATCACTATGTATTTTTGTCATATTAGCAACTGTTTTAAAGCTGTCTGTGAAATATTCACAGAGTAGAGATAGGTCTGAATGACTAACACCTCCCAACGAGAGGTGCAAAATATATTTTATTAGTGTCATGTGTGTAGTTTTGCATTGGTGCAATCTGTAAATTGTAAAATGGAAAAATGTGGAACATGTAGAAAAGCCATCATAGATTTGAGATGTCTCTTTGCCAGGTTCTCCGTGCCACAGTCCTATTCAACACATGGGAAAGCCTCATGGCTGTGTATATTTTGTAGTCCTCACATGCTGCAATGTGTCCCATCGTATTTGATTAACACCTTCCATGGCATTTGTGCCTCGCATTAGATATTTAACATCTTGCACAAGTGCTGATGTTGCAGCCGGTCGTCCGCGTGAACCAAGCTGGTGTTAAAACGTGGCCAGGCTGACACATTAGGCTGTGGCTCAAGGACTCCTGATTGGATCAAGACACCATTACTCAGGCTATTCATCATTCATTTTGTTTGTTGTGTGTGAACATTAAAGTCGTGCATTAAATTAAAGAGGGCCAATAGACACAACAAGGGCTTCCAATATGAATGTATATCTCAGTCTCTAATGTTGTTTAACCCAGAATGACAGATGAACAATGGACTGCTCAGCAAATTGCTTAATTTAACCAAGGGGGCACAGCATATGCCGAGCTAACACCTGTAATTACACCTGCTTGACGCATGGAAGCCATTTTTGTGCCGTGGTATTCAAGGCACAAAGAAGCAATTTATTTAAACTAGGGAGTATTTTGGTGTGAATCTGTTCAACTGTACGACAGGTTAATTTGCAGTAACAGGATGTTGCAAAATACTGTTTAACTTCAACAACAGGACAGGCATCAGCAGGGATGCTGACAGCTGCACTATGATGAAAGTCGTTTTATCGAGTATTTTATCAGCTGCCACTCACAGCCCTTCACAAACAAATACATCTGCACAGGCAGCATTGTACATGAATTTATAATAACACATCATTACAGTTCTGAAGGAAATTGTGAAAGGCTGGCTATCAAACCATCACTGTCGATCACGCAGGCTTGGCATGCTGTATGGTGTTCAAAAAATAAATGAACAACTCACACAGAGCAGAAAACTGCTGCTTTGCTTTTATCCTTACTAGGCAGTGATATCACAAAAGATTTCCTTGGGAAAAAAATGATTGTTTGACATCAGTGACTGTCATGTAACCACATGTTTGACATGCTGGGAAAGGTAAATCCTCAGTGTCAATGTTTTCACCCCTGTTTGTACTGCTGAATTAGCCATAATGTAACCAGGGCAACTGTTATCCACATCAGAGGTAAACTAATGATGAACAAATGAATGAGCCACCCAACCAGAATTTTATAACTGAGCTGCTAAAACATAGCTTCTGTTCAAATTTTCAATGTAAATGCTTTTATTGAAAATGTGGTAATATCTTACAAGGTCACACTTTAATATTTTCCTCTTTTATAATTTTTCTATAATAAAAGTAGAGCACAGTACCCTGTATCAAGCAACAGCACATATCAACAGTCACGATACTTACTCACATATGTAGTTTTAGCTGTCTTAACTTAACAATAGTGTACTCTTCAGGCAGTGAGTGTCCGGTGCATAGATCTAGCTCTTAGCCATTATTTCAAGGGCCTAAATACAAGCCATAGTGCCAAAGATTTGAAATTTGAAAAAATTCAAAACACAGGTGTTAACTCACAAAATAGGAATGTTAAATTACAAATATTATAAAAGTATTGAGAAAAAATTGTCACAAATAGGTGAAAAACTTACCAAGTAGTTTCAGATAAGGGAAAATGTTATCACCAGAGACTGTAAGGTAGAATCAAATACATTTACAGATTTCTAATTACTTATATAAAGTTCTGTCACAACTACCCAGGTTTCAAATACCACGTCTAATAGACAGGGGAAAACTTTGTCCTTTAGGGCTGCAACTAAGTATCATTTATCATCATCATCATCATCATTTATATAAAATATCCAAACATTGTAAAATGAAAAATGCCCTTTGCAGTCTCCCAGAATCTGAGATGTGACACGTTGCAAAATGTTGCATATTTTGTCAGACATAGGTGAGACTTTAAAAAGAGCAAATATCCACATTGGAGAAAATGGAACCAGAAGAATCTTTTTTCTATACAAATGATATAAATGATTAATTGATTATTAGAATTGTTTCTGATTAATTTTCTGTCTTCAATCAACTAATCATTTCACTTTGACTGAGAGTGTTTTTGTAAAATGGTCTCTGTGCCATTTTCAGCTTCAATGCAAAAACAAATTTGTTTCTGTAATACAACTGAAGTAACCACAACTCCGCCAAAGTAACAACAGTGAAGATATGAGCAGACAAGAAAATAAAAAAACACTGTTTTTCAAAGCAATATTGTTTCTGCATCTGTTAAGTACTCAGGTCTCAGGCACATTCACTCACTTAGTCCTCCAGCATCCCATTGGGATCTTCTTTCTTACTTACTTTTCTGTTTCTTTGATGCCTTTCTTCCCTTCATCACCTTCTCAATGTCATGTAAGCCCTCTGCCTCCTCATCTTCCTCACTTCTAAGGTGAGAAGCTTCTCGAGACTTTGCAGTCCTCTGCCCAGGCTCTTTGTAGATCCCTGAGGTGTCTTCCTCCTCCTCCTCCTCCTCTCCCTGCTGGTGAACCTTCTCCTGGCTCCTCGACTCACAGACCTCTTGGTCCCTCTGCAGCATAGTGCTTTGGCTGTCTTTGTCCATTTGGCGGTGCTGACCAGTGGAGGCAGAGAACTGGGTGATGAGCTGAGGGTTGATGGTGAGCTGAGTGTAAGATGCAGCAGACAAACCGGTAACACAGAGAGGCCGGGTCACTGGGCTTGTCTTAACGGGTGACAGCACATTCTGGGTTCGGTTGTTTGATGGGTTTTGACGTTGATATCGAAGGTGTTTTGAGGAACCCTTTTTGTGGGATGTTCTTTTATCAAAACCTGGTTTCCTTCGTTCCTCAAAAATCTCATCCAACACTAATTAGAAAAGAAATCATGACATTCAAAATTACAATGCAAGCAGACATCACTGTATGTGCACCATATGTTGCCTTCAACAGCTCTCTCACCATAAATACTGTTATGGATTTTGCTGTCTTCATTCTGGCTGCGCCTCAGGTCCAGAGTTTCCTTCACTGAGTCTAAAAGCCCAAACATCTCGCACAAGGAATTAAGCATGAAGGCATCTGACAAAACAAAATAATCAATCACACCAGCTACAAGTCTTGAGTGATTAATACCATTATTTGTCAGTTTATCTAGAACCAATCGTGCAGGATCCCTTTACAAAAAAAATGTATGTACATGGATTCAGCTATTGGAGTCTTTTTTTCTTACTCTGACTGACATTTGACTAAATTTAAAGCAATTCTTTTCACAGTCCAGTGGATAGACAGGTCCCACTGCAAGAACTCACCTGTCTCCTGCAGGTTGGCTCTCTCGCTGCGAACCTCCACTCCTTTAAGGGTGGCTAAGAATTCAGTCTGAAGACTGGACAGGACCTCCCCCATCAGCCCTGAGCCTGACACACCCTGCCACAGGCTGAGCACTCCATCTAAAGAAGATCAGTTATGAGGAATATCATGATGACATGTATAGCGCTCTGTATGAAAATGACAGCCACAGAGGAATAAAAGAAAGTTGTCATAGAGTTGATGTTTACAAGTGTTTGAAAGGATGCATTCCTCTGTGAGCAGTGGAGTTTGACAGTTACAGAGACAAAACAAAGCAAAGAGAGAAGAAATATGAGATAAATGAGATCAAGTGGGGAGACAGGGAAAGGTTGAGAGTTGAACAGAGTCAAAGGATTGGCAAAGAGAGCAATAGAGTGAAAAGGGAAACATAGGAGGAAGTGTCAAGGTTGGAGAAACAGTGAGGATGGAGATAGAGGAAATGGGAGAAGGGCAGCGCTTGCAGAGACGATGTTAAATGGATAATAGAGGGAGAGAGGAAAGTAGAAAAATGGGTTAGAAAAGCGGTGCTATATGAGGAGAGAAAAGACATTGCAGATTGGAGAGCGGATGAAAAATTACTCAGGACCCGTGTAAAACTGAGCAAAATACAAGCTGAGTATATTAGAATGATAAAATGTCAGGGGTAGTTGATATCTTATCTTGTAAGAAATGTGTCCACTTCCATGTTTGCTTAAATGTCTGTCAGGATAAATGTAATGTGCCAAATAAAAATATTCCAAATCCCATTTGAAGCTAAATTCATTTATTTCTCCATGTCGGAAATGTACACTAATGGGAAGCAGCACATTTCTGTAGATAGAGGACCGTAGTTATTGGGTGGGTCCATTTACTCAGAGTTGTCAATTTGTTTAAAGCCCTGTGACAGGCAATACTGCCTGTGCAGTGAGGCTCTGCAATTTGCCATTCACACAAAAGATTACTTGAGGCTATTTTACCTTCTGTGGTCCAGCTGGAACAATGCCTAATCAGGTCACCTTTAAAAGCCCTTAAATCAAACTTAGGCCTGTGCAAGAAAAACCACACTTAGAAATGTCAGATGCTGTCGATGGTAATATAAAGGGACATGACTCTTTGCCTTGCAGGGTCAGCAACTTTTTAAAGCCAGTCTGCAGGAAAGGAATACTATTGCACAACAGCAGATTCAGAGGTTCAGTGTATCAAAGGTGTCAAGCAACAGTGACAGCAAGTGCCGTGATACAAGGACTGTGGGGAGATAATGTTAATATTCTATAGTAATCAAGTAATCATGTATTATATATGCAGTGGAGGTAGACATCTTTAGACTGAATGCTGTGTTTCTTTTCCTCACCAATTACCATTTTCATCCATCAGGATAAAGCCTGGTTGCAGATGAAGGGCCATCTCCTTTAAAAGGACGTGACTAACACTTGCATAGCCTCTGGAGGACTGAAGGTCAGTGGGCTGAACCTGTGCCTCCCTCTGCAGTAAAAACGAATATTTCCTAAATTACCCCCAGGACACGGCCTTGGGTCAGCTGACATAAAGCAGCTGTAAATGCAACTTCCATCGTTCCAGAGTTTATCACATTACTTGACAGACACCTGGCAGGGAAACACATGACCTCCATGTGCAAATATAAAACTACGGTACACCACAGAGGAGCACTGCAGGTGAGCTGCTTCCTGCTGTGTGGGATATTGCGTAAGCACAGGCCATTAGGAAATAAATGAAGCCCCCTGTTGCTGGTTCTGAAGCAAAAGACTGTGCACGAATATTATTTTCAGATGGTAATTACTTTGTCACATATATTACACAATAACTGCTAAATACATTAAAGTATTTAGAGGTCTTGGATTCAATCTATTTTATCTATCCTACATACTAAGTCTTTTTCTTCATATCCTCAACCTATTTAAGATGCTTATCATATACCAGTATACCCTTTCTTATATTTACCGGGTGTGTCGGCCCTCTTTCTCTTTCCTGGATGTCCATTGGATGTTGCAGGGTTTACAGGCCGGGCTGGACCAGGGCTCAACTCTGCTGTTGCACTGAACCTATCCCCCACAGTCTCCTCTACCCCTGCTGCCTCATGCACAACCTCTGAAATGGAAAAAAGAACAGCAGGCATATACTGTAAATACAGCACATAAACATCTCATATTACAAATGAATGTGAGTAGGCAGAGGACAGACTGCCAAGGACCTCCATTTGTTTTGTTTTTTTCATTTTGTTTTGGTTGTCTACATTTTACATTTTTTTCTATGCAGTCGTTTGTGCATTAAAACATCTGAATGCTGTTAATGGCAGGCTTTTTTACTTGAATTTTCATCGTATTTCCTGATTTGTCGTTTGCAATAAAGTCCTAAAAACATGCCAAAAAATGCTCTTTTTTTTAGCGCAAATAAATGACATCCAGGTGGCTCTAAAACTTTTCAGTCTGCATCATCTCAATGATAATTACAGCCCCCCTAGCATATGTTAGGGAAAAAGCAGTAAACTAAATGCCAACTAAAATCTACCTGTCAGCGGAGGCACCTGTCCTCCAAGAGGGTCAAGAGCCAGACTTGACGGGCTCGGCTGCACCGAGGTCCCTGGAGGAAGCCTTGTGCTGTTGATCAGCACATCAAATTTAGTGCTGCGGCAGGTGTTGCTGCACACGGTGTCATGCTGGTAGAAATCTATCTGGCCGGAGTCCATCATTTTCCTGTGTGTGGGGAGAAGGAGGTTAAAAGCATCCGAGAAAATATTTTTTGTTTCCCAGCTGCTCAGGGGTGTTAAAAGTATGGATTAAATTTGTTGTAGCATCCGAGAAGCTTCCTAGATGTTAGTTTGCCACAAAGACCATTGATCTGACCTTTGGAGGAATAAAGATGAAAAGAACAAATATTGCCTATTGAGCTGTTTATTGATTCACAGTAACAGCAAGAACAAGTGCAAACACGATCAAGGGGTGAGAACTCTCATCCAGCAGCCTTGCATGTTATTTGATCCTGCTATCATGATAATGCTGCTTACCGACTACCTTTGGAATGCAGTGGCAAACCCAGACACAGACAGGCTCCAGGGACGTGCAAAGATTGTAATTATATGAGTGAGATACAGTCGACTGCATTAGATTGAGGTGTTTTAAGTCTGGTGCTTTAGCACCAACACAACAAGTGAAGGACTCTCTTGAAGGTCATTTAGAGTTCCACCTTCCCCAGCAGCTTTTTTTCTGTGTGATAATTTCAAACGTCTACCTAAGCATAACCCCTCCCAGCCTGATGGCTCTTTTCCAGTCCTTCAGAGTGGCTTTTCCTGCCAGGTGCACAAACTGCTTTGGGCTGATGAGCTGGTCATTGAACTGTAAGAGAGAAAGTGTGTTTATGAAAGCTGATATAAGTCAGTGTAGAGAAAAACAAGACAGACATGGCATGGCAAACAAGATGTGAGAACAATCATGTGTTCACTGAAGTAATTATCCAGTATTAATAAATTACTAATTCACTAACCTTTGATCTCACTAAACATGTCAACTTACTTTTACACATCTGACATTGATTCCAGGGCACACAAATTTCTTAAACAGCAGAACCGCTCTGCTGTCTCCACAGGTGATTGGGTAGCCATACTCAATTTCCTCTCCTTCTGCTTTGCTGTCTTCTAAACAATACAGAACAAAAACACAACCATGACCACCTACAAACCATATTCCCAGACACTGATGAGAGCAGTGTCTGGGAACAACACAATCAAATGCCTACCACTACTCTTGAATAATTTACCTTTTTCTAAATAACAATTGCAGCTTAAAAAAAAAAAAGACTAATTATTGCACGGGATACATTTACTGTATGTAAACAGTTGTTTCTGGGGGGTGGGAGGTCAGCAGGGAGGGAACGTATCCCACTGTCACTTACCATGATGTGTTTCTATAGCCAGGACTGTAGTGCCAGTGTCAGCAATGTCATCATTTACCCTGCAGAGGGCAACATTTTTTCACATATAAAATAGTCTGAATCTCATGCAATCTGAATGTTGAATGGTTGAGTTTAACAGCAAAATGTGGGAATAGCTACTGCATGTGTAACATTTTTGGAATTTAAGTGCTTACTGCTGCATTCTTTAACTCTGGCCTACATTTAACTGTTTCTAATCAGTTTAACGCAGGCCAAAGATGATGGAGAATGGCGTTGGAAGTTTTCCTCAATATTAAGTAGAGGAAAATGCATTAATATGATTCTGGAAATCAGTTTATTCATTTCTACAGATCTGTTATGCACAGAGTGAGGCAAGGTTATGCGTCTTGCCTCTCTATTTTGTCACACTTCAAATGCAAAAACATCTGGCTTGTAAATGATATAAACCATTTTACCCGTGCAGGATGGGCTGCAGGTGCAGGATGACTTGAGTCTTATGGTTGTTGCCACTGGACTCCCCCTCCTCTTCCTTCACTGTCATGAGCTCCCCTGAAGACACATTGACCTCAGCGGCCGCCATCGCCCCTCCCCAAAGAGCTGCACGCAGAGAGGGCCCAGCACGCATGTTAACATCCTGATCACACACATGCATGCAGTGATGCTACTTAATGCATAAGTCAATGAAAGCCTCCCCCAAGTCTTTTCTTGCATGCAACTGTCATAGAAATGAACCCATAGTGAGCTTAAAATGACATAATCCTCACATGGCCTGGCTTTGCTTCATGCATTGCTGTAGAGAATGTACGTGAATATCCTAGATGGTGGGACAATAGCTAAAACCTGGGTTATAAGGTCTGAATTGTAAACAAACAATAAAAAATCTCAGCAATTTAATGGCCCCAGGATTCAACAGGTGAAACAGCACTATCAGTTTAAATAAATGTGTTTTTTTTATATTAAACTGAAATCTTCAGTTCAAACCACAGCACTGCTGTTTCATTCTCATGTTGTTTCTTTAGATCACTATTTTTGCAACAAATATGATAGCAAAGACAGACCTGTTGAACAAATATGTGGAGTGCCGTTACAAAGTCATATTAAGCAAATCACCAAATTCAAAGGAGACATCAGTCCCTAGAGACAGTTAATTATTTGTACCTGCTGAAAAATAGCATCTGTACCACACAGACAAATTCAGATTGGTCACAGTTAATGTCCCTAAATACTGGCAAAAAAAAAGAATATATATAATATAAACATATTTTATATGGATCAAATGTGAAAAAACTGTCCACTAGAGAACTATTGTCATGAGGAATTGTGAAAAAGGGAAATGTAAATTCCCTCCTCAGTGACTGGTTACAGAATAACAGGCTCAATCATGAATTCTCACAATATCAATGCTGGAGCCATAACAATCTCTCAGTCCTACACAAGCAGCAGCTGATGCGTGAGATCCACTGGTCGTCAATATTAATAGCACATAAAGAAAGGGAGGAGAAATAATTCACAAACTGGTAGGAAAACAACAAACAGACAACCTTTCCATGCGCTAAGGAGCAAAACACAGAGAACTGTTCCGCAGATTCCACACTGACGTATGTGTACAGTAGTTTAACATATCAAGTAGCTCCTGCTGGATCACCAACTCCTACACAGACAGTTGCGTGTCTTTCTCACCCTCCTTCACCCACTCAAACTGACGTCTGTCGGTGCGGCAGCACGCACACCCCGGACAACAACCGTGCGACGGCGCGCGCTCCTGTTCCAAAGAGGGTGCACACACAAAAAAAAACACACACACATACACCGGGTCCACACCAAAACTCTCCAACACACTACCTGCCACTTTCATACTGTCATTGTTTTACTTACCGTTTTTACAGCAGGGGATAATTCATCCTCCGCTTGTCAGAGAGGTACGAGAGCATGCGCCGTGCTGCTTCGTTACACTTCCTGCAGTGAAGGCAGCATTTGCCTGAGAAGCATCTGTCCCGCTGTCACGAGAAGCGGTTAGTTCGCACGCGATGTGTAAGTCGGTCAAACTGCTCTTATGTGGCTCGGTTTGAGCGCCTGTGAGCCATGGTGGTGCACAGGCTGGAGGAGCTCTGGCTCCTCAAAACATGTTTTCCACTCCCAAAGGGAGCCGTGGAGATGTTGTTTTAATGAACGGTTCCCTCGTGGTAGGTTTCAGACTCAACGCACACTTTTTAGTTTTAATTGCCACTCGTGTGGTTTCGTGTTTGTTGGTTTGTCATGCAGTAAACGTTGTTCATACACACTTGCGTGTCGTGATTTTGTAGGTGCCCATGTTTCACCGCGAGGTGGCAGGATTTGCTCTTACATGAGGAAACAGAAATGTAGGTGTGTCGATAAGACACGGACAACACATTGCAAACTGTTAACTATTTTGACGTTTAAACGCAATCGCCAACCTGTTAGGATGAAACAGCTATTTAAGCAGCGCCAAAGATCGTAAATCATTAGCACTGCACAGTATTGCCGCCGCCGACTGGTCTCAGATCAGCGCACACCTACAAATCATACCACCCATATTTGGGAATGGAATGCTTTGGATTCTTTGATTGGCACTCCACGGCAGCCAATGAGAAGTCGAGTTTGCGTCCCGTGTCCACTAGTAAATATGCAGTACTTTGTACTATAACTTTTTACTGAAGGCAGAGCCTCGAGCCTGCGGGGCTTGCACCTTACTTTTCCTACACAGAGCTCTGGAAATCATGCTTGGAAATTGTGAAAACATCGGGGATGCTGTGAAGTCTTTGATCACCGGTTTCTGGTTCACCTTTAGCGTCTGTTCCGTGGCTGTTCACGGACAGGAGGGTAAGAGAAAGAGTATTTAGTTTACGTTTTTGTTGACGTTTTGTGACGGGAGATGTTATTTCAGAAATCCTTCGCTTCCCACTAACCTCACCGCCAGGAGCAGCTCAATCAGCCTAATTGCAATTTTAATGTATTTAGATGTATGTTTTTTTTATGCAGTGGAATATTTTATTGCATCAAGGACAGATGCGACAACCACCAGTGACCAAATGGCTAAAAACTTCATTTGCATCCTACCTAAGCTCATCAATATTAATCATATCGACTGCTGATCTTTACATGAGCTACTTCCTTCATCTGTAGCCAGGCCTGTAAGATACAGTTGTTGACAGCTTTAACATGTTCTCATTTTGAATTCTTTGATAAGGCAAAAGAAACTTGTGCGTGTGTGTGTGTACACAGCAGTGGATAAATACTGTACGTCAAATCGAAGTAGGTGCAAAGGTCGAGCATGTAATGTCATGGCAGCATTCTTGACATACTCTTCCCTTGTCCATGTTTACCTACTGATCGCAGCCATAAGCTCACCTTTCCCACAGGTTTTTGTCCTAACAGCAGTTAAGTCCATGTGCAGTATGAATCACAGTGGCCGTAGACAAACAGAAAAACAATTTATGTCTCCGCAGACTATGACTCTAAACTCAGCCATACCACAGATCTTTTTGGTTGTTTTTGGCCGTCTCAGGGGATTTGGTTTCCGCCCATCAAAGGATGATTAAGTCCAGGGTCAATTATTTATTCTGATTCACTTTTTACTTGCTGGCAAGTATGCAAGGAGCTTTGGTGGGGCCAGGGTATGGGGGAAACATTTCATCCTGTGTGTTGTAATGTCGTGATTGACACACAAGACAGAATAAGGCAGTGTAGTGACAGGTAGCACAGGTGAACATCCTGTCTACTAGTGTGGACCTGTAAGGACCTGCCGGCAAAGCCTCAAGGGGAAAACAATGTTGCTGGGGTGCTTGTGATTGACTGTCTTCTCTCCTGCCACCCAGTTTGACTCCACTTTTCTGTAATTCACCAGTGAAATTTTTTTGAACTGGTCAGAACAGGCTGAACACATATCCCTCACTGTAAGAAACAGACGAGACTAAAGGTGAAAAGGTTCAGTGAACGGGGAAGATTACCAGCCACCCAGAACTTCCCCAGCATTGCTGCCACTGCGGCCTCCCACCGGAAGGTGACAGATCCACGGTCTGTTGCCCACAGTTACAGTATGTAGCTGTGGCATTTCCAGGGAATCCTTTGGGGACTTGAGGAGGGGCAATAACATCCAAAGGTTTATGGTATTAGGGGCTGAAGAGCTATCGGGAAGCAGGGGAACAGCTGGTGTGACGCAGGATGTGTGTGACACAGAGTAAGTGGAAGGTTATCCTCTGCTTTCCCCCCAAACAAACCTCCAGGAGCCTTATATGGAAGACACAGACAGGCATGATGTGTCGGCTTCGATGGACCCTGATGCCTTTTGTATGTTTTGACCATTCTCGGAACTTGACATTTTAGGGTCAGGATTTGAGCCTGCAGCCCCCACAGCACTTATCCCTGTGTGACCACTGTGGAGATTGACTCACAAAGTTTCTGTGGCCCACGGGGATGTCTAAATATTTGTGTTTGTCCATTCCTGTTCAAGTGTTAGTCACAGAAACCACAGGTCAAAGTTGTAATGAATCAACATTAAACAAACAGTGTTCCTGTGGAACATAATTCATAGTTCTAGAAAAACAATTAAGCTGTCTTGTTTTTTTTTCTTTAGAATATTCATCACCTTTTTTATACAATAAAATTATTGAATTAATTTCTAACCATTAAGAGCTGATCCAACATGAATTTCAGAGATGAGCACTTCTCACACCAGCAGTTGTGTCATCTCACAGTTATGATTAGAGGAGTATAAACACGCCCTGGTCTGCTCTGCATGTTGAGAATAGACTTATTACTCATCTGTCCTGAAATGTGGCATTTAAAAAGCCCCAAATGTATTTAATCAATTGAACAAATGATGAAATTGTCTGCGGTTGTGGGATTTTTCCCTCACTTAAGCTGACGGTGCTTAGCTGATAATGCCTCTTCTCACAGCTGTTAGTTTGAAAATACTTTGATATATGCCAGCTGCTGTAGTTATAAGTGTGTCTTAACAGCATGTTGGTCAGTTAACCCACATTTGACAATATGTATTTTTTTTTTTTTTTTTAATTATAAAACAAAACCATTCAATAATTCACTGGCTCCTAGCTGTTAGTGCTTATTTTAATCTGATATTTAATGAATTGAGAAGATAGTCAGAGAATAATTGAGTATTGAATATAATTGTTATATATATAATCAGGCTTCATGCAGTGTAAGGACAAGTGACTTCTGTCATTAATACTTGAATGTACTTAGCAGTGATTACAGTTTAGTCTGTAACATAAATTATTTCATTTGAACTAGGCCTGGACAATTAATCGAAAAATAATCAAAACTGACATTTAGAGCCTCTAACTGACATAATCTGGCCCGTGACAGTTATTTCGGTTTTTCCCCCTTTAATTCTCTTCCTACTAATGCACCATCCCCTGAAAAACACACTACTGTGTAGTCACGTGACACTGGATGGGCACCCAGTCCTCTACATGGAGGAAAACTTAGCAGCCATTAATCGTAATCAAGTTAAAAAGTTCAGTTCATCTTGATTTTCATTTTTGCCATAAAGCCTAGCCTGGCCTGGCCTAGCCAGCCCTAGTTTAACCACACTCAAAACTTTTGCCTCTCCAGTATTACTGAAGAACTAAATGAAAGCAGTTTTTCTGGCTGTAATTGTTTTTTTTAAAAAGTGACACAAAACCTGAAGGGTGACTCTTTACTTCAAATCCAGCTGTTGTTTCTAAAGACCAGTTTACAATTCTGGACCAGAATTAGTGAAACATATCCTGCAAGATTAAGTTGAACTTTCCCTAAAAACTGTCTCCTTCTTCTCAGGCTTGTTACTGCACTTCTATCTATTTCAGGCAATGGCTGTGGACATGCACTGCTGGGCACAGAGTCCGGCACCTTGGCCTCTCAGAACTATCCAGGCACCTACCCCAGCAACACTTGGTGTAAGTGGAGGGTTCGTGTGCCAGAAGGCCGCATGCTGCGACTCCTGTTTGGGGATTTTGACATTGAGAACAGTCCAGGCTGCAGCAATGGCTCCCTTGTGATCACAGACAAGAATGGGAAACCCATCTGGGTAAGCTTCTTCACCGTGGTCTTTGAATATCTGTGGATAGATTTTTTTTTCTCCAACGTTCCATGTCACTAGTGATGCTCACCCAGTCATGATTGTGGCATACACACAGGGCATACCATTTGATTGACACATCAATATAGGAAGCAAACCCAGTTTCGCAACAGACAGATGCACATTTCCAACCAGGTGTATCATGTCGTGTCTAGTGGGCCTAAAAGTTTGACATTATACAAAAATGAAGAGATTCAACCGATTGAAATATTCTTCCAGTCTGCCCTCTGTGTTTATTATTGCATTCAACTGAAATTGTATGGTGCTTTGTATTTTGTTTTCTTTGCCGCATAGCTATTCATACGTGCATATTTTCCAAGTAACTGTCTACATGCCTCTACTGTCAACCACTGAGTAAAGTATTAGTGGGGTGGGATTCACCATCACTTTTTGATGGATCATCTATATCCATCATTAAGTGCTGGGAATGTATGCCTTGCTATTCCAATAAATACACTGCGAAGACAGATATACTACATTTGTGCTTAGGCTCTCTATATTCAGTTTGTGGGTCTGCATATTCACAGGTCCAGTGTGTGGGAGGCTTAATGCAACACAGAAGAATGTGACTCTCAACAGCAATGAAGTGACAATAACCTTCAGGTCAGGCCCACACCGCTCTGGACGAGGGTTTCTACTCTCCTATGCCACAGACCAGTATTCAGGTAGGCAGTAATTTGTACACACTCGTGTGAGCCGTGCTAGTCACAGCAAGTGCTATTTGTATAATTACAATAAGTATAAGTATGTGAATGGTGTTTATGATAAGCTGTTCTTACCATTGTGTTGAGCACTGAGAGCACAAATCTTACAATTCATCATTTGGAGTTTGAATTGTTTATAGTGGTGTATTTATAACACCAGCGTCTGAGAGAAAATTTGTCCATGTGTATGTGTACTTGTGTGTTGATGTGTACATATGTGTGGTTGTGAGTGCATGAGTCACTGCTTATTGGCATTCACCCTCCATCACTGTCTTTGCTCTGGCCTGTTTGCTCTGAAAGTAGGAGTCAGACTCCTTCTCTCAGGCTGAATGGAATGAGGCCTCAGGCTTCAGTCTGTTGCATGGAGTGGCTGCCTTTCTTTTTCTCTCCCCCTCCTCCTCATCAGCGTGTTAACCACTGCAGGCCCACTCCCATCCCACATTTTGTCACCATAAGGTATCTCAGCCTGGAGGCTGTTGATTTAGCAGTTAAGTCCACATATGGACCATATTTTCTACCAGAGCAGATTTTAGCACGCATCTCCAGACTTTTCTTTAGACTACAGCTTTAATGCTTCTGAATTGTTTTGATTCAACCACAGAATAATACAAAGGTTAAGGTTCCTCCTGTGAATCTTTCTGTTAACCTTGTTTTGTTTGAATGCTAGTCTATACTTAGAAAAAGTTTCCTTCTCTCTGCATGAGGTAATCTGTCCTGTACAGTATGTATCATAGTTTCCTGTTTTTGTGCCTGAGTTGTTTATGAAATCCAGCAGCGTCTGGAGCTAAGCCCGCGCTCAGACATACAAACCACTGTCTGTTAGATGCGATCACACAAGGACCATTCGCTGTACTCGTGAACTGTGACAGAGTCACAGTAACAAAGAGCTTAGTCACATCAACAGCAATGACCGCTCATCCCCTAATTTAGCACACGGAGCATGCTAGACTGTCTCACACAGAATCTGTTTGTGTGTTGTTGAGTGAACGGCGGGGGTATTATGTAAGCCTGAGATTCTGGGTCTGACACTGTACTATTAAAGAAAAGTTTTTGTAACATCTGTCTTTCGTCTCCTTGTTACAGATCTCATTTCTTGTTTACAAAGGGGGTCCCATTTTAGCTCAGAGCGTTTGAGGTAAGTGGTCAACCTCTACATTTCACACGATATAATTTCTTTAAGCTGAACTCTGTTTTTCACATGTTGTTCTGCTGTGTCTCAGTGTGTACTGCCCTGCTGGATGTAAGAATGTCACAGGGGACGTGTGGGGGAACTCTGAACACGGTTACAGAGATGTAAGTATACCACATTTTGTCCAGCCAGTCTATGTTAGACTTTTTAAATTCAACTCATGTCTGATGCTTCTTCTCTTCCACAGACCTCAGTGCTGTGCAAGTCTGCTGTCCATGCTGGAGCTACATCTGATAATACGGGAGGTCGTGTCACCATGACTCGCGAGAGAAGTCTTACGCTCTATGAATCCACCTTTGCCAATGGAATCCTTTCTAAAATGTGTGTCTGCCACAACCTGTTGTCAAAATGCATTTTTTTATTTATTGAGTTTATTGAATTAGGACAATGCATATTATTCAACATATCAGCAGTAAATTCAGATTTGCATTTGATTATGTTGATTATGTACTCACCTTTCAACCGTCCTCCATTGACAGGGGATCATTATCTGAAAAGAAGCTGCTCTTCCAGCAAGGTAAGAGTTAGATGATACATCTATTGTGTGTTTATAGTAGAAATGACTTGTGTATTACCTATATATACAAACACCCCTGGTTACATAATGAAATATTTTCATCACTTCGTGCCTTCCTGTGGTCTTTGAACAGAATGCAACAACATCCTGGCTGTTTCTGGCGTTAATGCCTCATCTTTCTGGAAGAAAAACAGTCAAGAGCACAGATTGTTCTGGTCCTCCAGAAACATGGGTTCTAGCTATGAGCTCCCACCCTGGGAAGCAGACAGCAATGATCCCAACCCGTGGTTGGAGCTGGAGCTGACTGACAGAAGCACTATTACAGGTATGTTGAAAATGTGACAAGAGAACTTCTTTGTATGTGTAGAAAAAATATATATTTGTTTAAATGAAGCAGTAGGCACCAATGTATAGAGAGTTGACTAACAAGAAATTTGTAAATATCTACTAGTGTTTAACTTCAATGCAATTCATTTTTTGACCAATAAAATGTGCATCAGTTTCCTGTTCCCATTGT
The DNA here is from genome assembly GCA_021432705.1 of Caranx ignobilis. Lineage (NCBI taxonomy): Eukaryota > Metazoa > Chordata > Actinopteri > Carangiformes > Carangidae > Caranx > Caranx ignobilis. The sequence continues at coordinate 6,262,348 of MU270012.1, read as the reverse complement.
GCTGTTGTGCATTACATGAAGCCACTTTCATATCCTCTTAAATGTTAAGCCAAAAAAACATTGTGTGCTCTTCCCTCAGGAATAATTACAATGGGATCAAACGAGTACTACACAGAATCCTACATTCTTCTTTTCAGCAAGGACAGAAAGAACTGGAAGGTTTATAAAGGTGCTCTCAGCAGAGAAAAAAAGGTATGCATTGCACTGGACTCTCTGATTTTCACATGATGGTAGCTCCTAGTGAGGCTCCAACACTCCTGAGTTTCTACTGTGGGATTCTTGATTTCCTCTGTGAATAAGTAACTTAGTTGTTATGGTTCCCAGGTGTTTCAGGCCTACACTGACGGCCACTTCCGGGTTCTCAACAGCTTGTTTCCCTCCGTGGTGGCTCGGTTTGTTCGGCTACAGCCACTGAGCTGGCACGGCAGAGCTGCAGCTCAGGTCCAGGTCCTCGGTTGTCCTGTTGCAAAGATGACACCAAGGTCACACCCGGGCGGAGGTAGGCAGTAGCTACTAGTCTTCCAACTCACCCTGAATATAAATTTTATCTTTTCACGTTTAACGTAGAAGTTCAGAATTCCTGATCTCAAGTTTTGCTGTGCTGGAAACAGATTCTCCGCCTGTCAAAGTTAACGCTGATGCACCGCACCCAAGTCCGTCTCCCACCCCCGCAGAAGGCCCAGTGCTAGTTGAAACAAAACTGAGTATGCATCACCCTCCAATTCATCTGTGTGTACAGTGAAAATGAATAACACTCTGTTTGGGGAAGGAAACTTGTCACATCAGTTAAAACAATTTAAAATGTCCTTTAATATCACAGTCACCATTGTGTGCTTTGCAATAAACTGCATCACTTCCTGACACCTGTACAACTGTTTACTTACTCTGACACTTATCCTCCTGCAGGCACCAGTCAGCCAGTGATAGTGGCTGTGGGAGTGGTACTGGGGTTGATAATGTGCGGCAGTTGTTTGTTGGCTGGAGTCTGGTGGAAGCGAAGGTACTGTATTTTAATATACAGTGATAACCTTTTTATTCATTTGTTTATTTATCTGTTGTAGATTTTTCACATGCTCCGAATGGGATTGATTTTTGAACACATACACAAAATATAATGTTTAGGTTATGCTTAAGTGTTTTTGGTTACTGATTATGTCTGACAAAAAGTCTGAAACTCAGATAAGATATTTAGTTAGGCTGATGTTTATTTTTTTTAACTGACAGAAATGATATCTAGTGTGTTCAGTACTTAAGTGCTTTGTGTTCATCTCTACAGAAAAAAAGATTCACAAATGAAGTACTCCTTACCCACAAGTAAGTCCATGGCTCTTTTACGTATATTTCCACTAGTCTTATAATCTGTCGCCAGAAAGCTTCTGACTCTCTTGTGCTTGTGTGTCAAGCAGATTGTCAGAGTTTCCAGGCAAAGAGTCTCCCCTGCCCACAATCAGAGCTTATCTCCTACCCTCTGGAGCGCAATGTACATGATGCTCTTCCCAGCCCTCCTCTCAATGGTGAGAATTTGTTTAAAAAAAAAAAAAATGTTTCACGACTTTTTAATTTGCAGAAACTCCATCTTTCTACAAGTGACCATCAGCTGCTGCTGTTTTTGCCACCTTTTTTTTTTTTTTTTACAGCACACTTAGATTTAAACGGTTGTCTCAGGTTTTTCCCTCGTCTGTGTTTGCCACTTGAACAGTTTCTGGCTTCACTGGTCAGTTTGAGGAGCTCATGCCAGGCCTGACAGGCAAACAGCTCTCTCCACGGGCTGTCCATTCTTTGCCCTGGCTCAGCCCATCACCCAGTCACAGTATAAACATTCCTTTCTTTGGTCCACAGAGCTGCTCTGAAAGAGACCCTTTAATTGGAGCTCGATAAAGAGTGCTCAGCCTACTCCCCACCACCACCCCAGTACCTTCTCTGACTCCCCCATCCCCTCCCCCAGTGAGGGGGCCCTTCACTGAGAGGTCCAGTGATAAACAGGACAGAGGGTCAATGCTAAGACAATCAAAGCCCTCACCAAAGCCTGTCTAATTAAAATAGTTCAGGCTCTGAGGCTCCCTGTGGACTCTTGAGTAAGGTCTAGGCCTCCCACACCACAGCCACTTCTGCTGGGGCAAAACGTAGGGTCTGGTCTGGTCTGAGTGCTTCACTGTCATCCCCCGTCTCTGTTATTAGAGGAGACATTGTTGCTGGCGGGGCAGCTCATGCAGGGGCTCAACATGGGCCTGGTATGAGACTGCTATTGAGTAGAAAAGAAGCATTTCGCCATAATGGCAGCATAACAGCAAATCAGCAAATGGGAGCTTTTCCATTAGTGAAAGGATGCTGCTGTGCAGTTCGTGTTTTCATGGCACATTTAATAGTGTTTTTCATTACAGTAATGGAGCATTAGTGGGAATTGACCAAGACATTTAAATACAATCTCATAAAATGTCTGTTGTTCCTATACTCATTGGTTGTCCTCAAAGACCCTTGGATATAGACTTAAAACGGTTCAAGTGTTTCTGACCTGTCTACTCTGGGAATTGAGTTTAATCATTTATATTTTAAAGCTGTTTTAAACTAATTACATTAAGACTTTAAATTCAACAGACATTTATGAACAAATTGATATAATAAAACCTTAAAAAATAATAAAAACCTAACCCTATTTACAGGCAACTAAGGTCTTGAGCGGGAACGACTGACCAGGGACATATAACAAACTGTCGTTAGATCATGACACGAAGTCGATGTGGGTTTTTTGATTTGCTTTCCTGTAGAGCATTAGATGCAGAGATTGATGTATTCTATGTGTCAGCCACACATAAGGTTATGGCTATCAGCAGGTTATCTTAGCTTAGCACAAAATCTGAATGCAGAAACCCTGACCGTCCAATGGTAAGAAAATCCTAAGCATCCACAAATTTATACAAAAATTACATTACACTGCTTGCCCACAGGGCTATATGCCAGTCTCTTTCTTGGCAGGGACAAGAAACTTCCTGGAGTCCCCATTAGTTGCCTGGGACTGCTCAGAACTGACAGTACCACAAACCGGCCAAATATATTTATATGATATATGATAGATAAATGTCTGAAAACGAACTGATATGGTTTTCGATTCTGATCTGGGCTGGTACTGATACTGTGTTGGTGTGTTTGTTGGATGTCGGATGATGAGTGAAACTAACTAAGAGTCTAACTCCTCTATTCATCTTCCCATTTATTCCAGACTATGCAGAGCTCGCTGTCGCAGCTATTGGACAGAAGGTTGGGTCAACATTCAGACCCTCCTCAGATGAGGGCTACACTACCCCGTTCATCTTGAACCATTATGACACTCCTGGCAACCTGCCAGAGTATGCTGAGCCACTTCCCCCAGAGCCGGAGTATGCCACCCCATTCAGTGAACAGCCCTCCGAGTCCAACCTACCTACTTTGACTGGGATGCGTCACACCAACCCACATAGACCTCCTACACAAGCACCTACCTCTGGTGCCAGGACAACATCCAGCCACGCTCAGTACGACTGCCCATCACACAGGTTGCTGTCCAATGGCTACTGCACTCCCGCTCTACATGCCAGTGGCCCACGACCACTCAGTGTTGTCTACGCTGAGCCCAAGTCATGTGACTCTTTACTGTCGAAGCACACATATGAGCAGCCTTTGTGAGCTCAGACACGGATAAAAAAAGACTCTGTTGAACTAGAGCGTGCGTTGGGACCAGAGGATCGCTAGGAGTGATCTCAAGTCGACGCTAAGCTGGACGGTGTTGTCCAGAGTCTACTAATGCTGACAGAGCTGAACTTTCAGTAAGGAGTCACTCTGGATAATATGAGGGTACACTACTCAGAATACAGAGTAATCTGAGAGCCATATGGACACAGATATTTCCTTCCAGGAAGTATGTAGTTGTACAGTGGAAATATCCTGTGATGCACACAAAATCCAGGTTCAGTCGTGTCTCAGAGATACTGTTTATTGATGTAATGTTTAATCACAAGCTGCACTTTCAGAAATACATACAGAAATGTATGCTTCAGTCTATTTAACAGGTTAATGCAAAAAAGTGAATGTTACTTGTTCCCACAAAACATTGTATTCACAACGTATAATTTCAACATTTGTTTGCAAAAAAAAGCAAAAAAACAAAACATTTAAGCACTATAAATGGCACACTGTAACTAAGTGGTTAAAATGCTATAATGAGATTTAACCACTAGGTGGCTCTCTTTACACATCTAACAGTAACGGTGTGTACTTAGTGTGCTGGTTTTAATTCCTCGGATAACTGTCAGCCATTTCTATGATACATAGTAAAGTAACAAACAAATGTGGGTTTATGAAATGAATGCTTGGATCATATTATGACACAAAGGCACAACAGTCCATTGACCAATAATGCCCTCGTGGTTCAACTGGCTCTGATGTCCCAGCGCAGGACGCGACTCACAACTCAAATAAGTCTCTTTTCCAGACTAGTGGGCAACAGTGACAAGTTCTTTTCTCAATGAGGGTGTTGACGGACCTCCTGTACTAGAGAAGAGAGTGCCTCAGTACCATAATATTAAAAATGATGCCAGTGTGTGTGGCCCTCTTGTTTTTTATTGGGCTTGTTACACTGCACAGCAACTTTCTCACATCTGAAAAACACTTACACAATGAAGTTAAATTAAATTTATACTCACTTCTTTAATTTTGTTTGATGTTTAAAAGCCATGCAAAGTCCAATGGATTGTCTTAGATTTTTTATTTTTATTTTTATTTTTTTGTATGGAAAATAGTGTCAAATAGTGAAATTACTCAATAACATTTAAATAATCCTCTTGTTCACACTGATCACTTTAAAAGGAAATATACAAAACGCATTTTGTACTCAAGTAAGAAATTTGTAATTTTCCTGTTACAAGGCATTTTTTTAGGGATAAGGATCAGGTGGCAAGTAGTCCTCTGTGATATCTAAAGCTGTTACTAAAACTTTTGGGAATGCTTTGACAAGTTATTTGGTGATTTAGCAATTTATTTGCTAAAATACAACAAGGAGAATACAGCTTCTTCCACTGCTGGATAAGGCACAATAAAACAACTGAACGTATTTCAGAAGTCGGCCTGGTGTGTGTAATTGCAGCAGTGATGTGCTCACGGTTACTTTAAGATACACTTTAAGTCAGTCGCAGTTATCAATCTGCACAAGCAGACAAGTGGATACCTCACAAACAGAAGAATATCAACCTGTCTGAGGTATGAACTTCTTCAAATCGTTTTTTATCATTTTTATATCTCTCTTTGAAATCAGAACGTGTAGCACAAATCAAATTGTATTTGACAATAAAACTCAATTTCAGTCTGTGTGGCTGCTCAAAGAGAATAAGTGCAATTTCCAGAACGTTCCTTATTGCCAAACAGAATTGATAAACAGGATATATTCTGCACAAATGCCAACACTCGACACGTTATTTACCGCAGTGTTTCAACTTTGCACCAACAACATCTCTGTTCTGATCATCTGATCACTGTTACCCCACTCTCTCATTTGTG